>JAJTUV010000121.1:0-600000 GCA_021653895.1 Mastomys natalensis | reverse complement strand
TTGCATCTAACGTTATAGGTAATTATGAGACACAATATGGGTACTCAGAACTGCACTTTGCAAGTGCAGCAAGCATTCTTAAGTGCTGAGCCACTTCTGCAGCCTCCCTGACAAAATTTACTAAAGAGACAGCCCTATTCCCACTGTGTGTTCCTAGTGTCTGTGTTTACAAGTAAGTCAAGCACACATGCTTGTGTTTACTTTTTGCTTCTGTAATGTACTCCATAGTGGACTGAAACTGGGCTTAGGCCAGTGCAATGCTACTTTGATTAATATAGAGATTTAATACAATATAATACCAGAAATTTTGATGTCTCACACTTTACTCATCTTCCTTGGAAATGCTTTATTTGGGATCATATCAATTTTATTATTATTTTATGTATTTCTGAGGAAAATGTGTTATGTATATTTAATAAAGATAATGTTGAATGTGTATTTCACTTTGAGTAGAATTGACATTTTGTAGTATTTATTATTCTGTTACACAAATATAAACAAATGAAAACTAAACAACGTGGATTTCTTTTAGGCAGTGTAGACTTGGGTTGGGTCATTACTACTCAGTTTCTCTCCATCTTTTCGTTAGGGAGTTTATTTGAATTAGTGTGATAAGGAGAGATGTACTTTTGCTACTTTTTGGCTATTTTGTCTTTTTTTTTTTTTCTTATAATTTTCTCTCTTCTTCATTGCTTTCCTCTTTTGCATTTCTTTTCTTTTCTTTTTTGATAGATTTTGTATTATTTTTGTCTTCAGTCTAGGCAAGGTTTCTTTGAGATTGTCTCACTATATAGCTCTGGCAGGCTTAGAAGTACTTATGTAGACTAGGCAGGGTCAGAACTCGGAACAATCCACCTGCCATTGCCTCTTGAGTGCTGGGATTAAAAGCATGTCCCACAATTCCCGGCTTTTATTCAATGTTGATTATCCTTTTTCTTTGTAGTTACATAAATGCCTATATGAGATGTACTTATCCACACTTTTTAAATCTAATAACGACTTAACTTCACATACATCTGATTACTCTACACTTTTGCTTCTTTCCTACCACTATATTGAGTGACAAAGTTAGATGCAGTTACTTTTTAGTAGTTTTGAATTTTGCTTTTTACAGTATGACTAATTTTTTTCTTTATCGTTTTCACAGTAATACTCTTTTAACCAATGATTTCCTGCTTTTTTATGCTCTACATAATGGTTTCACATTTACATTTCACTGTGAAGAATTCTGTTTTGGATTGCCTGAAACTAGAGCAGCCCAAATTTATAGTTAATAAACTCAGTTTACATTTGTTTTTATTTATGTATTAATTTTGGTCTAAGAATATTTTTACCTTTCTGTCATATGTAGTGGATGTGGCTATCAGGTTCAGTATTAATGGTTGGCAATTTAACTAGCAGAAATTTTTCCTAGCAATCTATGTTTTCCATCTTTTTGTTGAAAAAAAAATCTACTTGTAATCTCATGAAAGTTTTGTTATAAGTCAGTTTTCTCTCACTGCTTTCAAATTTCCTTGCTTTTAACTTTCAATAATTTTATTTACACGATTCTTCCTTTTGGTGTATAGAAACATTTTAGTTTCTCAAGGTCCCATTTGTCAGTTGCTGCCCTTAGTGCCTGAGCAAATGAAGTCCTATTCAGAAAATCATTTCTTACATGTATACTACGTAGGGAACTGCCTATGGTGTCTTCTAGAAGTCTCAATGTTTCACGTATTACAATGAAGGATTTCATCTATTTGAAGTTAATTTCTCTGCACGGTGGTAGATATGGGTCTGATTTCATTCTTCTTCATTTGGACATCCAGCTTTCCCAGACCTATTTGTTGAAAATGCTGTTTTGTTTTGTTCAATGTACATATTTGGCCCCCTTGTTAAATATCATATACCTATAAATTGCAGGCATTCATGTTTGGGTCTAGTTTTTGTCCATCAGTCTACATGCCTGTTTTTGTGTCTATGTCATGTTTTTTCATTAGCATAGCTTGGAATTATAGTTGGAAATTGGTATGAAGATCCCTCCAGCATGGAACATTTTGTTTAGGATTGCGTTGGCTATCTGAAGGTCTTTAGTGGTTTCAGTTGATTTTTGACATATTTTTTTCTGTCTGTGAAGAGTGCAAGAATAATAAATCCAGTAATGATTTTTTAAAAAAAGAAACCAATGTATTTGGTGTCCTTTGAGCACCCCAAAACTAGATTTTTTTCCCAATATTTTGAGAGGTTTTATCTTTATTTTTAGATTTATTTTTATATGTGTATATATGTATGTCTATGAGAATATGTGGGCATGTTTGTGCAGTGCATGACCCTATGCTTGTAAACAGAATCCAGATGAAGGCATTGGGTGTCCTTCATCACACAACTCCTCTTTCTTCGAGGTAGGATCTCTCCTTGAATCAGAAGTTCATGTTTTCTTGGCTAAGCTCAAACAGAGAAACCCAACTACACTCACCTACTTCTGAGCCTCGATTTTAAAAATGTGTGTGAAACACCCATCTTCTAGTGTGACTGTTGGGATCCAAATTCTTGTCATAACAGTTGTAGGTTTTCCCTAGGGCATTTTCTCTTCAGAGCCATGGTAGTGAGCTCTGGATTTTATTTACAACATTACAACTTTGATTTTCTATGGTCGTCCTTGCTTTTCACCACCTCATATTTTTCAATTCTGTGGACACTCTTTTTTAATTTTGTTCTTGTGGTCACACTGTTCATTTCTGTCACTGCACCCAGCCTAGAATTAATCTTCAGGAAAACACACAGAGAGAAAAAAAAAAAACACAGAAGATAACTGTTGTTTCCACTGTCGTAACTCTATAGAGCCTGTAATTTTCTTTAAAGGAAAATACTCTCCTTATCTTTCAATGCTATTCAATCGTCCAAAGAGAATCTGAAAGAAAGTCAGACCATGCCTCTGCTCAAAAATTATTCAGAGAGAGCTGCAAAGAATTCTCTCTAAATACCACACAAAACAATATTTAAGTATGTGACCAGACCAAAAAGAGGGTCTCCAGGGAGAGTAAATTTAATTTCCAATAGTATTGGATGACTGTCCTTTCTTGAAATGGTAATTCAGCCCCAGTGGCTTACTGTAAGATATGGGGGATGAGCAAGTAAGAAAGCAAAAACCACACATTATGTCAAAACACATAATATAGTCTCCTCAAAAACAAACATGCATGTGACCAGTTCTTAATCACATGCCTTCTCCCCAAGATAAACCATCCATTGGTGCGAGCTACAGGGCACGTCATGAAAAGAAGCTGACATTTCAATTAAGCACAGGTATTCATTAGTATTTCTGTAGTATGAAGTAAGGCTGTGGTTTTCATATCAGAAAGCTACAATAAAACTATTAGATTTCTATGGAGACATAGAAAATTTTAGTCAACCAAGTTTTCATGTAGTGCAGCTAAAAGGTTTCTCCAGCTCATAACATTTCTAAAGGTGGTGGGCGAAGACAAATGTGGGTGGTATTTGTTCATTTTCCAGTTACAATAATGATGATTGCCATCTATTGAGAGTTACCATGCTCCAGGCACATTTTTCATCCTTTTATGTAAATTAAACAGTAGTATGCCATAGCAATCAAATTTAACAGTTATAACTGTTATGGACTTTTAAGGCAACAGGATAGTAAGGCACAGAGAAGACGTGACTCAGCAACCCCATGTCACACATCCACACACACACATCCACAGGAGAGAGTTCAGTATGTAAAGGGGATATCTTCATTTTCAGTTCACCATTGCATTATCAACAAGACACATAAGGGATCTGTAGAAGTGTCTGTAAATTTAGGAATAGTTGAGGAGAATTCAAACGATGAATATATATTACATGGGTATACATAATATAATCACACACAGTGGCCTATTGTTTAGTCTTAGAAGAGTAAGAAATCATGTTATTAACCACAATACAGATCAATGGTTCTCAACATATTGGTGACGACCCCTTTGGCAAATATATTTACAATATGATTTATAACAGTACTAAAATTAAAGTTATGAAGCAGCAATGATAATAACTTTGTGGCTGAGGTTACCACAACATGAGGAACTGTTGGACACAGCATTAGGAAGGTTGAGAACCACTGCCGTGGATGAGTGGATGAACCTAGAGACCAATATGCTATTTGAACTATGCCAGGTATACACATGCCTTATAATCACACTTACAAATGGAGCATTGTACAGATTTATGGAAGTTTCTACAAGGGCCATGTGAGTAGATAAATGGAAGGTATAATAAATAGATAATAAACTTAACCATGACATTGTCCTCTAGAAATAATTTTCAGTATCCTGAGGTATTTGAGTACAATGAATAAAAATCGCGCGAGAGAGTGTAAGAGGCCTAAGGTTCTGTTGGTTTATGGAAGCTAACAGAATTCAAACAAAATAAACATCATCACACCAACCTCATCAAAGAACACATCTTGGTAATGATCTCAGTTGAATTCAATTAAAGTATTTTGTCTTGACACATTGGTCTTGAAGCCAAAATGTCTACATATATTTAAAACTACAAACTAAGTAGATTACATTTCTGAGACATGATATTTTCAAGAATAAAAGATAACAGCATTGCTTTCAAATGACAATTGTGATTTAGCAGACAAAAGTAGCCCAGAGGTTACCAGTTCTGGCTGTTCTTCTGGAGGACTGGAATTCAGTCCTACTAAGTATATGTGGTGGCTCTCAACAGCCTATAATTCCAATTACACAGGTTCTGATGACATTTTCTGGCCTCCATGTGCACCTGAATGCTCAATAAATGATAAAAATGCAAGTACATATTTTAAATTACATATAGGCATCTCTGAGACCATATACACACAGGTAACATCACTGATAGTTTTCTACTCAAGATTATAACTCCTGGATTCCCCTGAAAACTACAGAAGCCATTTCTGCCCTGATAAGGAACTACATCACATCTTCCTCTGTGGGTATTTGGGTCACCTGTGGATGACCAACATACCCCTTGTCATGAATAAACATGGATCCTCATAAGATCAGAAAAAGCTTCTCTCTGTCTCTCTCTGTCTCTCACTGTCTCTCTCTCTCTCTCTCTCCTCCATGTCTTTACTTTAAATGAGCAGGTTGTAAGTATGTATCTAGGAATATATCAACTATTAAAGACAAAGAGATAATGGATTTGAGGAAGAGCAGGGGCTGAGTGGGAGGGTCTGGAGTGAGATAAAGGAAAGGGGAAAGAGGGCATTATGTTAAAATAAAATTTATTAATAATACAGTAATAAAACCTTGCATCATGTAACAGAAATAAGAATAGGCGCTCATTTTTATAAAAGGGTTGTGGTTACACAGTGGATGTACTCAGATATTAGGACTTAAGTGTTAGAAATATCTCAAAATAATTGTGGTGGAATATGGAATTTAGACTGTATTTACTTACTTGTTTTTGTTTCTATGAATAATCTTAATACCAATCTGCTATTGATAGAAATGAAAACCCAATAGGTCCCTAACAAACAAGATGAAAACCATTAACAAAAACAGATAACTCTGGCACAACATGCTACATGAAACTGTCTCAAAGTGGGGAAAGGGGCAAAATCCCAAACTCAAATGAATGTTTAATAAATAAAAAATATATATCATACAGGAAAAACACCAAACAAGATTCTCCATCCTTGAGGTAGCAATAGTAGTAAGGCTTCTTGTGTTGGTTCAGCAGGAGTCTGAACCCAGTGGTGAATTGACACAGTGCCTTGGCCCTATATGGTAGGGAGAGATGCTCTGCAGGACAGCATAGGGTGCATGTTTGTGGGTACATGGCTGTGGCTTCTGTTTCTCCTTGTGCTAAAGAAATCAAGTCTTAACTTCCCCTTCCATCAGGTTGAGTCTGTTGGCCAGGACCCTAGTGCTTTCCATTTAGGATTGAGGTCTATCTTCAAGTGTTTCTTTAATGCCTGGTGCTGCTCCCAGGTAAACCCTTGGTGTGGATGATCAGGGATTCAGCAAGACAAGGAATCAGGAGTTGCTTCCATCTTGACTATAGATTGTGTGACTCACTTCAACTCAATTCATCTGCTTTTTGTATTTACCTTTAAAAACATACTTCATAAATGGTATTCTATTTTATTAAATACATGTGCTCAAAGTCCTCAGGGATGAGTCTACTAAAAGGTTAACCAATACCAAGTGGTCCACACTGAAATAACGTAAGCATGAGCAACACTAACCAACTTAACATGTGTACTACTTATATTCCTGTGTGTGTGTGTGTGTGTGTGTGTGTGTGTGTGTGTGTGTGTGTAAAAACAATTAAAGAAAGAAGACTAATGCTATAAATTTTAGAGGGAGTATGAAGAGGGACATGGGAAGTATTGGTGGGAGGAAAGGGAACCAGGATATAATTTAATTTTATATTATAATATATTTATGTTATGATTAATTTACTTTAATAAAGTAAAAAATAATTCTAAAAAGACATTATGAGTCATTTGATGTCCTAATGGAAAGGGAGCAAAGTGTAAGTGAAATATGTGTTGCCTTTATCTGGCTTCCAAGTTATAGGGTATCCCAAGATAGGATCCTGCATCTATTAGGTATTCAAGTATGAACTCCTAACCCTCCTGAGCCTATAGCCACTATGTTGAGTTCTGTTTGCTATGAAGAAACACCATGAGCATGGCTACTCTTATAAAGAAAGCATTTAATTGGAGCTGGGTTCAGACTTTTAGTCTGTTACTGTCATCATGGAAAGCATAGTAAACAGGGTGCTGGAGAAGGAGCTTAGAGTTCTACATCTGGATCTGCAGGCAGCAGGAAGAGAGAGTCACACTGGGCCTGGGTTCATTTCTAAAACCTCAAAGCCCACTCCTTGTGACATACTTCCTCCAACAAGTCCACACAATACCTACTAATAGTGCTACTCTCTATGAACCTATGGTGGCCATTTTCATTCACACCACTTATAAAATGAATGGTCCCACCAAGGCTGGCTACAAAGTTGTTTGTTTGGTTGGTTGGGGTTTTTTTTTGGTGTTTTGTTTTGCTTTGTTTTTAATAGAAATATTACTTGTAAATTCTACCAGAATTTGCAAATTGATTTTTTAAAATAAAGTTTCCCAGTATTTATACATACGTTTAGAAAGAGTAACAAGAAAAAAAAAATCGCGGTGACAATCTCATTATCACCAACAGCTGTAACCTGCCGCACTGGATCCTGAGAACACAATCTAGGCTGCTTTAACCAAATGTTCAGGCTGTTTAAATGCTTCTTTTATCTTTTCTACTTACTTAAAGAGAAAACAGAGTAAAAGCTAGTTGGATATGAATCTAAAAGAAGAAAATTGTAACTCATTGCTAGCTACCCTTGGCAAGTAAGAATGATGAGGCATTTGGAGGCGAAAAAGAACAGAGAAATAATGTAATTATAACCTCAAACATTTTAAAAAAAACAATTAGGCACATCATTTGTTTTCTTTTCTGTTCCCCCCACCTCCCATAAGGTCTATACCCTTTCTCTCTCTCATTAGAAAATAAACAGATATTTAAGGAATAACTACCAAAGAAAATAAAACAATAACTAACAAACTGGAAGAGGACAAAAGAAATAAGCAAGAAAAAGGGGCAAAGAAAGCCACAAGAAACTCACAGAGACATAGGTGACACATATGTTCACAACACAGTAATCCCACCAAATTCCAAAACTGGAAACCATAATATATACACAAAGGAGCTATAAAGTTTTTTTTCAAGTACCATGATTTAACATAACAAAAAACTTCCAAAGATGCCACTGAATTTTGTGTTGGACATCTACTCAGTAGTATCTCCAGTGAGAGACTCCCTTAGAGAACACTCATTTTTATTTGAAAGTGCGGTCAATTAGGAACCCCTTCTGGGTTAGGGATGGGTGTATGTGTCCATGTCTTGTGTTGCTAGGACCTCATCTGTGTAGACACTGTGCATACTGCCATAGTCTCTGTGAATTCATATGTGTGCCAGCCATGTTATGTTTAGAAGGCCTTGATTCCTTGGTGTCATCTATCCACTCTGGCTCATACCTTTTTTTTTCCTCTTCTTCTGCAGAACATCTTGAGCTCTGAGGGGAGAAATTGATGGAGACATTCCTTTTAGAACTAAGTTTGCCAAGATCTCACTCTCTGCACATTGCCTGGCTGTGAGTCTCTGTATTTGTTCCCATCTGCTGCAGGAGGAAGCTTCTATGATGATGGCTGAGCAAGGTATGGGTTCGTGTGTATTGCAGATTATCATTAGGAGTCATTTTATTGCTATGCTCCTTTAGTGTTTGATGTTCCTCTTGATCCCTGCCCTGTGAAGTCTCAGGTACTTGGCGATTCAAGTGTTGGGTATCGATCATTTCATGGTGTGGATCTTAAATCAAATGAGATATTGGTTGGTTACTCCCATAATCTTTGTACCACTATTGCACCAGCATATGTGACAGGCAGGTTACCATTATAGATCAAAGATTTTGTAGCTGGGTTACTATACAACTCATTTAATGTGCGGAAGTCCATCTGGTGACTACCTAGAGCCTTCACTCCTGTGGATTACTGTTCATAGTATAGGAAGGTGCTCTGCACATTACCAAAGGAGAACAGGTTAAACATCAGTTCTTAAACATGTATATTATCTCCTACATAGATAGATGGCACATATTTAAGAGCAAATGTTCCCTACTCCCTAATTTCTTGTACATGCCATTTAAGGAGACATTATTGTATGGTATCATCCTGCACAGCAGCATAGCATTCCATGAAAGAATTATCACGCTTTCACAATTGAATAAAACACAATCACTGAGAAAAATTATATTGATAATTTTGTTTAGACTGATTATTGTATCTAAAAGACAATTTTATCCACTCTGGCCCATAGTTGACCCATAAGTTTACGCACACACATCTGCTTTATATTGTACGTCTTGTAGCAATAACATCACAAAGATAATTCTGCAAGGAATTTAAAATCTAGTTCAACTAAATATGCATTTTCAGCAATTTGCTGTTCATCCTCCAGTAGGTCTTCTTAAATAAGATTATTTATAGCATATGAAAGTTCAATAATTTACATTTTGTACAAATTACAAAAGATCTCCTTGCCATGACTGATTTTCTCATCTCCTTAATGAGAAAGTTTTCTGGCCTGTGGATGATGTCCAGTGATAGAACACTTAAATATACTCCTTGATGATCTAGTGTAAATTCAGTCCCCAGATTAAAGAGAGATGAGGAGGGAGAGAGGAAGTAGAGAAGGGAAGGGCAGAGAGGAGAGAAAGAGAGGGTAAAGTGGCAGGGTGGGGGATACAGGAGGAGGGGGTACTCAGAAAAGAAGAGATGGGGAAGGGTTGTGGGAGGGGGTGACAGGGACGGGTTATAAAGTGAATAAGCAAAAAAATAAAATTAAAAAAAAAAGAAAGAAAAAGAAAAAAGAAAATGAGTATTAGAGAAAAATGTATATAACATAATTAAAACTTCCAACGTTTGCTCTTTACAAATACTATAAATGTATGGGAAAATGTAAGAAATGTTATTTTCTTTTGTTTCAATTAAATTTCCTTTTCTGGTAGTCATTAATATAAAGGTTCTTAATTATTTGTTTTACAGATTGATAATTGATTTCCTTATGACTTTGCTAAGAGTGTATTAATGAAAGTGTTTTTTAATACTGGTTTCCCCCCTTTCCTTCTCTTCCTTATTAAGAAAAGTTTCATTGCTCTTTCTAAATAAAATTTAAAAAGAAAACATATATTATTGATTTAAAACAAAAAAGAAGCCCCAAATATTTTGTGTTCAAACATTTCTCCTTACAAAGAAGCTTGGGAAGAATTTAGGGCTAAATAAACGCTGCCTCAAACCAGGCAAGATAAAACATAAATCATTGCATTAAAACCTCTAACAAGTCTATCTGCTTTTTGAAACGACTGGGAGATGAAAGCAAGGAGTCTCATTTAAGAAGGCCCAGCGGATCCGTTCTGCATTTATATAGCTGTTATCAAAAGCAATTCATTTGGAGATCAAATAGACTGACAGATAGGACAAGCAGGGGATCACCACTGCCTTCGGGCAGCCCAAAGCCAGGACCGCTTCCCAGTGCCAGCACTGATACTGGGTCTAGTCAATGCTATGTCTATTACTCTTCCCTTCTCTGCCAGCTATACGCTATGATGGTCCCCTGGGATCATTTCCCAGGCAGGCAACCGTGAGGACAGCAATACTAAGAACAGGGTTTCTCCAAGAGGACCGAGTCCTAACTCTGGATAGGGGTGACAATAGAGTGGAAATTGAAGACTTGCCAAAGGGCTATGGGTTCCAGGACTCTCTGGAGCTAGCATGTTGCTATTCTCAACCATCTGCAGGCTGCTCAAAGCTTTGTAGGTGATCTATCCACAGGGCAAGGGCAATGGAGAGCAGTGGGCGGGTTTGAAGTTAAGTCAGCACAATTAAGGGTTTCCAGAGATGAGTTCAAGGAAATATTAGTTTATCAAGACAGAGGTGAGGCGCTCCAGTACTCTACTTACTGGGTGTTCATGAAGGAAATTAAGCTACCAGAAATCAATTAATATATTCATATTTTTAAAGAGTTGTTTTGTTTTCAATGTTTTAAATAATGTAATTATGTCCATGTCTGTATGTATATGGGTTTGTACAAGTGAATATGGATGATTATGGAGGCCAGAAAAGGACATGGATCTTCTGGAGCTTGAGTCCCAGGTCATTCTGAACCATCTGATGTGGTTGCTGGGAACTGAACTCAAACTTGAATTCCCTACAATAAAACCACCAAGTGATCATATCCACGAGGCCATCTTTCCAGCCCCAGATAATATATTTTAAATTAAATATAAATAGCACTGTCTCTTAGGGATGACTCCTGTTTGCTGCACATAGACAGAAATGTATTCCTATGTGACATTCTGCACTTAATATTAAAATATAATGCAGTTATTATTAAAATCATAATTTTAATGAATAAGATTTAATTATATAGATATCTCTTGTTTTAATTAACTTTTTTTGTTTATTATGCCCAAACTTGGTTGGCACTTAAAATTCTAGCCATTTTGGTGTAGAATATTCTGGAAGACAAAGCTAGCCAGTGCTAACTAAACAGTAAAATATGGAAATTTTTTACCCCATAGGAGTCAAACAATCACTCAGAAAATATTTCCAAAGTACTTTTCTGCCCCTTGTTGTCTATCGAAATTATAAGTACTCTAAAGCATTCATGCAGAAATAAGATAACCTTCTCTAAACTTGTGATATATTTCTAGACCTCTATCAGATGCCTGAAAACTTACAGTTGTCAAGTCGTGTAAATACTGTATGTTTGCCTAAACCACACACCACACACACCAAAGTTAATTTGTAAATTAGGCATGGGAAGAAATTAATGACAACAATAATACAATTGAATGATTATAAGAACACTTGTAAAAGTTACACAAATCCAGTTTTTCTCTCAAAATATTTTATCTTATTATAAATCTTAGCCTTGTCAGTATCTGTGCTTTCTCTTACTAAATTGATAGCTTTCATACCTTCCTTACAGGAACAATTTTGTGGCTTTTCATTGACATATCCTAATATTCAACATTTTAATGCTGTTATATTAAACAAGTTGACTTCAGCTCCATGACATGTCAATAGTGGATAATAACTGAGAACACTGCAGTTGTAGTGAAATAGAGTAGACATAGGGACAATTCTCATCACAGAGGTAGATCAGACTAGTGGGAAATTTCCTATATTGTGTTGCATTAAAATGTTGAGTGTGGATTGTATATTTCTGAAACATTTATTTGCTATTTACAGACTGCTGTCGAGCCTAGATAACTGAAGCCTGCAGAAGCAAATCCATGGGTAAGGGAAATACTGTATATTAAAAGCACAGCTCCTCCGTTAAGTCTGTATCAGGAAAACATTCATTGTATACTCACTCATTCAATGTCCATGTCTACTTTCATAATAAACTACTATAGAGCAAGAAACTAAAGGCAACCTCCACTCTCTTTCTCTCCTTCATCCACATCTAAGCACAAAGCTATTGCATTAGTTTCTTTTCTGTCATTGTGATAAAATACCACGACAAAGGAAAGAAATAGGAGAAAGAGTTTATTTGGTTTACTGTTCCAGTGAAAGAGTCTATCATAGTAAAGAAGGTGTGGCAACCAGAACCAGACCTCATAGACCACTCCTAGTGTTTTCCTCCAGCAAGCTGCAGGACTTCCTCAAATAATGCCACCAGCTGGGACCTGTTGTCTGTCTCCTGGACTACTCACTGACCGACCCCAAAGACACAAACTCCAGGAACAGGTGAGAAATGTCAGCAGTAGATTAATCTGAATTCAGACGCAAGCTCCTTTAATACCCTCCACCTGTGCCCCATTGGTCTCAAGAAAACATCTATTCTAAACAGCAGTTCCCGACTGGCTGGCATTGTCTACACCAGCAATCCTTGGTCTCTCAGGCAGTATTCAATTAGATCTTTCTGCAGAAGATGCTTTTGTGGCTGTGAGGCCCCTGGCATTTATGTAGAGGTGGCTGGTGCAGTTCCTCCTATAGGGACCAAGTATTCAAATACTAAGCTTATGGGGATTGGTCTTATTTCCTATTGAAACCACTACCTCTAGAGTCACCTGGAACAGGACACTGAATGCTAATTACCTAGATCAGGTTGGCCTAGGGTCATGTCTTTGGGGACAATCTTGACTACTAATTGTTGGAGAAGGCCAGCACATTGTGATGGCACCATTCTCTAGGTCGCTGGTCCAGGAAAGTACTAGGGAAAGAAGAGCTGAGAGCAAGCAAGCAAAGAGGATCCACACACTTAGTCTCTGAATGTGATACTAACTACCTGCTTTATTATTCCCTACAATAGTGCACTCTAATGTAGAACTGTAAACAAATAAACCCTTACTTTCCTAAGTCCCTTTACTTTCTGCCAGGCTATTTGTCACAGCAACAGAATTGCAACCAAGCACATCCTTACTGCTGATCTCTTCATCTCTCCTTCCTTTCTTCCTCCTAAAACAAGGGCTCTGCCACTGTGAGGATAAAGAACATACACTTGAGTCAGAGGACTGGCAAATACATAAAAATATTCCAGAATTCAGTTTATTAAAGTATAAGGCATTACTATTTTAGGAATAGGAATTCCTATTTCAGACTAGTTTTTCTGAAACTTTCTGGCATTTCCTAGTTTTAGCTATGAAATGTCCATATCCTGAGCAAGCCCTCTCTCTTAGGCAAATCAGAGAAGATGCCATAAATATAAATGTACCCCTGGCAAAAAGTCAGTTCAAGAATGATTCCACCAATGTAAAATAAGCATATTATTATAATCATATATAAATTAAAGCACTATCGTAATTACTCTTCTATTGCTGTGAATAGACTCCATGATCAAAGAGATTTATGCAAGAAAGTGTTGAATTGAGGACTTGCTTTCAGAAGGTTAGATTATTCCATGATCATCATGGTGGCACAGCAGCAGGTAGGCAGGCTTGGCACTTGGACATTAGCTGGAAGCTTATATCTGATCCATAAGCAAAAGCAGACAGAGCTAAGGACTGGGCCTAGGGTGGGCTTTTGAAACAAGAAAGCACAGTCCCAGTGACACACTTCTTCCAACAAGGCCACACTCCCTAATCCTTCCTGAATAATCTACCAGCTGGGAGTGAAACCTTCAAATATATGGGCCTGTGGGGCCATTCTCATTCAAGCTACCACAGGCGGTGATTTTTTTTTTTTCATTTTTTGGCCGTCCTTCCCCAACCCCACACAAAAAGTCAAAGTAGACAAATGTAGACTAAGTTTCTCTACAGCACAGAACACGATTAGTATAGGGAAGAGACCACCTGAGAAATTGAAAAGGAATTCAAAATTATTTTCCTAAGCATGGACTAATTCAATGAACTTGAAAATTCGACTTCAAATTCAAATGATAATTCAATTGAAAAATCTGCATTTTTTTCAAAAGCATATATAAAAATAGGATGTATTACAGATCTATTGCAACCACTAACATTGAGGGAAAATAACAGAGGAGATTACAAAAGGATTGCAAGAGGCAGGCAACCAGGATGCCTGCTGTTAGATAGTTTTCCCTAGACATGACAGAGAAAATGAACCCAGGGACCCTCAACAATATGGTTGCCTGAACAAGATGGGCATCAGTGATGACACCAGTTGATATGAACAGAGGAAATTCCACATGGCCCCGCCTCCAGATAAAGAGCTCTGAGAGATCAATGGCTGCTAGAGAGGGTGAATTAGCTTCCTCTAGGGACAAGCTGCCTCATTGGCTTTTCAGTCTCAAGTGGCTAGCTCAGGACACATGAATATACTAGCAATATAAATGGATTCAGTAAGTTGGCATATATGTTGACATATATAATCACACATACACACATATACCTGTAATAATAATTAAAGGTTATGTTATGAATTTGGGAGGAAGGCAACATGAAAGGAGTGGGGAGGGGTGGTAAGAACACAAGTGGTGTAGATGCAGTGATCATATATGAAGGCCTCAATATAAAATTACAAAAAGCAATTATGAAAATGGATGTCAAGTATATAAAAAGTTACTTGATATAACAAAACATCAAAAATTTGAAAACCAAAACCATGACAAGATATTTCACTGAAATTATAAAACCAAGGTGACAAATAATATCAAATGCTGGGAGAGATACAGAACAAGGGAAACTTTCCTACATTGTTGGTGTAGATGGAGGCTCCTACACTAGCATAGGAAGTGGTGAGTGAATTCCAAACAAATGAAAACAAAGAGCTATCATCTACTGTAAAACGCAGACTGACCATGTGGTTCAGGGTCCAAGGGAAATGAAGCCAGCACAGCAGAGAGAAACCAGTTCTCTGAGACTTTTTGCAGCAGTATTCACAAAAGCCAAGACAGAACATCAATTCAAAGTATCCATCAACAAAGTAGTACATAAAGAAAACGTAGTATAGATGAACAGTGGAATATTTTCCAGCCATGTAAATAAAACCATGGCATTTTTGGCAATATATCTGGATTTAGGGAGGTTAAGTGCACATCCCAAGCATAGAATGAATAATGTCAGATGTTACCACCCATAGATGGGAAGTATAATCATTGAACAGAAGGGGAATAGAAGGAGGCATGACAAGCCAGAAAGGAGAGGGGAGAAGGGAGATACAAGAAGCTCTGACAGTGAATGCCAAAACTAGGTGACATGCAAGGAATGTATTAATCTCTTCAGGTTATTATGTAGAGTATAGCACACAATGAATGCGTACGTACTTTATAAAGAACTAGGAGAAACCAGCCAGCTGTGGCATACACGCGTCTGGAGTCCAAGGCGGTCGTCTGTCTCTCCCGAGTTCGAATCCCAACCTGTGATTGTCAATCCCGAGGGGGGAAAAAAAAAAGAACTAGGAGCAAGGTAAGCAGGATAACACACACCTGTAATCCCAGGATGGCACACATCTGTAATCCCAGGATTACAGACACCCATAATCCTAGCAACTGGGAAGAGATCGAGGCCTTATGAACAGGATCTCAAGATCACTCTGATCTGAGTGAGACCCTGTCCCAACAGAAGCACAAACCAATAAGATCTATAAGAGAATACCTCTAATTTTTCTCAACACAAAAATATTATGTCAGAATGAAATGCTAATTACACCAACTTAGACATTATACATGTATAGAGTAGGGGTATGTACATATGTATATGATATATATGTATGTATACATGTATCACGGTGTACTGAAGAATTATATACAATTATTGGACGATAATTTAAGACAATCAATGAAAGAGGAATAGTTTAGGAAGTAAGGTAAGGTCTTCTAGTGGTACAATATATTGGAAGGAAATGTGGTGGATTTTTCCCATGTGGATGTTGCACAATTTGATGGTCAAGGTTCCTACTAGTAACCTATTTATAGCTTGATATATTTGTTATACAAAACTTTATACTATTTAATATTTCAGCAAATTGCAAAGGTTGCTGCCTGTGGAAGCCGTTCCTCAACAGGGTGGCTTCATCTGTTCCCAACCCTGCAGAGACTTGATATGAAAGGAGTGGGGATACCCAGGAGGGCCCCACCCCCTCATAGGAGAGGGAAGGAGTGAGAGATTGGGAGGAGGGCAATGATTGGGATGTAAAATAAAAATAAATCAATTTATTCCTTTTTAAAAAGACTACAGCCACATATTTTTAAATGATACTTTAAAACCATACTACATTTTCTTAATAATGTATTTATAGTTTTTTATTCACATTAAATAGAATATGAATAAAAATATTTTATTTTAAACTACAGTGGTGTTTTAATTGCTCATTTAATTATTGAACAAAAATTTGCATGCTTTTTGTTAAGCAAATCCCATACATTACAGCCCCAAATTCAGAATCTCTGTATCCAGACATCACCTGTCAAAACCACCTAGCCGTTGTCAGCCTTGCTTGTACATTCACATTCAAAAGGAAGCATCTGTTTCTAAGCCATTGGAAGGTAATGCATCAGAGTGAAGATCTTCATTATCTCTTAAGAGAAAGCAGCTTGTAGATAAATGTTCTAACGGCACTGGCTTCAAAGCGTTCTGCCATTTATTCTTCAGATATGTAACTCTCCACGGCTAAAAAGGAAGACTGCACCTAACAACTAGAGACAGCTTCATATCCCCAGTCTTTCCTTCTCTCCTTTGACCCCTAGTCTCCCCTTTTCTCTTTTTCAACTCCTTCCTTTAAATGCTCATTTTGGAGATACGCTTTTCCCTGGGATTAATGGCGGGTTTGCATTTAAAATTTTCATTTACTAAACAGCAAAATATTTTACTAGAAGGGAACAGTATTAAGGAGAAATGATTTTTTCTTCTGCCCTGAGGCCTGGCATAGACAGGATTTGATTTGCTATGTTCGGCTGGAATCTGGATTGATACACAGAGATGAGAGGAGGTGTTTAATAAAATTTACATTTCATTTTCTCACTTGACACCAGTCTCCTGTCACTCATGGAGCAGATGGGATTGCTGCAAATAACTTTTGTCAGAATCTAGTTGGGGAAAGAGAATGAAATGAGAAGTCGGAATGGGAGAGAGAAAAATTGCGTTTTTTTTTTTTTTTTATTTTTTTTTTATTTTTTTTATTTTGTGGTTTCACTCATAGAAACAAACCCTCTGAGTCTTGAGATCTGATGGTAAGTCATTTCCCCACTGAAGGGAGAAGTTGCACCAGTGGGAAGCTTGGAGAAACCCCTGGGAGCTGATATGAACCAGGCGTATTTAGGGAAAGCATCTGTGAATTGAATTGAGAGTTTAAGGTCCTACAGTCTGGAAGTGATTCCTGCCAGCTGAATAAGAGACCAAGCAAGAGACAGGTGACAAAACAAGTACCTCAGACTCCCTTCACTCAAGGAAGTTAGTCTCTAATAACTTTCTATTTTCACAATCATTGACCCAAAACAGTACCTATTTATCAGAGTTTGGTTCACAGTCCTGAAAGTCAGATGGCTTAAATGGATTTCATTTTTAGGGCCTCATGTTTTTGAAGTCAAAGTCTTAATGTTGAACATCTACCTGAAACTTCTATGGGAAGAATATGTTTCCAAACTCATTCATTCATGTAGTTGGCAGAACTAACTGTCTTGAACAGCAAGCGATGCCATCTTGGGTTGCATCCTACTTGCCTTCCTGAGGCCATTCTTGATCCCAGAACCTAAGAGCTTCTTCTTCTCAACTGTCTCCTTCATCTTTGAAGTGCCAGTGGATCACAGAACTATCTCTGCCTGTTTATAAAAAATTCATCCTTCACTTACTTTGATGAATGACAGGAAGAACCCACTTCTGTCAACTTTGATGGAGGGTTCTAGTTGTTCTTGCATGCATGTTGTGTGTCCAAGAACACTCAGATCATGGTTACTTGATGGATTACGTAGATTAGACATGCACATAGCAAATGACTAGGCATATTTTCTGCTTCATGAACCCTTGCCTTATAAAAATCTGGCTAGGAATGGTATGAGGTCATTCAGAAGCATGGTGTCTGTAAAGAAACGCTCACTGTGTAGATCTGAAGGCATTATTGACAGGGAAGTTTATTAATTTCTGATCCATTTGACATAAGAAAAAGTAAGGAATATTAGCTTACTTACTCCAGCATTTAAATTCAGGGACTGGACAGACAGGAGACTGTAGAGAGCCGCTATGCGCTGCACCTGAGGATGGTGTTGGCTGAGAGTGCTCCGTGTGGTAAACAAGTCCTCATTTGGCTATACAGCTGTGCAGGGGCAGGGAATGATCATACATGGACGTATGGAGAGATGATACGTGGCATATGCTCATTGGCCTTTGCTTAGATATAAACCTGGTCCCTGGAGTAGGTGAGGCTGCCACCACCAGAAAGCTACAATCCTGAGTAAACTGCCTTGAGAAGGAACCTTGTTGTCTTGCATCTAATTTCCTGCTGGCCAGGAAGGGCACCGGACAGGAGACCTTAAACCTGTGGCCTCAATGGGCACACACACACACACACACACACACACACACACACACATATACACACACACACACACACACACACACACACACACACATATATATATATATATATATATACAACACCCATATGCAGACACACACACACCAGCACATCATTAAAAATAATACAAATCTTAAACAAAAAAATATCCACAGAGGACCAGTAAGATGACTCAGCTTTGGTGCTTGCTGCCAATCTTGTCAACCTGAGTTCAATTCCAGGACCCACACTGTGAAAGAAGAAAGTCAAATCCTGAAACAAATGTCCTCAGACCACCATGTGTGCTCCATGGCATGCATGTATACACACCCTGATATAGGTGACACACATAAATAAAGGCTAAGAAAATTAAAACCACCATTGAATCAGATGCTGAAATATTTATAATTTTCACTGACAGTTCTTCCAAGCATTTTTTTTCCTTAATTCCTAATCTCATCAAAATAAATTTTCCTTCATTTGTCCTGGTACAGATTGATATCATTTCTACCACAATAGATTATAATTTCATCAACACAATGTAATTACAAATTGTTCATTCAGGCTTTTATTTCCTTTAAAAGCAACAATTTATTGTGGAAGTATCTATAATGTGCAAATAAAGAAGTATTGTATTCATGTATGTATTTTCTCCCATGTGATCTATTCTATAGCTATTTAAATTCTACTCATTCTTGTAGATCTTGCTTGAGTTTTCCTTCCTATGAGTCTTCCTCTCTTATTACAGTATGGCCAGCCTCTCTTTGTAATTATTATTGTAGAATTTGCAAATGACTATAAATAAGGGATAATTCGATTTATATAGTCATCAAAATGCTTAAAGGAGGTTAAGTTTGCAAAATATTTTTTGCTTCACCACATGAGTGAAAGAAAGCATGTGTTTATGACAAAAAGACTCAGAAAATACAAATGCCTTTACCTTCCTTCTAAAAGCATGTTAGATATAATGTACTCATTCAATGTACTCATGTGGAATAAAGGTAATAGATCAGAACAGGGTAAGCCATGGTGTAAATGTCTTATCTGATAATCATAAAAAACAAGTGAGTCAGGAAATGATTTCATTATTTCACTATTAAATTCATATTCGAGAGATATTTAAAATTATTTTTAAAAGAAATAAAAATTAATTGAGATTTTTTGATCACTCTGTCCAATAAGAAATTATATGAATGAGACTATGTTGTAGCACTAGAGTGAAACATTATTAAATGTGATACATTCAGAAAATATGCATTATTTCAAGTTTTCGAATCCTTAAATTATAATATACACAATTTCTATTTAATCAGTTGTCTTATTCAGTTCCCATGACCATAAGAAAATACCACACCCTGAGTGGATTAAACAATAATCATTTGTTTCTCATAGTTTTGGAAACAAGGAGTTATAAGACCAAGATATGAAAAATTAGAATCCAGGCACTGGTAAGAGCCCTTTTTCTAGCTTGAAGATTGCCAGCTTTTTTATATAACCTAATTCAGCAGAGAGCTTGGCATGGTGTGGGGGTCAAAGAAGGGAGGTATGGAGAAAGAGAAAGAGAGCTCCCACATCTCTGCTTCTGTTCGT
The DNA here is from genome assembly GCA_021653895.1 of Mastomys natalensis. Taxonomy (NCBI): domain Eukaryota; kingdom Metazoa; phylum Chordata; class Mammalia; order Rodentia; family Muridae; genus Mastomys; species Mastomys natalensis. The sequence continues at coordinate 579,893 of JAJTUV010000121.1, read as the reverse complement.
AAGGGTCTTAGTTCCATCATGAAGTGCCTAGTCCCATCCCTACAAGCAAACCATTCTCCCCATTCACAAATTTTCATGATTGCCTCTCGGATTCTTCTATTGCCTGTTCTTTTAAATAGTATAACAGCACAAATTAGGACTTCAATGTACAAATCTGAAGAAAATAATCATTTGGTTCACAATAGGTTGACAGTCTGGCAGGCTGTATTATAGCCTTAGTGTTTTGTATATCTTTCTCTCAGTACTGTACTACAGCAGACTGAGCAAAAACAGGGGTTTTTAATCAGTTCAAAAATGATTCTAACCTTACTCCTTATTGAGACAGCACGTCATCTTAGTTACTTTTCCATTCCTATGGAAAAAACAGCATGACCACATTAAATAAATTATAAACGAGCATTTAATTGGTCATATGGCCTCAGAAAGTTAGTGTACATGATGGTAGGCGTAAAGGCATACAGGCAGAAAACAGCTGAGAACTCACACCTTAATCCATTAACAGGAAGCAAAGGCGGCCCACTGGGAATGATGGGCATCTTTGGACAACTCAAAATTCTGACTATTGCTGCATCTCCTCCTACAAGGTGACACTTCTTAATCCTTTCCAAGAAGTTCCACCAACTGAGGATACAGTATTCAAACACTTGAGTATATGGGGGTTATTCTCATTCAAATGACGATATTTCACTTCCCAGACCCCATAAACTCATTGCCATATCATAATGTAAACATCAGTGAGTCCAACTTCAAAGTCCCCATAGTCTTTCCATCTCAACAACTGTTTGAAATTATGACGTTTCTTCTGAGAATCTAGGCAATCTTTTAACTATAAACTCAGGTAGGATAAAAATAAAGTAAAATTACATATTTCCAACATAGAAGTGGCAGAGAATATGCATTATCAATATATTCCAAAAGATAGGAGTAGGGACATGGTGAGAAAATACTAGTCGCAAGCAAGAGAGAAACCCAGTAGGTCAAAATCCATATCCTGAAACTGTCTGATGTTTGATATCTCAGGTCTCATGTCAAAGGGCTTAGACGGATGTTTTGTTCCAGCTTTGCTGCCTACAACACACTTCTCTCTCTCTTGAGCTGATCCTACTCCCTGTTTGAAGCTGTCCTTGGCAGAAAACCCTAACTCTGGCATAAGCTATCAAGTCTTCATTTTCACTTTATACAGTGGCCTCTCAGGGACTCCACTGCTATACACATGACTCAGCTGAACTTATTAACCTTAGAATGATTCTACAATTCCTTTAATCGTGTATCTTCACAAATCTAAAGCCAGAACCCTGTGGAGCACAATGACAAGTTTGGTTGCCCACTTGGGATAGAGCCAGAGCACCTTAGATTACATTTTCAGTAGCCTTAGTTTGTTGTTCCTTCTCTCTCATCCCCCAAGACAAGGTTTCTCTTTATAGCCATCACTATCCTGGAACTCACTTTGTAGACCAGACTGGCTTTGAACTCAGAGATCTGCCTGCCTCTACCTTCTTCTTCTTCTTTTTTTAAATTAACCACTTTAATAAAAGGTTAACAAAGATCACATCACTGTTATTGCCCTCTGGGGTCACATCTATTTTTTTTAATAAATTATTTTTTATTGGATATTTTATTTACATTTCAGATGTTATCCCCTTACCCATTTCCCCACCCCCTTCTGCCAGGAACCCTCTATTCCATCCCCCCTCCTCCTGCTTCTATGAGGATGAGCTCCCACCTACCTCTCCACTCTCACCTCCTCACCTTCAAATTCCCCACACACGGCGTCCAGCCTTCATGGGACCAAGGATCTCCTCTCCCATCTATACCTGACAGGACCATCCTCCCTTGCATATACAACTGGAGCCATACCTTCTGAGTATTGGGATTGCATTACAACACTGGCTTTGTAGTTGCCCTGGGTGAGTCTTACCCTGAACAAGCCCCTCTTCCCCTGAACTAGCCCTCTGTTTGTTTCACTGGGGATTCAGCCTCTCCTTGGTTCTGAGATCAAATTTCCAGTGCTCTCTCTTCAAACTGTACAATTTGTGTTACTTTTTGCTCAATTTGTTCTTTTTCCATTGTATAACTGCATAAGAGGGAACACTAATAACCGTAAGACACAGTCAATACTAGGCAGCTTTGAAATCTCCTCTACCAAAGAAATTCATTTTAAATTGACTTTTAAATTTGGTCTCATGTAAATTCTTAGGGCAAGGGCCAAAGGCAGCCATGTTCTAAACCAAAAGATGACAATAATGGCCTCTAGTCCAGTTGCTGGTTAAGGCCTAGCTTCTTCACTCTGAAACTTCTTGAGCTCCACATAGCTCTCATCACAACTGTCTTCTCATCTCTACTAGGATGGCCAATCAAACTCTTCTGACAATGTTGACTTTTCTAGTCCAAAGTTCCAAGGTCTTCCATAGTCCAACAAAAAATAACATGGTCAGCTTTTTCATAGCAATACTCAACTCCTGGTGCCAACTTTCACTTCTGTTTTGGTTACATTTTTAATTTTGTTAAAAAACACAAAGACAAAGCTGTAAATTACAAAAAAAAAGCATTTATTTGGGACTACTATTTCTGAGGGTTAGAGGTCATGATGGCAGAGTGAAAATACAGTGGCAAGAACAGATGAGAAGTCACATCTTGATCTGTAAGTAGGAGGAAGAAAAAGAAAATGCTTAGGAATGTCACAAATCTTCTGAAACATCAAAGCCCATCACCAGTGACACATCTCCTCCAACAAGAGCGTACTTCCAATCTTTTCCAAGCAGGTTCACTAACTGGGAACCAAATATTCACACATACGAGCTTATAAGAGCGCTTTTCATTAAAGATATCACACAAGTACATGGGGCATGAAAGACAACCAAGAACCAAAAATATAGTCAACACAAAATGATGGTATCTGAGAAAGTTTCAATTAGATATTCAACTGAGGTAATGCAAAGAAAAACTGAGAAGCACTGTTCAGACGTACAATGCAGAGGTCATCTGTGGTCACCACTACAGTAATCTGTATTTTGTAGCAGTGTCAAGTGATTTATTAATGAACTTGTAACATAATAGAAACCGCAGTATAAAAACAAGGTATTAACAAATATATTTCCTTGTTTTTTCTCTTCTTTTATATTTGTGTTTTCTCTTCTTTTCTATTTGTTTTAAGGTATGAATTTATTAACCATGTTGGATTATAATTGAAGCAAACTAGTATATGGGAATAGATTGAAGACTTTAGAAAGAGGTGATAATTGAAAGTGCCACATCAGTGAGAATAGAATAAAATTTTTGTTGGGAATAGCAGTTAATGCTATTACTCAATCTATAATCCCAAACATGTAATACCTTCTAGAGTATTAAAGGGGAAAACTCAAGAATATATATTTACCTAATATTTTAAAATTCTACAACATTAAATTTCTCAAGCCAGCCTGTTTATTTATAAATTAGAGTATGTAGCATCTTATATCTCTAACTTGAGAGTCTAAATCTGGGGAACTGATAGCATAGTGAGTCACTCATTTCAATATTATAGCATATGGTGCTTATTGGTTTAGAATTAAGTCTCCATTGCTTTAGATAGGGAAAAAAAAAACACTTGTGCTACTAACCAAAGAAAATAGTCAAGCTATCTGGCAGGCATATCTAAAATGATTTGGGAATTTCTTGGATCCACATTTATCTTAAAAAATACTCTTACCTTCCTTTGTCTCCTTCATGTGGATGAATAAATATTTTTTGTATTTAATTTTACTGGGAGAAGCATACTGCACATTGTTTAATTTGATTTTTTAGCATACTAATATTGCATAAATTGAATAGTTTTTTTTTTCTGTTGGACATTCTATTGTATAAGAAGAATGAATCACTGCATTTGAACTTTGGTATTTGCCTTTGACCCTAACAAAGGTTAGACAACTGCCTATATTTTCCTCAGCAGGGTGGATAGTAGAATGCATTCTCACACATTTTCTAAGATCAAATCGACTCAGTTCTCCTGCTATCGCTGCTACTTTGAAATAAAACAGTGATATGATATATAAAGTTTTTGAGACTCCAAAAAAAGATGACACAGACACAATCAACCCTTTTGATTGCAATTAATTTTACAAGGTCCTAATATATTAAAGAACTCTCTCACACCCAAAAAAACCATCAGGCTAAAGAGAATCTACTCTTTATTTTAATTGTTGAGAGTGAAGAGGTTCCCAATTGATTTTAGTAATGTATTGAAAACTCACCAGGTCAAAGGAATGTGAAACACCCAAATCTGTGTTTTCTACTCCTTAGGTATCACTTGACTTCATAAAAAATATTTCATTTGTCTTTTAAAATTGCACTCTAGCAACTTCCTCTCTTACATATGTTGGTAACTGGTCACAGCACTGTGATGAAGATTGTAATAAATTGTTTTCCATCCAATGTTCCTTCTAATTGCTTTTCTAACATTGACACTGAGACCATTTTACATTTGGGGAGAGATTGATGGAATAGATGTACAATTTTCACGTGATGGACTCACTTTGCAATCACAGAAATACATAGCTTTAAAGAAATTTAGTTGAGTAACGAGTGCATGTGTTTTCACGATGTTTCTCTTATTTTTGTTTTCGAATGTACTTTGTGTGCATTTTAATGTACAGAATTCTGTGTATTTAGAATTCTGCCGTGTGATGGGTAGGAACCATTCAACTGAGTAGCTTTTGGAAGAGATAAAACCTGAGAGAGCTCAAGGCGTCTTTGTTTTTAGTAGCTTCACTGGTAGTAACATGGGCAAGAATTCCATTGGAACTACCCGGTTCCATTGGCTCAGTCTCTTCTCTAGGAATGACATCTGTTGAAGGCTGAACCTCCCTAAACATGAAGCAACAAGCAAGAAAAATAGGACAAACTGCACTGGCTTCCCTTTGTATTTTACTATGCAAAATATTTATGAGCGTTTTCATACATTTGACAGATTAACAAACACATGTATTTACTGGATACAAAATAAAGTTTTCAAATACACATCTACCGTGAACCAGCTCAGTAAATGACATTTCTATCACCTCTCCTATTTATCAGCTTTTTGAGATGAGCATCTCTTAAAATCTGTTCTCAAATATTTTTAAATCCTCAGAGCTTTAGTACCATAATCTCTTGGGAGGAAGGGCACATCATACAGAGAGCATTGGAAATGAGCAACAAAAATAGGTTCTTTGAAATGACACAAGAAAAAAAAAAAGATGTTTATCCCATTGCCTATTTGGTTAATATGAGTAGCTGAGAAATATTTACCTTCATCAATGGTCTAGTCTAGTTCAGGACTGGCTTACAGTGAGCTGTCTTTAACAGGCTTGTTCTAAGCCATAAATGAATTTAGATTCTTTTCCTACTCCCCATATTTATCCCACTTACCCATCCTTTTGTTTTTATGCAGTAAAAAAGAGAACTAGTTCAAAACTTATCTCACACAAAGACTATCCTGTACTGCATGAGGTATGGATGAAGAGATTAAACTAAGATTGGAGAAACATGCATAAATGAGTTTTGGGAGTTGAATGAGAAGGCTGACATACAGTAAAGGGTCATGATTTGTTATGATGTGATGCCATTCATTGAATGAAGAGAGGAAAATAATGAGCTGGATCAGGGTTGAGTTTTGTACTGATTTCACAGTGGCTCTGAAACAGCCTACTGAAATTTCTCAGTAGGCACATGGAATAGAGTTCAGCAAAAGTCTGGGCAGAAACTGGAATTGTCAAAGGCAGATGTAATGGGAAGACAAACAGCAGGCAATGCAATGACTGAGGGCTACTCTCCTATAGTCCTCAATCTCCTTAATTTCTGAAAGGGTTTGGTCCATAAAGATCACAGTTCTTGAGAATGCAGAATATGAACTAGAGTTTGTAAAGGCCAATGTTTTTAATGATCAAAAGTTACCAAATGAAATAGAATAATCTAGTCATTGCAAGGACTAATAAAACAGGAATGCAGAAGTAGTTGGGTTTTGGTAGCTATTTCTATAATACCTTTGTTGTCTGAAAAAAATACGTCTATAAAGATTTATCCTGAGAAAGCTAGCTTTACTTTAATCATAAGTTTTTATAGTCTCAATTGTCTTATGGTGTCTCAACATGCATATAGACTAGATTTAAGTCTCCCAGAGAGCATCAGGTTCAAAATCCTCTTTGTTCTCTTCAGTACTTAGTACTGAGTCACAGGAAAGGATCCCCACCTCAGACCAAAGTATTCTTAGACACTGGGAGTTTTATGAGCTACTTCAAGAACATTTAAAGAGGAAAGAGGCTGAGATGGTCATGGTGGGAAACGATATGCTTTCCAGTTGATGACTACTTTATACCAATACTTCCTATGGATTCAATATCTAAGCTGCCATTATTTAAAAGTTAGCAATAGAAGACAGTATTGCTTACCTGTGTTCTTTCACAACCATAGAATAGCTCCTTAGCCATGAGGAAATAGAAAAACCCTGGTTTATACTCTGGGACAATCTAACATTTCCTCTGAAAATTGTGGAAATTCTTTTTACTGCCTGACTGTCTTCCATATCTTTGCTTCATACTCTCATGTAAGACTTTCTGGGAAGCAGACAAATGTGATAAATCAGTGCACTTAAAGTATTCTTTAGTCTAAATAGAGATGGATGCTGTACAAATATAGGAGTGTATGAAAATGGCCTGCCCTTCTTTTCTTAAAGCACCAGCTCCCCTTTTGCTCCATCTCTCTTAGGACAGCTTCAAAAGATCACACTTAATATTATTTCTTTTCTAGTCTCTTGAGTAGTCTTTATACTGGCTTTTTCTGGAAAACAAAAACCAGTTCTCTGATAAATAAGAGAGCTATTAGTTCACTTTACCACTAGGTTATGTTTAGTCTTCCAGAAAAAAATTCCTTATAGTTGTAAATTTGACCCAACTAAAAGAAATTACAGGAACTAACAAGTCAAAATATTGAGAGCCCACATTCTCCCTCCATTGTCCAAGTAGATCAGAACTTTCCTCTCCAATTTACTATATAGAAATAATTTTTAATATTTCCCCTTTTCATACAAATACCCATAGTCTAAAATGTAACTATAATACAAAAAAAATTTGCCTAAATTTAGTATTTTCACACTTTTTTTCATACTGAAATCCCAACAAAGCCCATGTGACCATCACCTTTCATGCACACATACTCATGAGGTACAAACGATAATGTTTGTAATGCAGAAAGCTCCGAATAATGACTGAATTTAAACCATGAAATAAAACCTACAAGTAACTTTTATTAAGTTAAGTCTGTTTGGAGAGTAAACTTTGGTGTAAGATATCTCCAGAGTATTTCTCTAGCACTGCAGACACAATGTCAGCTAACTAAAGCTATCACAGGTCTTTCATAAGACAAGCTGAAGCACCCTGAGTGTTCACTGTAAGAGAATCTTATTCCTAGTTCCTACTGGTGAAATTCAGTATATATAGCACAGGTATTAAGATGGCTCCATCGTAACCAGTTTGAACCCCAGAAAATATCAGCAAGCCTTTGAGAACCTATTATTTGCTGGGATTGGGTAGGATCAATGAGAGGTACAAGAGACATGATAGGTCACAATCTCAGTCTACAAGCGTTTGCCTGACTATCTTCCATATCTAAATCAAAAGATTTAAAGTCTTCATTTTCCTTTAGTTGTCCAAACACATCAGACTTCTCCTCCCCATTTATCTTGTAGAAATAATTTGAACATTTTCTCCTTTTCATACAAATACCCACAGTGCTCCATGCCCACAATTGTTACTGGATAGTTTCTGGTGGAGTCGTGTGGAGGCAGAAGGTCTCAGTGGGAACGCAAGTGGCTTCTCTTGAGACAGCCCCATGCAGCCACTCCCTTTGTTCAGCTGGCTAGGCTCCTGACCCTGCTGCCTCTCTCGCCTGAGGTCTGGGCATAACAGGAGCAGCTGATCTCGCCTGCCAGCTGGTATCTGAGCAACTGCTGTTGGGCTCCTGCCAGTTCCCAGGCTCCTGCAGGGTCAGCTGCTGAGCAAGGGATCCTGGAACACAGGTGATTCTGGGAATCTTCGGGGCAGGTGTAGCTGTTCTTTCCTCTGGGACAGCACGGCGGCTAACTTTCCTTTTGGACACTCCATCCATTGAGTGTTGGGGAAACTGGCTCTGCATTCCCTGCATGACCTTCATTCTCATGTCTATAAAAAGAGACATAAGGGAAAAATGGACTTTGTTTTCAATCTGCTGATTACTATATTCTATATTCGAGTTCTATATTTGGCCATCATGACAGCATAGTCAAAGAATAAAATATTGAATGACATCTATTCACCAAATTTCCAAATAAATTTAGAAATATTTTCCTTAAAAAGTACTATTTTCCCACTCAATTTGTAATTAATATTAGCCATGTAACCTAAATGTGGTTATATCATTCCCAGAAGAAGGAAACAACACTCATATGATATTATTAAGTTAACAAATATTTTTATTGTAAATATGGGTCAAATTTGAAATCCATACCACAGCCAAGGCCAATCATCAAGCCAACCAATTGTTTTATTTAGAAAGCTGAATTTAAAAAAAAAAAAAAAAACTAGTAATTTTTCCTAAAATTTGCTTCTATAATTTTAATTAGCACATATCACAATTACAAAAGTCAACACATGTTCCTTACTATTTCCACATGTAATTTTGCTCTCAAAACAACACTCTAATGTATGCAGTGTTATTATCACTGCTTTAGATGTAAGAGAGTTAAAGACACAAGTTAAGTAACTTTCTAAGATCACAAATAAAGCAGGACCAGATATTCTGGAAGAATTCAAGTATTTGGCTCTACAGAGTCGGTGAAGCCAAGACCATGCAATACTGTATAAAGATTAGAACAAGTGCACAGACTTAAAAAAACAAGTGTAATAGTGAAAAAAGTCATGGTGTGCATTCACTATCCTCTTCTGGAAGCTGGCTGTGTGATGGTCATCTTAGCACTCTGTACACTAATCTCCAATGTCACAAATGCGAAATCTCCAGTGTCACAAATGCAGAAGTGTACCTTTCATGGGCCTTACTGTTTACAAAATATGAGAGATCAGTCCAAATTCTTGGGAAGTAGACAAATACAATCCTCTATATCTACCATGCCCATTTATCTTTCATTTCCCTCCAATCCCTCTTTGGTACACATTGGAGATGGCTATTTATTAATTGGTACATTATACATTTCCAATTCACTGAGAGCTGTCTTCTTCTTTTCTTTGTTTATCTTTATTTTCTCATAAGGAACAGGGCACAAAGTAGCAGTTTCAACTTCAGTTCATTCTAACAACGGACTGAAAAAGGATGTGAAGACATGTGAAGGTGATCACAACTATGAATAAACAAATGGTGCTTTTCATTCACAGTGGAAAAGTGAGAAGACATCATATTGCTCATATCATTTCCATAATGCAGTGCATGGATTAATATTTGAGAAGCTCGTGTTCTTCATATCTCTACTATCGCTTTCCTGACCCTTGTTGCCTGCTACTTATCTGCCCTGGTCACCTAACTGGAATGATTCTCTTGCTGAGAGCTATAGGAATTTCCTGATTATGCTAATTTTCCAACAGGGTCTGCAACTCCTTCACCTCTTTCCAATGTTTCTTGAAAGCTCAGCTACATGGAAATCTCAGTGGGCACGACTGGGGTGTCTCATTTGGCCTGTGCAGCTGCCTCTATTGGTCACCTTCACTTGGGTGTTGGCCCTTTCTTCCTCATGGAGTTGTGAATGCCTTCAAGGGAGGAACTGTTTCCTGTTGTCAGCTTTGCACAATCATCATGCCCCCTTATGGAGCCTGCACTGGACTTGGTATCATCTCTATACGTACTGTTCTCACCAGGAGGAAGGAAGGTTTTTCAGCAACAGCAAATAACCAGGAACAAGAATAATCAATGGTCATATAGAAGCAGACTTTAAAAGAAAACCGGGTTTTAAATTTTAATCCTCAGATAAAACCAATACAACTACAGACCTGACGAATCAAACACTACAAGTCACTTTTTCTGAACCCATTGAAGATGTTCTCAGCCTCGATTTGAGAGACCTTCCTTGGAAATCTGTCCTTTTGTTTTTCAAGTCTGCATCTATTCATGAAAGACTAATGCAAGCCTAGGTTCCTTTTGTGAGCCCCTAAATTTTTTTTTTTAAATCTCCCATGAATTATTTACATGGCAGCTCCAATCAGCAACATACCTGACAGACTCCCCAGTGGAAATGAAAGTTCCCAGTGTAAAGGTGCCCAGGGAGGCTGGCCACCTCCCACTGTGAGCTTATAGACAGAACTAAGTCAGCACACATTATGTGTCACTGCCAACATCAGAAAGAATCAGCTCCTTTGATCTTAGACCTCCACAGGAAGCTTAGATCTCAGACAAATTAGATAAAAAAATGAATTTATAGCAGATATGTATCCTAAGGCATTCAGCTGAATGTTTGGGTTTTAGAGAAGGAAGGATAGTAAGTATCAAAACATATGAATTAACATGCTTCCTTCCGTATCATCCTTGTTGATGGATCTCCACTAAAATGGAGACATGACTTCAGACAACCCAACCATGCTTCTTACTGTTCATTATGAGGTGTGATGAAGCTTCAGGGAGAACATTATAAAACGTGGGCAAGAGATATCCCTGCTTTCTTAAATAAGGACTCATTGTGTTGAGGACCTTATGAGTGCATGAACAGTTATCTGTAACGTCTCCAGCTCCTTAGTCTCTTTGACTTTGAGAATAGTCTCAAACAGTAAGCACATGGTATGCATCTCTATTGTACAGTTTGTTCTGACTATCTTTCATTAGTTCTTATCTTTCCTTTTTTCCTTCCTTCCTTCCTTCCTTCCTTCCTTCCTTCCTTCTTCTCTTCTTCTTCCTCTCTCTCTCTCTCTCTCTCTCTCTCTCTCTCTCTCTCTCGCCTCTCTTTCTTTCTTTTAACAGCACAAGAATTAATGAGTGTCCTCTGGCTCCCAACCCTCATCTGAAATGTTCACGTATTTTTTTTTCAACCTGGCTCTACATATGGTTCTCAGTGCTGAACCACTTAAGTCCTCAATACAGTTACTTTCTATGAGACTCATGCAATCTGAAGTAGAGGTCAGTTAGAAGAAGGAATACACTCCATTGCTTGTCATAAGGACTGGGAATCCTGCCCATGTGTTAGAGAATTTATACAGTTAGTAAACACTGTTGCTTATATTCTAATTAGATTCTCTATTACTCTGTGTGGATGGTAGTGTTTTTCTTAATAGGCAATATATTGTTCTTTAGAAAGTAGACAAATTTAGAGAAAATATAACAGAGAAGAAAATTTATTTAGTCTCTTACATACTGTCCCTTAGCACCTTGTACTTTATTGGTTTGGAGATACTCTACCTCGGTTGTGTTTGGTCAATTAATTCAGCTAAGTGATGTTTGTGAAATTTACTTTCTTGTTTATTTTTTTAAAAATACATATCTAAGCAAATACTCTAAGTAGCCAAATTGACTAGTTCCATGTGAAGACTGTTTTCCTTATGAATGTTTTTATGTTAGCATACAGAATAATTGTGTTGCTATGTCATTTTATACACATGTGTTACTATACTTTTCTTCTTCTGTTCCTCTTTATCATTGGCATTCTCTACACCTCTGTTTTGCTTTCACTTTTACCATAGGTTATTTTTCTAATCCTAAACTACCTAAGATGTAATAGAGAGAAAGAGTTATTTTTTATTATATATATATATTATATATTACTATATATAAATATGATATTTACTATATATTATAAATATAATATATTATATGTTACCATAGAATCTGAAGAGTGGTAACATAAATTTTAACTCTTTGCTAGATCCTAACATTCCTACAGTCATGACATCAATTTACTTAACTTATTTTAGAAGATTGGCTCCATCTCACTGGTTAATACTTTATGATGAAATTTAGAATCATCTTATACCATTTGACATTGCATAAAGTGATTGAAATTACAATAATATAAGTTAATAGGTCTTTGTAATTATGAAACATATATCATAAACATATGATCATCCCCTACTATATTCAGTGTTTCTTTGAACTGTCTGGCAAAATACAGTTTTTAATTGGTTCACTGTATCTTTCAGTAATATTCTTCAAAGCTAACCACATATTTAAGCAACTTTCAGGATACTGCCTAACCACACCCAATGCACTTATTGTGTTAATTTCACTTTGTGTTGCTATAAGAAGTTCCTAAGCCAGGATAACTTTACAAAGAAAGGGGTCAGCTTTAAATGCTAATATTATCTACAAATGGTTTCCAATGTTGTTTTTTTAATTTTGATTTATATCTGCTATAGTGTCAAAGCTGTGTTGTAAGTGATGTGACTAAATTATTTGTTTTGTACATATATGAGTAGGAATCTAAAATTATATTGTTAATAAAATACTTGTGTAGCAACAGAATTTTCAGTGCTTATTTTGAAGTTATTTTAAGAAAATAAGTGCTAGATTTTATTCATGCTTTTAAAATAGGAAATATTTACTCCTCCTTTTAATGAGCTATAGAGATGCTATTAAATGGCAGTTTCCAATTATACTTGCCCTTTCTTAGGTGCTTGGAGAAACATCTCTCCTGCCTTTCCCTGTGGTTTTTAATATAATAATCACTGTAGTAAAAGAGGTTATGCTTAGAGAAGATATAAATTTATATCAAATGATAAGGTAGACATAAGTAAGCCTTGTGTTAAGTTGACAAGAGGGGAATGTTATAAACTCTTGATAAAGATACCTGAAAAATGGCTATGTGAGTTGGGAGAAATGAGAGAAGATAAATATGTGGACACAGTTGAGAAATTTTATAGGGGAGTGCTATGTTATACACAGGAGATATTGTCACTGACGGTCAAGGAAATGAAGAGGATGGGAAAACACAGGCCTCGGACAGTAATGTGGCTGTACTGAAGATATTGTGAAATGAAGCAAAAAGATAAGTACATCACAAAAAAAAAAAAAAAAAAGGCTGAATTTATAAAATTCAGCAAACAAGAAAGAGGGAAGTATGAGAATGACTGAGCTAGGAAAGAAACAGAACTTGGAGGTGTCTAGCCTGGGAGACAAAGGTGCTATGACCAGTTTAAGGGAACAAGAAAACAGAGAAAACAACAATATAGTTCTGAGTTGTGATTGAAGTGCTAGACTCCTTCTCTGACATTGCTATGAACCAGAATTTCTGCAAAATAGAGAACCAAGTCCTGAACAAAGGAGATTCGAAACAGTATAAAATGATTGAGGAGGACCTAGAAGGGCTAATCATGTCATTCAAATAATGTTCTTTTCCCCTCTAGCACCTGGTTACATATCTGCATTCTTTAATTGGATATTCGTCTGTTGTGATTTCTTTGTTCTTCATTGGCCGACACCATTCTCTAAGTGTCCAGCTGTTAGAATTTGATGTAAGACAGGGAAGCAGATAACATCTCCTGGAAACTACACAACAAGAGACATGATACAGTAAATTAATATCCAACGTTATAGAGAGAGGAGCACTACAATTCACTAGTCATTCATTCTCCTAAGTTCTCACCCAAGAGTAGCAACGATAGCGAAGAGCTTCTGGTGGGGTTTCTAATTCCTGATACTCTTGCCATTTGGACCAAATAATTTCTGCTGTGGGTTGACACAGGCATCAGGTAATATTTCAGTATCCTTGGTCTCTACCATTGTCAACAGTGACCTGCCCTTACCAAGTCCTAGTAAGAAATTATTTCCTCCACGCATTGCATATATCCTTCAAAGCAAATCTAACTAATTGTCCCAGAATCCTAGCAGTGAGGGAATGACCGAATGATTCTGCATTTTAGTTGTACACTGAGACTCTTCACTGCAAGACCGTTGGTAAGTCAGTTGCCATATAGAGGGAAAAATTGCTGTGACAGAGGGCTACTATCCTTGAGAAAGAAACTATCACATGCATAAAGAGTTCAAGAAGATCTACAGAGTCAACTAACCTGGGCCAATGGGGGTGGGAGGTCACAGAGACTGAACCACTAACTGAAGAGTACATATGGCTGGACATAGGGCCCCCGCACTTATGTAGCAGACATGCAGCCCCCGCTTCGTGTGGGTCCCCTAACAACTGCCACAGGGCCACCTCTGACTTTGTTGTTGCGGACCTTTGGCTCCCTTTCCCATAGCTGGACTCCATTGTCTGGCTGCCTCTCCCCTCAGTGCGAGAGGATGCACTTAGTCCTGTTAGGACTTTATGTGCCAGGGTATCTGGGTACCAATGTGAGGGGCCCTCCTTCTCTAAGGAGAACAGGAGGGAGGAGTGGGAAAAATGGGATGTAAGGGTGAGACTGGGGGGAGAGGAGGAAGAGGGGCTGCAATCAGGTTGTAAAGTGATAAACAAATAAACGGAGGGGGGGGGAAGGAGTTCTCAAGGCCACAGCTGCTACTAGGCAGGCACAGTCCACATTCAGTGTTTCTTAATCCAATAAGAAAAGCATTCCCTTTTTATTTAAATATGGAAGTGAAGGGCTCTCTAGCAGGCCTAAGCTTTGCAGACAGTTTTTCGGTTTCCTTTTTTCCCTTTTCCCCTTCCCCTTCCTCTCCCCCCCTCCCCTTTCCTTGCCCTTGTTAAACTGTAAGACAACATTCCGAAAGCTAGCCCCACATCTTTTCTTTCTTCTTTTATTATTATTATCTTTAATCTTTTCTTTTTAAATTTTTTATTGGTTATTTTATGTATTTACATTTCAAATGTTATCCCCCTTTCCCAGTTTCCCTGTTGCAAGTCCCCATTCCATCCCCCTCTCCCTGACTCTATGAGGGTGCTCGCCACCCACCCACTCCTGCCTCAGTGCTCTAGCATTCCCTATGCTAGGCCATCGAGCCTTCATGTTCTATTCCCTTATTTGACCTCTGGCTCATTCCTGAGACAAAACACCAAGATTCAGTAATCAAAATTCATTATTTGGCTACACTGGCTAACCTGTCCAATCAGGGCTTACCAACTCACCCTAGCAGAGACACATACTTCCCCTTTTTCCTTCAAAACCTACATCTGCAAAAACAAACAAGCAAACAAAAAACCAAACACACAAACAACAAACTAAAAATACTACTGCACCTTTGCCTGATTCAGAGGCAGCCCATCCTCACTCTACCCTACCCCATCTTGCTCCTGTTTCCCCCACCAGGGTAATAAATCTGGGAATTTGGTGTTTGGGTGTGTCCTGTTCAAATGGGGAGGAGGGCACCTCCTTACAGAAAGACTAGGGAAAACTGTATGAAAAATAAAAGGTTAGTATCAAGTGCCTCAATTGAAAGAGTATGCTAACAAACTAACAAGGAATTAGACTATCTCAAATTGAGTGACTGTCACATAGTCTTAAGAAAATCCAACAATACCTAGCACATGGTTAATTCATTATTTGCTATGATTTGCCCGGTGACCTTTGCTGATATTAATTTTCTAAATTGATACACAATTTGTGCAACAACCTTAACTGTGAACAGTATTATTATGTCAATTTTACCAATTTGGAAACTGAAAGGCATAGGGAGGTTAGCAGTGAAGCTGGAGGAAAGAAAGTCTGTCAAAGGAGGCATTCAGAAGTAAACACAGTCTGTCCGACTCCATGGTTCCATGGCTGCAATTGTCACATCCTCCTGCTCCCCCATCTGACAAGGAAGATTTGTTAAATCTGAGGCATAGAAGAGAAGCATTATATAGGAACTGGAAAGATGGCGTCAGCTTGTCGAAACCCTTGGCAGTGGTGGGTTCTAAAGGCCCCATTCTCCACACTTCCCTCCTTTCTTCCTCTCTTGCATCCATGATCTAATGAGCTTAGTATCTAAATTTAGGAGTAAGACTCAGCCCATCTTTCTAAATCATCTCCATCTCTGAGGGGATCCATAGGGAAGGAAGACACTGCGAGCAGGAAAGCCAACTCTGTTAGCAGCAAATGCCAAAAGTTTGAAAACACAGACAGAAACGGAAAACTAAAATGTCATGTAAATAGTGGAACAAAACCAAACTTATTTAAAGCATTTTAATAATTAGGCAGTTTTGGAAATGATATTTTTAAGATCCAGACAAAGCTTGGAAGATAAGGAAACAAGTCTAGCTTGATCCTCAGGGAGGGCTCAGATAGCACATCTATTTTTAACATGGATGTCCTAATAAAATGGCCTCTTTGATGTTCCCATCTCTCCAGTCTAAACTGATCCCCAGAAGCCCCATTCCTTGTCTCGTTCCTGATAATTTATTAATAAACTACCCCATAAAACCCAGTCATTGTGGAGTATTTAATAACATTAATTTAAGCAAGGAGACTGTGAGCCCTGTAGATAACCATATTAGGTTAGGTGCAAGCACAGCTTCCCCCCAGCCACTGGCTGAAGAGTGAAGCTGAAGATGAACTGCTAGTGTCAGAAGGCAATTTCAAATACATCCTGAATCTGCATGCACTAGAGAACAGGAAGCTTTCTTCTTTAGGAGATGGATAAATGCCTAAGTTCCAAACGACTTGATGTGAAATCTCCAAAGAATTCATGGACACTGTTTCTCACTCCATTTTTTTATACTAGCATATCCTCATGTCACTCCTATTATTATTATTATTATTATTATTATTATTATTATCTTCATCATCATTATTATCCTTATTATTATCATCATCATCCATCATTTTTACTATTATTTAGTATAGTTTGATGGACTGTGCTATATGGGTGGGTAATTTTAAAAAAAATTAAAAATTATACTTCTTCTATTGGAACTGGCACAGGTAAACAAGCTACTACGTATATGTGTAAGCACACACACATGGTCACACACACAGGGATGCACAAATGCACTCACTTGCATGCACACAACTGAAATGCTCTTCAACTATAATTCCTGACTGACAGATTTCAGTTAAACCTGAACTCAGAACCACTAAAACTATTACTCCTTTTCTATTAGAAAATATGCTATTCGATGTTCAGGAAAGCTAGAATTGTTTTTCTATTTAGAACATATATTTTAAAATGGTCCAGAGTCATGGAAATTATGTGAATATTTTTTATACACTATCCATGCTTGGCAAGCCCATGTGCTCTGGTCATTGCATTGCTATTGTGTACCCGGAAGTAGAAGAAAAGCCAGACACTCATTTGAAGCTAAGTCTCAGCTTTCTTGCTCTACATCAGTTCTAATGATAACGTAACTGTGAAAGGAGCAGGAGCACATACCACAGCACAGCAAATGATGCATGCTGCTAACAGTCTCAGGAAACAACAAGGCAAGGTTGAGCAACACTGACTCAAATCTTGAGGGTTCTACACTAAAATCTAATTTGCACAGCGGGCATTTGGCAACTACACCCTCTGCTTTTCCAAACTCAATAATGTTGCCAAATTGGCAGCTCTGCAACAGCTAAGGGAAAGATTATATGCCTATCCTCTATCCGCTGGCTTTTTCCCTTTTCTCTGTTAAACAAACTCAAATGTGAAACCAATAATCTTTTTCTAAGGAAAGATATATAAAATGTCAGTTCAAATAACTGGCTACTAGCTGAGTGAATCAGATAGTCCTGTGTCTTCCTGCTCCTGGGGTTTTATTTAATTAAGAAAAAAATAATGAAAAAGAAAACAACCATCAAACAAACAAACAAAAACAAAGGAGCTGGAACTAAACCATTTCCTACCTGACATCAGGGAAAAATGGAACCACCATTAACCCACAAAGGTCTTCTCTGCTTAACCCTTACCTTCTCCCATCAAAGTGTCTTCTTTTGCTGTCTTTACTTGTAGTCCTCTGGGTTTGGAGGAGGTATGGGTATTCGTCTTTTGTTCCTTAGCCTGGGCTTCAGATATGTCTTCTGGTTTTATTTCTGTATTGATGATAAAACAAATGCATTTTTCCCTCTTGTTTTGTCAGATTAAAAGACATTTTCTTTTAATGACAAAGAGGACATAAATGTGAAGATATTTCTGTCATTCATATCTCCTTCATCATGATTATATTTAATAGAATGTGTATAGTATGTCTAAAGATTAAGAAATAGTATAAAAATACTCATACATTGATCACTAACTTTTTGACATACATTTGTGTTGTCTGGTACATTAGCAGCCACATGTTGATTTGAAGTGCTTGAGATATAACTAGTTTTAGTTGAAATATATGCTAAATAGAAAATACACACCTGTTTTTGGGAAAAGCGAAATATCCACTTATATTCACTACACATCAAAATAATATATTGGATATTTAGGATAGAGACCAATTAGAAAATTACTATACTTATTGTGTGTCTTACAGTATTGTCTATATTTCAGTTGGACAAGACCAGTTAGTACAAAAAAAGCTATGAAAGCTTTTAATTTGAAGTAAACATTAGATTCAAAGAAAACTTTCAAGAAATGTATAACGAGCATGAGAATATGACCACATATAGCTAAGGACAGTTCTGGATACAACCAATACAAAGTCATAAATCCACTTAAGATATTATGAGCTGATTTTCCAATACTTAAAAATATTGATTACATGACCCTCAAAACTGAGTATGGCAAATGTCAATGCTGCATTTTACTATCATAGAGTTGGGTAAACTCTAAGGATCTACCCTATTAAGAGTGCTGTCTTGTGCAGCAGTGCTTCATTCATGGGCCTCTAAGGAGTGTCCTAACCAATGTCTAAACAGATTAACCATGGGTGAAAATTCTGATATATCATTAAAAAAATCAGAGAAACGAATCCACAGATATCAACAGCTTTAGAGAACAGAAAGGGACCATGATGGACAACTTGCATGTTGATAACTATAGGAAGAATCTACTTCTAGAACTGAGGGTACATCCAGAAGTGATGAGATTTACAAGGTTTAGTGTGTGGCCTGTGAATTGCTAGTGGAATTAGGTATTAAATTAAGAGCGAGAATTATATAACTTAATCCAGAGGATCATATGACATAAAAGATTTTGATAATCTACTCAGGAATCAGAAAGTACCATAAACAAATATAAACACACAACATATACACAGACATACATAAACAGACCTACCTGTACTAATACAGATACCCAAACACATAAGAAGACGCATGCACATTCCAATATAAACACACACAAGCATACAAATACATCACAAAAACACAGGTGCAAACCTACACACACACATATATAATCATATATACTCATGTATACACAAACACACTTACATATATACATGTACAAACAGACTGTAAATACACACAAACAGAACGTGGACAGAACATCATATTTAAACATGTAAACAACATAGAAACTGAAGTTCAACACATTATAGACAATACAGTTCAGAACCACTTCAAGACTATATATATATATATTTTTTTTTTTTTTTAAGAAAGATAAAGATTTTATTAGTAACTTATTCAGCCCTGGTCACCATGATGGGGAGAGAGACAAGATTCCCAGGCTGAATGCTGTTCAGATGCAGTGTTCATCAATCAGGGCTGTCTTTTTCTCAAATGGCTTTTGAAGTCCAAACACAATGAACATCCTAGTGGTTAGGCAAGGCTCCATCCAGTGTATGTAGTTACTGTATTTTAATCTTACTATTCGCTCATTGTGACTAGTTTTAGGTAGTTGTCGCTTAAAGCCATAGTTTCATGCTGGCTCCTCCTATTACGGTTGTTCTTTAGTACACTTAAAGTCCATGGTGTGAAGTTTGAATATAAAGAGATTTTTAAATGACATATCTGCAGCTTTTTTCTCATTTCATCTCCAAAACCAAAGGAGAAGGGTATGAAGTTCCATTAGAGACTCTTCTTCAGAGTGCATAACATTGCCTAAAGACATGACATTTTGCTTCTGGGGGACAGGATCAAGGAGATATGTGATCATTTGGAACTTTTCACTGTTAAGGAAAACTACCCTCACTTGCGTTTCTCCCTTTAGAGAGTTTGCATCTGTGTTTTACTTCCTTTGTGCCTCACAGTTAAGTACCCAAAACAGACTCTCAAGAATATTACCAAGTATAATCTTGAACATCTGATCATCCTTTCTCCACCTCCGATGTGTGGGAAGTAGGATTATAGATGGGACCCACCATATCAAAGAGTAGGCTGTGGAGACAAACTGCATGGATTTCTAATGGTGGGTGACAGTATTCAAGTTACCCTTACTGTACCTCACCATGCAATACTTATACTGTAGAATAATAATCACTACCTCACCATTGTTAAGTAGTTTAAGGAATTAATAAACTTATTTATCTAATGTACTTAGAATCTGGTCAATACTGAGTATGTAATCAATGTGATCACTTATTATTTTTATTAATATTAAAGACAAGGTAACTCCTGCCTCTGTTGTATTTACTGAAATGGTGGGTTCCATGGAGTTGTATAAATCACAAGCAGTCATAACATTTCTCTTTGAAGACATGAAAATCATGAATATAAGTATTATACATCATTACTTCAGACATTTTCATCAACATCCTCCCCCAAGACACCTACTTCTGGTTTTGCTTTTCTTAAACCAGCAGCAAACGAGACAGCTCAGAGCCACCCATGATGCCACTGAGCACAGGGACAAGGCCAGGATGATAGTTGATCTCTCCTTGCCAGCCACTGGCAAAACAGCAAAGGTCTTGGATCGAGCTGTTAAATTAATACCTGTTTGGGAAGGAGAAACAAGTTTCAATAATACATTAAGATATCAATATCTAGCCCAGAGCAGGCATGTGAAAAGTATTTCTTTGAAGTTACTAAGTAAATAAATCAATAATAAATTCAATTTTCATGTTCTGGAAAAAGTGTAGGATGACAATAAGAAGTCAAAACCTTTCGTTTTAGCTTTGTCCGTCATGATGAGAAATCCTTCTAAATCCTTCATTTGATGCTCAGACTAACTTTCTCTATCACTGCAAAATTATAACTTCATCTTCTCTCATGATCTACTTTTGAGAAAACATGATCTTCACTTCAGAATGTGTGGAACTACTTACCCAGAGACATAGTCATTAGGTAACAACTTTCTACTCCAAAGCTCACAGAGTATAGATAATACTTTAAGAGATTTAGTGTGTGTGTGTGTGTGTGTGTGTGTTGTGTGTGTTATGTTGTATATGTGTATATGTATGTGTGTGTGTGTGAGTACTTGTGTGGGGTGCTAGCAGAAGCCAAGAATAGGGTACCAGATCCCTGCACCAGGAATTACTGTAAGTTGTCTACACCTGTGCTGGGAACACAACTAAATGAACAGCAAGTAGTCTTAATGGCTGAACCATCTATGCAGCCCAGATCGGATAATTCTATATATAACCAAACAAATGAACAAATTTAAAATTGAAGTTTGTTGGACTTAAAGTGTTCATCACACCAGGGTTGCATGGTCTGCCAATTTGGTGCTAACTGATTTCCCAGAGTTAAGTGAATTACTATCAGGAACACTGTGGAGTAGATACAGACACTGCTGCTTGGGCTCAGGTGGGGAGGAGTGGGGGTTAGGCAAGATGAGAACTTCTTACTGAGAGAGAACATCTCTGAGAATCATCTGAAACCACAGTTTTTTTTTTTTTTTTTTTTTTTGGTTAAATTAAAATTTTTTCTTCTTATCCCATTATTGTGTATGGAAAAAAAGGTGCAAAAGAATTTGTTTAGGAACATTTAAAAGAACAAATATGAGTGTTTATGGTAGTTCTATTCCTAACTGTCTAAACTCAGAATACAACCAAATATCCTCGAAAGAGAATAAGTAAATAAATGGTTGATCTAGAGAATCAACAGCCTGCCTACTCAAGCACAAAGAAAAAAATGAATGAGAAGATTGGTAAGAGATGGCTGGTCAGTAACTTCTAATAAATGAAATTAAAGTCAATAAATGTGCCGAAAGAAGCTGACGGCTACAGGGTAGACTGTAGAGTCCACTTACATGATATTCTAGGAAAAGACCAAACAATGGAGACAGAAAACACATTGGTGTTTGCCAGTAGGTATGAGGATAAGATTTTTGCACTAGCACATAGAACTTTCTGAAGTAATAATAATTATCTGCATCTTGATTGATTCATATTTATAAGAATCATACATTTTTCTTTAAGTTACAAAACACAGAAATGGTCTATCTAGCTACAAGAAGATTTGAAAAATAACTTGTACAAAACACATGACCATAGTCTCTGAGGAATATGCTATTTATGGATATAATTATATGAGAAGATATCTATCAGAATTTATCACATAATATGCTTCATATTTATACTTTACCATATTCAATTATGTTAAATACTAAAAATTAAAATGATGATTTGTTTGTGATCATGACTTATAGCTGGTCTTTTATCAAGTAGCTAATTCAAAACAAATCTCTCATAAGAAGTAGAGTTGGTTTTTATTTTTTCTCTACTCAAAGACACATCATGTATTTTTGTGCTATGATTTCCTTGGGTGAACCTGACAATTTGTTTGGAAGCCACAATTAGATATCTTCTTGACTCTGGGCTGAACTCACCTCAGGGCTACCAGAGCTGCTGTAATAGCATCTGATACTGTGGCTCTAATTTGCAAGCATGTAGCTTAGGCCTGAGCTGAGTTCAGCTAGATATGCTCAAATACCTACTTATTACTAGCATCTGCATAAGGGAAATTATCCCAGAGAGAGAGAGGAATGGATTTTACCAGGTACTCAAAGAGTCATAAAAAATTCTTATTTTTTTATCCATTGCTTCCATTTTTATTAATAACAAGGATGCTAACTCTCCCATTCTTACTTAAGATATTAAGAGCTAGTAAATCAATCAATACATGCATATGACAAATATTTATAAAAATTAGAATGCAATACATTCTAGAAAATAACATAAATTAATATGATCAAGGAAAGACCTCTGGAGAAGAGTTTAAAGGCCCAACACAGTCATAAATAAGAACAGGAGAAGGCAACATTGGTGTGAAATATTAGAAAACAGGAAACTTTTGATTGGAAGTAAACATAGGCAAAATACTCTAGATACTGTTCTGATGACTGTCATGAATTGTAATAAAGAGGAGATTCTAAATTGAGAAGTGATGTGAGTCACAGGAATACAGACTACTTTATAAGTATGTAAAACACACACACTACTACCACTGCCACCCTACCACCACCACCACCACAACAATAATGGCTGAGAAGTTAAATCAGAGAGGTCCAAGTAGAAACTGACAGGTAACAGAAGTTCATGGGGAAAAAAAACTGGCTTTCAATTAACAATATCATCTCAAAAGTAATCTCCATGTATTCACTCTTCCGTAAGCAAATATTTGTTTGTGCTAGATATTTCTAAATTTGGGGATATACTGCTCAAATATAGTCTTTAAGCAGAATTCCTGTCCCTAAGAAACTTGGGTTCTAGTAGGGGACCTAGCATACAAGTATAAACGGTCAATGTTGTGAAAAAACAACAACAAACTAAACCCCGAAAACAAAGGTAGAAGAACAAACTACTAGCAGTGGGTTAACAGGAAAAGGTGTATAGACTGGGTTGTCCAAATAGTACTTCCTAAGTACTCTTTAGAGTTGCAGAGGGGAGATCATCCAAAATGTAGGAATAAAGGGACAGCGGCCCTGGAAGGGTTGCTCAGAAGTGTCTGGGGCAGCAAAGACCAGTGGGCTTCACAGAAGGTAACAGGGTAGCAAAACAAAAAGTAGATATAGATTTACTTTGGTGTCTAGACCTTGCGCTAGGACAGGGAAGTAGGCTCAGATACTTTGGTCATCCTGATAAGTCCTTAGAAACATGATCACAGGAGTGTTCATGTAATTGGGTTTAATGCCTTGCTTTTTCTTTGACTATTTGCGTTTATTGTTTTGCTTGTTCCTTGACTGTTTGCATCTATTGTATCACTAAACCTTCAACCTAGAACTGACCTTAATACGTGCTATGTAATTAAAATGGTATAAAAGAATAAAGGAGGAGAGGGGATAGGATAGGGGGCTCTAGGGAGGGGAAATGGGGAAAGGGGATGACATCTGTATTGTAAATAAATAAAATATCCAATAAATTTTTTTATTTTTTTTTTTAAGTTTTTAGACAAGGTTTTATGGTATCTGTTCGGACTATTGAACGGTGCTGAATCAGAGATCCACCGCTGCTCCAAGTTGGATTAAAGGTGGCCATGCCGGATTTTTTTTTTAAAAAAAAGTAGATAAGAAGGTGTGAGCAGGGTAGGAGGAAGATATGCTAGCCACAGGAGGCTTAGAAGTGTTGATTTCTGGGTGGGTGGGTGGGGAAATGGAGAAAGGGGATAACATCTGAAATGTAAATAACTATCCAATAAAAAAAAATAAGTGCCAGTCATTGAGCTAGTGAGGCATGTTTTAAAAAGCTAATGTGTTTATGTTTTATATTCATGGATCTAAAAATAGCTCCTAAGCGGGGATGGGGTTTTGGGGGGGGAGGTTGGAGAGGGTGCCAGCATGCAACCCACGAGGAGCCAAAGCAGTGTAGCAAAAAACCACTGCAACATGAAATACCAATGTGGATTACGAATGAAGGCTGCTTTGTAGCATTGTAGCTTTGGACACTGGTACACTAAATATTTGAAACGTGTCTCTCTTAGGATCAGTACCATTATCACCATGATGTCAGTAGTGATTAAAGAAACAGGTATTTGGTAATTTGCCATGTTTAAGCTTCTATCTATTCTAATTTAATCCTTTAAAAAAAAAATCTCCTTATGCAGAGCCTTGCCTCACAGACTAGCTTTGACAGCTATTTTGTAAGAAAATTTAGAATAGTTTAGGAAAAACATTCAAGGATATTTCAAATCTGCAAGTTTTTAGAAGGAAGAAAACCAAATAGTAATCTACTAATGAAATGCCAAGACCATATGTGGTTCTGGAAACTTTTTGTCAGCAATTCTTCTTACATTTGTTTTTATAGTCTATTCCTTAGAATACCTTTGATGAAGCATGTGGAGAGTCTTAGTTGACCACTGAGCAAACTAAAGGGCAAAAGTGTCGAAAATGTCAGACAATCTGGGTGGGACAAACTACTCAGGTCCCTGTGAGTCTGTGTAGGAGGAATTTAGCCAAGCACATCGAACCACAAAGTTGACGCATGTGCTACTGATATTTCCTCTCCAAGCCAACCTAGCATCTGCCAGGCCAGGCTAGAGACTGCTGACACTAGACAGATGATGGAGCAAGCCAATGAGAAAGAGACAGGGCCACATTTGGTCCACTTGAGAGACAATGAGATACTGGGAGGGATGTGTAAAGGTTTGTCCAATTCCTGCAGTAAAGGAGTCTGCTTTTGCCACTCACCTGACTCCTAGAGTCTGCAGTTGACTCTGCTCCTTCTTACCTCCCCGGCCCCCTCCCCGCCCCCACACACACCCAAGAGTCTTGGTCAGGGTAGCAAGCAACAAGTCTGACCCTTTAAAAACATATATTCAAAACGTTAAGCTTAAGGCAAAAATTCCTGTAGCTGGAGAATGAGCATGTTTCTCCATGAATCAGTGATCTTTAGACAAATTCAGAGGTATGAAAAGAATATCTGACTCACAAAACTACTACTTGACAATTTTATATTTCAGAAGATAGAATTTTTGCTAAGGAAATGAGCTTCAGGCAGGAGTCTAACATTGGGCTAGAACAAAGAAGTAATTTCAGGCAGGAATCTAAATCTTAGGCTAGAAAAAAGGCTTCAGGCATGAAAATGACTTTGGTCTAGGACAGGGAAGTAGGCTCAGATATTTTGGTCATCTTGATAAGCCCTAGAAATAGTGATCATGGAACTTGTTATTGCTTGCTGTCTTGATGTTTATTATTGTCTTGCTTGTTCTTTGATTATTTATGTTTATTGTCTTGCTTGTTCCTTGACTATTTGCATCTATTGTATTCCTAGTTCCTCAACCTACAATTGACCTTAATACTTGTATGTAATTAAAATGGTATAAAAGCAAAAAAAAAAAAATCTTTTTAAACTTAACTTGAGGCATACTCATTCAAGTTCTTCCTCATACTATGCTGAAGAATTTTCAAGCAAGATTTATCAAATTTTTTACAGTAGATTACATTTGACAAAGTCCAAAGTTTGTTTCTCAAGCTCCTGGATTTAAGCATCAGTCTCCACAGTTTCTATGTTTACAAAACACAGGTTAATATTTACAATTTTAGCATCCTGATTTGTTAATTTGGAGAAGACTAATAATTTACAACTGATTTTTGTCAAGGAAAGATATAAGTGATATCTGTGGACATCTAACAAATACTGTGGCTTTCTTTTTTTTATATTCTTTGACAAATACCTTTTACATGACATTTTACCACAAAGATTTCGTAGAATACCATTGCTGTTGTTCTGGCTCTCTCAGAACAATTTAAACTACTTTTAGACAAGTGTTTATTATATATTTTCATCTGAGACACATTAGATGAAACAGAAAACAGATATCTTCAAATGGCTTATGAAGGAAAACTGAATTGGTTCATAATTTACCCATGGCTTTTACCAATGCTTTCAGGTACTGGAATGCTAATAGGTTTTCCATGTAGAAAGCATAAGGGAAAAGGAATGCAAAGATTTGTATCCAAATTTTTCAACAGCTCAACTACCTCATGGGTTTTTAATAAGTGTAAGTCATATAGGTAAAAGAAAGAGAGAAAGGAAGGGAAGGAACAAGAGAAAGTAGAGGACGGGGTATAAAATAAATGGTAACACCTACGGGAAAATGTATATTTAGAGTCTTGTTTATTAAATAGACTCTGAACCTGAATATCCACAAGAGTATTAATTTTATACTCTATAGTATAACCAAGTCAACTTCTTCCATAAACTATCATCATGGTTTCTTATTCATGAAAGGAGTTATTCAAGACACAAAGGAAAAGGTTCTTTTTGAGAAAATATAGTACAGATATAAAATAATATTGTGCTGAAAATACCTGGAGGGGAGATAACTGTAAAAACCAAGTGCCAGTTTGACCCAGAGATTAAGACAGCCAATCTGGAGAAGGTCACATAGCCATCCCATGTTTCTGCCTGGGTACATCCTGTAAATAAGGAGAAAAACAACAGAAGGTGTTAGTTACCTCAACTAGAACAATGTCCTTTAAGTCTTCTCTGGAGACAAGGAATCAAATATCTCAAAGGAATTAATAAAGATTACTGAATCAATCCACTTCTTCTTAGACAAACCCTGGAACTAAATAACTCAGAGCAAAATATAAAATAGCATCTACTGATAGCATAATTTGGCCGAACATTGTTCTGTATAGATACCCTTGTGTTCAAACGATATAACAGTGCTATAAACTATGTTATAATCAATATTCTAGAGTTAAATTATAAAATTTATGCTAAGACTGTAGCCACAAATATACCTTAGTATACGTTTATATTCCTAACTACAACTATGCATTTGACTATTTTTTGATACATGTCTATTGGGGGAGGGGTGGTGGTGCTGGGTTTATAGATGAGTAGTGGAGTGCTCTTTTAGCCTATGAAACACACTGAGTTCAAAGAGAAGCACTGTCAAAGGTATGTATATCAAGAAACAAATCCTGTAATTGGTCTAGGAGGTCAATCTCTTTATTTGGGGAATCTGTATTAAGGCAATAGTACGATTAAGCTAGTCCATTGGCATGACAACAGTCTATCATCAAATCATAACTGAAAAAAGCACAGGGCTTTAGTAAAATGGCTTGCTTGGGCCTTGGTTTCTTTGAATTAAAAGAAAACGTTTCAAAGAAAATACACAAAGCTTACATTTTCTAATGAACAATCCATTCATAAAGTTAAAGGGGAAACTTAACTCACGTTCCCATCCCTAAACCATAAAATGCCTTTGACTCCACTACACTTAAATTACTTTGTGAATTAATGGATGTTACACTTCATTCTGAACATGTCACCATGGTAGACAAAGAGTTAAAGGACTGATCTTAAAGTTTACGAATTTGTTTGTGATGTCGAAGGCAGAAAAGAATCATAAAGATCTAGGACATTTAGTGTTACCATTTTTCAATTCAATTGCTCAGTCCTTTCTGTGAAAACAACGTCTTTCCTCATCAATTTTGCAGAGCTAACTAAAAGTTTCTTTACACAAGCCATATTTCCTTCCATCTCTACAGAGTCCCAAAATAAATAAAATGCCCAGAAAAATGGAAATAAATAAGCCAAGACTCAAGTAAATGATAGGTGCCCAAGATAAATGTACTTTATATTCTTTAAAACCTATATGCATCAAAATTATGGTCAATAAACTCTTGCAAACAATGAACTGCAGAGTACAGATGTTCAACATGAGATCATTTGCTGCAGTTTTTCTTTTGACAAACGTCCTTATTGTTCCCATCTTTGGAAGAATGCAAAGCAGCATTTAATCGAAATGTGTCCGTCGAGCACTGTGAGTTTGCCTCATAGAACAGCCGCCAAACTGCCTAATGGAAAGTGCTTTAGCTCCAAATGGGTTTGCTTTTGCGTTAAATACCAGCTTGCCTTACAGATCTCCACAAAGATTCCCATATATATCTATGATATTTTCAGATTTGAAGCATATGTGCCCAAGAGCTGAAGCACTTGCTGCCAAGTACAGTACATTACTCCAGGGCCCATCATATCCTTGGAATGGCTATTATAAAATATACAAATGTGGTTGACAGGCTCCCGATCAAGCTGCTATAGACAAGACACTGGCTGAGAGAACGTGGGATGGAGTGGGAAGGCAGGATTATACCAGCATTGAAATCAGGTTATACAGCCACCAAGGAATCATACCTGGGTATGCAGAGTATATGGTCTCTAAAATCCCCTCGCACCCCAAACATCTACTATAATAAACTAGCTCCTTGGTATAATACTAGCAAGCTGCTCTATCAACAATGCCAGGAAATTATTTTTAAACACAGAGAATATTTTCTGCAATTATGACCTATAATTGAGTTTCATAGGACCCAAGGAGAGCCCCTGAAATTGCTTTTGTCTATGAATCCAGCTTGTGGTGATATCTTTTTCATTGAGTAGGGCCTAAGAATAGAAAACAAAGACCACTAAATGCAGAATAAAAGGCTTAGACTATACAGACAGAATATTTTTGCAGATGCTATTTCCCTTGCCTCTAATAATTACCTGGAGTAAGTTAATTAATCCATCCCAAATGGTTTAGTATCCATTCTTTATGAAGTTAAAGAGAAATATTTCAATGATATGAAATAAAGGTATGTTACATGTGCATGTCAGTGTATGTGTGTAAGAGAGATGTATTATAAAAACATAAAATATATCATTTGTATCCTGCTTAATCACATACACACACAAATGTGAGTATTTTAATCTACCTTTGTATTACTGAAACTGTCAATAGCGATAATATCAATCTAAGTAGACTAGTTGAATTAGGCATGGCTTAATATTTAGTTGACCAAATTACAATGTTCCCTTCTTCATTCACATTTTATGACCATGATATTAGTTTAAGCTAGTTAGTGGGGTCATCCTTAGGATAAGTGAAGAAACAATAAAAAGAAGGATGATTTGAAAGAATTTCTAAAAGTGTGCAATGTGTGAAGTCTAAAGGGTGCACAGTCCTAGAGAAGGTATTGAATATAGAGTATAGGT
This sequence comes from Mastomys natalensis, assembly GCA_021653895.1. Lineage (NCBI taxonomy): Eukaryota > Metazoa > Chordata > Mammalia > Rodentia > Muridae > Mastomys > Mastomys natalensis. The sequence continues at coordinate 550,327 of JAJTUV010000121.1, read as the reverse complement.
ATAGAGTAGAGGCAAGATAGAAAGTATGAATGGGGTATGGCTGATAAGTTGTCAGTGTGAGAAAGATATAAAACATTCATAAGAGACTGAAAAATGAACATAGAATGAAATATAAGAAAAAGTTAGAAATGAGTAAGTACTGGAGAAGATAGAGGTAGGTAAGTTTCCACTAGTCATGTGCTATGTGAGTTATCTTTTATAGATAACATTGAACCTGAAAACAAACAAACAACTGGATATAATTATTTCTCATTAGAATTGTATAAGGAGATTCTCACAAAATTCATGCAGTTTCTTGGACCCATCAAAATACAATAGTGTAGGTGCTGGTGGGAACACAGAGACTTTAAGTGTTTTGACAAAAACAAAAACAAACAAACAAACAAAAAAAAACAACAACATTCTGTTGGGATTCAAGAGTTACACAGCAGTTAGGAGCATTGGCTGTTTGTCCATAGGCTCCAGATTCAATTCTGAGCACCCACATGTCATCTCCTAACTGTCTGTAACTCCTGATCCAAGGGATCCCACACTCTTTCCTTGCCTACAAGCACCAGTCACACAAGTGTCACACAATATACATGCATTTAAAATATCCATATAAATTTTTAAAAAATTAAGTTTAGAAACTATATTTTCAGGACAGCCTGAAAAGATAAGGCTTATGAATATAATGATATTTACAGGCAAAACTCATTGAAGGGCAACTTAAAAGGAGATAGTAAAAAAATGCATGACTCTAATAAGAAAATAAGCATTAAACACTAAGGCTTTGAAGCTACGGAAGGTGTAATCACACAATGTTGATTGCATCCTCAAGAGTTTTTAGTTCTGCTCTGTAGGGTTGATGATGGGCACCCAGAAAATGAGAGGTATAAATGAAATGAGATAGGGATGCTAGAGTACCTTGGGCTCTGACATTAAATCATAAAAAACAGACAAACTAACAAAAAAACAAAAACCATAAAATCTGTATAAAGGGACTTCATTACTAAATTCTAACAACACTATATTTGCTTCATTTAAGGACGAATGGCAAAAAGTGAAAAAAGAAACAAAAACAATAAAACCCTCAATATCCACGGGAACGATGGATGTTTTCTATGGGTATTGACCACAACGACAAGAAACTTCTTCCATGCATTTAAGCATTTTATATACTTATAAGAAGCATGTGATGCATTGTAGACATATAGGTAGGATAGGGCAAGAAATATTCTTATCAGAGAAATGGGCAAATATAGATAGGTTGACATTTGTCTTGGTGGAGAAGACATTTCTATGTTTATAGAGAAAAGGTTCAGATAATACAAAGTCAACAGAAACACCCTAGACTAGCCCATGAAGTAGACAAAATCTTGAGGTGTCAGTTTGTTAAAAGAACTATTTTCATATTGTCTTAAGAATAGGTTATATGACCAGTTATGACAATGTACAATATACAGCTTTCTGGCACTAATGAAAATCTACCATCAAGGAAGAAGTTTTTTGGTTGATTTAAGATTGGTTTCTTATGTCATCTAACCAATCTATGTAATGTTTTCAGTCACATGGTCTTATCATTCAGTTATAATCAGTATCTAAGAGCAATAGCAATAGCCTGTGTTGTTTTGGAGACCTCTGCTTCTCAGAAATAGACATCCATGGTCTTAGACCCTTGCTACAATAATCACCAGGCAAGATGTAGTGACTGGTGCAATAGTGGCTTACCTGTAAAGAAGACAACCAACCACTTTCTGATTGGCTTTGAGGCCTATTGCACATGAAATAATTTATGTCTGGCAAAAACCTGATCAAAAGTACATGGTTGTCGAGGTCATATGTACTATGAGAGAAAACTTTTATTATTTTGTTAAATGTTCTTGCTATCAACAGCCTCCTAAATGTTTATAATTATACTCATAGTTTGGACTGTTCTCATCTTTGGTCAGAGAAGCCTCCCTTTTATAGTCAATAGGACTGAATGTAAGTGGGGTGGTGGGCTGTGAAAGTCAGCCTGGTTCCTGGTCAAGCAAAGCCTAGAGATAGAGACCCTGGTTGCCCTGAAGGGATTGAAGGGAAGGCATTTTGTCCACTCCCTCCTCCAACTCCTGGGCACCTGGCTCCTGTCACATAGCTACAGTCCCCCATAGCTCCTCATAGAGAGGTTGGTGGCTATCAGTCATGTAGGAACAGCATTCCAAGTCCTCCCACATGTACATAAAATATCCCAAAGCTCTCAAAGAAGCCACCAGGAAATACCTGCTGCCAGACCCTGACCCACCCTGAAACCATATATAAGAACCCTATCCAGAAGGAATAAGGCGTAGTGAGAATTGCTCTGTTGTCTGAGAGCTTCTGTCATAAGAGCTGTAACACTGCTTTTGGAAGAGATCTAGTCTCCAGAAGCTCCTGCCCTCCTTGCTGGCTAGCCATGCCCGACTTAGTGCAGAGCAACCAGTGCAGCATGGAGCATGGGGAGAGAGGTGGAGGAAGCTGCAGCATAGAGGCGATTCCCCATCCCTGTTCACATTCTCTCCCGTTCTCCTGAAACCGTGCACCTACCAGGCCAGAAATCTTCATGGAAAGCCTCCAGTACACAGGCCCACAAATGCAGATTCATTTGGGCAAAATACAAAGTGACTGTAAGTGCTCATCCCTAATTGAGACAACTATATTAAACTCCCACTAAAGCTAAGGGATCATCATGGAAAAGGAGGGCAAAAGAAAGTAATTCCTTGGATGATGGAGAGGAATATTGTGAATTTTTTTCTAGATATGAACTTGTAATTATATTCATGAATTCACAGAGGCCTGAATGAGATCGAGTGAGTTGATAATGTATAGTTTAAATAGGTATGGCATCCACAGATTCATGTGTTTGAATCCTTCGCCATAGGGAGTTGCACTATTAGGAGGACTAGCCTTATTGGAGGAGGTGTGGCCTTGTTACCAGAAGTTTGTCACTGTGGAGGTGGGGCTCTGAGGTCTTAATGCTCAAGCTATGCCCAGAGTGAAAAGAAATCAGTATCCTTCTGCTCCCTTCAAATCAAGATGTAGAAGGCTTTGCTCCTCTAACACTATGACTGCTTGCATGCTGGCATGCTTCCCAACATGATAATGGACCAGACCTCTGAAACTGTAAGTCAGTTAATAAACTTTTTCTAAAGTTGTCATGGTAATGATATGTGTTGTCTCTTCACAGCAATGAAAACTAACTATTATTTTTCAGTCACAACTAAGATAATGTTTGGGAAGTCTTTCTGATGCGAAAGTGACAATACACACTCTTAGTTTGGAGATTTGGTTAGATTATTGAGTCTTGATAAAAAGTAACTCAAGGATACAAATTCAACAGATATAAATTTGTCAGCTCGAGTCTTTTTGGCTTTTTTGAGAGGATCTATTTGAAATTAAGGTTTCTGGTTATAGGTATAGTCATTCTGAAAGCATTATTTTCTGAATACTTTCATATGAACTATTACATTATGAAACATAGTAATGGTAGTCTTGACTACCAACTTGATAGGATTTGGAATCACCAGGTAGATACAGCTCTGGCTGTTTCTGTAAGAATATTTCCGGAGAAACTTAACTGAGGCAGGAAGACTCATTCTGAATGCCTGGATTGACATACCAGAATGAATTTAAGGTAGAAAGCAAGTAAAGCCCCCTTGTCACAAAAAACATAGCAATTGACCGAAAAATCTTTCTTCTTTGCTTTAAAATTTAAACCATTCATACAAAAGTCTCTCTTTCCCCCTGCCTCCTCATCCTCTACCTTAATTTTGTCCAGCATTCGGGTATTTACATTTTTGTGTTTCCACTCTGATGTTCCCCATCTCAGTAATACCAAACTTCTGTCAGACCTCAAAGGCATCCTTTACTCTCTGTTTCTTTTATTTGAAATAAATCTATTGACTCTACCTCTAAAAGGCAATCTGAGTCACCACTGTTTACATTTCCTCTACTCTTCTGCTTATACAGTGTCTATTGTTGTGTCTTACCCACTATACTCCAGACAGGGTATCAAACATAGATGTCAGTCTGTCAGGTCCACCATGGCCGAGGAAGGGATGGTTTGACATGATTCCCAACCCTGGAATAGAGCCAGGGTGTGGGTCCTCCAGAGTGCTGACATTTGCTGTAGACCCAAGGCTTGTTTGTATAATAATGTATGTGTTTGTCTTAAGTTCTCCCTTTGGGGAATGTTCTCCCTGCCAATGTTTATGACTCCATGATAATCAGAAACATCATGATTCTAGAAAATGAGAATGTCTCTGGTATTCCTTCAGAAAAAAATGGTGGCTATGGACAGCCCTTAAGGCTGTGGGAAAGAACTCTGAAAACATGATCTCATGAATACAAAACTTAGTGTGAGAAGTGTTCTTTACAGGATTTCTGAACTATTCAAAATATTAGGATGCAATATGAATTGTGTGAGGGACTTTACAGACCTGAAAGAAGAGAGGCAGCTGCACGAATGAGCTGTCTTTGTCAGAAAGATATTAAGGAAGGAAATAAATGGATTTAGGGAATGGAGATCTCAGGGCAAGATCCCACACAGCTAACCTTATTCTTTGTGTTTGCAGTTGAACAGGAATATTTGGACTTTCAATCTGGAATTTTACAAATCCAGAAATGGAGGGAACACTTGTGATCCAGATCTTGAGGATGGAAGACACAGGCTTTTGATCCAGATCTTGAGTGGATATGTGGCTACTCAAATAGTGGCCATGAAAAGCTTAGGTCTAGGTGTGGTGGTATACACCTTAAAGCTCGCCATTTGAGAGACAGAGCCATGCAGATCTCTGAGTTCAAGGTCTGTTTGTCTACAGAGCAAGTTCTAGGACAGCCAAGCTTTGAAGTGAAGGAGTTGGAAAACTGAAAGGTGGTGATAATAATAATAGAAAAATGGGCCATGTTCCAGCTCCAGCAAATAGCAAAATTCCACAGCTTTGGCCATGTGCCTCTCTGTCTTTAGAGTAAAAGAGCTAAATCATAAAATGATGATTTGTGAGATTATCAAAATGAAACCAGGGGTAAATAACTGAATTGATATGTAATTCTTAAAGAAGTAGGTTATGCAAAATAAAAGACTGAGCTTTGTTCTGCAAGAGAGCGCTATCTTGAGACACAGCTACTATGAGCAGAAAGTTATCTTAAGTGGAGAGCTATCTGGAGCAGAACACAGAGCTGTCAGCTTGAATTCATCAATGACTCTCTTTGTCACAAAAAGAATAACAATTGTGACCCAAAAATCTCTCTCCCTTTTGCTTTAAAATGTAAACCACTCATACAAAAGTCTCTCTTTTCCCCTGCCTCAGCATCCTCTTGCTTAATTTTGTCCAGCATTCGGGCACTTACTTTTTTGTGTTTCCACTCTGATGTTCCCCACCTCAGTAAGCAACTCCAAACTTCTGTCACTGTATTAGGGTCAGACCTCAAAGGCATCTTTCACTTTCCATTTCTTTTATTTCACATATATCACTTGACTCTACTTCTAAAAGCCAATCTGAGTCAACATTCTTACATCTCCCCTACTGTCTAGCTGATGCAGTGTCCATTCTTGTGTCTCGCCAACTATACTCCAGAAAGGTTACCTAACACAGATGTTAGTCCTCGGGACACTGGCCTGCTTAAAGATCTCCAAGTGGATGTGCATCTCCCAGAAGAAGAAGTCCAGGTTCCCTTTCTCCAATTCTGGAAGCTTCTGATGTCTGCTGACATCAGCCCCAGTCCTTGATTTCACCTTCTCTCCTTATTTCCCTTACTTAATAGGCTTCTTTTTCCTTATCTGTATGTATGACTTATTCTCCTTAAAATAATGGCTGTAGAACATACTTTAGATTTTCAATATAAAATTGCAATGATAGAACTATTCCAAAATAGCAGAATATACATTTTGTAAGCCTCCAAGCAAAGATAAGTATTGACACCCAAGTTAATACTTAGGGACTCTGGGCTTCACTGACCACTGGGACATACCTGTAGGCAACTTTTATCTCAGTGAGTTGGTTACATTTCAAAAACTATTTGTTTGACATGTCAGATGATCTGAATTTAAAGTATAATAACTACTTTTTACATAAAATCATGCCATACATGTTTATTTCTCATTGGTTCATAAACAAATGTAAACTGGGGCAATTTGCTGCAGAATACATAATCCCAATTCTCTTTTTTCCAGCACTAAAAACTCTTCAAATTAAATTACTGATATATGCCCTGTCATATATACAAGCCCCAAGGAAATTAGATGGTCCTGCATTTGATGCCAAGATTGAAGAAGACACTGAGGAGGGCATGAAAATAACATAAGCAAAGCCTAACTGTAAAGGTTTACTCTGGGTCACATATTTGCACAGTTAATCCGTTTACTCTTCTTAGCATTGAGAGTACATATTTCTGTTTCCATAAAGAAGACACAAGTGCCAGGCAAATGAATTCCTGGGCTAATCTATGACCCTTTACCAAAAACTATGTGTCAGAGGATCATTGAGTAGAGTACAGAGGAACTAGGACTTGAGACTTAGCCAAAAATTAAGGCTGTGAGTATTTATTGCTAGCTTAATCTTCCTTTTGATGCACATCAGGACAGCAGATGGAATGAAAAGAACTCTGAGAACTTGCCGAGCATGTTCACATTTGCTATGAGTTACTAATGGGGTCCCAATTGTTTGGATAAGGCTGAAGGATTCCACCTATGTATTCATGTGTTGAAATTTAGTATTCTTTGAATATGTGCTTATGAGAGGAAACTTAGAGTTCCTGTGCATATTCTGTCAAGTTTTTTTAAAAGTAAGAGTATTCACATAGAAAATTACATGAATCATATATTCAATAGAAGTTGAAGAAGAAAATGTGATTTGAATTCATAAAGCCATCAGGTGGAGCCTCCATGATTAAATACTGATGGATGTTTTTTCAAAAGGAACACATTAATACACACACACACAGTACATGAACACACACATACATCACATACACCATATACACACATACAATATACCACATACACACACATACACTGCAGACACACACATGCACATACACTGCACATGCAGGCACACACACAAACACCCACATGCACGCATATTCCGTCTCCGTTGCATGTAACACCCTGTGGTAGTTGTGGCATTCTGTCAGAAAAAAAAAAATCACCAGCCTTTGAAACTCTAAAACTATGAAACAAATTCCTTTTACTTTATAAAATTGCCAACTTCAGATGTTTTGTTATAATGAAACAACTATGACATTATGAACCTTTGTTGTGCAAGGTAGTAATAGATACTTGAAAGTTACTGGCACCTACCCTTTAGCATTGATCCAGGTGCCCCTTCCAGGGAAACTGAAATAATCCAAGGTTCTGAGGGGAGACCCAAAGAATCAACTCTCTCGTTCTGGAAATAAGAGAGGAAGGAGAAAATTCTGTATTAAAAATATCATTGAAGTTTCTGAAGAAAAAAAAACATGTTTACATATATATGTTATAAATCACACATGTACTCCATGGAAGGAGGAAGTGGAGGAATGCATTTCTTCTCATGTTAACTTTAATACTGACTTATTGAAAGGAGAAAATGGAAGTTATTTTATGGAAATTTAAAGCATGGTATGCAAGAGGAGAAAGTGAAATGGAGTTACAAAAGAGAAAGGTATGACAGCTATCCTAGGGAGGCTGGTAAGAAGGAAAGGGAATTGGACAAAGCAGGCTAAGGAAACAGCTCTATCATAGAGCACTTGCCTTGCAGAGGCCCCACTCTGGGTTCAGTCTTCCATGCTCTCAAGAGGAAAAGCAAGAAGCAGAACCAAGGCCATGGAGTCTGAAGGCAAGATTTCATCAAAGACATGAATCTTTGCTTCAAGAACCGAACCAGCATGGGAAGGAAAAGTATCAGAGGTCTCTGTTTGCCTTCGCTAAATCTCAAACCTTCATAGGAAATGCAAGAAGACATGGTGCGATTGCAGGAATGACCAACACGTAGTGAGAATTTCTACATGTTGCCAATTTCATGTGGCAGTTGCGCTGTGAACATAGATGAGGTTGTTTAGAAATAAAGCATACTCCGTGAAGAACTTGTCAGATCTGAGGATCTACCTTCTCATCCAGGAAGATGAGCCGTGGTGAACGGCAATTCTATTCCCACTTCCCCATCTGAAGGCTGCACCAGAATGGAGAGCACAGAGGGCCGGGTATATATCAGGTTACCAGTTGTTAAACTACTTGCATTTCTAGAAAATAAAAAAAAAAAAAAAAATGAATGGGATCAAAACATCCATAGGATTACAGAGATCATTGCAGTAGCTGTTTTCCATAGAGCAGTTGGGCTGGTGAGAACACTTGAGTTGCCTGTATTTCTACAAACTCCATGAATATACTGTAGTGGACAATTTTACATTTGCACCTGAATTGTGTGTCTCACGTATTATGGATTAGCCATGCTTAAAAATGTGGGCAAAGCAATGGAAATGTGAAATTCTAATTTCCATCAGCATATATTAAATGAAGCCCCAACAAACTTTAGTGAACAATATGTTTACAAGGCAAGGGTATGCTCAGCCATAAGCTGTTGAATCAATTCTTCTGGGAAATTCCCTAATTTGTACCAAATTACAAGGTCTATGGCACAAATACTTTCCCAGCATGGCTGAGTCCAAAATACCTAGATGTCACTAACCAAACCTGAGAGGAGATGAGCCCAACTCCAGCATGCTGCCATTTTGTATTCATATTCTCCCAACATACTTGCATTAAATAGGTTTCATAATTGCATATTAATTGTAGTTTCTAGACTCATATGCTGCAAATAAAGGTGGTAGTGGATATTTACTGACGTTGTGTACAATGTGCTATTAGCCTTTCCTGTATAAAGTCGTTATATCTTTAAAATGACACTGAGCTAGATGCTTTTATCTATGTTTGAGGAGTTCAAGGTTCAAAAAGAAGGATGTAGCAGATGACTTCTAAACTATAACTATTTTTGCCACTGATCCAGTGAGCTATCCTACTGTCTCTTTGTTCAAACATGCATGTTAATTGCTGGTGAGACCTAGCATAAGATAACTATATAACTTCTGATTCCTTGAAGCAACTTTGACTCAGGTACTTTGGTGTGCCGAAAGACGTAACTTAAAAACTCACTATTTCCCTATATCTTACATGGTACATATCATAGGCATGCAACAGATGCTTCACAAGTTAATGGAGATCTATAGATAACACATACTATACATTCTACACTAACATATAGTGTTATTTGATAAGCCGCTTTCAGAGTAGTTAGCCCTGCCTGGTCTAATAAGGTTTTCATTATAAACTGTAGCATCAATTAAATATTTGTAAGTCACATATTCTATTTTCTGTCTTCTACTGTCCACTTGTAGGAGTAAGAAAGGATAAAGTATTATTTATCAGATGCTGCTTATGACAGGTAAAGGTAGAGATTAGTCCTGAAAGAGGTAATAATGGAGGAATGATTACAATGTGTTAAAATATGAATATTCTATATAGGGAAGAATTTCCTTGTGCCCTATGAAGCACGGAAAGGTACAGGCAGAGTGGGAGCATATGGTCCTAGGAACTTGGACCTAAGGCTCTGGCAGCTGAAACCTCTCCCTGGAAGTTCTGTACCCAATTATCATATATTAGTTTGCTTAGCCTGAGTAGCTAAGGTTCCTTTCTTTGTTAAAAAAAAAAAAAGGAACAACACACACTAGAGTTGTTTTTAAAATCTATGCCAGTATTTCCTCCTACCCTAGGCTGGGATGCTGCAGATTATTGGGAAATTTTAACACTGTTACTAGACTGTATTCCTCTCCTATACTCATCCTCAAATGTTTTCTGATGAGAAAAGGATATGGGCAAGCAGCTTGTGTTAAGGAAACTGAAAAACCCATCAAAGATTCTGACATAAGTTCATTGGTATCTGGAGACACTAGGTTGGGAAGCAATGGCCTGAACACTTACTGAAAGCCTGTCCCTGACACATTTTAAAGTTTATTGTGAGCAAACATCTCTTATTAAATGTAAACAGCATCTCACCGGAGGTCAGGGACTTGTGACTGCAGCATATCCCAAGGTAATACCACTTTAAGCTCCACATAAACTCCTAAGCAGTTTCTATCCTAAAACCTGACCGTAGGTGGTACAGTTTTTTACGATATGTTATAATAGTGCAATAAATCTGTTAGCTTAAAATCGAATCTCCGTGGCCTTTTAGAGAAATCATCATTAAATGCTGGGTCCTGTTAATGATGCCATTGAAGTGAAATTGTTTAATCTGCTAAGGGGTGAAAGGTCACCAAATGAATTTTTTTATAATACATCAACTTGACACGCAATAGGGAAAACTGTAATAGATAAAAGCAAAGGAAAAGGGCACTGTCTTCTTCTGATAGGTCAATAGCAGCCAAGAGAGTCACTCATCCACTTTCCTTTCACGATGGGGCTCCTTTTGCATTTAATATGGACACCCAATTAATACCTCAGTACCACAGACAACCTCATTTTAGGTGACTTATAGCAATTTCTCCCCCTTCCCTGAAATGAAAGTGATCACAATACATCATAGCATTGTGCGAATTAACGTTAATTGATTCAAGTTACCAAGCAATGATGGGCCACTTATATAATCTAGGCGTTATTGGGTGCTAGAAGGGATGGAGGGAAGATTAGATTCCAGTGTCCGTTGCTGTGACGACGGGAGTCACCTGACGCCTTGTTAGACAGTTGTAAGGTTCTATTGCTGGCCCCAGTGGGGTCGTCAGTAAACTGGAGTGATGTCCAAACATCATTACACGCTGCTCCAATATTAAAGCAAAGGGATTAGCAACTTATTGCAAGCAACCTGGATTTGTCATTGTGCTGTCGTTATCCAATTTCCAACTGCTAATGTGACTGTAGCCTGCAGGCAGAAGGACCTACAGCCAAACTTTAAAAAATGGGGGAGGAAAGTTCCCTCCATCTCCTCCAGTTTCAAACACTATTTAACAGCTTGCAATACCCAGTCAATTATGTGAAATATATTTCTCCCTGCCATGTGTAAGTGCAAACTGAAGAAGGGAGATCATGACAACGTAGAAACTTCCCAGCTCAGAGACTACCAATACTCTTTCCAGCATGGGCTTGTAAGTCTAGTAGTCAGAAACATGGTTACTTCCTAGACTTGGCCAAAGTGCAAAGAAAGGACAAGATAAGACTTGGCAAATATAGAAAATGGAAAACATACCCTAGTGATGAATCCTGTGTTTCAACAAGACCTTTTGGGATGACTGCGGTGGAATAGGGGGGATTTCTGGGCTTCCTCTTCATTGTGCCCTCTCCCCAGGATTGTTACTAGTTTTCCACTAAGCAAAACAAAATAGAAAGCAAGCAAGTAAACAAACAAAACAACAAAAGAAATCTTTGTGTTTTCATTAAACGTTCAAGGTATCCTGAGCACCGTGATCTCTCTTCTTGTCAATTTACTAGACAAATGACATAGTCTATATGTACCTTAGAGTGGACTAGAATAAGGGAATGGACAATTTCTGTGCCCTGGAAGAAAAAGTTTTGCAGTCAAATTCTATGTGTCAATCATTGTTAGATCTCCTAGTATGTGCAAAAACTTGCTTGAGGCAATGTAAGATATGCAAAGATAAATAAAACACTATGACTTTGCCCTGGGGAAGACTTCTATACCTCTGGAAGACAAGAATGACTTTCCTAGCTATCTTTCTGAATTGATACAAACCATTTTATTCACATTTAATGATCCTCATGATCCCTATTAAATCCAGGCAGGCTTACTTAGCAGCTGCCCACCCTAGTTAGGAAGAAATGTCTTACAATCTGACAGTTTCCTACTGGCGCTATGGTCCTGTCATATCAAGCCTGACACAAGTCCCTACTGCATCTCTCCATAACACTTCACCATCTCAGTACTCTTCATGTCCTTTCTTCGCACATAGGCCATCAACTGTCTCAGGGATGGTATTACCCATCTTGGCTTAACCAGTTTCAACATTGGGTACACTGGCCACACAACGAGCTTACTTCTGGGCTAATCCGTTTATGGTTAAACTCTTGGAGTGGCCTGAAAGTATCCATTTCAAAAACTAGTATGCTAAGAGGAAACACAGTATATCTTTCAACGATTTCAATGATACGCAAACATTCAGGAAACAAACCTAAAACATTATAATTGGTAAGTTATCTAGAATACCATATTATGAGAAATCTAGCCTGAATAAAATTATGGATTAAAGTTGCCTAGAAAAAAATGAAAAGTAGCTATTAAGCTTTATAGAAATTCAAAGTTTTCTATTTATGTGGAGGTACTGTAGTAGTAAAAGTCTTGGTAGAAACTACTCAGGACCTTAATACAAAGTAATGAGGATTGTGGTGTGTACGTCTTCGTGCTCACAGATAAGTACAAGGGAACCTGGTGTGTTTATCATACACAGTTGTTCCCTCAAGGGAAGGGATATTGTACCTGTCATCCACCCAGAAGGCTGGGAACAGATGTGTTTTCTAGTCTGGTCACCTATGCTCTATCTGTGTGGCAAGGGACTTTTCCAGTACTAGATTCTTCCACAGACCCTTATTATAATTTGGTTTTTTTTCTTTTTGTTTTTTTTTTTTGTTTTTTTCAGTCAAAGAACTATCCTATCTTTCTGGACTTAACAAAGCATTTTGATGTAACTGCATCCTATCTGTATTTAGCTTACTTTGTCCCTTTAAGAGATTTATGTATGCTTCATTGTGCATGTGGGAATGAGTTAATCACCACAATAAGTTTTCACCAAATTGTGCTACGTTTAAATATGCCTAAAATAAGCTACTCAGGGTCAGACTCCAGAAGTTTGAACTGATAGTGGCTGCTTGGTCTTATTGAACTGAACCACCTTCTTGCCTTCAGCAGATTGTCTCTCTGCAGGCCTCCTGCAGGAGGTAACATGGGACCATCGGCCTCGAGAAGCTAGTTATAGTGATGGTTGATTTGCACTGTCAAGTTGACTGGACTTAGAATTACACAGGAAGTGGTAAGACAAATTTCTCAGTGTGCCTGTGAGGATCTTCCAGAGAGGGTTAACTCAGAAAGAACTACCCAGCTTGAATATGGTGGTTATGTGTTGGGGGTGCCTATGTGTTGGGGGTGCCTATGTGTTGGGGGTGCCTATGTGTTGGGGGTACCTATGGATTGGGAGTGCCTATGGGTTGGGGGTGCCTATTGGTTGAGGGTGACTATGTGTTGGGGTTGCCTATGTGTTGGGGGTACCTAGTGTTAGGGGTGGGTATGTGTTGGGGGTGACTATGGGTTGGGGGCCCGGACATAATAAAATGGGAAGAGTAGACAACATTTAGAGCTCTAGCATTTGTTTCTGTGTTCTGGCTTATGTCATGTGACCTGTTTGCACACTCCACCTTGCCCTCCCCATCTGTGTACTGACTGTCCTTAGACCTTGAGACAAAACAAGCCTTTACACCCTTGAGTTATTTGTTAGGCATTGATTTCATAGAGCCAGGAAAGCTTCTGATAACATGCCACTGTCTTCTGAGAACATGTCACTGTCTATGAAAGATGTTCAATGATCCCTTGTTATGAATAAAATCTGATTAGGGTCTCTTGAGAATATGAAAGTAAACTTAAACTGTGACTACCTAGTAAATGTTATACAGATGAAAGGATACTTGTTTTATTAGAAAAATAACACTAATGGGCTGATTCATGTTGAATTGGTTAATTAATTCCTTTTTTGCTATATCAACTTTTTGTTTAAAGTTTGAGATTTCTTACATACACTGATTTTATATTATTTCCACTACTTCTTTCTCCCCTCCAATTCTTCCCATTCTCCCCTACTCCCTCTAGGATTACACACACATGTACACACATACAAACACACACGCACATATACACATACATGCAAATGCAAATGCACATGCATATGCACACACACATACATACCCTATTAAATGCTAAATCCATGTAGTATTGTTTATATGTACATGTGTGTGAAGTATAACATAATATATTTTCATTAAGTAATTAAAAAATAGTTTTAATTATCCATATTTGAAATCTGTATTTTCAGAGTGGTGATATAATAAAATATTTTAATGTGCATGCATATATGCAGTACTGTTTAAATTTGTAAAATATGTTGGACATGATAGTTGTTCCAATAACATATGGGAATAAAAATTATTGAAATGTGTGTTTTCATGAGGTGTCTTATTTATCAAAATACTCACTATGTGTTCATATACATTTTAATGTGTTTTTAAAGCAATTTGGACTAATTTTTGGAACTGGAAACTAGTGTGCCTAAGGACAGAGATCTGCTAGGTGTAGGGATGTCAGCAGTAGTAACTGATTGTAGACAACAACTTGTTCACAAGAAAAAGCAAAGACAAAACCATATAACCATCAGAACAACAATCAAAGATGCACTGGTCTCAGAGCACTTGGGTACAATAACAATAAAGCCTAGTGCCGTTATTAGAGACCTACGGCTCTGAAATAAATGACAGTCTTACTGATGACCATGAAGAATCATCAATGAAAGGGACTGTTAGTTGTGAATGAGCTGTGAATGCCCTGGTATTTCCCATTCAATAAGGCTAGATATTCAACTTTCACTGAAAATCTATATTTCTTTTCTTTTTAGCCCAGGATAACCTCAAATTCATTATATATGCAAGCACAACCACGAACTTCTGATCTTCAGCTTCCTCCATACAAGTGCTGGTGCTGTAAGTATGTGCAGTCACACAGTTATGTGGCAATGGACATCACATCCAAGGATTAATGCATGATAAAGAAATGTGTACTATACTTAAATGTTCTTTCATGATTCTAGCTTACATTAAGTTGACAAACATACATGAACTTATAAGCCCCTAATGTGGAGGCTGAAGATATGGCTCAGTGCTTAAAGTATGTGGATCACTCTTACAGAGGCAACGTAGTTCCCCACACCCTCGTAGAGCCACTCAGAACTGCCTATGACTTCTGCTCTAGGGTCTGATGCCTTATTTTTGGACTCTGTAAGAATCTGCACTCACATGTACATACTACACAAAGAAACACAGACACACATTTAAAAATTAAATATTTTCAAAGGTTAGTATTATGTTAGGTATACACAGCCAGATGCAGATACACACACATGCACATATGCAAGCACACATGCAGATACACATGAATACACACATACATACACATAAAGATACACATATGCATACATGTACACATGAAGATACATATATGCTTGCATATACACACACATAGATATACATGCATGCATGCAAGCACACATGTAGATACACATACATTCATGCAAGTACACATACATATACACATATGCACATATACACATGAAGATATACACACATGCATCATGCATGAAAGCATATATGCAAATATACACACATGTATACATGCACATGCAGATACACTCACATACACACATACTACTACCATTGTTATGTCACTTTTTACCCAAATCATTTGCAGAGCCCAAGGCTCATACAATTTCATAAGTAAAGAATTTATGTAACACGGTTTTGTGACATGTTTATTTCTGTTGCTATAAAACACTACCAAAGAGTTGCTGACTTAGATTTATACAAATTTATTTTTTCCAGGGAGATCAGGATCTAGGTAGACATGGATGGCTTGTTTCAGTGTTCATGGAGATGCATTCTGAATGAGTTCTAGTTCAAAGTCCATTCAAGTTGAAGGGCTTTCTCCTCCTGGGCTGCCAGGCAATGCCTATTTTGCACTCATACTATCTATCTACAACTTCCTTCCTCCTTCTCTTCCTTCCTTCCTCCCTCCCTCCCCCACTTCCTTTCTTCCTTCCTTCCTTCCTTCATTCATTCTTCCTTCCTGTATTCTTTTTCTCCTGTGTATTTTTACATGTGTGTTTCTACCTATATGAATGCTTGTGCACTTACCGATTCCTATGTACCTGTGCAAAGGAGCTCAGAGACTGAATTTAATGTCTTGCTAGATGCACACTATTTCATATATTGAGGCAGGGTATTCACTTGAACTCATTTGGCTGTGTTGACTAGTCTAGATATGCCAGCTTGCTTTGAGGATCTAATATTTCTTCTCATGAGCACTAAGATGATAAGCAGGCACCATGCAGCCCAGCATTTCCATAGGTGCTACGGTACTGAACTATAGGTCTTCATGCTTACAGGGCAATTGCTTTACTCACTAAGCCATTTCCACAGTTCTCTTACATCATTTTTATGGGCTCCTTACTGCCCTTACCATGAGAATCTAGTCCTTCTCACACCTTGAATTGCTCTGCCCCGTCTGGTTTCTTTCCCATGACAGGAAAAAATCTGCTCTGAGTCTCATGTGTTTAACTGAGTCAAGTATAACTCTGCATATTCTTCTCATCTTAAGGTCAAAATGCACCAGAGAACACAGCAAAACCATTAAAGTTCATCATTCATAGGTCAGCAGCTTACAGAGGTGCATCATGGGAGGACACAGAAATGCTGCCAACCACAGACAGCTTTGGTTTTAACAGCCAAGCTTCTGTAAGGGAAATATTTGTAATATTTTTACGTGTGTGTGTGTGTGTGTGTGTGTGTGTGTGTGTGTGTGTGTGAAAAACACATACACCCTAGATCAATATATAAAGTAGTGAGCAATTTAAGAAGATATCAAACTCAAGTTTCTAACCTCCAGAGAAACAGGTCCATAGGAGTCCGTAAATTCATATTCTAGTAAGAAAATGAGTGAGGTAAGAAACAAGAGAGAAATGAGGAAGAGATAACAGACATACAAGGGTGAATGAAGGTCAAGCTAATAGTGAAAGACAGATAGGCATTATAAACTGTTCTTTCAAGATTCCTGAATACAAAGTAAATATGATCCTGGTGGGGACCCTCGAGCTTGAAGAGAGATCTATAGAAAGTGTGCTCATCTCTTCCCACTAAAAAGTCCACTGAAACCACCTGAAGCAAAAAAAAAAAACTGGGTAAAAATAGTGAATAAATACAAGTATGAAGAAGATGGGAGAATAGCAAACTGATTTCATGTATCAACAGAACTTGAACAAACTGGAGAATGAGTTCATACAACTGACCTGAGTAGGCAGAGGAAACCTGAATTCTGAATTCCTGGAGGGAGGATAAAGAATAAACAGACAATATTGACTACATACCTAAAAAGTAGGTAGCAACTTAATTTCTCTCTACCTTCCAAAATGAAAATAACTAGTGGTTTCCTGGAAATACATGTTTCCAAGATGGCTTCATTCTGTAACCCCTATCTAAAAAAAGTGACCTTCAGGAGGACTTCATTATTTCTCTCCCCAAAAGACTTCATCCTTAGACTCATCTCTGTTGCGTTAAGGTCAATTCATTAGTGTGCTGATGGCTCTCCAAGGAGTTCAGTGGAGGTTCTACCTGATACTGTTAAGAGCTGAAAAACACGGAGCTGGCCTTGGGGCCTGTGTATGCCTTCAAGGCTGTTAAGGGTATAGTACAATGTTCAGGGGCATAAGAAATCTTGCTAAATGTTTGTCAATTCTATAGGGAGCATGCTGTTTCTCACTCTGCAGAGATTTTTGTCAGGTATGCTTCATAGGCAGCTTTTCCTTATCTTCACATGATTTGTTTGCTTCACATCTGGAAAAATATCTCTTAAGATAACCAGAGAAACAAAGCAATGGAGGATATAACAAATTCGAACAGAAAATCAATGCCATATTATTTATGCTTCTAGTTTTTTTTTGTATTATTATTAGATGAGACATATGTGAGTCAGAAGTGAAGAGGGGTTGTAATGACTGGGTGATGGAGATCGCTGTGCTGAGCCCATCTCCTTTCTTCATGATTGGATGATTTGCCCCACAAATAGCTGTTACATTCCTGACATCTTCCCAGTCTACTCTTGATTACTTCTGCTTATTATCTTCTCTCTCTTGCTCAAAGATGAATACACACTGCAGTGTTCTGTAGAAGTTTGGGCTGGTTCTTCTCTCCCGCTCCATGCTTCCAGAAATGAGACTCAGATGCAAAATATATTTACAAATGTCTTGGCCACATAGCTAGGCTCTTCTCTGACTATAATCATAACTAAAATAACTCATTTATTTTAACCTACATTCTGCTACATGGCTGGTTTCCCGTGTTCAGGTAACAAGTGTCTGTCTTGTCACATCTTCCCAGGCAACTCTTCCTATGCCTGGCTCTATCCCAGAATCCTTTCAATCTCCCAGATGTTCTACCTCCTATTTCCTGCCTAAGCCATAGGCCATAGGCTTTTTGATTGACAGGTGATGTATCCATACAATACATACAAAAGATATTCTCTCTACAATGTTCAATATTTTGGAATGGCGAACAAAATAATATAGCGAGCTAAAGCTTCAATCTCTAAGTGGACATATAAATTTATAAGAACTCAGTGAATCCTAAATGAAATTACACTAGGGGAAAAAAAGCAAAATAAAAATGCATTAGCACCACTGACATCCATGTTACCAAACAAAACATAATAGTAAACACTAGAAAGCATGAAAGATAGCTCAGGGGCTAAGAACACTTGTTTCTCTTACAGAGGACCCAGGTTTGGTTTCCAGCACCTGTCTGCTGACTCATAATCATGTGAAACTCTAGTTCCAGAGGATCTGCTACCCTCTTCTGACTTCTACAAGAACCAAATATGCACATGGGACACATACATACATGAAGGAACACACTCATATGCCTAAAATAAAATATGAAGTTTTAAAAATAATATTACTAATCAATTAAAATTTTCTGCTTAGCAAAAAATACTCAATTCCATATTAAAAGTAACCAAGAATAACTATGCTATCATTTTTGCATCTATCAACAAGTGGGATACTTATGTGTTCTCAATGTTAAAATGGAACATATAATACCAAAATATTAACTAAGCTTCTGTATGGATGGTTGCTCTAATAAAAAGTTAATTGCCCTCTCCAAGAGATGAGTCTTCTTATTGGCTATCCTATATATGTGGTCAACTCCTGAAACCATATACATCAACAAAAATAGACTCAGCATATATTATTTATACATTTATGAACACAAATATGAGTGAGTGTATGTGTGTGTGTGTGTGAAATCAAAGAAAAAGAAAGTATCAATTTGAGAGTGCAGAATGGGAGGGGTTGGAGGAAAAGCACCTAGGAGGAACAAAAAGGATGGAAAATGATATTACGCTATTTTTTTTAAGTATCCATAAATGAATTTGTTAAATATGCCTTCAAATAGGTGTATGACTTTGGCTTTTTAAATTTTTCAATTCTAGTGAATCCTTTGCAGTTGATTGTAAAGAATAAGCAAATTTTAATAGATGTCAACATGGACTTAAGAAATCACCCTTCATCCAGATGTTTTTGATAATTAGTGCTTACCTATATCCTGTGATTCCCTCAGACTGTGTCACTAGTAGGGCCCCAACAGTCATACCGAGGACATTTTCCAGAACTCCAGTCTGTTGAGCAGTGATAACCTGGTGAGCCAGTTTCTGTAATCTGTTACTTGGTAAGGACTGAATGAGTTCACCGTTCCTTACATTTGGCAGATCACCGATTTCAAAGACAATCACCTTTGAGAAAGTTTCCAGAGTGGTTGCTGGTGTGATCCTAAATGAAGTCATTTCTTCCATGAGAGGTCTGCGTTGACTATATCTGCTAGAAGGGCCACCACAAGTTACAGTTGGGCAATTGCGCTTTCGTTTTCCTTCACTGTTTGCAATGGCCTCTAAAGTTTCTTTGTTACCAGGCATCGCAAGAGTGAGTCTGATTTGGTTTGGGTCAATCTGGAAGAAACCTGTTAGGCTTTCAAGCATTGTTCTCTCCCAGCCCTTTTCTAGGACTGAAAATGTCACTGTCAAAGCCAAGTGAATAGAAACACTTGAATGTATTTCAACAGGCTCCTCTCCTTGTAGGACAACATACAAGAGGTTATTCATGATGTCGAAATAGTTGGCACCAGCAGCCTCATCCAACAATGAAAATGCTGACTCTACTGGAGTAGGTGGAATAAAGCTCCTGTCTAAGAAAACATGAGGGCTCTGAAACTCATTGTAGAATACAGCCAAGGTGAGCTTGGAGGCTCTCTGGTTTCCCAGTAGAAGAAAGCGCAGGAATGGAGGAGTTCGCTCTGGAAAGCATACTTTGGTCATTTGTATGGTTGGTAAGATGGAATAAAAAGTAGACAGAGAGGTTGTGGGAGAGCATGATCTACTGTCCTTCACAATGCTAAACGTGTCCACAAAGCCATTAGTAGTAGATACAAGTGGGTATGATTTGGGGATTGTCCAAGTTACATCAACGTTATCGAGAATTAGGACTGCATGCTCAGTTTGCTTACAGAAGAAGCCCTGGATCATTGCTCGGAATGTGCATTTCTGTTCTTCTCTGAATATACCTGTGAAACAAAGGAAACAAATGAGTAACATTTGAGTTACAACTCATGAGGACTTTTAATCCACTATTCTCATGTGTTCTGCTAGGAAATATTTATTGACCATTTAAGTATATTAGATATTGGGAATACAAAGCAATCTTGAGCAAAGTGTGAAAAGATAGATGCATTTAAAATACTCATTTGACATATTCCAATGATATATGTACATGGCATGTACTTTTTAAAATCTTTAATCTTTTGTTATGGTCCAGGCGTTATCCTGTTCTGCCCTCTGACAGCCCCTCACCCAATTCAAACTCCTCTGTCTCCAGGAGGATTTCTTCACCATCCCACACCATGCCAAGCATCCCCATTCCCTGGAGCCTCAAGTCCTCAAGGGTTAGATGTGACTTCTCTCATTGAGGCCAGACCAAGCAATCCTCTGCTGTATATGTGTCAGAGGTCTTGGACCAGCTAGTATAAGCTGTCTGAATGGTGGCTTAGTGTCTGAGAGATCTCGGGGATCCAGGTTTGTTGAGACTGCTGGTCTCCTGTGAGGTTGCCCTCCTCAGCTTCATCCGGCATGGCATGTACTTTTACAAATTAACATAGAAACAGGATATACATACATATATGTGTATATCCTATAACTAGTAGAAACTCAATAATATTGGAGAAATGACAACTTAAACTGATTAAAGATTCCATCCCATCTTAGAGTGGCTACCATTAAGAGAACAGTTATTCAAAAAATGAATGGAAATCTTCAGCTGACGGGGGTGAGGAGGTGAGGAGCATCTCCAGAACAAGACAGAGACCTGGGATCAAAAAGGAACCCAAAAGTCAATAGGGTTACCTTAGCTGTGACTCACAACATTGGGATATGGAACCTGAAGAGGCCACCTCCTGTAGCCAGGAAGGATCTCTAGTGGAGCAATAGAGATACCAACCCACCCAAAAAACTTTCAACCCAAAATTTATTCTGTCTGCAAGAAATGCAAGCACGGGAGATGGAGCAGAGAAGAGAAAATGGCCAGCCAATAACAGCCCAATGTGAAACCCATCTCATTGGCAAGCAGCAATCCCTAGTACTATTAATGATATTCTGTTATGCTTGCAGACAGGAGCATGTTGTCCTCTGAGAGGCTCCAACCAAAAGCTGATTGAGACAGATACAGACACCTACAGCCAAACAGGGGTTGGAGCTTGGGGACTGTTATGGAAGAATAGAGGGAAGGATTGTGGATCCCAAAGATGATGACAGGGATAGGAACTCCATAGGAAGAGCAACATAGTCAACTAACCTGGACTCTTGGGGCTCTCAGAGGCTAAACCACCAACCAAAGAACATGCATGGGCTGGACCTATGCCTCCCTGCTCATATGTGGCAGATGTATAGCTTGGTCTCCATGTGGGTCCAAAACAATTGGAATGAGGGCTATCTCAAAAGATGTTGCCTATATGTGGGATATGTTCTAGCTGGTCTGCCTTGTCTGGCCTCAGTGAGAGAGGATGTGCCTAGCCTTGCTGAGACTTGAAGTGCAGGGGTAGGAGGATACCCAGGGGTCCCCCACCTGCTCAGAGGAGAAGGAGGAGATGAAGGAAGGATTGTAGGAGGAAGTGACTGGGAGGGGGTCAGTGAGTGTGATGTAAAGTGAATAAGTAGAAAAATAAAATTAAATTTAAAAAAAGAAAGAGATAACAGTCAGTAGAATGTGGGTAGACAGGAACGCTATGTACTGCTGATGGGATTGCAAATTTGTGAAGCCATATGGAAATCATTATAAATGTTTCTTTAAAAAAAAAATCTGAAAGTAGACCTACCCTATGGCCCAACTGTACCATTCTAAATACATTGAGAACTTTAATTCTTACCATAGATACATCTCTATGCTTATTGGTGTTCTGTTTAAAATAGCTAGGTAAAGGAACCAGCCTAGATACCTATCAACTCATAAGTGGAGAAAAAGAACTCTACAGTGGAGTTTCATTCAGCTGTATAGAAAAATGAAATAATGGTATTTGTGGAATGATATAGAAGTTTCTGGTTCCTTTGAAAACTCAGTTATGTCATGTATTGTTCTTCTGGAAGCTGTCTTGGGGAGGGCATGTGATGTTTTACTGGAAGCAGATGATTGAGAGGGAGTGTGATGTTTAAAAAGATATAAGAACCACAGAGACAGTGAGAGGATGCTTTTGTGTTGCTATGCCTTACAACGCTTCTCTGGTCTTCACTGAGGATGCTCCTGCATCATTAAACAATGTAACACTTTGCTAGGCCTCACTAGTTTTCACTTCAAAGAGAGAAATTCACAAAAGAACTTAAGGATATTTGTGCTTATTATGGCCTATACTGCTGCCTGGTGCCAGTTTGGCAGAGGATTGTTGTTTCTATTGGATTGTGCCACAGCTACTGATTCAGCGTTTGGTGTTTGTAATTAGACTGGACTGCACTGCTGGTATATTTACTAGAGAGAGTATAATTGTCCCCAAGGAACTACTTCTAAATAGGTCCACACCTCCTTTTTTTTGTTGTTTTTTGTTTGTTTGTTTGTTTGTTTGTTTGTTTGTTTTTCAAGACAGGGTTTCTCTGTGTAGCCCTGGCTGTCCTGGAACTCACTCTGTAGACCAGGCTGGCCTTGAAATCAGAAATCCGCCTGCCTCTGCCTCCCAAGTGCTGGGATTAAAGGCACCGCCCGGCACAACCTCCTTTTCTTGTTAACATTCTTTCTCCCCTACCTTTGGTCAGTGAGTTAGAAGGAAGGTTAAAGAGTTTGAGAAGCCGAGTAAAGTCGGTTGTGAAAAATCTAAGCCTGCATTGGTAAAATTGATGGAACTAGAAGAACTTACTCTTGTAAACAAATTATTCCCAACCCTGAGAGACAAACACCAAATGTTTTCTGCCATATGTGCATCCTACCTTTTAATTTTTATATATGTGTGAGGAATGGTGGTTAGGAAATTGAAAGGGAGAGGTTAGGGAAAAAAAAAACCTATGTCTTGAGGGAGAGTTCTGTTGAGATAAAAGAGCATAATGCAATGCAAGTGACGTGAAAGGAGAGGACGGACTATGAGGGACCAACAGGGAGACACATGGGAGAGGAATGGGAGTAAAATATCAATTAAAAACAAATATTCATGAAATTCCATACTGAACTCTGTTACTGTGTATACTAATCTGAAAAAATAATAGGAGGAAAAGAAGTAAGAAAGGTAAAGAGAGTGGCAAGGGGATAAATGGAGGGGAGAAGGAGGAAAAGGAAAGAGGTAGGAGAGAGGAAGAGAGAGAGGAAGGAAGGAAGGAAGGAAGGAAGGGAGGGAGGGAGGGAGGGAGGGAGGGAGGGAGGGAGGGAGGGAGGAAGGAAAAAAGGGGGAAAGACAAGCTCCATCATTGGCACACAGTGCTTCCTCCTGTCCAGGAACTCCTAGAGAACTCAGTGGCAGACATTCATATCACTTAGGATATTGCAAAGGTCTGAGAGGTTCTATGCTAGGATCCCCAAATACTAATACCAAAGATTTTCCTATCATATTATCTAAGGACATTTTTAGTGAACAGCACTGTTCTACATTAGCAGATTTCCTAACTCAGAAAAAGAAATGGTTTTTGGAGCTTCACTTAAAAAAACCAGACCTTCTCATAATACCCCACTGCACCTCCATAAAGGGTGCAAAGGACAGGACAGAGGTCTTTTGGGCATATACTGACAGTGCAGTTTCTGCATTCTGGCTGAACGAGATGAGTCTTAACAATAAAATCAGGGTCTTCCATCTTTCACAGCATTCTCAAAGATAATATTTGGATAATCTTGCAGACAACAGCTTTTGGGACGGCCCCTACTCCAGTTATTCAGGACCCACATGAAGACCAAGCTGCATATCTGTTACATATGAGTGGGGAGTCCTAGGTCCAGCCTGTGTATGTTCTTTGGTTGGTGGTTCAGACTCTGAGAACCCCAAGAGTCCAGGTTAGTTGACTCTGTTGCTCTTCCTATGAAGTTCCTATCTACTTCAAAATCTTTCTTCCTATTCGTCCATAAAAATCCCTAAACTTCATCCACTGTTTGGCTGTGGATGTCTGTATCTGTCTGAGTCAGACTCCACCCAGTCTATTTTAAAATAAGAATTATTTTAATCCAAATTCTATATTTCATAATTTTATCTGTAGAATGAAAAGGTAGTTTTAAAATAACCTATAATAAATACTTTTAGTTCCCTTTGACACAGTAGAGTCATTGAAACAACCCATGGTATATTTCAAAATGACTACAAGAATATAAAATTTCCCACACAAGAATGATCAATCTTTGAACACATGAAAATATGTAATGTTTGAACTGAATGATTACACATTGTAAACATGTACTGAATTACCATAATGTACCCCTATAAGGATACACAAATGTATCTTAATAAAGTCCTCTTACACACGTACACTCAGGTACACATAAATGTAGTTACATACACATATGTACCTCTATACACACATAAATGTGCATACACACATATGCATGCATATACACACACAC
Organism: Mastomys natalensis; assembly: GCA_021653895.1. Classification (NCBI taxonomy): domain Eukaryota; kingdom Metazoa; phylum Chordata; class Mammalia; order Rodentia; family Muridae; genus Mastomys; species Mastomys natalensis. The sequence goes on along the minus strand of JAJTUV010000121.1, from coordinate 525,421 downwards.
ACAAACACACACACACTATTACCAGAGATATAGCCTTTTGCTTAAAGATGCTTTTGCATTTTCAAGATTTACCATAATAACAACCACATGGTTTCAAGGCTTCCAAAGCTGATAAAAAAAAATATGGCATTTCTGTAAATATGAGAGGCTCAGTAGTCAAAGTTAAAATTTTCTTGTTAGTGTGGCAATGACTGGGATTTCACTTTTTCAATCCTTCCACAAAAGACATAAAGTTGCACAGGACTAGCCTTTACCCAATGGGCAATGTCATTATCTAATGGACAGACATATTGTTATGGGTAATTAGAAAAATTTCTTCTTCTAAGAGGAGCTAACACAAACAGAAAAGAAGTAATCTCACCAGGCCTTTATGATCATCTCTAATAATATAAAACATTCATAAATAATAAAAATTCTGAATATTGACAATATTCTACACACACACACACACACACACACACACACAACACACAAAATGATTCTGTGGGATGAAAAAAACCTCTACTTTCCAATGTAGTCAGAGCTTTGAGGTATGTGTATGTGTGTGTGTGTGCATGTCTATGCATGGTCTTTAACTCAAGATAAAACCATAGAAAGAAGAAAGCCAATTCATGCTTAGGATTATCTAAAGCTTCTCAGAAAGGACCAAATAAAAGAGAAACATGACTATGTTGAGACCAAAGTTAAAGTCTATCACACAAAATAGAAACCATATATTAAAATGGAGTTGGATGAAGTCAATTTCTTAGAGTAAATTTCCTGAGAGTTTAAGAAACAGTGCAGTATCACCATCAACCAAATGGGAGTAGAAAATTTAAAGAGTCGATCTCTAAAGTGGGAGGAAAAATGAGGTGCATGGCAGAGGCCACGGAAGAGTGAAGGCATTCCCATCTTCCAGGAGCTGTGAGGCAGAGTTGTCTTAGAGTCACCTTTGAGGATGGAGTTGGAAGATGGGCTTAGGGCAGAGGTTAGGTGCAAATGCTAAGATTGTCAAGCAGAGAAATAAGCAGCCTACTTGGGTTTCACTGCTTACCTGAGTGAGCCATTCTATAAGAACTTGGCTCGAAGTTGTTCATTCTAAATTAGAGATATTATTTATTTTAATTCAATTGATTCTTTTTTTCATTTATTTTCTTTTTAATACTGAAAAAATAAGTATACTTAATGAAATTTGTGTAGAAAAATTCAACAGACATTCTAATGAAAAACATGTAAATTATGGAGACAGATTGTGCCTATATAATAAAAACTACAATTATTTAATTGTTAAGTCTTTTTAAGATTAGTTTTATTTAAAATATTTTTTCATACAATATATTTTGATCATATTCTTCCTAGTTTCCAAAGTCTTGCCTGGTCCTCTTCACTTTCCTACCCAACCAACTTCATGATTTTTCTCTCTTTCTCTTTAAAAAAAAAAAATCAAACAAACAAAAAATATCAAAACAAAATAACAGCAAAATGAAGATGGTAAGCCTTAACTGAAACAAAGAATTCATTTGGTAGGGTATGTCTTGAAATGTGGTTTTCAGTGATACTCCATTGGAGAAAACTGATTTTCCTTTTTCCAGAGCGTGTCAATTGTAAATTGCTCCTTGGTGGACCTTTGTGTCTACTTAGTTTTCTTGGTGCTCGAACTCTGTCTCACTTGGAACTGTACAGCTTCTGTGTGTATTGTCATAATCTCTGTGAGGTCCTTTGTGTACCAGTCCTGTTGTTTCAGAAAGATGTAGTTTCTTTGGAATCACTCTTAGAATCTTTCTGACTCCTCTTCTTCATAGACTCCTGAGCTTTGAGGGAAGGGGTTTCGTAAGAGCAATCCATTTATGAATGAGTATTCCAAAGCCTCTCACTCTGCACATTGTTCAGCTATGTGTCTCTGTGTTAATTCCCATAAACTGAAAAAAGAAACTTCTTTAATGAGTGTTGAGTAAGGCGCTGATCCATACATATAGCGGTATGTCAGCAGGGGTTACTTTATAGCCATGTCCCTTTAGCAGATGTATGTTAGCCATGTCCTTTAGTAAGATGTTTTCACCCGAGGTCAATGCCTATCTAGCCCTGGGTGTTTAGCCATGTCAACAGTATCAGACGTGGACTCCATTTCCCAGAGTTGGCTTTAATATCCAGTATAAAAACTAAACAAAGGTGATTGGTTACTCTTATAACATTTGTGCCACTACCGCACCAGTGTGTTTTACAAGAATGCCACTGTTGTAGGTCACAGGGTTTGTATCTGAGTAATACTAATGATTATTATTTTCCTCTAGAAGCATACAGACTACCTTTAAGCACCATAAGATGTTAAAATGGGTTTGATTATGATCTTCATACACACACACACACACACACACACACACACACAGACACACACGCAATGGTTCACTGTTGACATTTGATCCTTACCATGGACATGAGAAAAATCGCAGCTAAATTGTAAGTTTTTAATAATCTGCATAAAGGTCTAAAGAGATCATCAATAAAAAGTAATGGAATACAAATGTCATGCAAGTAGAAGTCAAAAGTATTTGGCAGGAGGAAAAGAACCAGGGACAGGAGTAGAAGAGGGACAGGTGGTAGCAGGAGAGTGAAAATAAGGACAAACTGTATCAATGCATATATATGCAAATGTCTCAAAGTAACACATTTCCTTGTAAGCAAATTAAAATTGATATAAATGGAGATGTCATAAATAACATAATCATAAAATCTGAAAAGTAATAATTTATTAACTTATTTAATCCTGATTAATTTTCCTATATTTAATTACATACTTTTGTATTACATACTTCCTTGTATGATATAGATTTGTATATTTCCCATGAAGGACTTAGAAAGAAAATACAGCCTTTTCTCCAGCCTGATGATTGATATTTGTTTTCCAGCATTAGTTCTTTAGAAGAAATTCATTCATCTTTAAGTTTTATTTTTATTATGTATAAATATTCATAATTATTGTTAAAAGTAATACTTTAAAACTTTACTTAGAAATAAGCTGTGATATTGGATATAGTTTAACAAATCAATATTCAAGGCAGAGTTACTTAAAAATCCGTATCTCTTCTGCCCTTCATTTTCTCCTGTAAATGAGAACAGGTTCATCACTTTTATTGAAGGTTTTTCTTGGTCATTTAGACTTCTAGAAAGTCCCTAAAAATGACCTGCATAAAGGTCTGGACACAGAAGTACAATGGCCCAATTGTGTAAAAAGCTGAACCACAAACACACAATCTATATTAAGCCAGTTTAGGTAGCTTCAGTTCTATCCATACCAACCAGTCATAGAAAACCAAAAAAAAAAAAAAGAAAAAAAATTCTTAAAGCACTCAGCTGTATGTTATTAATAGGTTCTCATGCCATTTCCCTAAATTTCCCCCAATCATCATCATCATCCCTTCTTCATCTTCATTGTCCTCTTCCTCATCATTATTATTTTGGCTCAGGTACCAACATAAAAGCAATTGTAAAAAGCCCAAAATATATCCGTAAGCAATCACACAGGTGCTTCACATTTTGCTTTAACTCATTTTGTTTTGAATTATTTCAGAGTCTCTAATGAAGCTCAAACATGCCTCTAATTCTCCTTGAACTTTCCTTCTGTTTTTGCAATAAGCCTTTCCACTCTACTGTGTGCATTTAAGTCTTTGTCAAATAACAAAAGGTACTGGATGAGTCCTTTGTACCAAGTTTAGAACAACTGGCATTTGCATGCTGTCCACCGGATGCTCTCTGTTTATTCCTAAACCTGTTAAGGCTTGGCGCCAGCTGCCTACTTTGATAAGTATTGTAAGGATGAAGAGGGAATAGTGGGCCAATTTCCATGACCTCCTATGACTGGAGAACATTGCCTAGTATATGCAAATAAGACACATACCCTAGTGAGATCAAGGAGTCAGCCAGAAGCGATTAGTCTTTGAAGAGTAGTGGTTACACTGAGGGATATTACACACTGTGAGAACAGCATAGACACATCAGGAAAGGAAACAAGGTTTGGGGTGTGACCTAAAGATATTTCCTTACAACACAATGGAAATCTAGCGAAGTAAAAGGGGACAAATCATGTTTCTTGGAAATGGCTACATTGGTTCCAATTTCACAGATTCATTCAGCCCTGGGAGTAAGTTTTCGACAGATGAGATAAACAGTTAAAGAGCTCCTGAGCATCTCTGGGAAGAGATATGTTACTTTGGAGATCATAGAGAGTCAGTGCTGGTCTGTGATCGGGGCGAGGTGTGTTAATAAAAGCACATTTTATTCTCATACTAAAATTTGTGTGAAAATCACAAGTATTGGTGATTCACATATTTTTTTTTGTTAGTCAATGGATTTCATATGGTAGTAAAGTGGTCACTTTATGGTTATTTCAGCCTCCATAATAACATGGTAGCTGAGGAGAGTTTAGATATAGAAATATATGACAGAAAGCCCATAGTGTGGCATCAGGAAGGGGACACACAAGTATAAAACTTTGAATGGCCAAGAAGTTGGCTTTACCTTAAACCTTCATACCATAAGGTTAATAGACCTTCCTTTGCTCTCTCTCTTCCTTCTTCCTTCCTTCCCTCTTTCCTTGCCTTTCTCTTTTAGCCTCTCTGTCTACTTTTGTATTTCTATCTTTATTCCTCTTTAAATAGACAGAAAATTAAGTCACAGTTATATGAACTCAACAATATTATTTAGAAGTGAGAAGGAGGAAGAGAAAGGAGGAGGAGGAAGAGGAGGAGGAAGAAGAAAGAGGAGAAAGAAGAAGAAAAAAGAGGAGGGAGAGGAAGGAAGGAAGGAGCAGTAGCAACTACATACTTCTAAACTTTTATTTTTATATTTTGTACCTGGTAAAATAAAATGACATATAAAGGACTCTTCAGGGAATGGTTTTTGGACATAAGGTTCTGATGTGATATGTACCACTATGAGAGGAAGAGTCAAAATCTGGGAGCTCTCTCTGCCCAGTTTTCTTACCAGGAACATATGGGAAGATTCCTGATAGTTGACAAATCTCATATTTGGCAAAATTCTTTTTGATTTTGTGTATTTTTATTTGCCCCTTCAAACCAACATTTTATCATGGTATGCCAGGAGGAAAGAATTACTGCCACAATCATAACAAAGGCAATTGCCCAAATCCTACCACTAAGTTATATCAAGAATCCACCTTTGTAGCCAAATGTGAATTCTTGTTTTTCCTAAATTGAAAACTCTACCTTAATCTCTTCAGAATTCAGCCACAATGGCTAAGAGATGTGTTGGTTTGCTACTGCCCCACGAACTGGTTTCCTATGAAATCTATACAGTTAATCAATGCTAGTGTTTTCAGCTGGCTAAAAGGCAAAACAATAATGGTGATATTTAAAGCACAAATATGCAAAATTACAGGGCAGAAGAGCTGCTAAACAGACATGGTTCTTAATTATAGCAAAGAATATACGGTCACTGTCTAAGAAAAGTCTACACACAGCTGATCAGATATCCTGGTTCAACCCCCAGTGACTGAAGGTAAACCCTATAATTCCAGTCTAGAATCATGTCTGAATAGCCTTCCATTGTTCTCTCCTATAGATGTTTTTCTCACTTGCTTTGCTCAGTTGGAGAAGGTTTAGTTCTGAGTAATGATTTTCTTTCGCACTTGTTTTGTCTTTTCCTTCCCCAGTTTGCCAAATGGCCTCATCTGCCAGTCACAATCTTTGTGGTCCACAATTCTGATCACTTTTAAATGAAACCCACGCTGGCTTTGGTAATCATAATGTCATTTACAATTTACCACTAAACACGTTTATCAGTTAGTAGCACACAGGAGAAAGAGAACTCCATATGAACTCACCGTGAAAGGCCTAATCTGATTATTTCCTCATGAAAATCCAGGCAGGGGTGCTTGTAAGAGGGGCTTGAGAGAAGACGGAGAGAAGGCAAGGCCTGGCCACAGCTGACTTTCATAATCAATGTGAGCAGATAACTGATACAGCCTGTCAGGGCAACCACCCAGTCACCTCGGGGCATTCTTCTCAAAAAGGCAAGAGTGGACAGGTCATATTGATTGCTGAGTGACCAGAGAGCATTGGCTTGGCGTATGCTATTGCATTCAGGGTGCACATGCACAGTGACAAGGTCCAGAAGCTCCACTTTAAGTGTGGGAAATTTGATTAAGCAGGTTGTATTTATGTATGTGCATGGGCACATGAGCACTTGCTCTGTGGTCTTTCACCTTCCTAAAATATCGTGGACATAAAGCATACTCTCTCATCCTTTCCCTAGACTAGAAGCCATAGACCTAATCCCAGGAAAGGGGGAGAACTAATTATGTCTGGTTTAGAAGGAGAAAGAGCCTCTCTCTCTCTCTCTCTCTCTCTCTCTCTCTCTCTCTCTCTCTTTCTCTCTCTCTTCCTCTTCCTCCCTCTTCCTCCTTCCATGTATGTGTGTGTGTGCTGTGTGTGCATGCGTGTATGTGTTTGCACCCCAGTTGCTTCCAGGGTTCTAACAAATATTAACTTTGTGTCAATATTTGTCCTTCCTGTCGTGAAATGAGGATTTTTCCACCTCATTTCACGTTTGAAAAAAAAATATGCCAAAGGGGTCATCTTTGCTACAGAAAAAAAAAATTAACAGAAAACAACAACAACAAAAAGAGAAATAACTTCTATCTTTTATTTAGAAAAATGGATCAGAAGGAAAGAAAAAAAAGTACTTCTAAAATAAATGCTTTGACTCAAAGGCACATAGAATCCTTCCATCTTCCCATTTCAACAAAAGAGAAAAAGTTATATGTTTAAAATAGAACGAAATACATCAACATTAATGATTTTCCTCCTCGAGGTTAATGCTACCATTTCCCTCAACAATATTTTCTAGCTATCTTTGATATATTAAACCAAGTATCATAAACTACAGGAGATTTGGACATAACCAAAGTATATAATCACTCACTTGTTTTCAAGAAATGAAAATAAGTAACTTAGAATTTGCATCTGCCAAACATATCTATACCTCATTATTTCCAATTTAACAAATATGAATGGGCACATATCAAATCAGCGATGACACGTTGCATGTCTCCCCATATATACATGTCATTGCAAATTCTCAGGCAATCAGAAGTGACACCCCAAAATCTCAAAACTCTGTTTCTTAACACTCAAAGAAAGTAACAGAGATATTTGCAGGGGTTGTTAGAGAAAATGTGTTTTGCTTATTTCAGATAAAATGAACAGAAGGGCTTTTTGACTTCAAACTGGAGAAATGCTAATTATAATTACTTTTTTTAAACTTCAGAAGTAATAAGCATGCATGTTGAAATTATTTGTTAAGACAAGTTGAGAGTGTTCTTACATGTAGTATATTCAGTATCTAAATAAAATATGACTATGCTGATATAAAGTCTAGAACCTGGAGTTTGTACTGCATGACCAAAATATGTCAGTCATAGTTATTATAAGGGAAACATATATTTGTTCATATATTTATACATACTACAATTTTATAAGTAATCTAAAAGTGATAATGCTACTCTAATGTGTAAAATACTTATCACTGTAAAGTTTGAGAAGCTTGACTGGATTGACAAGGGGCATTGAATATTTTGTATTTATTCCTGGAATATGTTTTGCTTATTTCAGATGCAATGAATATATGTATGCACACATAGAATCCATTTCTAGATTGGCTTTCACAATTAGCTAGAGAGTGCCACTTGGGAGCATAGTTACCTTTGACATCCTTTTCAACAAGGGAGGCCGCTCTAATGCACAGCGACAGGTGCAGTGTTGTGGCTTTGGATGGCTGTGGTATAGGAGGCATGCAAGTATGAAGACAAGCCTAAGATGAAGATAACCAAGGGATCCAGAAGCTGCTCAGTGAGTTTAATGCCACTCTCTGGGGTGTGAAAGGGGTTGCAGATATCGAAAGCTGCTCATCATAGATCCTTTTCACTCTCACTGGTATTCCTGTGCTTGTCCTTCTTTTCAATGAGGACACCTTTCCAAAGTAATAGCAGAGAAACAGGCAAAGCCTGTAAAACACAAAGTGAGCTGCCTCTGTTATGTTATTTTAGTATGTATTTCAGAGTATTTTTTATCTTTTCAATAAAATACTCTTTAATAAGAGTATTATTTTGAGAAAGATAAGGGTAGGAGGTAGAAGAGGTGATGGGATGACATTATAAGGGAGGTGGCTGGTGGGGTGACATATAGACCCAACAGCTCTTTCTTCTGAACAAGCCATTTTAAATTTTTCTGTACCTCTATTGCTAGGAGAGCATTCGAACCAAACACAGGAACTATCTCATGTTATATTTTCTAATGATGTTGAAGTTTCATTATGAGATACTACTTGAAACAACAAGTACTTTTGCTGGAGGATTTGGGGAATAAAATTTCACCTACAAATATCCATGGATATGGTCCCAATTACGGAACTTATTATTTGAATACTACATTGAAAACATCCCAGGCAACTGCAGGCTCAGGAAGTAGGCTCACTGAGAGATCAGGTTTAGCACTGATTGCATCCTGCCTCCTCCTCTTTGAAGCTGTGGCTAGGCTTCTCATCCTCCCTCTGACTCCATTTTCTCACACGTAAAGGGATTAACAGCTGCACACATCTCATGAGTGATGCACTCTTGTACATAAGATACTGTATGCTCGGAGCCCACATTGAGGACTTGTCAAGAAATATGTGCTGTTATGTTCTCCATCACTGCAAAAGAATCATCTTTTAAAACTTCACGGCATTCTCATGTTTTTTTTTTTTTTTTTTTTTCTCTTTCCTTGAATACCTAGTGGTAAGTGTTGAAATTCTTCATTCCCAGATACAGAGTTGAATGAGACAAGTTTTCAATAAGAAAAGAATCACTTAAATATTCACCCCATAATGTAAGTTTTTAGAAAATGTCGATGAGGGGACATCCATAGAAATGTATGCGTGCGTGCGAGCGCCCATATACATGCGCATGCACACACACATGTGACGTTCAGTATCTAATATTCACCACTGAAGAAAACAAGCCCACCCTGAAAATCCAGGATAATTTTCATTTTCGTCCAATCTCCATTCATTTGTTTTGTCCCATCACCCACCTCATCCCATCCCTCCTCTCATCTACTCTTCGATAGCAAGCCTTGTCTTCCGGCTTTAAACAAAGCAGTGTTCATTGCGTGGCTTAAAGAGAGGGACAGCCACCATCATTCTTTACAAGTGCAATTCCTGGCACAGTATTTCCTCAAAATGATAAAGTCATCACCTCGCCAGACCCTGTTTTGAAGCAGCCACAGTAATTCTGCCGGGTGCCAAAGATGAAATGAATGGGACGCTGCCGTGGCCTGCTCAGAGCTGTGGCTATAATGAGATTTGAATGGGAAGCCCCGGACACAATAAATCTGCACCATATGTGACCATTTCCTGTGTCAATTCCTTTCTCATAACCAGCGGAGACTTTTTTTTCCCCCTCTCCTGACCCCACACCATGACTCTGAAATCTTTCATTGCTGCTTATGGGCCTCAGGCTCTTTACAGCAGTTGTATAAATAAATGAATTTGACAGCAAACATCATAACAGTTAGCAGTAATGTGTGTTCGCCAGAAGTGCCTATACTACCCACTGGAGAAATGGCAGAGGAAACAGCTTGTTTTGTTACCTAAACAAAAGTAGTTTCATTTGACAAGTGGTGAAAGAATTAGTCAAATTAACTTGAAACCCAATGGGACAATTTTGCCAACTCACCCTGTTAGAGAAACTTTCCCAGCAATTCAATGCCTGTGACTCATAGAGAGAAATTCCCTCCTCTTATTCTGACATAAAATCCAGGCTAGGGATGCAAAGCCTTTGACTAGTACCTGTTAATCTTAGGTGCAAATCCAGCCTGTCAGGTATGGGGTTTAGGTACAACAAAAGGTTTCTAAGTCAGTCATGGCAGAAAAGCCATGTGTGATCACTGGCATGAAAATATTGAGAGGTGGCTATCATGACACAGCTAATATGAAGCCTCTGAAGTAGTTCCCTTCTTTTTTTTTTTTTCCAAATGTGTCTTTATTCAAGAACAACCACAAAACATCCAAACCCAATAGCTTGCTTTTTAAAAAGCAGACTCTTCCCTGTATCTCCACAGACCTAGTAAAATGAGTTTTTATACATTTGATGAATTTGAGACAACTACAATAAAGATAATAAAAGCCTTGCTTTTCAGTTCAAAGGACTGGTCTGAAAGGGCTACAAATCTGCACAATCCCTTATGGATCTCCATGCTGGAGGGACTGCATAGCATAGTGATTACACTCTATCCCATAGAGCAAGCGGCTGTGTTCAGGTCTGGACTCAGTTACTCACATTCTCTTGTGACCACACTTAAGTAAATGGCCCTCAGTGCACCTTGTTTTCCTCCCTTTTTCCTGTTTTTTTAAACCAGGAAGTTTACTGGTACTATGCGATCCAGGTCTGGTTTTCTTTGCTGTGGGTTATGTATAACAACATCACAGACTGGGTGCTTTATAAAGAAGAGTTTTATTTAGCTCACAGTGCTCCAGGCAAGACATGCAAGACTGGGCAGCCACATGTGCTTGCTCTCAGGATCTGCTGCTGCTTGGGTGTAGAGTGTAAAAATGGAAGAGCGATCAGACTCATACAAAGAGTAGAGAGGCAGGGGCCACATGTGTTCAGGATAGCTGACCTACTGTTACAGGGACAGGAATCTCCTCACATGGGTAGAATCCCCATGATGCAAGCACCTCTTAATCCCCTATACCATTACATCAGAAGTTAAATATCAAAATCCATTTTGAAACTGCACAGACCATACTAAAGCAAAGCAGATTTATAGAGCTCATACGGTGACTATAACAATGAATGCATTTTTAAAGCACAGAAGTGTAATTCAATCTAATATCTGTTATTGTTAGCCAAACAGAGAAACCTGAAAGAAAGTCTCCTCAGCAACAATATAGCCCTTTTCTGTGACAGCTTAATACTGGTGAGAACATTTTGAAAATAAAGTAGTAAGTTCTGGGAGAAAATTGTAATAGTACATTTATTCAAGTTCATGCCTGTGAAATTCAATGAAAATTTTCTTCCAATACAAATATCACATAGGCCCCAATATAATTTTCATGCAAAACTTATTTTTACACTGTTATGGTGATACTTTGTGATGGTGAATTAATTATTGTCTACAGAATTGCCCTAATAGTGAACATAAAAATCACTGATTAAGCCCAATGTCATGGTGTGCACCTGTAATCTAAGCACTCAGGAAACAGAAGAGAGGGACTGGGAGTTTGAAACCATCAAGGGCTACATAGTAGGTTCACGATCAGCCTGGGCTGTAGAGCAAGTTCTATCTCAAAAACCCAAAGGTTGTAAAGAAGCTAAACAAGGAGGAAGGATGCTTGAATCTCACTTAGAAGGAGAAATAAAATAGTCATAAGAGGCAGATGGAGGGAGGGAACTGGAAAGAAGAGGAGGATAGGAAGGGGAATGGGGGTTTCAGGATCAGGTGCGGGAATGGACAGGAGAGACGGCCAAATGGTCATGAAAATGAATAGAAATCTGAAACTGATGGGAGTGGGGAAGTAGAGGCATTTCCAGGATGCGACAGAGACCTGGGTAAGGGTAAGAATCAATGGGGGGTTGATCTTAGCTGTGACTCATAGCATTAGGGATATAAAACCTGAAGAGACCATTTTCTGCAGTCAGGCAGGATCCCCAGTGGAGCAATAAGGACACCAACCCACCCACAAAACTTTCAACCCCAAATTGACCCATCCCATGGGCAAGCACCAATCTCTGACACTATTAATGATACTCTGTTGTGCTTGTAGGCAGGCTGTCTTCTGAGAGGCATCACCCAGCAGCTGACTCAGATACAGACACCTATAGTCAAACAGTGAATGGAGGTTGGGGACTCTTATGGAAGAATAGAGGGAAGGATTGTGGGTTCCAAAGGAGATAGGAACTCCACAGGAAGACCAACAGAATCAACTAACCTAGACCTTTAGGGTTTTCAGAGACTTAAATCGTTAATCAAAAGGCATACATGAGCTGGACCTAGGCCTCCTCCCACATTTGTAGCAGATGTGCAGCTTGGTCTTCATGTGGGTCCCAAACAACTGGAATGGTGGCTGTCTCAAAAGCTGTTGCCTGTACGTGGGATATGTTTGTCTAGCTGGGGCTCCTTGTCTGGCCTTAGTTGAAGTAGAAGCACTTAGCCTTGAAGAAACTTGATGTGTCAGGGTTGGGGGTATTCCTAGAGGGTCCCCAACTGTTCAGAGGAGAAGAGGATGAAATATTGGTGTGGGAAGGATTGTAGGAAGGGGTAACCAGGTTGAGGGCAGTGAGTGGGATGTAAAGTGAATGAAATAAAATTAGAACCATTAAAAAAAGAAGAAGAAGAAGAACAAAGGCTGGAAATGGCACCCAGTAGTAGAGAAGAATGGAAAGGTGACGATTTGAAGTCTGGTATGTTTGCTGCTAAGCCCAATGACCAGAGTTTGATCCTAGAAAGTCATATCACACAAGGCGTTTCAAATTGTCCTCTGAATTTCAAGTGTGCATTGTGCATATGCATTGCCCCTACATGTACACCATCAATAAGTGGAATACATATATAATTTAAGTTACTAGGTATAGATAAGGATCAATGCAAGTAGGTGTTTTCATTTACAGAGTTCCTACTACCTGCACAATAGATTTTAGTGTCTTCATTTTAACTGCCGGATAGATCTACTCGTTTATGCTTTCTTCATGTCTAGTCAAACTATAGAGAAAAGTCAGAAGTAGTAATGCATTGGACTGCATAAGAGTAAATGGACTATTAAAAGTTTTCTTCGTAAAGCAATGGCAATAAAATGGGAAAGAGCTAACTGAAAGTAATGAACCCTGTGGCTTCGTCAAATTACAAACATGAAGGAGACAAAACAAACAACGCAGTGTGAAATGGGCTGGTTGTGAATTGGGATGTAAATGGCATCCTTCTAGGTAAAGCAGGCTTAAGTACGACCCCGTTTATGACCTAATCATCTGAAAGACTGAGCTTATCATTGTTCTTCTTGTACAGACAGAAACACTACAGCTAGGAAACTTCTCAGGAGCTGGTCTGTGAGAAAATGACTTTCTCCATCTATTGCAGAACGGCATCTGATAAATGCACCATTGACTATGTCCAGATCCTTTTCCAAGATCTGTTCCTAAACTGCTCTGCTGGCCCACCTTAGGGTTCCTGCATGTGAAGATTTATGAACGACTCCAGAGACTTCAGCCACAGGGCCACCAACACTGAATAAACACAGGGTTGAGCAGCAGCCCCTTTGATTGGGAAGACATGGCTTCTGCCTTTTAATCAGCAAATGCACACTATCACCTTGTAAAGTCTGGTTTTCTCAGTTAAAGGGAAAATGTAAAGTGACAGAGAAACTTTACAAGATCAGTATCCTCAACCAAGCATCCTGGATTCGTGAGAAAAAAAAAAAAAAAAACTACTCAAGCTATTACAGTATTTATCTGGGCACCTGTGAGAACACAAATATGCTTGCACATACCTCAGGAAGTGAGAAGCTTGGACATCTCTTAAGGGTGGGCAGAGTCATTAATTAGTCCTTAACCATAGTGCAGAAGGAATGAATGTTCCTTTGGGGCCATATAATTTAATTGAAGGAGTTGGCAAACCAGAGGCTAAGGAACAGATCTGGCTCATTGGCTAATGTTATAAAGGGACATTTCTCTAAACATAGCCACACTCATTTGCTGGTGTCTTGTCTGTGGCTGCTTTGCACCTTAACAGCAAAACTGAATGATTTCAAAAGGAGACATGTGGCCAAAAGCACTGAAACGTTTAGTATACGATGCTTGGTGTTAAGTGTTTACCGGTGCCTGTTCTGAGTTCTGACTTTGCCTCTGAGACAGTGAGTAGTTTAAGTATAAGATAGAAGATAATCTCTGCCTGAGTCCCTGCCAAGAATATGTTGATCAGAAATACAAGCCAAAAATAAATCTTTGCTGTTTGGAGGTACTAAGATGTGTGGCATCCTAACCTAGCCTCCCTGGACGGAAGTAGCATACAGATTCTCTAAGCTTAGATGTGTCATTTTCTCTGAATGTACTGTATCCTGATCTTCTAAATATCTAGCTTGACCTCAGAATAAAAGTGGGTTCTCAAATACATGTTCTAGAACGTTCCCTTAAATAAGCACTAATTTCCTTTATAGAACATCAGCTTCATCTATGGCCTGGAGACAAGCATCTCTGGTAAAGAGCAATGGAAGAATGCTTTCTATGAACCTCTGCAAATAGCTCTTTTTTTGTACGGAGTTACACAGAAGGAATTTCCTTAGTATGGTAACATAAATAGTTACTGACATGATTAAAGGAAGATATGTCCATTAACCTGGGTTTGGAATGTTAAAATCTTTGATAATGAGTTCTTATGTTTGGGCACTGACTCTGCCACCCAAGTGCTGGGATTAAAGGCGTGCGCCACCACTGGCCAGCTAAAGTGTATTTTTGTTGTTGTTGTTTGTTTGTTTGTTTTCTTGTCATTGATTGACAGGCACGGGCGGGGATTCGAACTCGGGAGAGACTGACTGACTTACGCCTCCGACTCCAGAGCGCGGAGACTGCTGCAGTGTGCCACCGCCGGCCGGCTCATTGATAGTTTGAAAGTGGGTAAACCACACATATAGTGGCTGTACTTGCTCATTTTTTCAATATACAGATCTTTCACCTTTGGAAGTGAGAGAAATAGGTTTGTTTGTTGGAAGAAAACACAATGGTCTTTCAACTTCACAAATAGACAAGTTGAGCTAACAGTCTGCCTCTGCTGCTCCTTGGAAACCTAGAGTGGTAGCGAGCACAAGGGTTTCAAACTCTGCCTGGACTCAGCTCCAGAGGTCAGACCCAGGAAGAATCGTGCCAAGTGAAGTGCTTTGGTTTGATAAACAGAAGCACATTTCAAGTAAGAATTACAATCTAATTTCTTCACACTGTTTACGATACTTGAGGGTTTACAGGTTACAATGCACTCCAGTTTCTTTATTATGGACGCAAAGGTGTATACCATGATATTAACCTAATACAAGGAAATACACACACACACACACACACACACACACACACACATACATGAAGAGCACAAGGTCCAGGAGACACATAAGATGGGTTGGACTGAAAGGAAACAGAGTATCTAGGGATGAGAAATGGGAGTCCAGATGGAGAGTGGATGGGAAGCATGATGACACCAACCAGATACTGCTTAGATGGTGAACCAAGTCAGCTGTCCTGATCCTTAGAACTGGAATTTCAGGATGCAAGGTTCCAGGGATATTGTGCCTACTTCATCCTCCATTTCAGTAATTCCTGGTAGCTGTGGCCTCATCCCAGAACAAGATACAAGGATGCTGGAAACCATGGGAAATTCAGTGTGGGGCAACAATGTCTGAGATTCTGAGACACATTATTGGTGTATCTTGTCTTCCTAGCACCCACATAAAGCCAGTTGAGCTGGCATGCCAACAATTATTTCAGAAGGCAGAGAGAGGGGATTCCTCAGGCAAACTCGCTAGCTAAAGACACTGTGTCATTGAGTTTGGAGTTCAATGGAGAGAGCCAGCCTCAATGAATAAGATCTAGAGCAATTGTGGAAGCCTATTTGTGTCATCCTTGGGCCTCTATGTGCAAGTGTACACATGTGTATGTGTGTACATGTATGTACCCACACTTATATCTGAACATACACACACACACACATGCCTATACATCCACCATATCTATGTGGAAAAAAAGAGACAAAAATCTTATTTCTGACATAAGTTTTCAATAAACTATGAAACAAAGTAGGGGCTGATGCTATAAGAACAAGTATTCAAAATTTGCCTGTCTTAGGGTTTCCATAGCTGTGAAGGGACAACATGACCAAGGTAACTCTTATAAAAGGAAACAAGTAATTGGGGTTGGCTTACAGTTTGAGAAGTTCAGTCTATTATCATCATGGTTGAAAACATAGTAGCATGCAGGCAGACATGGTGCTGGCAGATCAAGCATTCTACAGAAGGGAACTGGCTTTTACAGGCAGCTAGCAGCAGGGTCTCTCCTCCACACTGGGTGAGTTTCAACACTAGAGGCACTCAAAGCCCACGAACACAGTGACACACTGGCTCCAACAAGGCCAGACCTCCTAATAGTGCTACTTCCCATGGGCCAAACATATTCAGACTACCACAGTGTCTATAGAAACTAGTCCAACTACAAATAAAACATGGCTGCCATGCTTAACTGGTTTTATGTGGATGCTCAGGATATGGGTACCTGGCAAGGTCTGCTTACAGGGAAAATTGAAGGTAATGTCTTCATGAAACCTGGTTTAGAAGTAGGAAATCAAACATTACCTTCGATGGAGTGGATCACTTCAGGTGACTGGGAAGAAATAAAGGCAATAATGTTAACTGATCTCTTCTCCATTGTCTAGTTCTAACATTGAAGGAAGGCTGAACATGACTGATTGGGGATTTGTCATTATTCTGATAGAATACCAAATCTTGGTAATACAACGGTCATAAACAATAAAGGACAGAATGCTTACCCTTAAGAAGCTTATAGTTGTGTCTCTGGAAAGAAAGAAGTTACCTTCTCTTAAGGAAACATTCAGCTCATGGGACACTAGAGTGTAGGCATAATCCTAACTCACCTTGGCAAACTCCTTCTGATGCCTCCAGTGTGCATGTCCCATAGCCTCTTATACACACAGAGAGGGAAGAAACAGCAAGATTTCCTGAGCATCTACAATGTACAGATTTCTGTGCAAATCATCCAAATATACCTTCCATTGTGTTTCTTCTTCACAGCAGTCTAAGAGGGATAGTATCATTGTTCCCTTGTATCAAATGAGAAAACTAGATTTGAAGGACTCAAGGGTGTATGAGCCAGACGCATACAGCATCCAAGTTCTCCAAGTGTCACACCTGGAGGGCAGCACCTCACAATTCCTTTTCAGGCTGAGAATAGGTGTAGCAGTCTTTTGCTCGTTAAACACCTGAAGAAACATGGTAGATCAATAGAACTGACGATGTAGGTGAATGAGCTAAAATGTTTAAAATGGATACATATAGAAAGGCAATGAATAAATAATGCCAGGACACCTGTACTTAGAAGTCACATTAGGATGAAAAACCACATATCCTGACTTTTTGAGTAAGGCTACATATACATTTAAGGATTATTGGGCAGAGGAATAATAGGGGCACTTTCTCCTTGCCCTGTGCTCTTACGAGTTTATTTAAAGTGACTACTGATGAGCTCGGCCCTCCTAGGCATTCCCTACTTGGCGACCAGCTAAAAACTAATTTGGGAGCCCTAGGGACTATTAAGGACCCAGAGCTGCACTCAGATCTGGGATATAAGTACTAAAGCAGAATCCTTCATACCAAAATAAAGTTAGAAGCCGGAGGCAGCTGGTTTGAAGGTTAAAAGTAGTTTGGCAAAAAGGCAAAAGCATGTTCATCATCACTCTTAAAGACAAGCTCATGTGTTTCTACAGAACCTTCCATGTGTCCATTTCTCCCTTTGTATAAGACTAAGGCAGTTATATGAATATTATGTTAAGAGAAATTCACACACCGGGTCAAAAGTAAAATTGGACCACATCATTCAGTGAGGAGTTTATTCCAACTAAAGAATTCTCTTTGCTGAGATTCAAGGCTAACTCGCCCCACCCCAGATGCAGTGTTCTCCAGATAAGGTTAGCCACTGGTCTTTTCAGCATGTTTGCTATGTTAATAAGAGTGACCCACTGGGAGGATGCCAGAGCCTGTAATGCATCTGCTCAAGTCCTTGGTGCCATTCAATTTGTTAGGGGTATGAGGAGGAGAATTCCTTTTTGTCCTCTGGGGCGAGATCGTTTTATACCCCAAAGCTTCAGATTCATTATTCTTAACTGAGAATAATTACAATGTTATGATTGTCATACAACTAACCAGATTTTCCTCTCTCCTCTTCCTCCTCAGCATCTGCCTCCCTGACCTTCCTCAACAGAAAAGTCTACAGGCTGATTATATACTACATGTAGAAGTATTTCCTTCTATTTATTTTAATTTTCTCACTGTTAATTTCATTGAGAGTGTACTCATTCTCATACCATGGAATAGAGTAAAGAAAATAAGTTTTTATAGCAACTAATGTCTCTCACTTCATCCACTTTTCTTCCCTTCCCTGCCAGAAGTTCTCAGTGACCTGGAGATCAGGAAACCAATGACTTGCTTCCTGGACTTCACTTCTCTTTTTCCCAAAGCAACTTTGCTGATCTTGTTATCAAGTGCTTATGGTTTTCCATGCCACTGGTTGAGAAAGTCATAGCTTAGGAGTCATTACCAGGCCACAGTCAGACATGGAAAGAAAGCAGTGAAGGTGAACTACAGCGCATGAGAGGCTGTCGATGCACATGTAATGACAGTGGTTTGTGGCTTCCTATCAGAGCATATCATTGGCCAATAGCATATAAATCTTAACAAGCCTGAATACAGCATGGTACTGTTGATTCAAGCAGACAAGGTTTGGGAACCATTGACTCTTGTTTCCTTATGAAGCCCCTTCTGCTATAAAAATCCAAGAAATTAAATATGATAGTCTTTAAAACTATGCCAAGAGCTTGGGACACTATTTCTGTCCTGAGTCTCTGCCTTGCCTGCTCTCATTCTTTGGCTGATCTTCAAATGCTACAGGCTCACATTCAATCTGAGGTCTCAGCCAAGGCAGATCTGCTCTGTTCCAGGTGTTCACATGGCTCATTCCTACCCCTGCTCTTTCTTGCCCTGTGGTGACTGTCTTTACACACAGCTTCATGATCTTCCAAGATACTCTGCATATTCCCACCCCTCACCTCTGAGCCATAGCAGTTATAACTTTCAAACAAACAAGATAGCTTACTTGTTTTCTTCATATGTGTTATTTCTTGTCATTTCTTGTATACGTTGAACTCCATTATGGCAGGAATCATTTAACTGAGCTTTTGGATGTCTGTACCCCCAACAACTACCGCAAGAGGTACCAGACATATCACACACCCAGGTAAAAAATGCAGTGAATTAGCACATCTGTTTCTTTGTTGGGTTGTAGGGTGCATTGGACCTATTGTTGGGTTGATGTGTGGGTCCCGAGTCTGTCTCTCCTGGACTCTCTTCTACCATCCAAGGGCATTTATACACTCACGCACACAACATTGGAAGATGAATCAAGAAAAAGAAAACCACACCCTGGTGCATGCATGTGCACACACACATA
The DNA here is from genome assembly GCA_021653895.1 of Mastomys natalensis. NCBI lineage: Eukaryota > Metazoa > Chordata > Mammalia > Rodentia > Muridae > Mastomys > Mastomys natalensis. Next base: position 506,178 of record JAJTUV010000121.1, on the reverse strand, counting down.
CACACATACACACACACACACACACACACCTTGTTAATAATGTGCTAATACAAATCTTTTTGTCTGACTGATGTATTATTTACATGCTAGAAAAATTGGGAAAGATTATTATCTTCTATTCCTACTTTTTTAGGTGATAAAACTAAAGCTCACAGTAGTTAAATAACCACAGGCATTCAACTTCCATGACATGTTGGGATGTGAAACTATATGGAAGCCATCACTCCTGGGACTCTTGGAACCATTTTTCTTGTCATCAATTGCCTTTCATAACACCTGTGAAAGGCAAGTACAAGAAATGCCATTTCCATCGGCCTAAAGTAACAAACCCAGTTTTGTACAGTTTATTTAGGTCTCACATCAATTTAAAATGTTTGCCTTCTAACGTCTTTAGCCAGTGTTCTTGTCATGACATGATTCTCTGTGTGTTAGCTAGAAAAGTATTTCTCAAAGACTGGATGGATGAGTTTGTCAGTTAAAATCTGATGTGATCATCTCTAAAGCATTTTCAAAACTGTTTTCATATTCAAACTGTAAATTCAGAAAGCATTCTAAAATAGAACATAGAAAGAAACTGAATTTTCAAACGGTGTTCCAGTAATAGCATTGCCTTTGGGTCCATCCATTTGAATTAGCCAAAAATTACCATTAATTAACTAGACTTAAGCAAGGGCTGGTGTTAGGCAATGTGACCTTTTAAAGTCATATGTCACCTGGATTATATGTTGTCTCTGATGTACATATAGTTAGTCACAGTAGGCTGCCAGTACTTGACACTATAAATATATTTGATTAAGTGTGTCAGAAACATTAAGTTTATTAATTTCTAAACATAGTCTTCAACATATTATACCATAGTGTCTCTGACTTTCTGGAAGACTTGACTTCTTCAAGTATATGATGATATGGTTTTGTAAGCACAGATCTATCCCAAAACCAAGAGAACCCATTCAAACAACTCATACTTTTGCCAAAACTCAGAGCTCTTAAACAATATGCCTTAGGACTTTAAAAAGTTGCATTAGTTTGCAGAGATTCAGACCTGCCCCTATAACATAATAAATTCTTTTAACTTTTACCATCAGATTTGTGAGTTAGAAACTCATCAGCTAGTTAGATTCAGTTTAACAGCAAATCATGGGCCATTTCACTTCCCACAAATTTCTGTTTACAGGATCCTAAGACATTTGCCTCTTTAACCAAACCTTCAATTGGCCTTTCATTTCTTTTTTTTTTTTTTTTTTTTTTTTTTTTGGTTTTTTTTCGAGACAGGGTTTCTCTGTGTAGTCCGGGCTGTCCTGGAACTCACTCTGTAGACCAGGCTGGCCTCGAACTCAGAAATCCGCCTGCCTCTTCATTTCTTTGCCTCAGTGGCTTCAGCCTAGTATTCATCTTCCCTGCCCCTTACCCAGTGGTTACTCTCTTTTGCATTTCTCCTATTCACTCCTCAGACTCTTGTGCCAGTGTAATCCTTCCAATTGCCTACCCTTCAGAAAGACCAGCTTTCTGGTGCTTTTGTTTCACACCATAATTTTTATCATTGAGTTTGTCTTATCTTTTATGTGTCATAATGACATAATGTCAGAATAATAATAATGTCAGAAACATAGATTCTGTCTTTATCCCACCTTTCCAACACTGCTCTCACTAATGGGATGGGAAGTCTACTCTCCCACACCATTTATTGACAGTTATCCCACTTTACCCTCTCTTGCCCATTGTAGTTTCTGCTGTTGTTGGACTTCATCCAAGACAGAAGGTATTCTTTGGGATATTCTCTCTCTCCCTCCCCACTCCTCTCTCTCACACACACACAGAAAGAGAGAGAGGGAGAGGAAGAAAGAGAAACAGAGACAGAGACTGAGGAGAGAGTAACAGACCCCATATACACTATATGACAGATCTGCACTAGCTGAATTGTCATCTACCCTTCTCAATAACAGCATCACACACACCCACACACACACACACACACACACACACACACACACACCCCTCCACTATCCTTTCCATAAAATCCCTCAGTGATTCAAGATGAACCACATATTCATTAACTTCTATTTCTGAAGGATTAGATTTATGAGACCCCAAAAGCAACCATCTTCTTGATCTCTGTTAAAAAATAAAACCATGTGAGTTTATATAGAAATTCTTTTAGAACAGCTCCCAACATTCCTTTAGCAGTGTGTGTGTCTGGGTCTGTCGGATGTGGTTTACAAAGCCTATATCAAATCTAGTCGTCACAATGAACTGAAAATGTCCCTGACGGTTTCCTCCCTATCTAAAGATACAGAGATAGACTGAAGCGAAGCCAAGGAATCACATGAACAAACAAGATAGGAATCCATCCAGCCCATCTGGTTAAAGAATTGTTCAGTCCACAACATTATGTCTAGAGAGTAGTATGTTTAGCTTCATTCAAGTAACAGGTGGCAGCAAGGTAGCCACTGAAATCCTAGTAGAAATGACAATCCCATACAACAAGGGCTGAGTGACAGTGCTTGTCCTAAGTGCTTCACAGGCATTGATTCGTTGAATTCTAGCAATGACACCATAACCTAAGTTCTACAGTCACGGCCATTTCATTGAGGTGAGTGACCAGGTCTATAGTGTTCAAGCTTCTACTTCGTTTTCAAGGGCCTTAAAAGAAAGTAAACTCCAAGCATTTTGATTTTTAAAATTTCTTTATCCACCGTGTTATATTCTTTTGCTTATAAAGACATTATTGTTTTTTGAAAGGAATAAAATCCTGTGGAATGTATACACTCAATACCTTACTGCTACCTTTCCACCTAGCTTTATCCCAATAATTATTAGACCCAGTGTTGCTTTTTTTTTTCTTTCTGCTTTCTTTGAATTTTTTTTGCTTTATATCAGTCTCTACAGCTCTTTTCTTTCCTGCTTCCAAACGTAAGTCCTACCATATTCTGACTCATCAGGAATATTCAAATATTAGTGATGATTTCAATAAGGCACATCTCTATACCACCATAGTCAAAGGAAATGAATGACTGGGTGATCATTACCACTCTTTTCTCTCAGCCTTCTAAATACAGAGAGACCAATTTATGTAAGTCAACATACTTTAGGGAGTACAGTTATAATGATGCTAGATCCAGACAAATCTCTGAACTTCCCTGGAAAGAATAGGTGGTACAGTCTGACAACTTCTGACCTAAGAGATGTGACTCAGCTGAATGGCCATAGTTTCACTGAAATGTGTTCAGGTTCCCCAGAAGCAGAACGACTGTGGCTTCCTACAGAGACACTGTCTACAGGATTGAAATTCCACTGGGTCCTTCAAATAACAGCATGCCCAAGCAAGAAATCTTGCCAACATTTTAAAATAAGAAACCGAAGAATGAAAGAATAAGGTTTAAGGTTCTAATTCTATTACAACCAATGGAAAGCTGACAATGCTGAATAAAACTGGACTCAAAGTATTTAGTGATATTTCTTTAAATCGGCAGGATTTAAGGAACAGAGACCTCAGTTCTTAGATCTTTCCAATAAAACCAACGGTTTAATCTTACTAAAAACTCTGATCATGCTAAGTAAACATTATCTAATGAACAAAGGATTTTCACAAAAATCCTTTCGTATCTTGTTATCCTCAAATATAAATTAAAGCTTTTAACTTGTCTTTATAATGTAACCTCAAACTCAACCCTATAACCTTTCTCTGCAGAATTAAAGACTGTGATTTCTGGAATGTACAGTTAATTTTTCCAAAGGAAGAGGACTAGGAGAAAGGGACACTAAGGTAGGAGGGGAAAATGGAAAAGTGAGGAGAAGGAGAAATCTTCAAGTCCATAAATCCACTAAATTGTGCAGAGATGGCTTTCATTCATGCATGTGTTCCTGGTATGTATCTTAACAATGACCCAGCTTGCAGCAGGATGGGATGCACCTCAGGTTTGAGACACTCCTGATATTTTGAACATACTTCCTTTATAGGTTCAGAAAGTAAAGACTGGTGGATAGCAGGAGCTTCAAATTGCTGATTTATATTAATACTAGTATGAGCCTAATGAATTCTTCTGGGAAGCATAATACATCATCATGAGAGATCATAGATGAGCCAAGTCCTTCATTACAGTAAACTCTGGCATGAAGATTTTAGTCTTTTGTCTTTCTTGCTTTACTGCTTTATGCCTATGTACCTCCACATGTAAAGAGCAGACAACAAACAGCACGAGCTCAAATAAAGGAAGATTGTTCATGATGCTCCTTTTGTACTTCTCCCACTTCAGAGCTGGATATAAAGTATTGTCTCTTCAAGAAACCAGAATCTGTTGCCTTGATTTGAATTTGCATAAGAACATGTTATAATATGCACTCCAGGCTTCAACTATAGATACTTGATTCTTCAAAGAAAATAATCCTTATGGATTTAAAGGGAACAACAAACATTAGCTTCCAGGTCATGCTGTGATTTCAAGAATGGAGTACCCCCTGCTCCATGAGTCTATAGTGCCAGGAAGGTTACTTTGAAGGCACTGTACCTTATAGGATTTTGGTAGAGACAGACAGACTATAAGTCCAGAGAGTAGTAGCTCTTCTCCAGTCTTTAAATGTCTTATATATCCTCTGGACAGATAGAAATAGAGCTGATGCTTCTAGAAGTTTAGTTCTTGGGGATTTATGTGGGCCAGACAATATGCAAAAGCTGACCAAAGATCCAGAGAGGGTCACATGTAGGGAGGAGGTCTACAACCAAGGACTAAGGCACTCCCTTAATTTCTCCAAGTAGCTATCTGCCATGACTGACTACCTCCTCATCTTCTCCCAGTCAGAACTCTTTTTTTTTTAATTTTAATTTTTAATTTTTTTTTCAGCAAATCAAAAAAATTTAAAAAGCATTCAAACAGAATAAAATGAAAAGAAGCAACCAAGCAAAATACCAAGGGTCAGATATACTTATACAAGAATTCTATAGAGCCTTCAAACAAGCAATACTTTTGAGTTATGTTTAAAAAAATTCAGAACCACAATAAGCTCCTTCACCAAGCAAATAGTATTGAAATAGTGAAATCAAGTGTAAACCCAACAAAAATATATAAATTATACTCCAGTATCCCTCATGAGTATACATACAAAAATTCTCAATGAAGTAGTTGCAAACTGAATACAAGAGATATAAAAAAATAATATTCCATGAATAACTGAATAACTGAATAACTGGTTTTTTTTTTGTTTTTGTTTTTGTTTTTTTTTTTAGAAGACCATACTCCATATACAGGCTGCATGTTTTGGGATAGCCCCCACTCCAGATGTTTGAGACCTACAAGAAAACCAAGCTGCACATTTACAACATATGTGCAGGGAGGCCTAGGTTTGATACCATTTTTCCCCTCAGTGTTACAAGTTCATTTTAACGATTGGGAATTTAGGGAGAGGGGGACTCTAATATTCTCTACATGTAATGGTCAACCAACTAAAGGCAGGTAGCCTGGAAGCCAAACACTAGTAAATGTACTCATGGAGAGTCAGAGTGAGAGAAAGAGAACCCAGTTGACGACGGAACATGAATTTCAGAAACTTCACATACTTTGAGGGGTGAAAGAAGAGGGAAACCTGATGACTGCTCTTTAAAAATACTGTCATAGAGAAGAGAAGGCAGCAGTTTCGCCGATTAAAAATGATACTAGTAATATTCTGCTAATGAATTACTTTGCATGTGGGCCTAATCTAACATGCTGTGAAATCAATGCCAATGAATGCCTTGGAATTTGTGTTACCTTAATGTGCCTTTGCAATTTGCTTGATTACAATAATAAATACATTCCCTTCATGCCCTGAGTCTGAACTGTGAAGTCTCTGGAGAAAATACAGTGGATTTATGTTCTGCACTGACCTGTTTAGACCTTTGCATAGTGTTGAAAACACATCTTACTCACTAAAGAATAGGCCTTTCTGCACCGGCCTTAGCCCTACTGACCTAGTGGCCTGAGTACCTTCTTTATGTAAGGAGCACATAAAGGACATTTAGAATAAAAAGAACTCTAGCTTCAGCCCACTAACTGCCAGTAAATATACCCAAAGCCAAGTGTGGCAGCCTAGAATATATACAGATATTGCCAAATGCCCTAGTGAAGGAAAAGTTGTTGAGAAACCATTGCTGCAGTAGAAAGATATTCACCTAAGATTATTGACTGCTCATATGGTATGGTTGTCCTTAAATATTCATTTCATATCCTTTCTCTCAGAAGCTTAAGGGTCACGGTGGAGAGGGAACAAAAGAACTCTAGGAAGCAGAGGCCACGGATAACTGAAGCAAACCCATATTTTCTGACCATTAAGGGCCTGTTGTGCACATGAACCCATAGAGGCTGTGACTGCATGCACAGGACTGGCACCTGGGCAAGCCAGACAAGATTCAAACATGGATATGGGTGGGATCATTGATCCTAAGGGAAGGAGTTATTGACAAATGCTGTGGCTGCTAAGAGAGCAAGAGTTAGTTTTCACCACAGTTGACTTCTGAGAGGTCACATATGCTCTACTAGATGGTCCTATACCATTCATAGACAGGCAGCACTAAGTAAAGTCAGTGGGTTTGGAGCCTGACATAGCTGTCTCCTTAGAGGTCTACAAGAGTCTGACATATTCAGAGGCAGATGCTCACAGCCCACCATTAAACTAATCATGGGGTTCCCAATAGAGGAGTTAGAGTGAAGACTGAAGGAGTTGAAAGGGTTCCGGACCCCATGAGGAGAGCAACAATACCAACCATCCAGAGCCCCCAGGGTCTAAACCACCATCCTGGGAGCACCTAGGGAGGGACCCATGACTCCAGCTATATATGCACCTGAGGTATAGGTGGGAGAAGAGATCCTTGGTTCCATGAAGGCTGGATGCTGTGTTTGGGGAAATTTGAGGGTGGGGCGTGGGGAGGTGAGGTGGGGGTTAGGTGGGGGCACACCCTCATAGAAGCAGGAGGAGAGGGGATGAGATATGGAGTTCTGGGAGGGAGGGGGAAATGGGGTAAGGGGAGAACATCTGAAATGTAAATAAAATATCGAATTAAAAAAAAGAAAGAATAAAAATAAAAATTATAACCACCAAAAAACAAAACAAAATAAAACAAACAAAAAACAAAAAATTAAGTGAAAACAAACAAACAAACAAAAACCCATGTAGTTAGGAGGGAATAGTAGAGGGGAAAGAGGGAAAGAATGAGAGGGAAGAGAATGAGGGATGGAAAGTAGATTTGATAATTTATTTCTAAAATGTTAAATTGAAAATAAAAATATTAAGAAATAGAATTACCACAACTCTGATCACAATTAGCAATAATAACAAATATTTGCATGTACTAAGCTACCTAAATGTTAAGTCCTGGACATTTAAACTCTGTGAATTTTAAGATTCTCATTAGAAGCTAGGAATAATGAATACTTTCAGCTGAGCCTAATTCAAATCAGTGACTGTACATTCAACCTGTACATGGGAGATGGGAAGACCATATTATATTAGTCCGTTACTCTACTCAATTCTTTGAAACCCAAGTGATGTTGTACACTTATAGATGTTGTACTATTATAGAAATGTAACATTTACACAGAATTCTGCATCTGTATTTATTTAAGTATTGATTGTTTAGGAATGCATGGTCATGAGCCCATTATTCAGGACTCCACAGCTATATTGCAAGCATCAAAAAGTTGATGGATTTTTATAAAGCATGTGGTCATAGTACTAATAAACATGTTTCAGCTATGGCTATCTGTACAAGATTGGGCCTGTCAACATTTCATTTTCGAAGTAGGAAGGGGCCATGACACCCGGTACATCCTTGGGAGATTACTAGCAGTTAACTTGTTGTATGGATAGTATCATTTTATTCGTTGGCATAATTAGTGGCAAGTTGTTCTTGTCCCAGATAATAACATCCTACCCATAAATAACATCCTAACCATGCTCACGCAGATACCTAGCACAGTTAGCCACACACAAAAACTGTGAAAGTTGAAGAAGGCTTGTTAGGTCAAAGGCTATCAGCCAGAGAATAAGGGGCAGAAAGAAGGATGGGTGTGTGAATATGGCTAAAATTCAATAGATAATGAAATTGTCAAGGGAAAAAAAATGAAGCATAGAACTTCTAAATCTATAAAGTCTGTGACATTTAATGAGATTGTGATCTTCTAAGATTGCTGCAGGAAAATAAGACTATTGGTAATTAGAATTAGTGTATATCCCCTATCATTTATACTGCCAAAACAGTAAGGCAGAAGTGTATCTGAAGAGTAGACAGTTACTTAGTTGCTGTCCATTGAGCAGCTTCTCTCAGGGATTCCTGTGCACAGCTTAACGGCAATAATCACTAGAGAAACACTGATCAGATGTTCTGTGGGGAAGGGCTAGTGCCCTGGTAATTACCTAAGCCAAAAGTGAGATGTTTAGACATGGCCAACTAATCATGTGATCTAGGAAGGGAATTTCCATGGTTCCCAAGCCACACAAGCTTCAATCATTTTATAAATATATAGTTTCCATTGGACTCCAGATGAGTAGGGAAAATGACTCAGCTGTAAGAAAATCACTGGTGCTCCCCTGTTCTGTTAATACGCTGGTCCCTAATCTCTTCTTTCTTTCAAATGCTGTTGTATATTAACTAGTGGGCCGAACAAATGCTGGAGGAGGGGATGCATAGCTGGACAATAGAAGAACATGTTCAGACAAGATCACATCACCTGGATTTTTAAGTAATTATAGGTAAGTTTTCAAGTCAATAATTATTTTATGGTTTTGAACGTGATAACTGAATTTTCTACTTCACCATACAAGAGAACTGTATCATAGAATCCAACACCCATAATTTTCTTTTATGGACCTAAGAGTATGCCACTAATTTTAGATCTCAGATATTTATATACTTTTTCAAATATTGTATGTTGAGGGATTTTTTTCTGTTCGTTTTTGATAGATATTATGTGGTACTTTTTTTTTTCATTTATCATTCAGGTCTATTAAGTTCAACAAACATATATATATTTGTAAAACTGTTATTACAGTCAGGATGTAAAATTCATCATTCTTAATACCTCCTAGCTTCCCTATATACAAATATCTTCACCAGAACCATATCTCTGAATTCAGAAATCTTTTCACTGATTATATAGTTTTCCATTTTTCAAAATGGCATGCAGTTGGAACCATACAAGCATGTACCCTTTATAAACTAGCTTCTGAAAACCTTTAGAATAATCTAATTAACAGCATACATCAATCATATATTCTTTTACATTTGGGAACACTAGCTACATACATGGAAACAACTTTCATTTATCCATACTTCTAATAAAGGATATTCAGTTTGTTTCCAGCTCTCAGCTATGACAAATGAAACCTCCACTAACATTCACTTCCAGGTTTTTGTTAAGAAACAAAAAACCAAATGTCTATTTCTGCAATATAAATTCCATGGGCTGGGATTCTTAAGACATAGGTTAAGTATCTCTGTAACCATATATTTCTCAATAACCAAATGTCAGACTCTTTGATACCATTTTTCATTCATACCATGCTTGTATATGAAATGCAGTTACTCTCTGACCTTCCACATCAACACTTAGTGGTAGAGTCTGACAGTTAATAGTTAGGGCTTTGTTTTAAGTCTGTTGTGTCCCTTTTAAAATCATGTTTTAAAATTGTTTATGAAAAAGATCAGAGTAGCATGGAACTCGGTATATTACATGCTCATTATGAGGAAGCTGTTCACCTATTAGAGATACAGCACGATTTTATTTCCCAATGAGACATTTTGAGGAAAATGTCTTGAAAGTTAAATGTTTAAAACCCTATAATGTATGTTGTTCAATATTGTAAGATGCTTTCATACTAGGTTCTGTGAGTTACTATATAACATTAAAGACATGGAATGTGTGCTTGATGACTTTGCATATCTATGCTACTTATGAAGACCATTCTCTCTCTCTCCCTCTCTCTCTCTCTCTCTCTCTCTATATATATATATATATATATATATTTATTTATTTATTTATATTTCCATTTTTCAAAATGGCATGCAGTTGGAACCATACAACATGATGTGCCCTTTATAAACTAGCTTCTGAAAAAAAGTATATATGGAGAGAGAGAAAGAGAGAGAGAGAGAGAGAGAGAGAGAGAGAGAGAGAGGAGCCTGAAAATATTTTTGCATATATGTGTTCATGTAGAGGCTAGGAGTCAACATCCCTTATCTTCCTCCATCATCACTTGCACTTTAATATTTTGAAGTTTCCCCCTGAACAAGGAACTCATTGACTGGATACTCAGGGTAGAGAGAAAGTCGTAATGATCCTCCTGTCCCCATCTCCTTAGAGCTAGTTATGGATACAAACAACCACGCCTAGCTCTTAGATCTTCATGGATGTTGGAGGTCCAAACTCAGGTCCTAGTACTTGAATGGCATCTCCCTAGAGCTCGAGTTATACATACAAACAACCAGACCTAGCTGTTAGAGCTTCATAGATGTTGGAGGTCCAGCTTCTGCACTTGAATGGCAGGCACTTTGCTAACCTCTTCACACTTGCTGGACTGGGCAATTATAGGTATGATGAATGCCATTAAATCCCATCTCCTCTGAATCCTTTCCCTAAAAGAGCTCTTTTGCCCAGATTCCCTCCACATTAGGGTCCTCATGAGAGTACCCATTCTCTGTCTTGTGAATATATGGACCCTTGACTTTTCTCATCACTTTCAAACAGAAGACAAGAACACATGGAAAGTTAGTTGTGTCCCCATCTCAGAATCCTAGTTCCTCCTCCCAGCTCAACCATGTCTTACTCAGTTTCTATTGCTATAAAGAGACATCAAGACTATGTCTACTTTTATAAAGGAAAACATTTAATTGCGGCTTGTTTACAATTTCAAAGGCTTCGTTGATTATTATCTTGGCAGGAGCATGGTGGTATGCAGACAGAAGTACCTAAGAGTGCTACATAGGTATCAGCAGGCAACAAGAAGAGACAGAAAGCCACTGGTTCTGACTTGGAGCTTTAAAACCTCAAAGCTCACCTCTAGGGACACACTTCTTCCAGCAAGACCACACCTACTTCCACAAGGCCATACCTCCTAATAACTTCCAGGTAATACCACCCAGTGATTACTAACCATTCAAACGTGTGAGCCTATGGGGGTCATTCTTATTCAAACCACCATGGATCATTCAGAAGAAAGAACTGGCATTAATAAATTATCCTTCGGACCCATACAAACCTGTAATATTGTCTCCTTTGGCAAAATATAGTCCATTACCCAGAAGTCCTATAAAATCTGTAAGGAACTGCAAAGCTCACATTTACACAAAAGGCTGAGTTATCCTTAGGAGTCCAGCAAGTAACTCAGAATTCAACAGCTAACAACCTTTCTCAGAAATAAAACTGCCTGGACATAATCAGTTCACCCTAATTGACTTCATACAGTTTTATTACATAACTGATGGCTTTAAAACTCAAACTAATTAGTTTGTCAAACAGAGGTTAAATTCTTGACTGGTTTATTCAAGCTAAATTTAAGCAGGATTTACAACACTTTATCCCAGCCACTGAACGTGTAATCTCTTTAGAAGAGAAATTAGTACAGAGTCCCACATAACCAAAAAAGAAAGAAAATTGTATGAAGATGCTGGTCTTTATAACCACGACAGTAACCCTGGATTACATTTTATCCAGTGAACTATCCTCTGCTGTTCAATTATCTACTTGTGAAGGCTTGGAATTTTTTTGTCTGGTATCACTGGTGACACTGTGTCTGAAGCTATTATACTAGAACCAGAGAAAAATCAGCAAGCTTATCATCTACACTAGGCTCCCCCAAACTCACTAGACTTCAGCCATGCACTTCTTCCAGCAGCTCCTATAAGTCAGCTGAGAGTCAATCACAGGGGTCTGCTACTTATGCTTGAGTTTATTTCTCTAGCCCACCATGTCATTTTTAGGTATTAAAAATACCATGTTTACAGTGGGTTTTCAGGATTTTACATCACAATTCTGGTAGGCTAAGATGGTCTTATTCTATGAGCAATCAGCTAGAGAAATTATTTGGGCAGCTTTTACCTCCTTCTTCTTATACACTCAGGCCCAGGTCCAGTGAGATAAAATATTAAAACAATAGAGACATAGAAATGGAAACAGAACCTTGAGTTTTAACGGAGTAATTAGTGCTAAACTCTAGTGCTCCGGAAACCTTGGAAATGAATTATTTAATCAACTCTATATGTATGGGGATTTTAGAGATAAGGAGTCAGCAATCTTTCTTGTGGGGAAACAGACAATATTTCCAGCTTTATAGTTGAATTGAAACCAACAGTTCCATATAAATACTTACAGTCTATTACACCTCAATATAATTTTCAGGGATAATTTGTATATCTGTTTATCTTTCAGAATCTCAATCAAGAATAGAGAATTCAGGATAGTCAAGATACCTGGCAGGTACAGGAATTTGCTATCAACCCCAGTGAACTGTGTTTGATTCCCCAGAACACAAATGGTGAAGGAGAGAATCAGTTCCTGCAATTGTCCTGTGACAACCAAATATTGTTGAACATATTATGGTATGCATGTGCAATTTGTATGTGGGGTAATCAATAGTATAGAGAATGTAAATTATCACATTTTCTCTGTGACATAAAATTAAAAGAATCTTGTGTGTGTTGTGTGTGTGTGTGTGTGTGTGTGTGTGTGTAGGAGAGTAACTTTGTACTTGCCTTCCAAAAGTACTATTGGGTTTTTCTACTAGTTTGTAATTTGAACTAGTAATTTAAAAATGGAAACAAATAGCCTCTACTCTCATAACACAGAACTTTGAGAAATACAAATCACAAAAATGAAATATAACATTGCTTAGATTACTGTGTATACAACACTCATACACATTCATAGGAAGTACTTTAAAAGATAATTAGGAGAGGAGAGAGGGCATAGCAGTTTTAGAACAAAATACTCTTGCATAGGACCCAGGTTTGGTTCCTAACATCCATATCAGCTTACAAACACCTATATAGTACTCTAGCTCCAGGAAATCCAACCACATTTCTAGACTCTATGCCCTTCCGCACTCAACAATTGCATTCACATATCCATACCCAAACAGAGACTACACATACAGAGGCATTCTTTAAATAGTAAAACTAAATATTTTTTTAAAGTGAGAGAAAATATATATGAAAAACTTAGATAAATACCAAAGAAGCTCTTTCTAGTTATCTGTATTTCTCCCTTTGCAATCTTAAAAAGGACACAAGATTTGGAGAATAATTAAATGATTAAAACACTTGTCATATTTCTAAATTACTATTTCCATTTTGTAGATTTTTAGCATTGGTTGTTCCAACTAGGTATACCTCAATTGGAAAGGGTATAGTGGAAAAAGCACTATTTTCTTGTTTTGTTACATCTTATTCGTATCTTATCTTTTTATTTGCTTTATTACGTAATAATAAACCTTCTTTTCTTCTGACAATTAAGATTTTTAGTACTTGACAGCTCTAGTTAATGGATACATTTCTCCAAGCAATGTTGAGAATTAAAATAAGAATAAACAGATAACTACAAATTCTGATTAGTCAATATAATCCTAAACCTGATGAAATAAAAATAAAAGTATTATTTTGTTGTTTTTCAAACTAACATACCATATGGCAGAGAGTTAACTACCAAAGCTTCATATTTACACTGTAAATAAAGAAAGGAGCTTGAATGGCAAGATTGTATGCTAGCCAAAGCCTGACTGATAACATTTTCTTCTGTTATTAATCAGGTTATTACCTGAGCATCCCCCTGTTCTAGACCAAATGTATGCTGTAATTCATGCTTTGTGTTTTAATTCCAAGAGAGCTCAATTAGCAATAGACACACCTACAAGTCATGGTTCTCTCACAATGCTCAAGAAAAGATGGGCATGTTATGTTCTATTCAAGATTGCCAGGTAAAGACCTCAATTCAAGATGACCAAGTCAAGATGTTCAAATCAAGGTTCTTGGTTCATGGTTGTAGACTTTGTTCTGCAGTTACTGTTCTTAAAGAAGACTCACGTTGGAATCCCAGCCCCTACCTGGCAGCTCACACCTCTTTGTAACTTCAGGGTGCCAGGGAATATGACACCTTCTTCTGACCTCTATGGACACCATGTATGCATGCACATACATGCATGCAAGCCAAACACTCATACACAATAAAATAATAAAATAAATTTAAAGAGATACTCAAATCAAAAAATGCTTAAGTCAGGATGGGCCACTATTTCTAGGGAGGGGATGTAAATTGTTTATTTGCATCTCAGATGTAATAATCACTATCAGAAGGGTACATGCTATATTTTCAAAGGATTGTTTCAACCTTAGTGTCATGCCAGTCATGCCAAGAGTACAAGGAGACAGTAACTAAATGAGATGTCACACCCTTTCCTTACTTTTTCTTTCCTGCGACAGTCATTTCAGACAATCATCATAAAGAGTTAGTATGAAAGAGTCTATTATTCCATAATCTTTTATAATGTGGGTTTTATCTTTCTCAGTAGGTAGATTGGGCACAGATACTCAGGAAATAGAGATAATAATCCAAAGTAACAGTACATAAAAGTACAGACAGTCTAAGACTAACTCTTTAGTTACATGGAAAGGGCTGCAGTATCAGTCTTGTGAAGGAGTTTAGACCTTGAAGTATATCACATGTCATGTTAGCAAATAAAAAGACATAAAGAGATAAGAGGAATTTTATGTGGACAGCCACAGGGTTACATTTGAATCTGAAAAAAGGAGACTTCTTTGTGCAAACTGCAGGAGTTTTTGAGGTTTGGGTTGGTAAAATGAAGAATAACAGTTAAAGTAATTGCTGAGGAAAAAAGTTCACTCCATGACAGAGGCAAGACATGGAAAAGAGAAGATGGTGTTAGCAGACACTAAGAAAGTGAACATAGTAAGGCTTCCTGGTCATATGAAGGAGGGAGCTTGAGGAAGGGTGACTGACTGCTTACCTGGGAGATTGGGTGGAGGGTGGTAGAGTGTGATTTTACAAAGCTCTAAGGCAACAAAATGACTATGATGGCTAGAAGTTTTAGTGGAAGTAGGGTAGTAGTAAGTCTACAATAAAAACAGAGGTCTAATGTTATTAGCACAGACTCAATGATGAAAGTTTAAGGTACTGATGAGTTCCAGATGAGAAAGAAGGAGTAATAAAGAAGAATATGGTTAACAAGAAGAGTTTAAGGAATATTAAAAGTAAGAGTAGACCGAATAGTAAATAAGAGAAAATAGGAAATGATGGGTATAGTGGTACCTCCCCTACACACACGCGCGCGCGCGCGCGCACACACACACACGCATGTGCGTGCACCATGCATGTACACTAGATATCAAATCTTAAGCTTATTTTAACTAGGCAAGCATTCCAGAATGTAGCTATATTTTCAACCCAAAGATCTCAAACCAAGAACCTGTTGAAAGAGGGGTTTGAAGACTAATTTGCATAATATTTGATCTAAGATAAAAAAATTTAATTGTACCTATCAAAAAATGGAGGCTGAGTCCACCTCTCTGTTAATCTGTTAATGGCAGGTAGGAGATATGAGAGAATATGAGTAAGGTTTTGGAAATTACATGAAGATAGTATTTTAATAAATGAATCAGATTCAGTGTCACAGACCAAAAAGGACATATAGACGTCAAGGTTTATCCTTGATAAAACTTAGGCAGCATAATCTAACTTTGTAATGCTAATGTGTTTCAGTATTATTTCAGTGAAATTGTAATAAGTAGCCACATTGCAGTGGGCAGAGATTGAAAGAGAAGTAAGGAAGCAAGATTGAGGCACATACTTCTTTAAAAATATTTATAGATTAAGAAATTAAGGAGGAGATGACAGGAACCCTAGGGGATGCTGAGTCAAAGGATCTCAAAAATAGTTTGACGAGACAAGGTAGCAACTCCATATAGATCTAGGTCCTTAGAATCCTGGTGCAATTCACCTGAAATAGAGCACAAATTGATAGCTTCCCTTATCTAGAAAATGTCCCTGCCAAAGGGCCGCATTTCCATCTAAAAGTCAACTAGGAGAGGTTCATTTAATTGGACCTTAAAGGCGTTCCACTGGCACCAATTTTGTATTAAGGTGCAAATATTCAGGAAACCAGTGGAAATGAGACCAGGATCTGTGCTTGAAGTGAAAAAGGAAAGGGAGAAAGAAAACACCAAAGAAGAAAAAAAAAAAAAAACTTGGCCTGGTTTTTAATTTTGTCTGAGCTGTAGACTGGGAAGAACAGAAAATTCTGGAATACAGGACAAGCAAGAGGAAGCATATGTTAGCTTATGTTTTAGCTATTATTTTAGCTTTTTACTTGTGTATGTGTGCATGTGTGGGAACATGCACTTATGCATGCACCTTTGGAGGCTAGAGAACAACTTCACATGTTAATCTCTATCAATCCTTTAATGACACCCACATTATTTGTTGACACATAGTCTCTCACTTATCCTGGAATTTAGTGATAGACTAGTCTGACTGGCCATTGGGCAGGCTGGATCCCTTCTGTTGCCATATCCTAGCACTGGGGATACAGACATATGCAACCACGCTTGGCTTTTTACATGGTGATGGGAATCCAAACATAGGGCCTCAAGCTCAAACAGCAAGGATTTACGCATTGAACCATCATCCCAGACCCACCTAACATTGTATCCTTCTGCAGTAAGACATCTTCCATAAAATATCATTTTCTAATAACGAAACAACCAACTTAAACTTCATAATAATTTGAATTATAATTAAATCCATTAAGCTGACACACAAGGCATGCGCATGTTAAAGGCCATACTTCTAAAAATTCTTTAATATTTCACACCTCTGAAAAATCAATCGTAATTTTCCATACAGTTGATAACCAACAAAAAATTTGGAAAAATCGGCACTCTGTCTCTCACCCTCACATCTCATTCTTTTGACTGCCAGTGACCAGTATGAGTATTGTTCGCTCATATATTGAAGGCAGTCTATTGGTTTATATCGGTGATGTCTATCAAAATACATGATACATATTCAACTCCCAAGTAGGTCTTTCCTTCCTTGGATGTTTTGTTCTTTTCTAACATCCAAGTACAAGTTCATAGACATCATAGACACTGCCTCTAATTCTAATGTCACTTATGTATCATTCCCTAGTAAAATGTAACAACAAGGCATCACAAGACTAGTAAAGAAAGAAAAAATGCATACCATGGCTAGTGAAAGACGGATGGCAAAAGTAAGAAGGAGGAGAGTATAGAGATGGAAGACAGGCCCTTACACACCAGGAGTTTTCTTTCCTTTTTCTTTCTTTCTTTCTTTCTTTCTTTCTTTCTTTCTTTATTTATTTAATTTAAATCACACCGTAATTTACTTATTCACACAGGGGTTATAAACACAAAAGGGTAGGATGTGGGGAAGGGAATGACACCGGAGCATAGGTGTTCAGGGGCAGTACAGATACCTTTCAGAACAGGGTATCAGCTGGGTGAAGGTTCAGGGGACAGGTCACTATGACTCCGCCTATGATTCATTTGTCCTTATCTAAGTTGGTACTGTCCACCGAGGGTGCCTATTTATAAGATCTATGACTACTCAGGTTGGTAAATTTCCACAGAAGCTTCCTGTTTACACTAGCTTATAGCCTGCTGTTTCAGTGTTTTCCCACAGAGACCCAAGACTTTGTGTTAGCATGTATGTATGTCAGGCCTATTGCTCATTTTAGGCCTATGGCTGATTGTAGGCCTTCAGTGTATAAGCAGGGCTGCCCCTGACATCTCCTCCCTTCTCTAAGTAGAGAAGGGCCTTGGCAATTCTAATCTTGCAAAGGCGGGGATAGAGGTCTGACCTCCAATAATTGAAGGGGATCTTATAATGGCTCTTTTTCTTGCTCCTTATTCGTCACTCTTCTCTGTCTCCCTCCCATTCCCATCAACCTCTCTGTTCTCAGGGGAGAGGATGTGCCTAATCCTGCAGAAACTTGATGCACCAGGATATCCAGAGGGGCCCAACCATCTCAGAGGAGGAGAGAGTAGGTAGAGGGAGGACTTGGTAATGGGGGGACTGGAAGGAGGCAGCATTTAGAACATAAATAATAATAAATAAATAAATAAATAAATAAATAAATAAGAAAGCAAAAAATTACATTCACAAACAAAATGATAAAAATAACAACAACAACAAACTTCTGAACCGAGCCTCTCTTTAAGTTGTCTAAACTTTGTTACTCCCTTTCTGTAACTATTGCTATCCTCCATTTCTCTGTCTGGGAAGCACCCTCAAGTGTATAACCTTTGTGTCAGACTCTCCTGTTAGCGCCATTTGGGATAAGAGGAACCCATTTCCTCTGCCATCTGCCATCATCTCATCTCTATCCCTCAGCTTTCTAGAACTAACATGAAACCACTATCGCATTTTATCAGAATAGGAAATCCCCTGTCTCGGATGGACCTGACTTCTTCATTTCCTTTGAATAGCAGAGCTATCTGCATCTGGAGGGGGCTGAGGAGAATATTTGTCTACCTCTGCTGGAAGCCCTTCTGATTAGTCAAGCTCCTTGACTTAGAAACATAAGGATTTATAATGAAAAAGAATCACACAGTAAAAACAGAAAGAATGAAAAGAAAACAAACCAATAAAGAACTTATCCTATCATAACATTTGAGGTTCTGGTATTTGCTAGCTTTGGAAAGAGTTCAAAATAAATGAAAGAAATGTGTATTTTATTAAATGCTAATATTTAGAAGATGTGGGAGGAGGAAGGAAA
The DNA here is from genome assembly GCA_021653895.1 of Mastomys natalensis. Taxonomy (NCBI): domain Eukaryota; kingdom Metazoa; phylum Chordata; class Mammalia; order Rodentia; family Muridae; genus Mastomys; species Mastomys natalensis. The sequence goes on along the minus strand of JAJTUV010000121.1, from coordinate 487,407 downwards.
GATAAATATTCCAATCATACTTGTGAATATGAGGCATCTTCAGTGCTCTTCAAAATGGATAAATGTATTCCTTGCATCTAATCAACTTTCTCTGATTTGGGAGGAATGACTAAGACCCATAGGAAAAACCATGCTGGAAATATTGAACATGAGTATGCCTCTACCCAGCACACATCGCACTACAGTTTGTTCCAAGCCTCCACCATAATACAATAATCTCTGTCTTGTCAAGCTGCAGCTGCCCAGTTGACTTCCACCACAGGAAGCCCTTATTGCTTCTGATCCCACATAGACTCACCAGCAATAAACTCTATCCCTCCTTGCAACATCTGCTATTGTTAATGTGATATCTATTTGTCTTGAAGTATAAATAGGCCCCCAATTTTAAGAGTTCAAAATACACTGAACCGTAACAGCCACAGCTTCTTCCTTTACTTGTCTCGAAGAGTCTCAGGTCTCTCTTGGGTTTTAAAATCCATTTCAAGAACAACAAAGAAAAAAACATGGAGAGGAAGAAGATTTGAGAGGCTCAGGGGTTACTCATGGGTGTTAGAAAGGAAGAATTTCCTTGGTTTTGTTTTTACTATATCTGCAGGCCTATGTTTTGACCAAGCTTGAGTCTCTTCCCACCAAAATTTAGAATTTACCATCAGAATTAGGCAAGAAAAAAAAATCACCATCTCTTTAGTCCTTTTTCATTTTCTTTATTTGTTCTTCTTCTTTTTATTTTAGAGATACAAAATCTTGCGCTTGTTAGGTCTCTCAAGCTCGCCTAGAACTCATACTCATCCTCCGTGTCAGCCTCCTGAGAACAATCTGTCTTCTTCATGGATGCAGTCTCATGTTCCAATAGGGCTCCTATACCAAGTTATATACTAGTAACACCAAGAGGACTCAGTGGATTTTTAAAAAGAGCCAACGATTATGAGAGGGAAAATGATGGGGTGGGTAAGGAATGAATTGAAGGGGGAAAAAAATCAGTAGACTTAATAAAACATTTTAAAGCCTCTAGATTTATGATTGTTCCCACAGGTATAATGCGCTTGTACAAAAGAAAATCACAAGGAATGACTAAAAGCAAATTACTCCCTTGTCCATCATTATAAACTCAAAAAGTCCTCTGGCAGAAAAAGAAAAAGAAGCCTCAGTCACAAGGAGCATAGATAAGCAGGGATGAGAGGAAGGAAGCACTGAATTCTTGTTCAAGCTCAGGATTCTTCATTTATAAATGTTCATATGGTCCGGTAAGGATTGGAGGACCTTCTAGAGGCATGATACAGGTCCTGAAGTGTTACATAAGATGCTCACACTTATAGCTCACTTTTTTATGCTGGTCAAGAATGTTCTGTATAAGTGACCACATACCAGGCAGAACAAGGAAGACGTTCTAGAAAAAGTTGAAGGGACAGGGGTCTGAGCATAGGAGAAACCATCACAGAAAAGAATGACTTGGTCTCAACGAAATAGGACTCTGAAGAAAAAGGGCAAGCAGGATGGGAGACTCTTGGCTCCAATGTTCTTTATTTATCCCCACTGTACTTTACTTAGCCCCACTATAAGTACCTAACACATGTGCCTCACTACTAAGAGCTTCTCACATTAACCTACTCCAAAATAGAAACTCCTAGAGAACTAAGACTTGACAAAGTGGTTATTTTTCTAGTGGTTAAAGATATGTGCTGCATCTGAATGTATTAACAGCTATAGGAGTGGTCTGTGCATAACAAAAACAATTATCTATCCTAGTCAATGTTCTATTGCTGTGAATAAATGCCAGGACCACAACATTTGACTGGGGCATACTTACCTTCAGAAGTTTAGTTCATTCCCATCATGATTGAGAGCATAGTGCTGGTAAAGTAACTGAGAGTTCTATATCGGAATTGATAAGCAGCAGGAAAAGAGAGAGAGGCTGATCCTGGTTTGAGTGTTTGAAACCCTGAAGTCCAAACCTCATGACACACTTCCACCAACAAGGCCACACTACCTCATCCTTGTCAAGTAGAGCTACTCCCAGTGATGAAGTATTCAGATATATAAAATTATGGGGACCCTTCCTATTTAAAACATGACATTATCAAAATTACTACAGATTGTTTTGGGAACTGAGGGCACAAGGACCTGGTAGGCATTGTAGGAGAAGTCCAACATTTTGCCTTCCTGGCTGTCTTCAAAGCCATATGAACTACTATACTCCTAGCCTCAAGCAAGTCTTATAGACATTGTCTCTCTGTGTATGATTGCTTTTCCACTGTGGATAATTACTGTGTCCTAGGAACAGTCAGCACACAGATTCTATCATGATTGCTTGCTCTAAAAACAGAAGCTGGGGAAGAGTCTAGAAACAAACAATAACACGTTGTCGCCAATGTTTACAAACTATAATATGGGACTAGTCACTGTATCTCAGAAGTTAAATTTTCTAGTGAATACATAGAAACAGTAAAAATTCCTTTGAAAAACTATCTACCTGATGCTTAAGCATTCTGACTGTTTCTGGTAGGATTTGACATTGAGTACAGAGAGAAGATTACACTGTGATACTGTGTCACAGTCATTAAATAACATTTACTATCTGCTATCTAATCTGCAGATAAATAGAGGTGTTCTCAGTCAAAGTGATTTATGATATTTCCAGCTTCTGTCACATAAAATGGGAACAACTATAAATGGAGATTATAATCAAATAAAAACATAGAAATGGAATTTTCAAGTTGGTAATGCAGATCAACATGATTCTACATGCAAGTACTGTACCAAGATGAGAAGAAATACAAATTCAATGGTCATGTGTCTCCACTTCATTTCCTACTGTTGTTCAGAGAAATTATTATTCAACTACATACAATATGGCAAGGAGTTGTACTTTTGGAACTAAAATGTTCTGATATCCCATTGCTTCAGGTAATTCATCATGAAGCTCACAAAGGCTTCTGAGAACTCTAGCACTGCACTGATCATGTACTAATCAATTTTCCTGACAACATGATAACAATCTATAGGGAACAGCCATTTCCAAGTACTTACACAACACAGAGATTGTTTTGAATGTCAGTCAGAAAATGAAGCCTCTGAAACATGCAATGTGGCATCCTAGGATGTGGTATGACAAAAGAAGGGCTAGGTGATATTCTGTACAGTTTTTTTTTTCCTACGGGTCTAAAATTAAATCACTTAGAGCCACTAGGGTCATTAATCCTCAGAAATATTGACCTTTGGAGCTGCATAATTTTTCTGTTGGCGGGATGCAGCATATGTTGCAATATAGGATGCTATGTAACTGTTCTAATTGCTAGTGCCATTGTCTTGAGAGTCACACGCAGGTCTTCAAAAACTACTGAAGGTTGTCTGGGGTTGAGGGGAACCAAATGAGAACCATTTGAGAACCACTGATTTAGAAGACTCTTTTGAGAAATAAAATAGATAATGAAAGTTAAAACAGAATGATAGAAGTTAGTTGAAAGTTAGAAAGAAGCCTGCTTCACAGGAGGGAACTCAGGCCTGGTGCTGTGAACCTGGCCAAGAACCCAAAGCTAGGGAAGTCATTACGCTAGAGGAGAACTCACTATTATTATTTTGCTAACAGACTTAGCATAAAACTGCAGTCTAATTTTTCATCCTTATACCTATGGATTAGTTCAGGTCTCTTCAGAGAAGCTATTTATTACAATGGACAGCAGTTACCACATCTCTGTACAACTATAGAGCTAATTTTCTAGACTTTTAATTGGAGAGAATAAATTGAGTAAATGGTATTGTATTCTTTGAGGGAAAAAAATAATCCATGGCCTGCTTTTGGCCAAATCCAACAACAAAGCAAAGACTTGAAGGATATGGCCAATTTTAAACCTCAAAGTCTCAGTTCTATAGGTGACATCTTTGAATTGCCTCCATAAATCTTTTGTGAATAAAAAGGAAGTAGCCTAAGGAGCAAGCCAGCAGACTCAACAGTTCAGAGACCTGACTGCTTAACAAAGGACCCCGGTTCAAATCCCAGCACTCACATCGTGGCTTACATCCTCTCACTTCAGTTCCAGGGACCCAATGCCCTCTTCTGACCATGCAAATACCAGGCATGCGCATGGTACACAGATATACAAACAGACAAAACACCCATATACCTAAAAACAGATGAAATGGATTTTACAATGTATATTTTAAAAATGACTTACCATTAAAAGTCTTTGGGAGTAACATATACTTGGCATTCCCAATATGAAGAAAACTTTTAGGTTTACGCAGAGTGGATAAAGAAAAGACATTTTATCAATTTTATTGGCTATATCTTATGTTAAATATCTCATAATTTTCAGGAAGTTAACAATTCTCAACTGCTGTCTACTTGAGTAACTTCAGTTACCAAGAGGAGTCACTGGGCTATCATAGCTAGTTCATCTCTCTCATGTACACCTTGTCTAACCTCCATCCATTCTCAAAGAGTTTGAAAAATACAACACAAATTATATCAGCCTCCACAACAAAAATGATAAAACCTCATTTGTGAGTACGTTCTCAAAGACTCATTAGGACTTGGATCTCATCCACCAGCCCATTCGTCCCACATGTGCTTGTCACTCTCACTCAACCTTTCCATCTCTTTTCAAAGATGTACAGACTCCTCCTTGCAACTTCATCAAAACCCCTCTCTGTATCTAGGAAGCTTGTCTCCATATGATTACCTACTCAATTCTTACTCAGTTTTAAGCCCTGTTTAACATTTCCAAAAATATCTTTCATTGACAATCTTCCATTCCCCACCAAAATGAACATTTTTAACTCTGATTTACTTAACAAGAAGATTCAATAGATAGATGATAGATTATAGATGAAAGACAAATAGACAGCCAGATAGACAGATGATGATGATGAAGAAGATAGATAGATAGATAGATAGATAGATAGATAGATAGATAGATAGATGATAGAGATAGGTAGAGATACATAGACAAAGAGATGCCATAGATATTGATGAATCAGAGCTAATCTTTTTGTTAACTTTAATACATTGTAAGGATATTGATGATGTCATTTTGTATAATACTTCTCTGGCATACAATAAATGCCCAATTTAAATCTCTGTTGAATAAATGACTCCACAAATGGATAAACATACATATTTTAGCATGGAACAAGGAAGTATATGACAGCCAACAAGACCAAGAAGGGGCCAAACTCTCAAGTCACGATGTTTCAAACTAGTTTTTCCATTAGTGTATGACTAAACAGCATCTTTCCATGTAGCCCATATGTCTGTCAGAGCTTATGGTATTTGGGTTTTTCTTTTTAGAGCATCTTAAAACCAAGCAGGCATCCACATAGAAATGGAGAGCTTGTGCTGCCACACTCAGTCATCGTACTGTTCTTTTGCACCTCTGACAAACAGAAAAGAACTCCATGCATTGCCCAATTACTTATTAACATTCCAAACAAAGGCTCTCCTGCCTTAGAGTACTGCTCATTCCCCAGTGTTGTCACTACAGTTTGTCTCCTTTTCCTTTTCTTCATCAACTATGTACAATGTATTTTACCTGATAATTTATTCCAGACAACTTCTATCTGTGTCTAGTTTTACTTTCTTACTCAAGCTCCAAACTAAGAGGTTTCATATATAGCTGAATATTTGGATATCTATTCTCCCAGACACCCCCAACCCATTAAGGACAAAGAATAGGCAGCTACCCTCTTCTTTCTTATTTCCCTACATCTGCTACTAGAACTTCAATTCTCTGAGATATTCTGCTTCTACACAACAAAATCATTGTTGGCTTCATTTTCCAGAGAACCTAAAAAATCAGAGTAAAGAAACCCACTCTATTTCCATCCATTTATTTCTTTGGCCAGTGCCATCCTGTCCATCCTGGTTGTCATTAATCTCTTCCAGGTCAATGCTTTTCTTTCAAATCTCAACAATTGGAACACTGTCCTTACAAGTTTTAGAATTTGGTCCCTTCTCCAATCCATTCTTCACCCTGTTTCCTGCAGCCTGATTAATCTTTCTGAGACCCAACTTCCTACAGACTTCCCCTCTATTCTGACTTTTTCAAAGCCTTCTAAAAGGTTATTGAAGTCAAGAGAAGTACTAACAGAATTTTAGTCTGACATTGAAGGCTCTCCAGGAAGCCACACCTGGCTGTTCTTAAATCTTTTCCATACTATATCCAAATGAAAATACCCCAAATCTTATAATATCTGATCTCGTTATTCATGTTTCTATTCAAATTGGAAAGCTTCTTGGGAAAATTTCTCCTTTTCCCAAAAGAATAGCCAGTCGATGCCAACAACCATTCTTAGATCATTGTGTTTAGAGATAGAGATACACACTTCATGTCACAGTAGATTTGACTATTTCAATTATCCCTCTTTCTAAAATGTCTCGAGGTTCACATCAGAGTCCTGATGCAAGGAAATTCTTTAGAGAATGTAAACCCAGGAAAGGAAATAAGTATTTTAAAAACTACAAAGAAAGAATTATGGACAATAAATCATGCAAGTCTTAGACATGGCTTGACATGATATTGCACAGTTTTAATGTCATCTGCTTAAGAAGCTGGGGCATGAGACAACCTGCTCAGTGTATAAAGTCATGTTATGGACTCTATTACAGAGTGCACTAAAAATATTTAAGTCTTAAAATTACTTGGGGTATAACTAAGAGTTAGACCTAATATGCATGAGATTCTGAGTTAAACTTCCAGAAGTACACACATATGCATGCACATACAAATGCATACACACAGACACACAAACACACATATGCATACACCTACACATATATACCATATACATGCCACAAATGCATATATACCACATACACCCACAAGCGCACAGACACACATCACACACAAATATACACACAATTATGTTGTTTCCCCCATGGGCTATGAACATTACTTATGTGTTGCCAGAAGGGAAAATCTGACTATGATCAAGTTAAGGCTTCTGAATCAAGGGGAATAACTTCCACTATCTGGTTAAGCTGCGAGTACAGTCACAAGCATCCTGACAAAAGAGGCTATGGAATATTTGTCTATTGCAAAGCATTGTGGCCACAGGGAAAGAAATGAGGATGAGGCAGCTGTCATGAAGACAACAGCAGCAACCATGGAGATTGAAGAGAAAACTATGATAATCTCTAGCTATAGCACTGTACACAGAACAGGGTCAAAGTAAAGATTCTACGGATCCACCTCTCATGCACTAGCCTTCTTTTTCTTTCTTGGGATTATCATGGAAATGTTAAAGTAGATCGAAGAATACAAAAGAATAGTTCAAAACTAGTCAGGCTGCTGAAAAAAATGGGAGAGGAATGGCTCGGGATGCCCATGTAATCCTCCTCTAGGAAACCCCACCCAGCTTAACCAGTGGCCAGGTTTGCTTTTGCACTGAATATTCTGCACATCTGTAGACCACTTTCGGCAGGTCTAACCTTATGCTTCTTGCTTTATTTTTTTTTTAATTTTATTTATTTAGTTATTTAAATCATATCGTAATTTACTTATTTACACAGAGGTTATAAACACAAAAAGGCAGGATGTGGGGAAGGGAATGGCACCGGAGCATAGGTTTTCAGGGGGAGTACAGATACCTTTCAGAACAGGGTATCAGCTGGGTGTAGGTTCAGGGGACAGGTCACTATGGCTCTGCCTATGATTCACTTGTCCTTATCTAAGTTGGTACTGTCCACCGAGGCTGCCTATTTATAAGACCTATGACTACTAAGTCTGGTAAATTTCCACAGAAGCTGCCTGTTTACAATAGCTTATAGCCTTCTGTTTTCAGTGTTTTTCCACAGAGACCCAAGACTTTGTGTTAGCATGTATGTATGTTAGGCCTATTGCTGACTCTGTATATACACTAAAGGCCTAAAATCAGCCATGCTTCTTGTTTTTTGTTTTTTTTTTTTTTAAAAAAAAAACTTTTCTATCACCATTTTTGTGCCCAGAAAATGGCAAAGCCGCGCACACACCCTGCAAGTGATACGCATTGCTCTCTTTCAGAAGCATTGATTTAAAGGAATTTCTCACTGTGTACCCCATTATTTCCGTATTCGAAGGGAAGAAGGAAGGAAAGAGAAAATACAAAGAAGGGATAAAATCATAATTATGGGTTCAAAGAAGACCAAGAAGGAAAAGGAAGGGGCCATCGGTGCTTGTGCGTGACTCTCTTTCATATGGAATTAATGGTGGTTTAATGGGTATGAAGGGAGGCTGCAGAGGACACAATGAGGAACAATTGTCTAGCTCACGTTTCATTTCACAGGTCATTATTGCATTAAGAAGTAAATCGACCAAGTCCGGTAAATAACAGTCTGTGTATCGCCGTGAGCTTCAAGCCAACAATTTTAGCCCTCGCAAACTAATATGTCTGTCATTTTAACCCTTGCAGGGTTGTGCTACGGGGCTAACATTATGACTTTGCCCAGTTCTAGCAGGTGAGCATAATTCAATGACCCTCTGGTCCCTCCATTTGAAAAAAATACAAAGGAAAAATAAAACCCAGAAGGCCATATTTTAGCATTGTTGTTTTGTTGATGAGCCAGCCTTAGCCAAATGCAGCTCTAGTGGCCTTGAAAAACAACCTCCATTTTAGTGAATGCTGCAGGCATCTTTAAACGGACTGCTTCCTCTGCAAAATTAATTGCTGCAAAATGCAGTACCCCCTCATCTAAGCTTCTGCAAGCTCACACTCAGCTATTTGGGTGGGCTATAGACGTTTTTGAGAGATCCAGGGAAAATGAGCTTCTCTCCTTTATTACAGGAGTTCACATCTGTGTCACCAAGCATCATCAGACACTGGACATCGAGAAGTTTCTAACAACTGAATTCTACTTCCATTAACTCAGGGGCAATTGGTGGTGGGCAGGCAAATGCTGACTGGATTTTACATCAATAGCACAGCAAATATCTCAAAGACAGTGTAAAGGAAACAAATGCACTTAAAGTACAAAGAGCTAAGTGTACATTTAAAAAGCATGTCAAATTGTACTGTATTTTCCATTACAAAGATGTTTATCTTGCAAAAGAGTAGAGATGTTTCATGTTTCCATGGTATGTCTGAAACAAGGTGAATAGACCCTAACTTCTTTTTTAATATAGAAATATCTTCAACAGATAACTCCAGCATCCCTATTCCTTAGTTCTTGCTCATGTAACTAGAATTAGAGCCCTTGAAAAGAACCATGGGATGCCTTTCCCTGCATTAAAGTATTTAAATTCATAGATTGAATGTGACCATGGCAAGGGGACACTATGCACATGACTATGGGTATAGTTTTGTTTGTATGTTTGCTTTTTTTGTTTGAAATAGGATCTCACTGTATAAACCACTTAGCCTAAAACTCACAATCCTCCTGCCTCAACTTCCTGACCTCTGGGGTTTATAAATGTGTTATTTTGTGCACAATTTAAGGTTCGACACCTCACAGTGAGATTTTGCAGGACAAAGAAAAACATTTAAAAGGAGAAAACTTCCTGGCTGAAAGCAGAGTGGCAGACAAGAAAGTAAGGAAAAGGAAAAGCATGCAGGAAGCATTAGAGCTAGCAGAAGCTCCGAGATAGAAATGCTCTAAAAGGTGACCATGAACCTCTGCTTATGTATATCCAGGAAATGGCCCCCATCAGTCCTGCAACCACATGCAACTGAATCAGTTCCAGAGACTGAATGGACTGAGTGTAGATTCGTAGTGCCAGGCAGCAGAATGTAATATTTACTTTACCTATATAGAACCTGAGTTCACCATACATCTTACCTCCTGAATACTGGTGCCAGTTCAGGGCACTGGTGTATCAGTATTCTATAGCATCAATAGGAAATAAACACAAGTTTATTTAAAGTGAATTGCTCAAATACTCCAGTCCTCACCCCAAGCAGAACCATGACAAGATACCAGTGATGGCAGCAGCTGAGTAGTCACTATGATTCCTATAGTGCTTGGAGTGATTACAGCATTGGGCTAAGGCTTTTGTGGGTATTCTGTCTACCCCTGTGGTCTCCCCCTTTGCCCCTAGTAGAAAGAGAATATGGATTGATATGTGCATATGCTAGCTTCTAAACTGTCAGGGTTCCAAAGCTGTGTCCTCAACATTACACCAAACAGAAATATTACTATCTACAGCAACATAAAAATTAGTTTCTTCACGTGCGCACGAAACACAGAACCGGCGCCTTTCCTCTGCCCTCGGATCACACGGCCCATGGCGGCGAGTCTGCCGGTAAGCAAGGCGAGGGCGCCGCGCGCCTGCGTGCTGTGGACTTCGCGGAGCGACACGGCTACATTAAAGGCATCGTAAAGGACATCATTCATGACCCTGGCCGCGGCGCCCCCCTCGCAAAAGTCGTCTTTCGCGATCCCTACCGATTCAAGAAGCGGACTGAGCTGTTCATCGCAGCAGAGGGAATCCACACAGGACAGTTTGTGTACTGTGGCAAGAAGGCTCAGCTGAATATCGGCAATGTTTTGCCCGTGGGTACCATGCCTGAGGGTACTATCGTGTGCTGTCTGGAGGAGAAGCCTGGGGACAGGGGCAAGTTGGCACGAGCTTCCGGAAACTACGCCACAGTCATCTCCCACAACCCAGAGACCAAGAAGACCCGAGTGAAGCTGCCTTCAGGGTCCAAGAAAGTCATTTCGTCTGCCAACAGAGCTGTTGTTGGTGTCGTGGCTGGTGGGGGCAGAATCGACAAGCCTATCTTAAAGGCTGGCCGTGCCTACCACAAGTACAAGGCAAAGAGGAACTGCTGGCCACGTGTGCGGGGTGTGGCCATGAATCCTGTGGAGCATCCCTTTGGAGGTGGTAACCACCAGCACATTGGCAAACCCTCCACTATCCGCAGAGACGCCCCTGCTGGGCGCAAAGTGGGTCTCATTGCTGCCCGCCGGACTGGTCGGCTGCGTGGAACCAAAACTGTACAGGAGAAGGAGAACTAGAGTTCAGGAGCTAATAAAGTATGTCCTTTGGCTAATAAAAAAAAAAAAAAAAAAAAAAAAGTTTCTTCTCCCTTTGTCCGTTGAAATTACTCTGAGAAACTTCGATTCAATTTTTATCAATATATCTCCTATGAGGGAGGTAAAACAAACTCTACTCCTTAATTCCAGAGCACAGAGACTGGCTGACAGACCAAGGAAGAGATTTTTTTTCCTTCATCGTTCCTTTCTTTCACAGTGCTTTATACAAAAGCCAGTTCATTTATGAGGATTCTCAGTGGTCATATAAATGTGCTTTACTGATATTATCCTTATTAAAATATTAAGTAACATAAACACATGGTTTTTAATATGGCAACTTCTCCATCTTCCTCAAGCCAGGGGTGGGGAGGATGGAGCGCTTTCTATCTATTCTTAAATGTTTTATTGCTCAGTTTTCACTCAACAAAATCATTAGGATAATTTCTTAAAAGCAGAGTTGCTAGAAGAGAAAGGTAGGTCTTTAGATAGTTATAAGATGTCAAATTGTCACAAGCATCAAGAACAAGATTTAATAATTGTTGGCTCAGCTGGAAGGGTCAAGGATACCTACAAGAGGACAAGAAAACCACAGAGTCAAGTAACCTGGGCCCATGGGGGCTCACAGAAACTAAACCACCAACCAAAGAGCATACATGGGCTGGACCCCCTACACATATGGAGCAGATGTGCAACTTGGTCTTCATGTGACTTTCCTAACAATTGGAGCAGAGCTATCTCTGACTCTGTTGCCTGCTATTGTATTCCTTTCCCTTAACTGTCCTGTTGGAACTGGATGTCCCAGGGCAGAGTGGTACCCAATAGGACTTCCCCTTCTCTGAGAAGTGGAGAGGATAATGAAGAGAGGAATTTCTAAGAGTGAGACTGAGAGGAAAGGAGAGAGTGGGCACTGCGATCAGGATGCAAAGTGAATAAATATGTTAATGAAAAAATGTTTGCTCACACTCCCCGCTCCCACTGAGAACCACACATTTGTGACTGTCACCAACCTATAACATCAGTAACTGAAGATACAGAGGCCATGTTACTACTTGACACCTTGTTAAATTCTCTCACTTAAATCTTAGTAAGAAATATATGTATATACAGCATTAACATCTCTGTTTCCTAAGTGTTGAAACTGAGTCTACCAGAAGGTAAGCCACTTGCTTGAGGCCCACATCTAATGAAAGCACTGCTTGGGTTCTGTGTAGCAGAAGAAGTTGCCATATGAAAAATCATGTTATTTAGTATAATGACGATAAAACCGATTTATATGACCACTGAGAATCCTCAGAAGTGAATAGGTACCTAGGCTCTGTGTCGCAGCTTTTAGCCCTGGCTCTGATTATAAAGAAAAAAATACCTTGTTTTATATTTATTAGCATTTATATTTACCTCATTCTCTGTCTCTCTTTTTATATTTCTATGTCTCTCTCGAGACAGAGTCTCTCTGTATAGCCCTGGCTGTCCTGGAGCTCTCTCTGTAGGCCAGGCTGGTCTCAAACTCTGCCTCAAACTCAATCCACCTGCCTCTGACTCCTGAGCGCTGGAATTAAAGGCATGTGCCTCCACCACCCTGTGCAGCTGTTCGCTACTCCATAACTGCTTTGTAGAATCATTTCCATTTTAATTATTTTATTGTTTCTTTTACTTTTGAAATCACAATTGCATCATTTCTCCCTTCCCCTATCCCCTCTCACCCCTCCTATAACCCCCTCCTCATTCACTTTCAAATCCACTGGGTCTTCTTTCATTATTATTACATGCATATATGTATATGTGTATACATAGTTATTCCTAAATATAACCTTCTCAGTCTATATGGTACTTAGATGTATATTTTCAGGACTGCTCAGTTGGTATTGGATAACTGAATGCTATGCTCTCTACTAGATAAGAATATTAATTTGTTTATTATATTTGCTCTTGAAGTTACAAGAAAAAATATATGAATGTATGCTCAAGGATTTACTCGTTTGTCATTAATTTTTTTCTTATTCTAGTTGCATCTAAAAAATTTTTGCAGAAATTTTTACTTCTTATATCATCAAAAACTTTCTTATTTCCTAAATTTTGATTCATGAAAAGAGTTGTCATGACTTAACGGTTATATCAACTTAACTTATTTATTTGTTTATATGAATGTTTTGTCTTTAATCATCATAAAAATGTTTTTTCACAGAGAGAAAGGTTTTTCTTTCCCTTTATATGTTTTGTAAAATGCCACTATAACATTTTCTGCATAATTTCTACTTTTTCATGATTTAAAATGCCATCATTGGTACAGATTAGATTTTCAAATTCATTTACATATATTTCTGATTTTAAAAAAAAATTATCAGACTGGAGAGATGGCTCAGTGGTTAAGAGCACAGCTGCTCTTCCAGAGATCCAGAGTTCAATTCCTAGCAAAACCATCTGTAATGGGATCTGATGTACTCTTCTGATGTGTCTGAAGACAGACACAATGTGCTCACACACATAAAATAAATAAATAAATCTTTATCAGTATATGTTTCCACAGATTTAAAAAAAAATACTTGTATGTTCAAGTGGGCTCAGGCACCTTGAGAGGCCAGGAGAGAACTGGATCGCCTACAGCTGCAATCTCAAGTGCTTGTGGGCCTTGAGATTTGGGTGCTGGGAAATGAAGTTCAGCCTTCTGGAAGAGAAGTAAGTGGTCTTCCCTGCTAAACCACCTCCCCTGCCCCCAATCTGCGGGATGTTATTAATGATTGCATTCAATTTGTCACAGACTATTGCCACTTACATCTGTCAGAAATGTAAAAACAAAAGTAGACAACACTGGGAACCAGATCAAAGCTTCTTTCAGGGTCATAATATTGACACATATCATTATGATATTCATTAACTTGTTTCTTGTTATTATATTAGTAAGAAACAAGTGTTTTATTTACATTATGACTTTCCAAGTGTTCCCTTCCATTAAAATGTGCGCAAGCATGCCTGTGGGATATATATATATATCTGTATCTATACCTATATCTATATTTATATCTATATGTATTATCATTTAGTTCTATATATGTGTATACATACATATATGGATGTATAGTATGTGCCTATACATATGTGCACACATGCCCTTTCTGTGAAATATTAATAGCATGGTTTGAGAAAATGAATAGATTTTTCTCATAAATGATTGTGAACTTATTTGGCCAGGAAAATTTCCAAGTTCAGAAAACCTCAATGTTTCTTTAGAGATCTGTGTGTTTCTATGGTAGTTCACCAGAATGGCAAACAACCCAAGGCTTGTAGGTTAGCAGCTCCCTTTCATTAACTAATTTGGATGCCTATATCAATCTGGTGCTGTCTTGAGCCATCTAATTCAAGTCGTTTCTAATGATAGCAATATAAACTGTGTCTAATGATAATTTATTTATAAAAACATAGCTTAACAGAGATGAATAGAGATTTAAAAACTAGCTCACAGTTTGGAAAATAAATAAACTGTCTAACATATATCCCTCCATACAAGTAAGAAGACTATATGTATCATAGCACAGTTATGTGGCATTCTATGATTGGTGGGACATGACAACCAAATTTTAACTGAACATAAATTTAACTATTTAAAATATAAAACACAATTTAGCTATTATAAAATATTTAAGTACATTTGAAACAACCCATATATAATTGTATATACTATGCCAGAGAATTTTATGGTAAACTTTATAAACTCTAGATGCAGGTCAAGTATTACTTATGAAAATGAACTTCAACCCTGGACATAGACTCAAGAAACTCTATACCCTACCATAGGGATACTTGCATGTCCATGTTTATTGTTGACATATTCAGTATAGCAAAGAACTGAAACAAACCCAGTTTTCCATCAAGAGAAGAATAATGAAAATTATATATGAATATATTGTAGAATTCTATTTAGCTTTCATAAAAATTTATATAAAATGAACAAACTTAGAGCATATAATTTTAGGCGAGGTCCCCTAATCTCAAAAAGAAAAAAATTCACATATTCTCCTTCATATGTGGAATTTAGCTAATATTCTATGTATACAAATAAAACGTATAGTATGGATATGGTTTAATATGTAGAAAAAGAGAACAGGAAAGGTTAAATGGTTAAATATTAGGAGATGAGGGCAGACTGGATGTGAGTAATGGACATGATGCATGAAGGAAGATTAAAGCTAATTGTTTTTTGAGCTTTAACTCTGACAAATATTTTTCATTTTGCTACTAAGTAAGTTCATAAAATTACATGTAATAGTGAAAGGACAAAAGTCAAGATGACTCTCTACAGCTTCCCAAGGTACTGAGTTAATTGTACAAAGATTCAGTAAGACATAATGCTTTGGTTCTTGTTAATTTTGGTGTGTGAAATTTTTTTACTTGCAAGTCATAATAAAATTTCTAAAAGAAATTATATTTTGTGAATTGAGATCAGCCACAATTACAAACAGATAACAGTTTGCATGCTATGAAAAGCAGATATCAATCTGTCCCAGTTTTATATTGATTATACAATTATTTTGATTATGTTGAACTAAGAGACATTGTTAAATTTAGTTGCACTTTTTTTCACATTTTAAATAGTTTAAAAACTTACATGTGAGAAATTTTAAACATAGTGCTGCATGGGTCATTTTCAGCATTAATTACTACATGTTATCAGAAACCCTGATGAACTGATCCCAACATTAGAAATGTACTTATCTATTAATATATTATGAGACTGTTTTAAAGGATAAAGTATCACAAACTGACATGAATTAATGGATCAAAATAAACCAACTCTATATGAAAAATTAAATGTTCATCAAAAGACCTAATCAACAGCTGATAAGCTACACCCAAACTGGAAATCATTCAGGATGTGTAGAGAACATCCAGGATGTACAGATGGCAAAATCTAAAACATTTTAACCAACTAACTAATTCTATCCTGTAATAAGCAAGAACATCCCCAAAGAAGAGATAGAAATGATTGATAATTATATAAAAATATGCTGAACATTATTAGTCAATAAGGACGCACAAATCCACACCACAATACCTTATTCCCCTAATACAGGAGAGAAATGTTAGTGAAAACGTAGACAAAAAGAAAGTCGTGTGCATTGGAAACGGGAACATAAAATAGTACAGCCACTAAGGGAAAGACTGTATACACCATTTCCTCAGAAATCCCTAAAAGTAGAGTTATCATGTGACCCTTTACATAGATGTCCAAATAAACTCAATACAAAGTTTGTAAGAGGCATTTGTAGGCCACGTGATTAACAGCATAATTCACAGAAGCTGCAATATAAGAAGAATCCTATGTTCATGGGCAAATTAATAGAATGTTTGGCTTTCAGGGAGAATGAAAATTTTCAACAATTTTCAACAATTTTTATGAGCCTTGTGTACGTTATTCTAAATGAATGCTTCAGTCATAAGAAGTCATGTGTGGTTCTATTTATCTAAGTCACTTAGAGTAGACAAAATCATACAAACATTAAATACAACAATGTCTGCTGGGATGAAGGGGGAAGTAGGATACAGAGTTACTGTTTAATGGATATAGAATTTATGTTTTATGAGATGAAAAGACTTATAAATATGGATAGCAGTGATGCTTGCATGACATGAGGAATGCATTTAATACCACTGGACTAAATGCATAACATGGTTAAGTTGTAAATTTCATGCAATGTACATTTTATCAAAATAAGAATATAATAGTCTAAAAAGAGAAGCACTAAGCCTAACCCATTGTTAGTCCCAACAGAAAGGATTTGGATTTTGTACTTTTAAATTTTTATATATAATTTTTATTTACATGTGTGTGGTGTGTGTGCACGTGCCTGCATGAGGTTATATGCAGCTGCCTGTGAATTCCCTTGGAACTGCAGTTACAGATGTCTCTCTTACGTGGGTGCTGGGAGCCAAACTCAAACCCTCTGCTAGGGACATGAGCTCTCTTAACTGTGGTGTTATTTCTCCAGTCCCTAACTGACTCTTCTTAAAAGATTATTAGTTAACCCCTAAGTTCCATGTCACGCTATTTTGAATATCTAAAGGGCTATTATATGGGAAAGAATTCAACATGTATTCTAAGATGCTAGAAAACAAATTAGACCATTAGGTTGAAATTGGAGAAGAAAGATCCTAGCCATTAAGATTGAAAGAGTAGAAAACTGAAGGAAAATGCCTCTGTGTGGTGAAGGAAGAATGAAAAAGATTGAACTCCAAGGAACCATTAGATACAAATGCAAGACAACCTAATCTTATCATTTCTTCCCAGCCAAATTTGTGAAGATGAACAGCTTGCTATGAGATAATGTTTTTCGATTTACCAGTCAAAATACAAAATTAAACAGTAATTTTTAATTTAATTACATAACTTATAATCTTCAATGTTTTGGATATATATTAAATCTCTACAGTGTGAATAGAGTTTTCAGAATTGTTTTGATGGTGAAACATCTTTTTCAGTCTCTTGAGTCAGCAACTGTGGGAACAGCCTCAAAAATAATACAAAATATTATACATCAATCATACCAATGCAACAAACTTTGTAGAATAATTGTCTTGAATTTTTCACTGACCTTTCATTCATTTACTTATTAGTCACTTGTTGGTGTATACTGGACATATATTCTAGAATGTGATAGTGTTAACTGTCAACTTGACAAAGCTAGAATGACTTAGGGAAAGAGCCATGCAGGTCTATGGGGGAATTACATTGATTGTATTAAGGTGGGAAGACTCACCCACTGTGGGTAGCACCATTCCCTATGTAGAGAATCCTGGTCTGTACAAAAGGAGGGAACAGAGCTGGGGTAATTCATTGCTCTCTGCTTTTGACTTTGGAAATAACTTGACTAGCTACTTTGGGTTCTGGGTACCCTGATTTCCCTACAGTGATAAAATTATATAGACTCAAATAAACCCTTTCTTCTTAACTTGCATTTGTCAGGGTATTTGATCATAGAAACAGGAAAAGGAACTAAGACATAGGAAATACACTAAAAAAAAAAAAAAATCACAACTTTTTCACAGCCTTGATAGCACAAGACTTGCACAAGAATAGAAGACAAGCATGACAGGTGGAGACAAGGGAGTGAGTGACAAAGGAATATCAGATAGCTACAAAAAGACCCACCCTGCATAGGAAAGCCAGCAACTGTTCCACAGGGAAGACACAAATCTCCATCACAGAAGACAGGACCACAGTTACTGTTTAAGTACAATGCATATGCTTACCTCCTATGCACAGCACTTATTCATTTATTCACTTTTATCAGTTATTTGTATTGGTATATATTAATTATACATAATATGCTCCATTGTGGTATTTCATGCACTTACACAAAGTGTTTCAATGATACCCACTATCCTCTATTGTCTCTCTCCTGCTATTGCCTCTCTTCCTCTTCTCAATCCCCACTTTTACTTCCATATCTGTTTTTCCATGGTGACCCAGTGATCTCTTTAGGGAAGTTTCAAGTTCACTGGTAAGTGGCTCTTTAGAAGAGCATGAAAGTCTTTCTGTAGCTACCACAATGGAATAAAATAAAAGCTCTCTCTTTTTCCCTCAGAAATGCTCAGAGAAAGAAAGACCAGGCCCCATGAAACCTCTGGATCCTGATTTTATCCATGTCCATTCCTGCTGGTAATGTCAGCGTCTGGCCCAGTTTGTTCTACTGAGTGAGGCAAGAACTGTCCCATTCTACCTTAATACCTCCCCTTGCACATTCTATCAGTACATACACCTCCACATTGTTGGAAACTCAATAAAATAAACACGTAACTGAAAATTATACCTACATCAACTCACTGAAGAAAGGGGAAGCTACTGAAAATTTCCAAGGTGAAATTCTAATCTAGGCCAAAGCCACAGTTTACTAACTACTCAACTGTTGGCATCTAGCCTCTCTGATTAGCAATACAAACATTTGGTTTCTTGGCTATGATATGAGTCATTTTGTATGGGAGTTAATAGCCATATGTAAATATATATTTATATTATATAAAGACTAAGAAAAGAAACAAAATGAGACTTGCGTGGTTGTTATTATATTGCAGCTATAACTGATGGTTATGTTTTAAAACTCTAAAACTTGATTTATTCCTACATAAAGTGCACTTAAGTGTAGCTCTGTGCAGAATTTCACCAAACAATAAAGACCACATCCTAATTACCTAGAAGTAGCTGTGAGCCTACACTTTTGAGTTGACAAGTATTGGAATAAATTTGGGATCTGAACATTCTAAGTGTGAAATCATGAAAAAAGTAGCTAATGTCTCTGAAGCCCTATATTTGCAAACACTTACCGTTAATAACAACCATGACAACATGTTAAGTGTATTGTAAGGGTGAATGGGCAATGCTTATAACTTGTTACAAATACAGAGTACTACAAAGAAATGCACTGAACAAACAGTACCTGTGATTCTTATTGGTCTGAGTATACAGTTGCTAGAATAATCATATATATGTTTGCTTTATCTTAAGCTATGTCTATGGGAAAGACTTGTAGATCTAGACTGCACATAAGAACAAGGTAGCATGTGAGAAACCCTCACAGAACTACTAGGGATGACACAGCTTTGACTTAAGAACGATTCAGTCCTGAATCTTTCATTAATTAGCTACATGACTTGGACAATGAGCCAGTATCCCCATATCAGCTGCTGCTCCTATAAAATGGAGTCAGTAAGAGTATATATCTCATAGGGCACATCACGTTCATGTCATTTAATGAGATAGTTAATCTAATGGTCTCAGTAAGGAGCCAGAGACAGTGGTTGGCATAGTTATGAATGGAAGATTTAAAGAGAGAGGAAACAATCAATGTCTAGAAGGTGGAAAGGTAACAAAATAATCCCCAGGGTATGCGTTCCTTTTCATATCATCCTGTAGAAATCACACATGAAATCGCTGCAATCCACAGCATGGACGACACCAGAAAGCAATCAAATGGTGTTACGCTGTACAGCCTGGAGACCAGGGAGAGTGAGAAAATGAGGTGGATCAAAGTTGTTCTTTGGGTGTCACAAAGTACCACTGGAAGCCTATCTTCCTCTGCTTGGGATAAAAGTCCCTTGCAGCCACATATCCCACAGCCTAATATTTTCTGAGACTCCACTGTGCCTTTATATTTTAATACCCTGACATCTGGAATCCTAAAAGTCTAATGTTTAACCATAAATATCTGCTGAGATTAAAGAGCTATATACCAAGTTTCAATCTTTGGGGCCTATAATTGCTTGGGAAAAGAGAATGGCATTTCCCCCTCTAGCTAGAAGAAAAAGACCTCAGCAAGCACGGATATTGGCAGACAAATCTTCTAACAACCGTTTTCCCTCTCCATTCTCTCCTCTCTTCCCTCCCGCCCTCTCCACGCTCTCATTTTATAATACCGTCTTGCTGTCACTCTCAGAACAAATGGGAAGAACAAGAAGCCCAGAAAGCTTAAAGAAAGACACATTTCAAGATCCAGCAACAAAGAACAGGGATGGGCTGGCCACCTCTGCCTTTAAAGCAGGGAACACACGCGGCTTCAGTACTTTTCCCATCATTCACTGCAAAAAACTCCATCATTCTGTGAACTGACAGTCAAATGCCAACTTTATTTTCTTTCTTTATCAACCTCGTATTTTATTTTTGATTCAAGGCAAGTCACTTTTAAGGTCTCCAGAATGGTTTATAACTTTCTTTCTTGGGAAGTGTCCCAGAAGCAACAAATTTGAAAAATGTTTCTTAGCTACTCACAGTAAAGAATAGGGACCCAACCTTTTCCCCCTGAAGGTAGATTTGATCAGAAGTCCTGCTCAGACCACAGTTACTTGCTGGGAATAATGTCATATTAAGTGTGGGAAAAGTTTATCATGAAATGAACTTTAAATATAATGATTCAATGTAGAATCTACAAAATAATAACAAACCCATATTCACTCAATAATGAATTATGAAAATGGCATTTATGAGATCATTCAATTCATTTTAATACAAGATAACATTCAAGTACAGGCCTAACAACGTATTTCACTCAAAGACTTTAGCTATAAACATGTTTATGCCTTTTTAATGTTCTTTTCTCCTTTGGATATGTGTCCAGGCAAGTATGCTTATATCTCTCATATTTGGCATATACTCATTTTTTCCCCTTTGAGACAAGGTCTCACTCCATAGTCTAGCTAGCCTTGAGCTCAAGATAATTCCGATACAGAAACCTCTCAGGTGCTGAGATTTCAGGATTAGACTACTACACCTAGACTCAAAGACCGTTCTTGAATATTAATAAAAACAATACCATACACTAAAGGCCAATTGTCTTCCTAACAGATTGTTAACTCAAAAGAAGTATGTAGTATATAGTAGTAACATTTAAACATAACGGCAGATTCCTTATAGATGTTTAATTTCTATCACCCCCTTCTGTCTTTGTCTCTGTTTCTCTGTTGCTGTCTGATTCTCCTTCTTTTTCTGCCTCTGCATTTTTCTGTCTCTATGTTTCTCTGTCTCTCTGTCTCTCTCTGTGTCTCTGTCTCTGTCTCTGTCTCTGTCTCTCTCTCTCAGTGTGTGTTTGTGTGACTATGTCTCTGTTTGTTTGTGTGTGCATGCACACATGTATGTGTGTTTATGTGTGTGCATATTTGTGTGTCAGTGTGTCTTTGTGTGTCTTCGTGTGTCTTTGTTAATCCCAAAGGCTCAGTTCACACATACATATCTAGTTAAAGTCTTCCTACATGTAAAAGAAAAAAAAGAAATTAAAAAAAGGATCTGGGATACAGTTCAGTGAATGAGTGCTTACCTACCATGTGAAAAGCCTCAAGTTCAATTCTAGCAACATAAACACACACACACACACACACACACACACATCAAAATTTCCTAATTGTGTATGAATGCTGAATGCCTTGGCTCATTATTATACTAAGCTACTTGGGGACTAGTGTCTGATTTGATCATCAAGAATTTTTAGAGCTTTTCATCTGGGAAAGACTCCTAACTGGTCTGCTCCTGGGGAAGACATCATATTCTGACCCATCCAGAAGATCTGCTGCACTCAGAGCATTAAGTATCCACTGCACCCAAAGCAGTTGACTCCTAGCTGATCTGCCTCCAGAAGACACCATATCCTAAGCCATTAGCACAGGTCCTCCTAGTCTGAGCAGGTGCCCTGAGCAGACCTTGGGCACTAGCTCTGCAACCAATCCACAACATCCAGAAGAAGCTGGACTCCCAGGAGCTCTAACATGCCAGGATGACAGGATTTCGGGATCCCAGAGATCCAGGATCTAAGGATCACAGAGATAGCTGAACAATTCTGACACAATGAAGATAACTGGAGAGACAGGCTCCAGTCAGAGACAGTGAGGTCAGGTAGCACTAGAGACAACAGATGGCAAAAAATCAAGTCAGGAACATAAGCAACAGAAACCAAGGTTACTTGACATCATCAGAACCCAGTTCTCCCACCATAGCAAGTACTGGATACACCATCACACCAGAAAAGCAAGATTCAGATTTAAAATCACTTCTCATGATGATAGAGGATTTTAAGAAGGACATAAATAACTCCCTTAAGGAAATACAGAACACAGGAAAACAGGTAGAAGCACTTAAAGAGGAAACACAAAAATCCCTTAAGAATTACAAGAAAACACAACCAAACAGGTGAAGGAATTGAACAAAACAATTAAGGACATAAAAATGGAAGTAGAAACAATAAACAAATCACAAAGGGAGACTACCCAGGAGATAGAGAACCTAGGAAAGAGATCAGGAGTCATGGATGCAAGCATCACAAACAGAATATAAGAGATAGAAGAGAACCTCAGGTGAAGATACCATAGAAAATATTGACACAACTGTCAAAGAAAATACAAAATGTAAAAAAAACTCCTAACCCAAAACATCTAGGAAATCCAGGACACAGTGAGAAGATAAAACCTAAGGATAATAGGTATAGAAAAAGCAAAGATTCCCAAATTAAAGGGCCAGTAAATATCTTCGACAAAATTGTAGAAGAAAACTTCCATAACCTAAAGAAAGAGATGCTGTGAACACACAAGAAGCCTACAGAACTCCAAATAGACTAGATCAGAAAAGAAATTTCCCTCTGACACACAATAATCAGAACACCAAATGCACAAAACAAAGAAAGAATATTAAAAGCAGTAAGAGAAAAAGGTCAAGTAACATATAAAGGCAGACCTATAAGAATTATACCAGACTTCTCACCAGAGACTATACAAACCAGAAGATCTTGGACAGATGTCATACAGACCCTAAGAGAACACAAATGCCAGCCCAGGCTACTATACCCAGAAAAACTCTCAATTACCATAGTTGGAGAAACCAAGTTATTTCATGACAAAACCAAATTCACACAATATCTTTATACAAATCCAGCCCTGCAAAGGATAATAGATGGAAAACTCCAACACAAGGAGGGAAGCTATACCCTAGAAAAGGCAAGAAAATAATCTTCTTCAACTAACCCAAAAGAAGATAGCCACACAAACATAATTCCACCCCTAATAACAAAAATAACAGATAGCAACAATCACTGTTCCTTAATATCTCTTATCATCAGTGGACTCAATTCCCAAATTAAAATAAAAACATAGACTAACAGACTGGATACATAAATGGGACCCAACATTTTGTACGTACAGGAAATGTACCTCAGTGACAAAGAAAGATCTACCTCAGAGGAAAGGGCTGGAAAACAATTTTCCAAGCAAATGGTCCCAAGAAACAAGCTGGAGTAGCCATTCTGATATCAAATAAAGTCAACTTTCAACAAAAAGTTATCAAAAAAAGATAAGGAAAGACACTTCATATCGTCAAAGGAAAAATCTACCAAGATAAACTCTCAATTCTGAACATCTATACTCCAAATGCAAGGGTACCCACATTCACAAAAGAAACTTTACTAAAGCTCAAAGCACACATTGCACCTCACACAATAATAGTGGAAGACTTCAATACCCTACTCTCAGCAATGGACAGATCATGGAAATAGAAACTAAACAGAGACACAGAGAAACTAACAGAAGTTATGAGCCAAATGTATTTAACAGATATCTATAGAACATCCTAAAACAAGAGAATATACTTTCTTCTCAGCACCTCATGATACCTTCTCGAAAATTGACCATATAATTGGTCACAAAACAGGCATCAACAGATACAAGAAAACTGAAATAATCCCATGCATCCTCTCAGATCACCACGGACTAAGGCTGGTCTTCAATAAGAACAAAAACAATGGAAAGCCCACATACACTGTGGAAACTGAAAAATGCTCTATTCAATAATAACTTGGTCAAGGAAGAAATAGAAGAAAGAAATAAAAGATTTTTAGAATTTAATGAAAATGAAGGTACATCATACCAAAACTTGTAGGACACAGTGAAAGCAGTGCTAAGAGGAAAACTCATAGTTCTAAGTGCCTACAAAAACGAACTGGAGAAAACATACACTAGCAACTTGACAGGACACCTGAAAACTCTAGAACAAAAAAAAAAGAAAATACGTTCAAGAGGGGTAGACTGAAGGAAATAATCAAACTCAGGGATGAAATCAACCAAGTAGAAACCAAAATAACTACTATAAAGAATCAACAAAACAGGAGTTGGTTCTTTGAGAAAATCAATAAGATAGATAAACCCTTAGCCAGACTAACCAGAGGGCACAGAGACAGTATCTAAATTAATAAAATCAGAACTGAAAAGGGAGACATAACAACAGAAACTGAGGAAATTAAAAAACTTATCAGATCCTACTACAAAGGCCTATACTCAACAAAACTGGAAAATCTGGATGAAATGGACAACTTTCTAGACAGATACCAGGTACCAAAGTTAAATCAAGATCAGATAAACCGTCTAAACCATCCCATAATCCCTAAAGAAATACAAGCAGTCATTAAAGTCTCCTAACCAAAAAAGGCCAGGACCAGATGGTTTTAATTCAGAATTCTATCAGACCTTCAAAGAAAGACCTAATAGCAATGCTCTTTAAACTATTCCACAAAATACAGAAGGATCACTACCCAATTCATTCTATGAAGCCACAATTATGTTCATACCTAAATCATACAAAGACCCCCAAAAAAGAAAGAGAACTTCAGACTAATCTCCCTTATGAATATCAATGCAAAAATACTCAATAAAATTCTCACAAACGAATTCAAGAACACATCAAAAGAATCATCCATCATGATCAAGTAGACTTTATCCCAGGAATGCAGGGATGGCTCAATATTCGGAAATCCATCAACATAATCCACTATATAAACAAACTCAAAGAAAAAAAACACATTATCATCTCACTAGATTTCTGAGAAAACCTTTGACAAAATTCAACATCCCTTCATGGCAAAAGTCTTGGAAAGATCAAGAATTCAAGGCCCATACCTAAACATAGTAAAAGCAATATATAGCAAACCAGTAACAAATATCAAACTAAATGGAGAGAAACTTGAAGCAATCCCACTCAAATCAGGAACTAGACAGGGCTGCCCACTCTCTCCCTACCTATTCAATATAGCACTGGAAGTCCTCTCCAGAGCAATTAGACAACAAAAGGAGGTCAAAGGGATATAAATTGGAAAAAAAGAAATCACAATATCACTATTTGCAGATGATGTGATAGTATACTTAAGTGACCCTAAAATTTCCACCAGAGAACTACTAAACCTTGATAACTTCAGTAAAGTTGCTGGATATAAAATTAACTCAAACAAAGCAGTAGTATTCCTCTACTCAAGTGGTAAAATGGCTGAGAAGAAAATTAGGGAAACAACACCCTTCAAAATAGCCACAAAAAATATAAAATACCTTTGTGTGACTCTAACTAAGCAAGTGAAAGATCTGTATGACAAGAACTTTAGTCTCTGAAGAAAGAAATCACAGATGATCTCAGAAGAGGAAAGATCTCCATGCTCATGAATTGTCAGGATTATTATTGTAAAAATGGACATTTTGCCAAAAGCAAGCTATAGATTCAATGCAATCATCATCAAAATTCCAACTCAATTATTCAGAGTCTGCAAGAGCAATTTGCAAATTCATTTGCAATAACAAAAAACCAGGATAGTGAAAACTATTCTCAACAATAAAAAAACTTCTAGGGGAATCACCATCCCTATCTCAAGCTGTACTACAGAGCCATAGTGATAAAAAACAAACAAAAAACAACAAACAAAAAAAAAAAAAAAAACCCTACATGGTATGGGTACAGAGACAGGCAGGAAGATCAATGAAATAGAATTGAAGACCCAAAAATGAACCCACACACCTTTGGTCACTTGATCTTCAACAAGGAGCTAAAACCATCCAGTGGAAAAAAGACAGCATTTTCAACAAATGGTGCTGGTTCAACTGGAGGTCAGTATGTAGAAAAATACAATTGGTCCATTCTTATCTCCTTGTACAAAGCTCAAGTCCAAGTGATCAAGGACCTCCACATAAAACCAGCTACACTGAAACAAATAGAAGAGAAAGTAGGGAAGAGCCTCGAACACATGGGCACAGAGGAAAAGTTCCTGAATGGCTTATGCTCTAAGATCAAGAATTGACAAATGGGACCTTATAAAATTGCAAAGCTTCTGTAAGGCAAAGGAAACTGTCAATAGGACAAAATGGCAACCAACAGATTGGGAAAAGATCTTTACCAATTCTAATCTGATAGAGGGCTAATACTGAATATTTACAAAGAACTCAAGAAAGTAGACTCCAGATAATCAAATAACACTATTTAAAATGGGGTACAGAGCTAAACAAAGAATTCTCAACTGAGAAAACTCAAATGGTAGAAAAGCACCTAAAGAAATGTTCAGCATCCTTAGTCATCAGGGAAATGCAAATCAAAACAACCCTCAGATAATACCTCACACAAGTCAGAGTGGCTAAGATCAAAAACTCAGGTGATAGCAGATGCTGGCAGGATGTGGAGAAAGAAGAACACTCCCACATTGTTGATGGGATTGAAAGCTGGTACAACCATTCTGGAAATCAGTCTGGCGGTTCCTCAGAAAATTGGACACAGTATTACCTGAGACCCAGCTATACCACTCCTGGGCATATACACAAAAGATGCTCCAACATATAACAAGGATACGATGTTCCACTATGTTCATAGCAGCCTTATTTATAATAGCCAGAAGCTGGAAAGAACCCAGATGTCCTTCAACAGAGGAATGGAACAGAAAATGTGGTACATTTACACAATGGAGTACTACTTGGCTATTAAAACCAATGAATTCATGACATTTTTAGGCAAATGGATGGAACTAGAAAATATCATCCTGAGTGAGGTAACCCAATCACAAAATAACACACAGGGTATGCCTTCACTGATAAGTGGCCATTAGCCCAAAAGCTCAAAATATCCAAGATGCAACTCACAGATCACAGAAGCTCAAGAAGAAGGAAGACCAAAGTGGGGGTGCTTTGGTCCTTCTTAGAAGGAGTAACAAAATACTCACTGGGGAAATAGGGAAACAAAGTGTGGAACAGAGACTGAAGGAGGGGCTATCCAGAGACTGCCCCACATGGGGATCAAGTCCATGTGCAGTCACCAAACGCAGACACTGTTGTGGATGCCAGGAAGTGCATACTGACAGGAGCCTGATATAGTTGTCTCCTGAGAGGCTCTGCCAGAGTCTGACATATACAGAGGTGGATGCTCACAGCCAACCTTTGAACTGATCACTGGGTCCCCAATGGAGGAGTTAGAGAGAGGACTGAAGGAGCTGAAGAGGTTTGCTGCCCCATGGTGAGAGGGACAATACCAACCAACCAGAGCTCCCTGGGTCTAAAAATCCAGCCTGGGAACACACATTGTGAGACCCATAGCTCCAGCTGTATATGGAGGGGAGGATGGCCTTGTTGGGCATAGGTGGGAGAGGAGATCCTTGGTCTCATAAAGGCTAGATGCCCTGGGGGAATGTCGAGGGCAGGAAAGCAGGAGTGGGAGGGTGGGTAGAGGCATGGGTAGGGGCATATTCTCATAGAAGCAGGAGGATGGGGGATGGGATAGGGAGTTTTAGAGTGGGGGGTGGTAATGGGGAAGGTGAATAACAAAATTAATAAGTAAATAAATAAAAATTATCTAAATTTAAAAAAAATTTTGTTCTGAAGTCCAAGGAAAATAGTGTGTAAATTATCATGTAATGAGACACAAAATAGGAACCCACAAAGCATTATTAGACACCACAGATAGAAATAATTTGGTCAAATTGATAGGTTCACCAATTAAAAAATTCTGTGACTATGTATTTACATCATGGACAGTAGAGTTGTGTCTAGCAGAAACCACTGAATATCAGTCCTTCTGGAAGGCCCTGTTTTCTCATCATAAGCAGCTTCTAGGCTACACTACCTGTTCCCACTCCTGTGCAATGAATCATCATAGCTTGCAGCCTTCTCAAAGAACTGATATAAAGTCCCATCACTGACCTTCTTAGATCCTTCAACTCCATCAGACAATAGAAAGTAGGTACCAGAAGCAGGAAGCAGAGTGAGTGGAAATGGGATGTAGTTCGAAAGACCCAAATTTTCACTCATCCAGAATAAATAACCCTGAAGACTCAATGAATGAAAGGTCTAAAGTTACTAAGTATAGTCATGCTCTTTGGTAAGATTGTAGGTGCTATTACCACAACAGAAGAGAAGTTACTATTTGAGGTGATGGGTGTGTTAATCTGTTCAACTAAAGCAGTCCTTAAACCATGCATGTCAGAACATCATGCTGTATACCTTAAATGCACATAACACAAACAAATAAACCTGAACAAAATCCTAACCTCTTACCTTGGCCCTTAAAGGGTGGGCTCCTAACACTCTGCACAGTCCTCTAGTAGACTGCATATCATTCAAAGTCTCTGTTCCACCCACCTCTCCTATGTATTGAGAAAACTTTTTTGCCAGAGTCCCTGTGCTGGTTGGTGACCTTCCTTACAAGTTTCCTCACTTGCTCATTGGACTCTTATTTGCAAGCCATGTCATTTTATACCACATATGAACTTCTTTCACATACACACACAAACACACAGACACATGTACAAACAAACAAAGAGAGAGACACACGACCACACAAGAGAAAAAACAAGCGAGAAAGTAAAATCACTCCTATATGAAACTTTCTCTGTAAACCAAAATACTATTTTATTTTCTTCTCACCTCTTTTCCTTATTAGTTGAACATTATGTTTCAGTTGCAATATAACTTCAGTGAGATCATGGTTATTATCTTCTCTACTATACACTATAATATCCATTTAATAAGATGCTAGTAGACAGTATGTTGTAAAAGCAATTTACTGAGTAAAGAAAAATGTCAGATACTGTATCTCCCATGCAAAGGGTAGTCACATAATGCTAATTTCTGTTTTACTGTCCTCCTAGTTTATTTAGCTGAGGAATTCTAAACTGCCACCAACCTAGGGCTCTGAGGTCTTCAGTCCTCTTATAGAAATACCAGGCCTGCATATATATGAACTAGTCTGTAAGATATAGTATTAATTGTTAGCTAGAGATAGACAAAAAAATGAATAAAGACCCAAAATGGAAAAGCCTTGTGTTGCTCTCCTACCTAAGTGGGATATTAATTTCAAGATTTTGTTTTATTGAATGATTTTGGATTTTTGGAATCATTAGATGGCTCCAGAAATCCTTCCTAAAATAAAATGACTTGGGATTAGCTGCCTTTTCTTATTGCCATGCAATTTTCAAAGTTGGCAGCAAATGAAAAGTTATAGATATGTATAAAACAGAATTATTAGCTCACTTTTTCCCTGAGTGCACACCCTGCCGTGCAGATAGCAAGGCCTACTGGTACCGTGTTCTCCCTCAGTGATCCACGTGGATGGATTTTGCTCCTGATGCCAAAGTGCTTGACGATATGCAGGGAACTAGTGCGGATATATGATTGAGTGAGGAGGGTTTTTTCCTATGTGTGAACTAATAGGTGCAAACAAGATGGGTTATTTTGGAAATTAAAAATAAACCTCAGAGGCATGGATTCAAAGTGGTTTGGAGAGATTTGCCAATAAAATTGAGAAAAAAAATGTGAGCTGTTTCAAACACAGTGACATGAGCAATAAATACGAGACTTGGTTCTAGTGTTCTCTATTTTCAGCTTATCTGTGTCATCTTTATAGGCTTCTATGGGCCCATATGGAAAAGAACTCCTCTTAGGAGTAAATCAGTGCTTTTCTCGTCAACTGGCTTAGTGACAGGAATTAGAAAGTGGTTTAAAACAATGGATTTTTAAAATACAAGTCTTCCATCATGGAAGAAGATATCTGAAAGTCAAGGAACACTACTATCCTGTTAGCACCCCAACAGATATCATTGACTCTATGTTATCTTCGTTGCAAAGGGACACAGAATGAAATTTTATGCAGTAAACAGCAGTCTTCACTGTGAGAATTTTCTCACCTATAACAACTTCACTGAACATTTAGGTAGCTTTAGAACATGAGGATTTAGTCAGACCTTTGTGGATATGGTCAGTCATTGAGAAAGACTTGCTTTCAGACATGGAAAGCAAATGGTGTGCATTGTTTGTTATATGCCACGGAATCGTGTTTCACACAGGGCAATGAGCTGAGCGAAAAGCAAACAGAAGAGCAACCAGTAGCAAGAACATATTTACAGCTGAATAATGTATTACACCACATGGTAAGCAACCTCATAAAAGCTCATCAAAAGGATGTCTTATAATTTAAACATGAAGCATTCGATTGACATCAGAGTGACTACTGGTAAGAGTGCTCATAATGATGTTTGCTGCTGGCAATCATCTTCTCCAACAGCAGAGAACTATTAGCAAGACCTATGACGTCCATCTGAGAAATACTTCCTGACCATATGCAAGAGCCCATATAACCTATGTTCAGGGAAAACCAACAGGCTGGAGAGATAATCCTGCCCTGAATCATCTCTCAGTCCAAGGGTAGGCAGGAATATAACATTTACATTAGCTCCTGGGGCATGGTTTCGTCGTTTGGGTTTATAGTCTCCAAGAGTCCCATTAGAGTTGGGCACCAAATTCCACAGAGGTGACAGTTTGACAGCCCATCTTTACTGTCATTATTTCTTTCTAATCTCACTTCCCAACTGGTGGTTTTTGGCAGTCTGCTGCTGTATAAACTACTTGAGGGTAAGCTTCATATCAGGTATATTTCTAAGTCAACCCAAACAAAGACATCATGTTCAAGCTTTTTCCTTTTCTGTTAGAATACATTTTAATTTGTATCAAGCACTGTGGACCACCACCCATCTTATTAATTAAAAAGAAATATAAGCGTGGCCAACCACCCATCCA
Source organism: Mastomys natalensis (assembly GCA_021653895.1). Classification (NCBI taxonomy): domain Eukaryota; kingdom Metazoa; phylum Chordata; class Mammalia; order Rodentia; family Muridae; genus Mastomys; species Mastomys natalensis. The sequence continues at coordinate 456,134 of JAJTUV010000121.1, read as the reverse complement.
AAAGAGTCCACAATTACTCATAGGCTAGTTTTAAACTATGAGTACGTCGCTATAATATAAATGTCTGTGGTAGTGGTATTTTTTTTTTAACCAATAGAAAAATCTTATGGCAAGAAACTTTGAGTAAATCTAGAAATAGATGGAAATAGATCTGCATATCTGCTTTAGTTGCTTTTCCAGTTGTTGTGTTAACACACCCTGACAGAAGCAAACTGAGGGACAGATGTTGACTTCAGAGCACAGTTTGAGGTACAGTCCTTCTTGGCACGGAAATCAAGAAAGGAGGAACTTGAAGCAGCTGGTCACTAACATCATCAGTCAAGAAGTAGAATGAGATGAACGCACACTCCTGTTCAAGCTGATCAGTGTGGTTTTTCCATTCTGTCATGTCCAGGGAAGGGTCCCACCCCCAGGTAAGAAGTATCTCTCAAATCAATTCATGTAATCAAGAAAATCCTTCAAAGACACTCCTAAAGGACTGTCTTCAGATGATTCTAGATCTTATCAGGGTGGAAAATGACACTAAGGATGAAAACTATCCTTTTTGTTTTTTATCTTTACTAATCATATATCAATATTCACCTTTCTGTTCTACACATATACACACACACACACACACACACACACATTATAGACTTATTCTACTGTGAAAAAAAATGTATTTACTGGTTATACTCAACAAATGTAAATGATATAACAAAGTGAGTATTGCCTCTGCAATTTTATGTACTCAGCATATATATGACTTTAAAACCTATCCTGTAGACCCAGTATCTTGTCATTCAATTGCAACACTAAGACTTCAACATATGGAAAAGTATAAGATGAGCATAAAATATATTTTCAAATATAAAATATTATGATAATTTAAACAATTGTCTGGAGTAATAATTCCAAATGTCAAATGTTATACTTCAACAATAGCTCCAATGGGAAAAATTCTGAACAAATAGAAATATACTTAGATTTTCATGATGATATTTGCCTATCCAAGACACAGGAGGCTGAGTCAGGGGAACTGGAAACTCAAAGCAAGTATGAACAACAGATGAGAATAACCCATCTTGGACTACACAACAAGTTCCAGGCTAGCTGCCAAAGTACTAAACAAAATCCCATCTCTACAAAAAGTACAAACAAGAACAAATAAGCAAAAGCTATGAACTGTATAGAAGGCTTCCATATGACATATATACTATTAAATCAATAGCAGGATGTTCTTGAATAGTTTGGGACAAACTCATTAGTATTTTTGTAGGTATCCACAATCACCCACTACTCTACTGAGTTTGTGCTCTAAAGAGTTAAATGGTAAATAAACAACTAAGTAATTACATTTATAACATAATATCCTGTGGTGAACCTCTAAAAACAATAAAGCAGCTGAGTCGCAGGACAATTGAGCCCCAAGATTGTGTTGTTTACTAAAAAGACCTGTTTCTAGTTGTGGTGTGGCTCAGCCTTAGCACACACCTTTAATCCCTCTAGCTGGAATACAGACATACCCTTAGTACACACCTTTAATCTAAGACAATGAAGGTAAAGTTAGTTTGTAGAAAGAAGCACCCACATTTCAAAGTGATGTCTAATTGAGAAGAAAGAGGAGAGGGAACCTCCTGGAGGGAGTGGTTCATAGAAAGGGGACAGTTTTACTGGGACAGTTACAGAGAGCTAGTTGCTGAGAGAGAATAAGCTAGACATAAGTGAAGACAGACAGAGCCAGAGTATCAGAAGGAACCAGAAAATTAGAGCAAATTGCCAAAGTTATTTGAGCCCAAGCAGAGCAATGCGGGAGAAGCTGAGAGAAGCCAGATTGAATCAGTCAGCTTGGAAAGGAGTTTGAGCAGCTGAAGTGAATCAGCTAACCAGAGATGAGAAAGAACTAGGAAGGGCTTAGATTATTTAGTAGTAAGTCTCTGAGACTGAAAACATTCTAGGCCTAGATTATATTGTAGGGACCAGGCCTAGGTTAGCAAACAGGGTCAGTTAGCCTCCAGATGACAATTACAACAGAAGAATAAAAGATACATTTATACAGGTGCAATGACTTTAATAAAATATATAAATATGTTGTTTCGTTTTGTTTGTTCATTTGTTTTTGAAACAAGGTCCTATTTATCTCAAGCTTGCCTTGAACACACTGTGAGGACAATGTTGAAGATTCGGATTACTGATATGCAACATCACACACAGTTTATGTGGTACACACTTAGCCTTAGGGATTGAACTCAGGGATTCTTACATGGGAAGCAAGCACCCTACCAATGCCAGCATTAGCTCATATGCTTGTTAGATGAGGGATCAGAGATGGCTTCTCCAAGAACTTTATCCTTAACAGAGATACTAATAAAATATCCAGGCAGAGGAAATAGTCTGTGCAAGAGTGCTGTGTTACAGGAAAAATAAGGCTATGATATTTAAGGTGGGCAGGGGGAGCACAGGAGGTAAGAGATAGCAACCATGACCCAAAAGTTCAAGCATGATAAGCTTTTGATTCAGAAGGATATCCTTCTGAATGGGTGAAAAAGCCATTGGAAAGCTTAAATGATTGTCCTGGCTACTAGGTAAGTAGAGTGGAGAATGCACGGATGGGAGAAAACATCAACAGGGAGGTTATACAGAGATGGAGATGCCTACAGTACAGAGGCTGCAGACAGGGAAGACGAGAAGCATGAGAATTAGGAAAAGAACAAGAATGTGTTCTATGTTCTTACTGATGGAGGCAAAAGGCAAGTAACAGGCCACATACTGAGGCAGGGATTGGAGTCTAATAGTGGGCAGATGCCTGTACTACTTAACAGAATCAGTTAGTATTTTTGACCACATTTCAAGTCAGGATAGTTAGAGATAGAAATCATCACTCATAGTAGCATTGTATGGTAATTTGAGTTGGTCCTCCTGGAATACAGAAAATGGTCTAAGTTCATAGCCCTGGGAAAGTCATACCTTCAGACCTTAAAATGGTAAGGAAGAAGGGGCTTAATAAGGGTAGGAAGAAAATAAAAGAGTGTGGGGGAGTGAGAGTAATAGGATTGCATTATATAAATGTAAGAAATTATAAAAGAACAAATTTAATTGGTTAAAAAAAAGGGGGGGGCAGGAGACCAGAGAGAATCTACAAAGAATTAAGTAAAGCAAAAAGATGCTATGGTTTTATGAGCAACACCAACAAAACAAAGCAAAAACAACAACAGCCAAAAAAAAAAAAAAAAAAAAAAAAAGGAGACAGAAGTTCTGAGCACAGACAGTTTTAGAGACATTTGGAGACCAGGGAGTGAATCTCAAGTGCCCTTATACTACCCTCTCCATAGTGAGCTTTCAAATCCTAACTGAAAAGAAAGATGGATTCATAGTTCCATAGGTTATTTCAAGGTGACATGAATGTTGCATAAGGCTAAAAAGTGTATGAGGATAATTCTCAGCACTCATTGATAATGTATCTATTTGATATAGACACAGGTAACCACAGAGGTCACATAGTGATGTCACAGAATCTCAATGACTCAGTAACCCTATTATACATATGATTTGGTAGCATATCAGCACAGGCTACCAGCACAGGCCCTAGACGTTGGTTTCTGTCCAATATATTTTGTTCTCGTGGAACAACAGGCCACCAGCTCTTTCACTGCCGCTGCCTTTTCCACTCACATCGTGGTCAGACATAACCAACCTGTGTTGAAGAAGGATTCTGTCCATTGTGCCTCTGTCTGTGGAAACACAGAAACTGGTGGGGGCAGACCCAAGGTTCTCCCATCCAGATCCATGAAGAGGTATTTTCTTGGATATTCACAGTCCCATGCGGGCAGATGGTCCCCACTAAGTCTTTCTGTGGAGAAAGGGAAAAGTCAACACCACATCTCGTGACAAAGCAAAAAGAAAGCACATTGGCAGTGCTGATCTTGTCAGGGTTCCTTTGTCTTCCTGAGTCTTCTGCCATGTGAGAGTAATGCTCTTCACCTCATAGGGAAGAACTGTACAGTACCCCTTAGAAGACACGAGGCATGACCTGCTTTGATTTTTTATTTTTTACTCCCCAGACTCCAAAACTATAAGAAATAAATCTTCAGTCTTTATAAATCATCTGGTTTATGGAGTTTTGCTACTGTCACAAATGGATCAAGAGGTGTATCTTCCAGCATACTGGTAAGACACAAAGAGAAAGGAAGTTTGGACAGGAAAAAGGATGAATAATAATACAGCACAAAGTGTGTACCTAAGTATATTGCAGTACCTCCAGTGGCTCAGGGATGGATATTATAGAAGAAACAGTGTAAGGTCAAACACATAGACTTTCCATAAAGGGTAGTTTATTTAGTTCTTCCTTTCTCCTCTAAAGCAGTTTTTGCAGTATGAGAAAACAATGACACATTTTTTCATTTTGCCAAGTCTTTTTAAGGCCAAGAAATTCTATACTTATTTTTCAGATAGTTGATTAAAATTTCAGATCATGTGTCCAAGAGAAGTATTTGCACCTGGCCTATGCACCATTGTGTAGCTTAGGAATTCCTAGCAAATAGGTATAATCTCCTATCTCCTCATCCTCCTCAAAGGTTCTCTGAACTCCTATCTCTAACTCTGTATATTATGCTCTGTGATAGAGGAAAGAATGCAAGTCAAATGTTGATTTGATTCCATCTATTTTGAAACTATTCCTAAGGAGAAGAAATAATAGAAAATAACAATAAAACTGTCTTCAAATCATGTCTGACCCTTCTTTTAAAAGCGACTCAAAAAAGGGAGAAACCAGTAACTAGAACCTATTTGTCTGCAAATTCTTAAAGTCATATGTAAAAGGCAAGAATATGGGATTGGTAAAATTTTGAGACCACTAAATCAAGGCACCAGCCTTTTCTACAGGGATTTATTTCAATTTGTGTAATGGTGTTATATTTTTTTTTCATGTGTTTGGAGATTTAAACAGTTGAAAATTGCTTCAGAAATATATTGTATCGTCAATACTGAAAGTGGTACCTGGATTGTGGAGGAAAGTAGAACTTGTTTTTATCCTTTATCTTCAGCATCCTGGTCCTCTCTGCTGTTATTGGGTACGTGATTCCAGTGCTATGCTCATTAGGCAGGATGCAGACATCCAGGTCGTCACTATAGCAACTCTTCACAAAACTAGAAAAGGTGACATCTGAAATTTTAAGTGACATATCACAAGATTATATCATGTGAACCACCTACCACAGAGATTATAGAACTAAATATTATTTTCATAATATATATTGTAGGAGCTAATTTGTACTATGCAGGACAACCCTGGTGAGTTTACATGACTCTTAATTACAAAATGCCTCTACCAAACATGGACATTTTGTAGGATAAAAAAAAAAAAAAAAGACAGCAATTTCAAGCTGGAAGGCTGGCTTAGTTGTTAGAACACTGACTGTTATTCTGGGGAACTCAAATTCAATTCCTAGCAGCACATGGAAGCTTATAACACTCTATAACACCAGTTCTGAGGATCTAATTCCCTCTTCTAGCCTTGGTGGGTACTTCATGTATATGTTCACTGACATATATACAGGCAAACACTCACACATGTAAAATAATTCTTAAAAACCCTTAAAGATACACTACAAATACACAACAGTCTTTAGAAAAAATAATTAAAATGTTGATGAAAATCTATCCATTTTATATAACACTCAAATCAACTGATAGACTCAATAGAGAGGGAATAAAGTACAAAATTGCCAAAACTATCTGGTAGAAGATAAACTTCCCCTTATGGTCAAATGCTCACTTTAAACCTATCAATCTTTATAACACTGGACTACAAAGCAGCTTGCAGCTGTAATACAATTTCTGCATCTCAGTTGCTGTAGTGGATAGCAGGAAAAGCAATTGTTATCCACAGGTAATTATAGAGTTAGTTACAATGAAGACAGTCCAACAAGCAGAAAACAGTAGTAGCTGTTTTTAATACACAATTGTGATTCATCAATAGTAGGATGCCAGCTAGACAAACAAGCCCTAGAGCAGGCTGGACCTTCTTGCTGTATGGTTTCGGAACACTACTAAACATTGTGTGCTTGGGTGGGTGGAGCCACATTTTTAGGGCAGAGTCAAGAATCCTACCTTGAAGCTTCATAATCCCTGGAACTGAATGACCGCTCCTTACTTTGTGCCATGGCTCCTTAGGCCATCCATTTGGTTCTGAGGCAGAAACAGGCCACAGAATACCGATTCTGCCTCCTCTGGGATTGGAAGGTGCTCTATCTGTTGATGTCCAGTTGGCAGACTGAGGAACCTTTCTGTCTTGGATGCAGTCAAAAGAGGAGCTAGTGGCCACAATGATTGAATTCCTAAGCATAATCTGGACAGTGCTGACAGAGCTCAGTGGAGCAGAAGATACATATGAGATGGCCAAAAGACCAACAGTATTATCTACCAGAGTGATATTCTGTATGTCCACACTATTCTCGGTTTGAACCATGACACCATAATCAAAGTTCTTAAAAGCCAGAAATCCAGAGACTCCAGTACAGTTGTTAGGTTCACGTTTCTTGTAGAGGTGAAGGCCATGGAGGCATGAGTGGACCACATTGTCAGACCAAAGCACTTCAGGGGAGCACCCATGGCCACGGACATGAAAGCCAAGTCTCTCGGATCCTGCCACCACATTGCCATGGAGAATGATATCCTCTGCATAGTTCACTTTGATTCCTGCCACCCAAGGAAATGGGTTTGCTGACTGCATTGTCAGAATGACAAGATTATTGTTGAGAGAATAGTTCTGACCCTCCACATCAATGCCATGGCCATTTGTGCCAAACACTATGTTGTCGTTTAAAATCACCCCATGACTAGAAGATGCACGAATGCCCACACTGCAGCTTTGATGGACCGTAGAAGATATTACCCAGGATCCAGCTGGCACACCAGTGAATTCAATAGATGAATACAATGGCGACCCCATGTTCTGAATTTCTACATTGAGAAGTTGAAGAACACCTGCAAAGGAACATGTATACATTCAGTCAGGTTCTTTCATATTTCCTATAAAATACTGAAGGCCTCTGCTCTGGGGCATCAGAATATGCAGATTTTTGAAATAAAATGTAATCATTGTCCTTAGCACCGGAACTGTGTTTCATACCATAAAACTTCACTGACAAAAAAAATCACTGGAAATATGACATTCTTGTCTACAAACACTAATGTGCTATCTGGGCTCTGACATATCTGATATAAAAAGCTAGGAAAGAAATAACCAGGGGTACACAACTGGTTCACAGATTCTTTGCATTTGTTAGGAGCTGAATCAAAGGGCCTGGTTAAGAATAAAGGATGTATAGATTGTTGCCCAGTTGCCTCAAAAGCATGTCTCCCTGTCTGTCTCAAGGATCCTGTTCCAATGAGCCGTAATTACCTATAGAGGAGGTAAAGGAAGGTACCGAATTGGCAACTCTAAAACATTTATATCTTCATTGTAAGTACACAGCGTGAGTGAAATACTCTAGTATTTTCAAGAAGAGTAAAGCTTATTACAGCCCAATTAATGTTCAGAAATATGAGCTCTTTGATGAAAACATGGTTTTAGACAAAGGAAGAAACATAATACTCATTTAATTTTGTTTGTGAAACTGGATCTGAAGGCACAGGGCTGCAACCAGGCAACACTGGAGGCTGAGGCAGAAGGGTGAAATGTTCAAAGCCTGTCCATGCTACATGGTGAAGTCAAGGCTAGCCTGCGCAACTCAGCGAGATTCTGTAGCTAAATACAATCTGAAAGGGAAGACTTGGAACAGGGCTAAGTGGCACAGGACTGGCCCAGTATATGTGACACCTTAGGATCATTTCTCGGCATAAACATAAAGAAAAGCCCCTATGAAACCTTTTCTAGATTTTTATCTTAGTGATACTTTATTTCCCACATGATTTTTGTAACAATGAGATTTCCTACATTGTTGATAAAAATTAATAATTATGTAATCTAACTGAAGACTTTCAACTTTTTTGAATGTTGTCCTTTTATTATATATTGTTTTGCTGTACCTTCAGCCATAAACCTACTACTGGGCCAGTGATTCAATCAATCACTAGCTATACCTCTAGCCTAGCCTTTTTATTTGTTTGTTTTTGAGGCAGAGTCTCTGTAAACTACCAAGTCAGTCCTACAACCCCTGCCTCAGCTTCCTGAGTAGCTCAGCGCATAGGCTTGAACAACCATGCCCAGCTTGTTGTTCTCAAGTGCTAGGATCATAAGTGGATGCCACATGTTTAGCTGTGCTGCATTAAAAAGATAGAGTAATAGTGATACAGAATTCAGCATATGCATTTGCTTTAAATTTGAGTATTAATAATCAGTATATACAGTTCTGGTAAAAATATGCAGTGCACTATATGATTGTAGGATATGAATTAATAATTAAGCAAAATAACTGAAACACCTAATTCCCATATAACACTGATCATGTGCTAAGCTCTGCACAGAAACATATATAACAGAAGCACACACACACACACACACACACACACACACAATCTACATAACACAAAGATCCTATGAGTTAGGTTCAATTATTACTCCATGTTGCTGACAAGGAAACTGAAACATAAAACAGTTGACAACTAAGATTTGAACCAGGATATATGACTAAGAACAACAAAGTTCATTGTAAGTATACAGCGAGAGTGAGATATTCAACACTGTAGAGGAAGGACCTTCAGTCACACTAGAGACAGGTAACCAGGCAATAGCTGTATGCCAGTCATTATTCATGGATCCTTCACTAGGAAGATTACAACTTGGCAATAGGGTACCTAACTTCTTTTATCTTAATTGTTGATGGAATTTTGAGGTTTTGTTTTATGTTTTGAGGCAATGGCCAAGGTAAACCATGGTGTTTCTTCTTTGTTAAAGATGGAAGAAGCTACACATGTAACGTTTCAGTGTCACTGTACTTTAGTACTTTTACTTAAAGTTCAAAGATATGCCAGCCCAAAACTCCATTCTCCACTGCCTTTTCAGAGATAGGAAATCTGAACCCTTGCAATCAGTTCCTGTGAAGAAGTTGAAACCTGTGAGAGAGAGAAGGTGAAAGACTACATGCCTTTCCCAAGATGAGATGAAAGAATCTCAATAATAAATCTCTTGGTTGGCAATGATTGAGAAGCTTCTGGTAGATGGTATAGAAATGCTGTGCTAAACATTGTAATATTAGACTAACCCCTGAGACATACTGCCACCCTCTTCAGGAGTTCTGCTGATCCCATTAAGCTATCTGACTAGATACCACAGGTAGGTCTGTTGACTATTTACTTTCCTCCATAAAAAGAGGGAGTTGAGGGGGGCATTATAGGACCTTTACCTGAGCATCCAGATGTTATGCCCAAGTTTCAGGTACCTCAAAGACCACAGAGGAGCAATTCTGATGTAAACACAATAATGGTCTTTATTGTGAGCTTATGAGCAAGGTTTCTCACTGCCCCATTAGTCAGAGTGAGAGTTCCAAGTCTAGGGGTGTAGGGTATTTTTTGTAGTTACAGCAAGCTTAGGGGATTTCTATACAGGCCAGCAAGTTAATATTTTTAAAATCTTCATTTCTGGCATAATCTGCAGGAACCAAAAACAGGGACAAAACCACCTGACAAACAGGATAGCTAAGTTCACTGTAGGATGTCTTAAGTTATCTATATGTAGCTTGACCCTGCTATTGTAGCGTGACTGGCTGTTGCTAAGGGGCTGAGTTGTCATAGGATGCTTGCTCAGGAATACTCCGTGATTTCCTTCTGGGAATTAGAGGTTAGCCCTGGGTCTTGCACAAAATGGAGTTTCTTCAAAAAATGTAGTTGGTTGGGCTTCACAGAGCCAGCACTCCTAACAAGTTGTTTGCAATTCTGCCTAATTGAATATGGTCTTTGGAAAGGGCTAGAAGATATTAGTGGGGGTGGGAAGACAGAAGGTATTCTATCTGTACAGACATGTGCAGAATAGACCTTCCATGGGGCTACTTTTTTTTTTTTTTTTTTTTAGTTTTTTTCGAGACAGGGTTTCTCTGTGTAGTCCGGGCTGTCCTGGAACTCGCTTGGTAGACCAGGCTGGCCTTGAACTCAGAAATCTGCCTGCCTCTGCCTCCCAAGTGCTGGGATTAAAGGCGTGCGCCACCACCGCCCGGCTCCATGGGGCTACTTTAAGGTCACCTATATTCCTGTCCATATCCTCTACCCAATATTTATAAGTAAACCTAACAATCTCACAAGTTCCCTAGAGTCAACTTTGGTGTAGTCCCACATTGGTTGGTTTGGGAACCATTGGAGAGAGGTAGATATTCTTTACATCTCCCCAAGGAAGAGATTTTAGCCACCAACTTTAAAACAGTATTGGTCTCTTGATATTCACTGCTGAAAGGTTTATTATACCTGGCCTGCACATAGAAATTTGACATGAACATCTTCAAATGGAAATGTAAATTCACATATAAACAGTGTGTTTCCTGTTATAGGTGGTGGCTTTAGCCTCTCTTTGACATATCCTTGAGTAATATTTCAAGATCTCATATCTACGTGGCTATGATTCACAGTTTCATTTCACTCGCATGCACATTGAAACCACAAATGAAAATCAATAAATAGTAAGCAAATACTTAAGGTATCTTGAGTATTTAAATGAAGAATTCAGATTCAATTTTGGTAGTTAAGTACAGAAATGTAGAAGAGCCACCTTTTCCTTTTGAAATTATAATCTTAGAAGTTTCTAGCTAGATATTGTCAGGAAAACAAAACAACAACCACCAAAAAAATCCTTGCAGTCCCTAATTATGAGGAGAGACTGTTCTGGTTTTCATCCCTATAACCATTCAGTGCATACATGATATTTCTTTTAATTTTATATTCTTAGTTACATAATTTCCCTTTGCCATTCCTCCATCTAAACCCTTCCAGATACCCTTCCTTTCTCTCTTTCAAATTTCCATGCCATCTTCTTTTTTCTAAATATAATCTGCTCAGTCTGGATATTGTTTCATGTATGTATATTTTCAGGGCTGAGTATTTGGTATTGGACAACCAATTAGTATGCTCTTCCCTGGGAAAGACCCTTTGTCCAGCTTTCAACATTTCCTAGTTGCCAGTAGTTCTTTGTGTAGGGTTGAGGCCTTGTGGTCCTTGCCTGGTTCACTTTGGCATATTTTCTTTATTGTCATTCTTGTTTAGCTCATGTTCGAAACATCTTCTTACAGCAAACTCCCTGGTCGACTGGTTATCACAATATTTCCATGTTCTCTTCTGTAATGGCATGGATTATTATTTTTTTTGGAAATTTTATTTACATTTCAGATGTTTTCCCCTTACCCCCTTTTCCCCCTCCATCCCAGGAACTCCCTATCCCTTCTCCCCTCCTCTTGCCTCTATGATGGTGTACCTCCACCCACCCTCCCCCGTACCTCACTTCCCCACCCTCGAATATCCCCGCCCCACGACATCCAGCCTTCATGGGACCAAGGATCTCTTCTCCCACTTATAAATAGCTCCCTTGCATATATAGCTGGAGCCATGGGTCCCTCCCTAAGCGCTCCCAGGCTGGTGGTTTAGACCCTGGGGGCTCTGGTTGGTTGATATTGTTGCTTTCCTCATGGTGTCAGGAATCCTCTCAACTCCTTCAGTCTTCACTCTATCTTCTCTGTTGGGAATCCCATGATCAGTTTAATGGTTAGCTGTGAGCATCTACCTCTGAATATGTCAGACTCTTGCAGACCTCTAAGGAGACAGCTATATCAGGCTCCTGTCAGCATGTACATCCTGACATCCACATCAACGTCTACCTTTGGTGACTGCACATGGGATGGATACCCTGGTGGAATGGTCTGCAAATGGCCCCTCCTACAGTTTCTGTCCTGTACTTTGTCTCCATATTTGCTCCCTTGAGTATTTTGTTACTTCTTCTAAGAAGGACTGAAGCCTCCCCACACACACTTGGTCATCATTCTTCATGAGCTTTATGTGGTCTGTGAGTTGAATCTTGGGTATTTCTAGCTTCTGGGCTAAAATCCAATAATCAGTAAGTGAATATTATGTATGTTCTTTTGTGATTGGGTTACTTCACTCAGGATGATATTTTCTAGTTCCATCCATTTACATAAGAATTTATCAAATTCATTGTTTTTAATAGCTGAGTAATATTCCATTGTGTAAATGTACCACATTTTTTGTATCCATTCCTCTGTTGAAGGGCATCTGGGTTCTTTCCAGTTTCTGGCTATGATAAATAAAGTTGCTATGAACATAGTGGAGGATATGTCCTTGTTATTTGTTAGAGCATCTTCTGGGAGACAAATTCCTGAACAGAATACCAATAGCTCAGCCACTAAGATAAATAATTAATAAATGTGACCTCATGAAACTGAAAACCTTTTGCAATGCTAAGGATACCATCAATAGGACAAAACAGCTACGTATAGAATGGGAAAGATCTTCACCAACCCTATATTCAACAGAGGACTAATATCCAAAATATATAAAGAACTCAAGAAATTACACCTCACCAAACCAAATAATCCAATTTAAAAATGGGGTACAGAGCTTTCTCTATAACTTTCTCTATAGTACAGAGGATTCTCTATAGCTGAGAAGCACCTAGAGAAATGGTCAATGCCCTTAGTCATCAGGGAAATGCACTCTGAGATTCCATTTTACACCGGGTCAAGCAAAGATCAAAACCTCAAGTGACAGCTCATGCTGTGCAGCAAGGGAAACATTTCTCCATTGCTGGTGAGAGTACAAACTTGTATAACAACTTTGGAAATCAATTTGGTGTGTTCTCAGAAAGTTGGGAATAGTTTTACCCCAATATCCAACTATACCACTTCTGGCATATACCCAATGACCACAAGGGTACTTGCTCAACTATATTTATCCAAATGTTTTCTGATGACCAATATTTATTTTAAAAAATTCCTTCAAGAAATAGTAGAAGAAAACATGACATTTTTTGGTAAACAAAAAGAGAATCAGTCAGCAGTTGATGTGTGCTTCAAAAAGTATTAAGGGCAATTTCTAAGAATCAAGGCAGATAATTGTATAAATAAACTCAGTTCCTTAAGGATGGATATACAGCGACTTTCAAAGATGGAGCTATCCTCACAAGATTTCCTAAACTATTTGTTCAGGAAGAGCTTTGTAAGACTATCTTCAGAACATAAGTTTAATAGATAAGGTCATAAGATAATTTCACAAGATTCCAAAAGAGCTGAAGCATAAATTTCAAAGAAAAAGATTGCATTGATCTTTTTGCAAGATCAAATTGATGTTTAAAGCACTCTAAAATATGGAAATAATTTGTATTTAAATTTCAGCCACTAATTTGAAGCATGAGTTCATGTCGATGGTTAGATACTGGGTGTTACTGGGTAAAAAGTAAGAGAAAATCAGGAAGGTGATAAAATTTAAATGGCTATTAAATCATCTGTCATTTCAAAGCAGAGGAGAACTTATATCTGCTGAAGGTGTTTTCTTTGAGGTAAAATATGCATATGCACTGGTATCTAGCACATTATTTAACTTCATGCAATAATTTAGCGAAGATTAGGTCTGAAAATTCATAGCTTCCTGGAGCACAAAGGAGCCACCTAATTTGATCATTTTGCATATAAGAAAACTGTCACAGCTGGAATTCCTGAGTGTCCCAGATGAGTGGTCCAGAATCATTTAGTAGCTGAATGGTAAATAATTGTAGATTTCATTTTCACTTACCAGAAATGTCTTCTCCACTAGACTTCCTGAAGGATCCCACAAGGAGTCTCCCTCTGCAGGATGAGTCAGGCTGAATTCTAATGTTTCTGGTCAACAGCCCAACCTCAGCAGCCAAATGAATCTGCCGACCATCCTCCATGATATGGGCACTTCCTAGAGAATCAGGAGTCAGGGGAAACAACCTTTAACTGTATGTCTTGGAAATTGCCAGCTGGGGACCCAGTGTACCTCACAAGTGACATTTTTTCTTCCTGTTACAAGTTCTCCCAAGATGAAAGCCAGCTTTTCCTCCAGGCACATTCCACAGATGTCAGCCGAGAAATGAAAAACCTGTTCACTTGTTCCTCTTTGGGATCAAAGAGAATGTGTGAGCAATAATTCATTTCTTTTCAATAACTTTGAGTACCAGGACAGGCCATGATTCAGAGATTTGTCCAGTTAGTAGGGTCCCAATCTCCTTCCTTCTGTGCACTAGCGTCTGGTTTGACATTTGGCTGTACATTGTCCAGCTACCTCCAACATAGGAGTACAGAATCCCAGTTCAGAAGAGGTAGCAGTCGAGCATAAACAGCAAGGGTTTAGAGTGTGAAGGAAATAGAAAAAGGTGATGCTAATCACAGGAAACCCCTATATTGATGAGACTTCTTCTGTCTACCTAGACTGCAGAGGAGGAGCCTTGTGGAATTCCTATTTCCACTGATATTTCAGGATGACTTTAACTGGGCAGGGTTACTAAAGATTTCTCTTTTCTATCCTATGCTTTTTAAACTGAAAATCAAGCTGGACATGGTGATTGACAACAATTAGAGGCAGAGGCAAGAGAATGAATGGATCCTAGAAATTCAACAGAAAAAAAAAAGAATATCTCAACAATAATAGAGAGGGGAAGAGGAGGCATTAGCCCTGAAGCTATAACTCAGAAATAACTTTAGACAGTCTTGGTAAATATTTATGCTCCCTCTTTCTATTCTCTAATTCTCTAGCCCATCTATTTTGCATATCTCATTAATTATAGCTCCTGAGTTAAACTTATTTCTTACTTGATACAGGAGGGTGGTTTTCCCTAATGGCTCATTTATATCTACTATTAGCTACTTAGCTTTTTTAATTAGTAAATTTATTTTATATATATGAGTGCACTATACCTGCATGCCAGATAGAAGGCGGCAGATCATATTATAGAAGCTTGTGAGCCAACATGTGGTTGCGGGGAATTGAACTCAGGACTTCTGGAAGAGCGACTAGTGTTCTTAACCTCTGAGCCATCTCTCTAGCCCTGTCATTACCTGTCTTTACAAAAGCATATCTGAGATCTTGTTTCTTTTGTGTTTTTTCTTGATCATCTTAATAGACAGCATACATATAAACTATATTTTGTGTGAAGAATACATTTCTACATTAAGAAGTTATTATTTACACTCTCCATTGTATTCCAAGGTACTGTAGGATTCAATGTGCTGTGAAAGAAACCAGATGCTTCCTGTTAAAGAGTTTTGTTCTTAGCCACAAACAATCTACTGGTTTTTAATGATTTTTTAACTCTTTTCTTAAACTAGCCACATGAATGAAAGGCTGTCTCATAAAATATCCAAATACTATTTTGAAAGTTAATAATATGTTGAGTGTGATGCCACACACCTTTATCCCAGCACCAGGGTGGCAGAGGCAGGTAGATCTCTTCAGTTTGAGTCAGCCTGGTACACATACCAAGTGCTATGACAGCTGAAACTATATATAATGAGATCTGTCCCCAAAAATAAATAAAATAAAAATTAAAAGTAAACCAGGCATAAAGGCATGGGGCATCTATGCCTACAATCTCAGCACTGGAGCGCTAAGGTAAGAGAATTAATTTGAGTTGTAAGCTTGGAGTGTTTAGTCAGACCCTGTTTCAGGCAAACAATAATAGGCAGAAGGAAGAAAAAAGGAAAGAAAGGAAAGAGGAAAGGAAGGAACAGGGAGGGAGGAAGAAAGGAGAAAAAGAAGGGAGGGAAAGGAAGTGGGGGAAAAGAAAGTGAGCAGAGTGGAGGTGAAGAGAAAAAAATTCGAGAAAGGTTTCCAAGCAGCTGTTTATGGTGTATCCATGAAACGTGCACTAAATCGAAGCCATACCAATGTGCCTGTGTTTTAGACGTTCATAGATCCTGATGTGTTGGCCCTTGGCTTCCTTCACAGTGAGGACCTCTGCCTCATGAGGTTCATAAGAAGAGGAGCTGAGGACGATTTTGTCATGGGGCTGCCAATCCACGGCATCGTGTACTATAATCCTGTAAATTCAGAAAGCGGATGGCAGATATACGCATAAAACAACAGAGATCATCAAGTAACCCAAGAGAAAGTACAGCCTACATTAGCATCGGCATATTTCACCATGGAAACTAAAAAAGAACGCAGCAAACACGAGAAAAAGGTTTTTGTTAAACACTGACCCTTGTATACTGAGGAGATACTGAGTTCAAAAAGTTTTGCTTCGCAAGCACGAAAACCTTAATTTGATAAACATAAACCACATTTTTATTTTGAAAATAAACAATACCCTAAGTGTGGTGGTACATACCTTTAATCCCAGCCCCAGGGAGGCAGAGGCAGGTGGATGCTTGCAATCCCAGTAATTTGGCAGAGTTTAATAATCCTATCTTCATGTGCTTTCTTCACTGAGAAACAACTTGAATAATAAAGATATTTCCAAAGGGATCTTTTTTCATGTTTTCTAAAGATGGATTTGTCTTTTTTAGACAATATATGCACAAAGGCTAAAAGCTTGGTCAGACAGATACAATTTTCAGTCTTTAGAATTCTAGTTTCATCTGCGTTACCTCAAAAAGCTACTTAGTTTTGCCCTTTGTATCCTCAATGAAGAAGTAAAATGTTATATAACCCTCCAACACCCAAACTGCACCGTGTGGAGTAATGGGTATGTATTACTCCACTGTGTTATTCCAATCATTGAGCTTTCGTCTCTCAATGAATCAATGGGAGCTTTGAACATTTCCTTAGATTCACAGTAAATAAATTTTCTCTTCAATCCATCATTGCTCTGTAACTTTTTCATAATGAATATGACTATTTTTTTTTCTCCATTCACAATCCTTGCTTATTTCTACACTGCAAGTTCACTCTGTGGCCCTTTACCTAACACCATTTTAACTATGTCACTTTAGTCAACTCCCCAAACTAACTGACAACACATTCTCTACTACCTGTAATTGTTCCTCTGGGCAATGGGGGTTGAACAAGACATCAGGTATGCAGTGTACATTGACAGGGACACTAATAAATGACAGGCGTTAAAGATCCTCATGGAGTTTTAGTTGTGCCTTCATTTGCAAGATATCATAGGAGATTCATGAACAGAATGGAACAAATGCTATTTTAAAGGGAAGTGAATGGCTGGACTTGTGACTCAGTTGGTAGTTTCACTATTCCATCTCCAGTTTATCACCACTATCACCAACTTACAACCATCTCAAAAAAATCATAATTTAATGACGTAAGGATGAGAAGTATTAACTGTGCTCTAGTCTTCTATAACAGAAAGAGAGTGTAAACTTTTCTGTTTCCTGAGAAAAATATATCTAAAAAATATACCAATCTATAGTTTCAAATAAAAAAATGATGAAATTTAAATTATAACAGTAGAGGGCTCCCAAAAATAATGTTTTTAATATCTGAAAAAAATATTCACACCATTTTTTTATTTCTGCATTAATATTTACCTTGCTTAGGGAAAACATAATGCTTGCCTGTCCAGAGAACACTAATCAGGTGATAAAGAATAAGTGTTTTATAAATTTTATTTAACAGTTTTCAACTATGCATAAAACATTCTTATGTATACACCAATAATTTCAATGAATAAAGCTAAACAATAATGGAGAATCATAATGAAAGTAACTGTTTGTCCAGTCTCAAAATATACAAGTTCCCTCAAGAATCAGGCATAGCCATAGGCTCTGAATTCTACAAATGTCGACTATTCTATTCCTAATTCCTGTATTAACACTTTTCATCAATGCCAATAGAATGTAAGGGGAATGTTTAGAGGTAATAAAGTGCTGAGTCCTGAAGAAACCACGTTCAAAAATGAGGTGTAAAAGACGTGAGCAACTATAGTAGATTATTTGCCTATTAGGTCTCCTTTCTCACTCATCCAGGGAAAGTGTTCACCTTGTAAAACTCTATTCTTTCCTATACTGTCCGCTTTAATAGTTCTAGTGAGAACCTCACCACAGGCTGCATATGTTTATATAAATCTCTCCCCAGATGAAAGAACCCAAGGATTGAATAATACCCTCTCGGATTGTGAACCTGGAGAAAGCACAATTGCTCTGAAATTATGAGCAGCCTATAGCAGTAGGAGAAATTATTTAGAAAAAATGAGGTGAAAATGAGAGAAGTGTAAAAATGTGGGGACAGAAGAGAGGGTCTGGATTGGCACCAGTCCAAAATGCATCAAGAAATATTCATTTTACATCTTTATCAGGAGCATGATTGTCTATCAGCTTCCCTGTCTCAGGGCTGACTTTGTGCCAGAAATTGAACTTAAAAAAATTCACATTCATTAATTCATTTAATTTGTATAATTATTATATTAGCTAGGCACTATTACTCTCATAATTACAGAAGAAGAAACTGTGACTCAAGAGGGTAATTTACCAAAGTTATACACTTAGTAAAACCATAAGCTTATCTCATGCCTGTCTCTTTGCAGAGTACTTTTCCCCCTTATTCTGAAAGTCAAGTCCTTGACATCCAGAGAAAAGTTGTCCATATGAGGTTAGGATATTGTGCTTCACTATGCTTTTAAGAGGTTGCACATAAGATCAATAATTGTTAGAAAGTGGGAAAAGAGCCATCAACTCTATCCACTAATACAGAAACAGTTATGGTAGTAATACACTTTGAATCAATGTAAAGTAACTGAAATTTGAATTTGAAGCAAGATTCTAAAGTATTAGAATATATACAATTGGGCTAACATTTCTAATTTCTAGAAAAGACATAGGAATTCAAGGAGCAGATATTAGATTCATTTGCCGTGCTTTTATTATATGCTACAGACTATACCAAATCAATAACAATATTTCCTCTCTCTTACACAGACAGAACACACCACACCAACATTTTGTAGCTACACAAGATGTGACCATCAGCAAATGCCAAGCCAAGGTATACAAAAACATTAGCATTTATACAACATTTTGTCTTAAACTATTTTCTAGATATATTTTATAGTGAAAGATTAGAATTTTAAAATATAACATAATGTTATAATGGTTTTGCTGATGAAAGAATTAAGTACTGAATTAAGAGATAATGGTTGAATCTCCAAAGATAAATAGAATGATGTGTAATGATATACATTTGATGCCTTTTTTGTCTGAGTTTGAAAGTACTAAAATTGCCACAGAAGGTCTTGTGCATAGTACTTAGAAGAAAGAAAAAGAAATATTCCAAGTATATGGTATTTCAAAAGCACAGGAGCCAACATAACAGATATTATCAATGGTGGTATTCAAATTAGAGGTCTAGGTCCTGGGAACAGGATAAAGTAATAAATAGTTATTTTCTCTTTAGTAAGTGATTTTGTTGTAGATAACAGACTGTAATCATAAACTAGTCCAAATAATCCAAGCCTGCTAAAGCAGCTGCTATAAAAAGATGCAAGATGATAGTTCATGCAAGGATAAGAAGGAAGAAGAAGGCATTGTGCACTGCTGATGGAAATTCAAATTGGTGTAGCTGCTGTAGAAAATAGGATAGAGGGGTTAGAGGTCCAGCTCTGCCACTAAGAAGAGAGTTCAGACCCCAGGTGATAAGCCAGGTGTCTCGTGCATGTCTGTTACCTCCAATTCCAAGAGAGGTTGAGATAGTGGTACAGTTGGAACTTTATGGCTTCTAGACCTTCAGGTTCATAGAGAGACACTGACATAAAGGAAGAGGTGGAGAGTGATAATGTGGGATCTCTACCACCCTCCTCTGGGCACTGTGTTCCAATTAAATAGATATGTTATGGACCTGCAGTCATAAACACACACACAGAGATGATAGATAGATAGATAGATAGATAGATAGATAGATAGATAGAATAGATAGATGAGATAGATAGATAGATAGTATACAGATATATATGTTATATGAAATATATATATATGGATGGAGGAACCTTAAAACTTAAAAAGAACTATCATAGAAATCCCACCAGGAATAGCTATAGAAAGCAAAATTAGTGATTTAAAGGACACTTGCACCTTTGTGTTCATTAAGTCCCCTATCTGCTACAGGCAACTGTCCACTAAAATGTGTAGCTGAGGGCTGCCTTGTCTGGCCTTAGTGGGAAAGAATGTACCTAATCCTGCAGACACTTGATACCCCCTGATGTGGGGTATACAGGGTGAGGCGACCTCTCAGAGGTGAAAGAGACGGGAATGGGGAAGAACTTTGTGATGGGGTCCTGGAGGAGTTCAGTATTTGGGATGTAAATAAATAAAATAATTAATTTTTTAAAAGGAAAAGAAACAAAGCACATATGCACAGTAGAAGAGGATGAAGCTCTCAAACAGAAGGAAGTGCTACCATCTGAACAGCGTAGATTAACGTTATGCTACGTGAAAGAGTGAAACAGCCAGAAACATCCCATCTGATCTCATTTATGTATGAAATCTAAAGTGTGGATTGCAGCAAGGAGTAAAAAGTTCAGGGAACACATGTTAGGTCATGCTGATTTGGACGAGCATCTTATCCAAGAACTGCTGAGAACACAGGCTTCACTTGTTTCTCACCACCACTGGTAACAACAACAAAAGCATGTGAGATACTGCATATGCTAATTTACGCTGTTTAGTCATTGCGTGACATACAGGCTTCAAAACACGATTGGAACACATTGAACATTCAATGATTTTACTTCTGAGCTAAAACCAAACATTTGAAAAACAGGATAGTAAGACAAAGAGACTGAATAAAGCCTTAAGTAGTTTCTTTTCTTGAGAGAGAGAGGAAGAGAGAGAGAGAGAGAGAGAGGGTGATTAACCAGAACAAATAAAAACTTGCAAAAGATTCTCCATAATATTCTCTCTGCTTTCTGGTACCTTTCCCACTTAGTTGCTTAGGGACAAATATTAGCTTGTTCCTTCTCATTTCCCTCTCATCAACAGGATCTCTCTCTCTCTCTCTCTCTCTCTCTCTTCTCTCTCTCTCTCTTTCTCTCTCTCTCTCTCTCTCAGATCTTTCTCTCTCTCTCAGATCTTTGTCATCTTTACAGATCTTTGTCATCTTCTCTGACCTTCAACTGGGCAACAGCAGTCATTTTCCATCAGATCAAAGCACAGGCCAGATCTAGTGCTTGCCTGCTTAAACCTCTATGGATAGATAGAATGAACTACAAATACCTTAAGATTAACTAGAAGAGTAACCACTTCATTTCCCAGAACCCATGCATGAGGCTACCTGAGTCTACCTGGGCAGTGTATGCAAAGAATGAGCAGAGTTGTATAAAGACAACAAACTCTTTGGCTTTATATAGTCTGCTTTGATTTACTCTAATTACAGAATGACCATCTGGTTCATTTTTCTCTCTGAAAGGTTCAAATATAACCAGGTACAGCAATGAGCATTAAGAAGGTAAGTTTACAAATGACATACAGTAAAGAGAAGGATTTTCCTAGAGGTTTCCTCATCAATTGTACTTATAAATCAACCATGTACAGACAAATTTTATGTGTCAAGTTCTCTTGATACGTGAAAAGAAAGGATACCATATATTGTATGTTTTCCAAGAAATACATGAACAAGTGCCTATGCTTCCTACTCAGGTACCATGATAGAGCAAATAAGAGGCAACACATATCTAGCCATATAACCCAACGAAGTTATTATGGTCACTTACAGAAGCACAGGTAGGATAGCAACAAAGGTGACTCAAAGTGGGATGCATCACTGAAAAGCCTTCCCAGCATAGACTGACCACTAATAAAAGCACACGCCCAGTTACTAGAGTTTCTTGGGGAAAACCAGGAAGCTTCAGCTAAGGACCTCTTCTAATTCCTCAAAAGTAACCCTGCAAATGGCCCCGTGACTCTTGTAAGTCTCAGAAATACCCTAAGAGTCATGAGCTTTCTGGATAGCTTCTCATTCTGCAGCTGGCCAAGAATTCACTACATAACCTAGGCTGGCCTCAAATTCATGCTGATCCTGCCTCATTGGTGGCTTACCAAAATTACAGGTGTGAGATTCCCTGCCTGGCAAACTTCCTGAATCTTATGAACCTTCCTCCTCCCTCTAGGAGGGGCTGTTTCCATTTGGAGAAAACCATATGTAGATACCTACACTTTTAAAATACAATTTCATTAAAACATTCCTCTGTGAGAGTGATTCTAAGAAATGCTGTCTTCTAATATTTCTAATTTTTAGAACATACCCAATGGAATTTGATGCATTGGGAGATATTCAGCCATAAGAACTTCTAGTTTCATAATACTTTTTTAAACTTTTGTGACTCCAGTTAAATAAAATGTTGATAAATAACCCCACTCATATATTTCTGAGAGATTTAAATGGGGATATATATATACACTATGAATAATCATATAAAATATATATATGTACATATATATGTATACATATATGTATATGTATACGTATACATATATATGCGATTTTTTTCCTGGAGTTGAAGAATCCTTTTTCCCTTAGTCATCAGAACTGCATGTTCTTTGGATTTTAGATTCTAACAAGATTCTTTATTAACTATTTTTCTTTATTAACTCAATTTTCTTTCTGTACCATCAGGATCATATAATATTACAATTAATCTTTTTTCTTCTTTTTTGTTGGATATTTTACTTACATTTCAGATGTTATCCCCTTACCCCACTTCCCCCCTGCCCAGGAACCTCTTAACCCTTCCCCCTCCTCCTGATTCTATGAGGATGTGCCCCCACTCAGCCCCGACTCCCACCTCCCCACCCTCAAATTCCCCCACACTGGGTGTCCCGCCTTCATGGGACCAAGGATCTCCTCTCCCGCCTATGCCGAATAAGATCATTCTCCCCTCCATATACAGCTCCCATGAGCCATGGATCCCTCCCTATGTGCTCCCAGCTGGTGGTTTAGACTCTGGGAGCTCTGGTTGGTTGATATTATTGCTCTACCCATGGGAACACAAACCCTTTCAGCTCCTTCAGTCTTCTCTCTCACTCCTCCATTGGGAACCCCATGATCAGTTCAGTGGTTAGCTGTGAGCATCTACCTCTGAATATGTCAGACTCTAGCAGACCTCTAAGGAGACAGCTATATCAGGTTCCTGTCAGCATGCACTTCCTGACATCCACATCAGTGTCTACCTTTGGTGACTGCACATGGAATGGATACCCAGGAAGAACAGTCTCCAGATGGCCCCTCCTTCAGTTTCTGTCCCACACTTTGTCTCCATATTTGCTTCCTTGAGAATTTTGTTACTCCTTCTAAAAGAACCGAAGCACCCACACTTTGGTCTTCCTTCTTCATGAGCTTCATATGGTCTGTGAGTTGCATCTTGGGTATTGCGAGCTTCTGGGCTAATGTCCAATTATCAGTGAGTTAATGCCATGTGTGTTCTTTTGTGATTGGGTTACCTCACTCAGGATGATATTTCTAGTTCCATCAGTTACCTAAGAATTTCTCGAATTCATTGTTTTTAAAGCTGAGTAATTACTCCATTGTGTAAATATACCACATTTTTTGTTTCCATTCCTCTGTTGAAGGACATCTGGGTTCTTTCCAGCTTCTGGGTATTATAAATAAGGCTGCTATGAACATAGTGGAGCATATGTCCTGTTGTATGCTGAGCATCTTCTGGGTATATGCCCAGGAGTGGTATAGCTGGATCCTCAGGTAGTGCTATGTCCAATTTTCTGAGGAGCCGCCAGACTGATTTCCAGAGTGGTTGCACCACTTTGCAGTTCCACCAACAATGGAGGAGTGTTCCTATTTCTCCATATCCTTGCCAGCATCTGCTAACCTGAGTTTTTGATCTTAGCCATTCTGACTGGTGTGAGATGATGGCTCAGTGGTTAAGAGCACTGACTGCTCTTTCCGAGGTCTTGAGTTCAATTCCCAGCAACCACATGGTGGCTCACAACCCTCTGTAATGGGATCCGATGCCCTCTTCTGGTGTGTCTGAAGAGACTGACAGTGCACTCACATTAATCTTTTTTCTTAATTGTTTTATTTATTTACATTCCAGATGTTGCCCTCTTTCCAAGTCCCCCATCCAACAGTTTTTCACACCATCCCCCTCCCCTTTGCCTCAAAGAGAGTGCTCCCCACCCCAGCCCCCAATCACACCCTACCATCAATCTTCTCAATATTCATATATCTATAACAAAAACCTCTAACAACCTCCTCTGGGCACTATGCTCAAACTAAATAGGTATGTGGACTTGCATACACATATATACGTACATTCACATACACACATATAAAAATATATAATGATGTTATATATAATTATATATCTGAAAATGATAAAGAAGCCTTAAAAATTAAAAAGAGAACTGCTAAAGATATCCCACCAGGGAGTACATAGCTAAAGTTAGAATTTTTGTTATCCTTTCTGTTGGAGATGCCCTGGCCTCTTATTAGTAAGTGCAGTTACCTATAAGACTTTCTACTTTCTGATCTTTGCTTCTAGTATCACATCTATTGTTTTCTGGTGTTGATCTTGTCTTCCAAATTCTATTAGACTACTGTGGTTTGTTCTTCATATGATCTGTTTGGTTCAAAGCAATGGTGGATCCATTTTTCATCTTTATATACTCCATCTCACGCTTATTTCTTCCAGTGTCTCTATATGGTGCCTTATCAAGTCTCAGTGTTTTATTTTCAATTCTTACTTCTTGTCCCAACTCCTAGAACCCATAGTTCTACAAGTTATTGAGAAAAAGCATGCATTGCCTAAAACTACTCTTGGTACCTAGTTTTCTCTCCTAGATTTTGTACATTTCGCCATTTTATTATATGTTACATGTTTTTCCCTATTGCCCTGCTTTTGAACTTAACTTTGATGTTTAGTTCAATGATATTTAGCATTTCATTTCAAAATCAAAAACCACAGAGAGCCAAATGCAACAATAGCAACAAATAAAGGTCCCTGGCTCTTTCCTTACCTCTCATTTCCCGGTGCAATGTCAGCTCCAAGGTATACCCAGGATTTCGTAGGATAAGAACTGTGAAGGCGAAGTTTCCCATAAACTCCTGAAGAATTAAGAATCAACAAATCACTCAGAAATCACTTCCATCTTAAGTTTCAAAGCAGTTTACACAAACTATGCAACATATAATCCATATCTAAGGTGTTCTATCTTATCTTTGAAAAAAAGAATATTTCTATTATAACAGATAAAATATAACTGAAAGACCTATAGAGAAATTAAAGCTATATCAGATAACAGCAATCTAAAAACTGAGAAACACTAATGGCTAACCAGCACATTTTAAAGAGGCATGTCCTTTTGCCATTAAGATGACTTCAGAAATTTGTGATTTCCTGGAAGTCAATAAGTTTTGTATTTTATGATTTATACTAGATTTTCCAAGTGGCAAGAATTGTTCTATTGGGCTGGAGAGATGGCTCAGCGTTAAAAGGCTAGGCTCACAACTAAAAATGTAAGAATTGTTCTATTTTCTGAGGATGGGATCTCGATGCTATTAACTTTGTTTTCGGTGCTAAGACTTAATATTTTGTCTTACTGTAGATAATCAGAGGAAACATGAACAGATAATCTGTTCTATTTTGAAATCAAAAATTATAATATTACCATGAACAGTCAGAATGCATGTATCCCTTCAGGGTTTTTGGGATTTTCTCAAAAGTATTTCATGGCCATTTTCAACCATACAAAGTATAATTTCTCATAGTCTATAGTTTTTAAAAATGTGACCATGCATTCCAGCAGTAGAAACAAAGTAATCATGCGTTTCCATGTGTATATTTATTTCCCTTAGATAATGTCTAGATGAGTATGTGACTATAAACATGTACAACTGACTATAAATTTTAATTTTACCCTACACTCAAATGGATTATGTGAATAGTCCTGCATATATGGAAACACTTTGTTGCAAGCAACTAATTTAACAAGCTAAATATTCATAATATCTTATAAAATACATGAAGGAAAAAATATAACAATATCATTGAAATATCAACAAGTGCCTTGGATTTGCATCCAGTATGGCCCAAAACAATAAAATCATAATTAATGAAACATTATTCAAGTGTTTGTGCCAATGTATGTAATTTCTTCTAAACTCTAATTCAGACAGATTTGTTAGAAGATAAAATAAGGATTAATATATGCAGATGAACTTATTTTCAGAACACACCCTCAAATCAGATTTTCATAATACACTTTCATAAACACGTGTCAAAAAATAGCAAACAACAGAACTTTTAATCATCTTTTATTCATCATGGGCTAAGTACCTAGGCAGAAAAGATTCTGGGCTGATTTGGAAAAATTTCCAACAACAATATTTGTTACTACAAAAAATTCATGTCTTTAAAATCTAAATTATCGAGAAAATTCATTCAATTAACTAGAAAAGCAGATTTATTGGTTATTTCCATTCTCAAAGGTTAACTGTAAAATGATTCTGTTTCTTAGTTGTTTCAAGAAGGTAATAAGCTACTTACAATGTGTAAAACCTGCCATTTGCTTAGTATGTCATAGAAGCTAAGTATGGTGTGAATTGGGAATTCTTTATTTTAACTACTGTCAGTAAGAATTGTAAAGACATTCACTGAAGCATGTGGCTAGGGCCAGGATCAGCACACCCAGTAGCGTGGAATCCCATCTGAAAATTTCAACCAATGTGGTACTGCATACACTGAACAAAGGGATCAAATCAACTGTTCCTAGGATAGTCCTTCTGCCTTGTCTACTGTGAAAAATTAAAATTTGTCTATCCATGTCATGATCATGATAAAATAAACAGAATTCATAGAAAAAACATTAAAGTTATTAAGCGTTTCAACATATTATACAGCAATTATTAGGTAGTTTGGAACTGTCAACAAACCCCACAGTATCTGAATATGTATCCCATAATATTCATAATTCTCACATGTATAGCATACATGTAGATAGATAGATAGACAGACAGACAGACAGACAGACAGACAGACAGACAGATAGATAGATGTTGCATCTGCCTTTAAAACACCCAACATGGCTGTTCATCTAAAGGAAAATCCAATAAAATTATTATCCTGGCTCTTGACAGTAACACACACATCTAGGCTGTATAACAACATAGTACTGCAAAACATAGTAAATAACTCTGACCTGACCCATTTCAATTCTCCTCCTATAAGGATGAGAAATAAATAAGGTAAAAAGGATCTAGTTTTGAAAAGGATGAATTTTTTTAAAGAAAGTGAAACTACCTCATGCAAAGAATTTCCCCTTTTACAAAGTAAATAATTCCTACATAGCACCACTCTTTGATTTGGAAACATTGATATGTATCTGTGCAAGATATCCAGTCTTAGTATTCACATGTAGAACAGTTTAGGATTTAATACTATGATACTATGACAGTATCAGATGAAAATACTGTCAATGGTGAACATTTTTATGGCCATCACATATTTATAGTTTATTAGTTCTGAGTCACAGTTATGGTATCTGTAGTCGGACTGTGAATATCTGATACATCAAAGAGTAAATATAAACTGTCTGGAATTCATCAGGTATCTGATAAATGGAACTCCTCTGCCTCTTTGTCTCTTTTTATCAGTCTCTCACACAAAAACACAGACACACTGGTTATATTAGTAGCACACACCGTACTTAACTCTTACCAATTGTTCCAGGGTCAATACGAATTCCTTCAAAATGGTCACAGAAGATTTTTTCTGAGGCTCTAAGGAGTATCAGAAGTCTTTGGTCTTTTTCTAGAGGGTTTTCCAAAGTACCTGTTAAGAACGCAAAGTATATCATCCAAGATAATTTGCAATGCAGCGAGAGACTCCAGAGTAAATGCTGTGATTCCAACTGTATGGGGAAGAGCAATGGTCACATAAACAAAGTGACAGCAGGAAGCACGGGATTGCCCACACCTCTCTGAAGAAGGCTGGGTCACTGTTCATCAGCTGTCTGCTGCTTCTCATAGTCTGACTCAGAGCACACTTTACTGTTTCCTATGATCCAGGTGGATTTGGTAGAGTGCTTTGGATTAGCGAACTTTGGATGAAACAGGGTAGAAATGGCAGGTGTCAGCTGGCTGTGTCAATACTTGCCAAGTACTCCACACATCTCTTCCTTACCACAGAATTCCTCACACCTTTATGTACCTAAGTGAAGATATATTTAGAAAACCCCTGAAAATAGCATGCAAGTTGAAGCTGGGTTCAATCCAGTCTAATACAAATACTCATTTTACAAACCACTGAGACTAGGGGGTTATTTATTAAAGACCATTATTACAGCAAATCATGACTAATGCACTGACCAAGGTTGTGTGAATTACTGACTCCTTCACATGGTTTTAGCATGTAATGCTCCCTACACAGCTAAGAAGTGAGATATCATGTAAATATCCACATATAATGAGGACTGGTACTCACCTAAATGTATCCAACGAGCAATGTATAACAGACTTCAAACAGTCGGTGGTTTAGTAAAGCAGTAATAGACTGTTTTGCATAAGTTCTGTTAGCATCATTGGGATACAAAAAGCATAAGCTATGACACTTGGCAGTTGGGACTTGGGTCTGACATTCTGTTCTGCCGTGTAAAGTTTGATAAATGTTGAAGGACTTACTAACACTATTTGATCGTGAATGTAACTTAGGAACATTATGCTATTCACACAGAATCAACTGTTGAAGAAATAACCAATAGAAAAGTCCTCAAACTATACATTCTATGGAAGCAGCTTCACCAGAATTATCTACTATCAAATTAGATTTCCAGTTTACCAGTTTCCTGAAAATAATATAAAAAAAAAGGGGGGGCGGGGATGGGGGAACGGACAGATATGGCATGAAATAATTGGTAAAGTTAAAATTACCTACTTGTCATTTTGGTTAGCCTGTTCTCTCAGGCAGCATGAAATCATTCCTCCCACACCCTGCTGACACGTTCTATGCACCTGGTTAAGTTTGGGGTTTGCTATATTTGTATCTCCTCAGATCATCATCTCCCGCCATTATTATGTCAACAGCAAGATGCTGAGAGGCAAACCTGGACAGCACACAACCCAGGAACAATCATTGGAAATCATGGCTTAGGTGTTTCTGCTACAAGACTAAGGCTAGCTCCTGTTCTGTATAGATGCCACAGTGCCTTAGCTTAGAAACAAAAGTATCCTCTTAGCTCATCAAAGGACAGGGGATTGTTAAGCAAATGTGCCCAGTGTGGCTCTTCTCTTGCTGTTATAAGTCTGTCCAGTAAGCGGTTTCCAACTGTGATTTCATTTATTTCATAGAGGGTAAAGTCTTGGGGGGGAGGAGGGGAAGGCCTAGCAGTAAACAGATACCACAGAGGAAAAGTAGGACACTTTTTGCCCTAGAGAAATCTATATGGAGCCCCACAAAGAGTTGTGCGCGTTTCTCTAAAATCGGAGATTAAATCAATTATGCAACCCCAAACTGCAGCACATGTGGAGCCTTCACAGAAATCTGGGCAAAATTAGTTAGCCTGCCGTGATCTTTGGGAATCTAAAGCAACCAGAGTTTGGATTCCTTGTGTTAAGATGAGAGAGGGAAAAGATGGAGCCTAGGACTGTACGGCAACCAGGTGGGGACAAGAGAAGGAGAGGCATGATATTCTAACATTACCATAAGGTGCCGCCTGAATTTGTAAAAGCTGGAGAATGAAGGATTTGGGAGCCTGCTGTCCTCGATTCTCAGTCTCGCCAACAGAAGTGGGATGCTTTCCTCAGGATAGATATTACCAGTAAATAAGAGTACTAGCTCTGAGACACAGTACCCCAGATGAGGCATATGGGTCTCGTTTACAAGTGTAAAGCTGCTTTGAAATCTGAAGTTTATGTATTAGATGTTGCTGATATTTTCAAATGCATGATTTCACTACATCGTCACAGGTTTTCAGTGAAGGCTATAGATTCCCATGAGGAAACGGAGGCAAGGAAAGCTAAAGGAACTAGCAGAAATTACATAGCTATTATGTAGTGGCATTGGACTTAGATAAAATAAATGCCATTCTACGGTGTGTATGAGTGTGTGTGTGTGTGTGTGTGTGTGTGTGTGTGTGTGTTTGTGTGTGTGTGGCGCGCGCGAGCGTGCGCATGTAGTACTAAAGGAGACATAGTTGCCATTACTTAGCATGATGGTGGGCAATGGAAGGGAAAGAGAATTGGTTCCACATGTTAAAAATCACCTGCGGAGACGGAAGAACATAAGTTCTGGTATAACAAAGATAACTATTACTGATTTGGAGAATATGGTACAAATGGATTCCATGAATTTCAAAATGTACAATAAAAAGGGAAAGGGCCCTTTTATTATTTTATTAACTGTCTGATAGAATCACATATAAGCCTAGTTTATACTTAAGCATACCTTATCCACGTGATTGCCCACACCTTGGAATCAATAAACCCACTCAGAGTTATTCACTAATCTTTCCGATCTTTCTGTTCACAGTCTTTTCATTTTCCCCATCCTTCATTTTCTGCCCACACCTGGTATCACTCTAATTGATTTCTAAGAATCTCCTGTGCTCCTGTCTGTAAAAATGGCGTACCTCTTGTATTTTCAGAAACCCGAACTAAGGATTTAGCATTCGGTATGAACAAAGAGGAATAAATCCTCAAAGTTCTTCAGCGTGTTGCTTATAAATAATGGCAAATATTTTTTTAAATGCTTTGAAATGGCAAACAAGGAGAAACATTGTCTATGTTTTGTGCTCATGTTAAATGATGCCCAACTTCTCTCCTTCCTAACATGCTCCTTGGCTGAGCCACAGTAAGTCCCAAAACACATGCTTCCCCGCCTCTCCCTGAAATGTCATCCTACCCCTCACAGGATGAACCCTCAGTGTCTGCATGGTTTGATTCAGATCTTTGTCGGTTAACTCAGGGTGAAGTGGCCCTTCTTGGCTATAACAACTTAGCATATTTTAGCTCAAAAAATTTTAAGACTGTAGCGTAAGCGTCTTTTGCCTGATTTGTTTTCCTTGTGAGCTAAGAAACAGTGTACTGCCAGAAAAGCATAAATTCTAAAATACTGATTTTGAAGTCTTTCAATATTAAAGATATTTAACAGATTAGAAAACATTTCAGGTTTATTAGAATTTTGATTAGTAGTGCATAAATAAAATTTAAAGATAATATAAAGTGGTATCCATTTAGAAATAATATCTTTCTATGGCAAATCTTGAAATTGTTGTGCCTGTTAGAAAACCCCAAAAGACCACCAGGGTGACTCCAATGCACTCGCACTAGGGTCTTTATTTACAAGCTGGAGCTTGGGCTACACTGCTGTCTTTGACACAGCAGAACGGGAGGGTGCAGTCCCCAGTCTAGTTTCAAGCAAGCATTTATAGAGGCAAGAGGGGTTATCTAGCCTGGTATACATTTGATTGGGGGGCCATTATGGCCTTTAACATAATTGGCTGGCATTAGGGGCCAAACTGTAAACTTAACTTCTGTTTTCCTCCTAATTGGTGGTTGTTAGGAAGTGAACTGTCTGGGCAGTCTTGTAACCTGGAGGTGCAGATTTGTTGGGGAATAACCTGGAAACTGGTACTAGATACAGGTGTTGTTGGGAGTAACCTACATACCGGTGTTAGGTACCAGCCTGTTAGTTAACTCCAGTTCAGCCTTAGGTCAGGTTCTCTAAGATGAAGTCTGGACACAAAAGATATGGCCCTCAAAACCTGTATTATTTTTTTAATTATTTATTATTTATTTTATGTATGTGAGTACACTATGGCTGTCTTCAGACACACCAGAAGAGAGCATCAGATCCCATTACAAATGGTTGTGAGCCACCATGCAGTTGCTGGGAATTGAACTCAAGACCTCTGGAAGAGCAGTCAATGCTCTTAACTGCTGAGTCATATCTCCAGCCCCAAAACCTGTATTATTTAATGTTAGGTATTTGGCCCTATTAGACTCTCTAAGAACAAAAATGGAATTTCATGCTTCCTATACTTATAAAACACAAAGTTTTAAATATAGTATTTGGAAAGTACATATCTTCAATGTTACTTTAAAATTTTTTAGTCAACTATTATTACCTGGGTTAGAAGTCTGTTAGTGTGAAATCTGATTGGCTGATGTCTGGTCCACTTTAGTTCAAATAAACTATGTCTTTGTGGAAATATGTGTGGCACATTTATTCATTAAAAGTGTATGTGCTTGAAAGAAGACATTATTTATAATAATAATTTAATATATATTAAATTATATATATATATATATTAAAGAATCTATTTTTTATATTATTTTATGTAAATGAGTGTTTTGCCTTCATGTGCGTGAGCTGCATGTCTGGTGCCCAACAATGCATATTAGAATATATATTAATCAATTTATTTGAATAAAACAAAGTATAACATTTATATAAATTTTCTATTCATACAAATACCAAGATTCCATATTACTTATGCAATAATAAAATATTTATATGCTTTTTTAGTACTTTGAGTAGATACCTCTTCCTGGTCAGATTTCCTGGATCTAGAATTACAGGTGGTTATGAGCCACCATGTGAGTGCTGGGAATTGAACCCAGGTCCTCTGCAAGAGATAACACCTGCTCTTAACCACTGAGATCTCTCTCTAATCTCTGGTATATTATTTTTAACCATAAAACACATGATTCTCTGTTTGTTCAATGGTATCATGGCTTTAGGCTGAAGGATGCAATCTATAGTTTTCATGGGTTTGTTTATTTCTTATTACTTAATCATCCAGTGAGTCTTGCAGAACTGCCAGTTTGGAAGGCAATAAACTATATAGATTCGCTTCCTTGGGGTTTAGAAAGCTCCAATCCTGGAAGCAATGGAAGAAGCTTCCACACATCTTGTACTTCATCATTTTCTGACAATCAAAGCCAGGTGCTAACGATGACCTCAGGCTTCTGGCTGCAACAGTGAGGTTGCACTGATGAGTGCCATCCGTGGCCCTAAAAGCTAAATGTGAACACCTTCAGAATAAAAGTCTAAGTTCTTAGCTTAATTTACTGAGCAACTAGGCAGCTCATCACATTACTTGGCTGTGACAAGCCAGGGCAACGATAAAATACTGTGTCCCCAGTTCACAAATGTGTACCTTGCTCATTTGGGGATTCTGTTAATATTCAAAAGTTATTAGGATATGCATTACTCAATTTATTTGGTTTAAACTAATTTATTATATTATATTATATATATTATTCTTTCAATTATATATAAAAACAATATCCATATTACTTATTATATTAATAATAATAATATTTATATACTTGTTTTAGCATTTTGACTGTAGTTTGAGTAGATATGCTACTCCAGGTCTACAAATTATTAAAAACAAACTATTCACATGCAGTTTTAAAAGCATAAAGTCCCTAGTGAATTGAACATTTGTATCAATCAAATGCTAGCATCAATGATAACTACGATACACGGAACAAATATAAACAAATTGGTGCAATTACTCATTTAAGTGAATGCATAAATGACAGAGACAGGTCCAGACAGCTGCTTCTGTGCAAACACACACAAATTAGTTAATGCACACAACAAACCAAAGTTTATTTTGACATGGTGTTGGCATTTTTAATTGGTCCAAGACAGATTGTGAAAACAGAAACCGGATCACCAACTTTTTACTGTGTGTTCATACTTGTTTGGTTCCTTTCTTCCAGGAGATAAAATGCATCGTGGCCACTTTGATATTAACACTTTAATTTCTGCCTCAAAGATATAGAGTGTGAGGATAATGTGTTCTAAGGGGTAAAAATGCACCGACAGAAGGATAGACCTCAGTATATTCATTTATATTTATCCATATACCAATTACACACATTATCAGAATCTGCCAATAACAAGTTTTTCCAACATACATTAAACACTGCAGTTTAATGAAGAAGATTCTTGAAAATACTAATGTGTATATTAGTAAAGCAAATGTAGTAGGAGAAGAAAAACAGGCAGAACATACCAGAAATAAGACACTGAATGCCCTCTATTATTAGACACAAGAAAGGGTTCCTCATAGAGGCGAGTTCCTGGAAGCTGGGAAGGGAGAATTAAAGAAAACTCTGGCAGAGGCTGCTCGTGGCTTTGTGCTTAACCAAATACAAGATTTTGAAACATATAAGAAAAACCTGCCAATCTCGACTTCCTTGTGAAAACTGTGAAGGGATGATCCATACAGTCGCAGAGACTTCCAACTAACAGTTATTTTTGGAGAATTTTATCGAAGTTATACAGTGAATTTCTAGTGTAGAATTAAAAAGTTATTTTACACTCTCTAGTCTGGCAGCTGCCCCTCCACCTCCCATAATGCAACGCAAGTTCCTGCCTCAAGCCTTTTGCATGAGCTGTTCATTAAGGCTGAGAATGATTTCCCAGTCACTAGAGGTCTAGATCCTTCAGTTCTCTGGTCAGAGGCTGCATGATTCTTTAGAACACTCTTTATTAACCATCTAACTTCTAATGCCAACAGCCAACCTGGACCTCTCAACAGTATTTCCTTAGTTCCTGTAGAACATACTCTGTCATCCAAATGCATCGTTTCAGTTAGTCTCATCGTCTGTTTTCCTAAATAAATAAACAAACAAAAAACACAAGGATGTTCTCTCTCCTTATCCCTGAGAAATTCTCAATGGAAAAGCAATGTCCAGCACTGAGGAGATCACTCAATAAAAGAAAACCGTGTAAAAGAGAAAAATGGGGAAAGGGAGGAAACAATAATTGTAAAAGATGGAACCAGAAAATCATCACAACAGAGAATTTGTTTCTTTCTTATATTTTTTTTTAATTAAGTTTATTTCTTTATCCAGCAATGTTATTTATGAAAGTAATTCTATATGGTACTCAAGGTTGATAGCTATAAACTATCAACCTATGATATATTTAATGAAACTTGGGAACACGTTGAAGTTGATGGGGCCTGCCACCAATGCCACTAAGATTGGTAACCTTCTGAGTTCAGTTCAATTTCCAGGACCCACAACCCACATGGTGGATGGAAAGAACCAACTTCTACAAGTTTGTACAAACCTCCATGGGTGCAGTGTGGCATGCACAAAACTAAATGTTCTTTGTGTGTGTGTCTGACTCTCTCTCGTTCTCTCTCTCTCTCTCTCTCTCTCTCTCTCTCTCATCCATCACACCCACACACACACACAAGCACACATATAAGCACATACACACATGCAATGAATAAAATGTAATAAAAATTTTATAAAAGAAAAGCTAGAGCTAAAAGTTAAGTTGCTAAAGAATAAATAAAGGATGTTGAAGTTATAAAACGTTACCATCTCTTAAGATATACATGCTGGCTGGACAGATGGCTCTGCAGTTAAGAATGCAAATGACTCATATGGAGGACCTGAATTAGTTTCCCAACATACCTAATCAGAAGGTCTACAGCTGCCTGTAACTCCAGCTCTAGCGCAGAGGCAGGAGGTGTCTGAGACCTTCTGGAGTCCAAAAGCACATACCTACACAAAGATACACACTTACATACATAATTAAAACTAAATGTTTTTAAAGAAATATAATATATATATATATATATATAATATATTAGTTTGGGGTGTGTGTGTTATGTATGTTTGGGGTTGCGTGGGAAGAATAAAAATTTTTGCTCATAATGCATTTATTAGTCACTATAATAACAATAGATAGAGCAAAATGGTCAGTTTTCTTTGCCTGCTATACTTTCTGCTCATGCATGTGTTCTGGTAAGCGCTGAGCAAATAATGTAACTGACTCTGACATTCATGATACAACTTTGATCTCCAATTTACTTCCAAGTGTAGCATTCTATGATTCTGAAAGTCAGGTGACATCTTTGGCCAGCCTCCACTGCCTCGGAATCATAACCACCAAGAACTAGAATTACACAGTTAAGATTTGGAGCAAACAGCATCACTGAGCAGATATACTCTGGCATTATGCTGTGTCAATGTCCACATCTATTAAGTTTGTTTGCTAACTAGATGTATTATCTCTCTCATGTTGGGATTTCTGTAGGTGTGGACAGATGGGTTGAAAGTCTTCCTTCAGGCATAGCGCACATAGGACTGGGCAGATGGGTTCCAATAAGCAACCTTTAGGCGTGGAACACATGGATGAAAAACAGAGAGAAAAGACACACCATTATCTAGTGATGGGTAAAATCAAGTTAGGAATAGACATCATTTAAAAATATCCAAAATATTAAAAGCAAAACTGGAGGCTGGCATGATGCTGATTTCTTTCAAAGGTGCAAATTTTAGTCCCCAAGTTATGGGTTATAAGTGACCCCGGAAGCCTGGAAAGAGGAATTCTAGTCATAAGACAATAGAAGTTCAAACACTTTTGTACTGACATAAGCAGAGTTCATTTCATTAAATATTTCTTTTTTTATTTTTTTTTCTTTTATTGGATACCTTTTATTTACATTTCAGATGTTATCCCCTTTCATGGTCACCCCTCTGCAACCCCCTATCCCATCCCCCTTCCCCCTGCCTCTGTGAGTGTATTCCCCCACCTATCAGTGATTAGTTGAGTATTTTAGAGACTGCTAAACAAATGGGAGAATAGTCTTAATGAGAAATGCAAATATCAGAATACAGATGTTTTCCAGGGAAGAGAGATGAGCGAAAATAACGAAATGAAGGAACAGGTGTAAAGGCAGGAGACTTAAACTGTCCCAATACCCAAGGTAAAATGAAAAAAGCCTTATACAAGTGTCCAGTGGGAAAATAGGTATTTGAGGCAGGGCATGGAGAAAGAGCAGGAATTACAGCTGACAAGATCGTTGCCAAGACTGACAGCATGAGGTGGCTGGCAAAGTCAGTTGACTTATTGGCTCTATTGGTAGAAGCACCGTGTCTGTTCTGATAACTGGAAGCCAACTGTGCTGAACAGCTTCTGCTGAGGGCCACGTTCCTAAGCTGCCATCTCTGATCTGTGTCATGCCCCAGCTGGTGCTGGCCTATCAACACAGAGCTGGTGAGCTCTCTCTGACTTCCAACCCTGGTGGAAAGAGACAGGTTAGAGTACTTATTCCTGTAAGACACTATCATGGGCCAGTTGCATCCCTGTCATGCAAACATGCATCTGTCTCCACACTTACAAGTCTGGACTCTGGGATCAGCCCCTTCTCTCCACCTTTTCAGCAAAGTATGAGAAAAGTATCTGGCTTTACTAGCCCTAATGTGTGCACCATTCCAACCATGTAATTGTGTAAATAGTTCACTTGCTTAAATATTTAAAAAGAAGTTCAATGAATGTTATTGGTTTGTATATGAGTACCTTGACTGATAAAGGAACCTAAGGTGTCTTATATCAAACACCTAACAGAAGACCATGTGATTATTTAGATATCTCATGTCCCTGTGGTAGATTCCATCATTGTGCATGTTACAAATGAGGAGATGGAGGTCCCCTGCTTATTTTGCTTAAGGTTAAACAGTCAGTGCGAGGCTGTGGTGGGCTTGGCCCATATTCTCTGACTTAAGAGTCTCTCTAGGGCAACAAAAGGGAATGTACAACAGAGAATGAAAAATAAGAACAACAAGTCCCCACTCTCCACATCTAAACATGCCCTGGGAAATCCATCCCTAACCTTAGGCTTCCCCAGCCTATGTCAGGCAGCAGATTCCAAGAATGCTTTCTCCCAGAACTTGACCTTCATTCCACTCCCAATCCAATCCCGGAACATTTACTCACCTACTTTCAGCTCCCCTCCTGCAATGAGTAAGCACGCCACACTCAGAACATTGCTTCTGTCCACGGGGAATTCTAAGGTGCCCATCACATAGAGGCGTCTAAGCACCGGGAGATCGGTATCCACAAGAACAGTCTTATCTGCGGGAGACAAATAAGGTCACTCGGAGATTCACCTAAGACAAGAGCCCCTTCCTCTTCTCCAGGGATGTTTCATGCTTCCAGCAATTCCAGAGCTGCTCGTGTTGTTCCTCAAGGCAGGCCAGGTACAGCAACCAGAACAAATATTCTATGTGAGGCAGTCTCATTAACAAATAGGAAAGAATGTCAGTCATCTGGAGCAACTTTTGTCACTTTCTTAACACAACAAATGTTATAACCAAAAAATTCTTGCTTATATCCTCACATACCCCAAATACAACCTCAATTTAGTACAAGCTTAGTACATAAAGTTATAACTCCCTAGGCTTCATACCTGTATCCTCAATTTTGACTCTAGTTTCAAAGCACACAGAACAATACCTAAGGCCTTGGCCTTGAAAGGATAGACAATTTGGTTTAAATATCAGCTCTGTTACCTGCTAGATGGGAGACCAATTTTATCTTTCTACATCTCGATTATTTTCTGTGAAATGGGAATGAAAATAGTATCTACTTTCTCACAGGTCTTTTTCAAGTATTAAAATATTTAATTAGATTAGGGTGCTTACACATGGGAACTCCCTGATTTCCACAGTACAATACAAAGTCCACAGGCGCCCTCAGAAAGTGCTGAGGAGAACCATTGTATACAAATATTCATTTGCTTGGCATGTGTGTAGGTCTACGGGTGGCTTCAAACCATTATTCTCCATTTATCTCTCCTTCTTTCACCTCCTTCCTCTCCCCTCTTCTCCCATTACCCCTCCTCCCTTCATCCTTCACAGAAAAGCCTTTTCTGTATAACTTCCAGAAAAATAATCACAGATTTTGCCTGAACTTAACAATAAAGTAATGTATGAATAAAACATTTTCACTTAAAACAGTAAATATTTCATGTAGGCTGAAGTATTAAGGGTTGCTCTCTTCATCATGAATTAAAGATGCCCAATAAATGTTTCTGCTTAAATTTCAAGTACCACAATCACTGATGGGTGTACAGATTTTTTTTTTTATAAAAAAAAGTTCTTTTGCTAGTATAATCTCATTTCACATACCAGGAAACAATGTACTCTGCCATTCATAGGGACCTGACCAGGCAAATTAACTTGTCATGAGCAATGCCTTGTGAGTGTTTCCACGGTTTCTTAGTTAGAAGACCAGATATGCCCTCCTGTGGCAAAGACTAGGAGGCTGCAAGATAACTGGTTCCTTCTTCCTCTTGGGATTTACAGTTTTAGACCCCATCTGTCTTTACAGTTAAATGAAGTCATGTGACTGAGTTGTAGCCAATAACATGCAGGCATACTTCCAGTATAACACCTTCAGCCTCCCCCATACCCTCTCTGCCACCTCGTTCTCTCAGCTGAGCACAAGTAGTTGATCTCAAAGTAGCTGCATGGCCCCGCATCATCAGCACAGCCCACTCCATGAGGAACAGTGCTGGGTTTTAATACTTCTCCTCCTTTACGATTTCCACCACTACTGCCTCTGGAGAAACAATCCACCTCTTTCATACTCCCAAGACACCATCTACATATTTAAGTCAGAACACTAACATGGATTATTTGAGTTATGTCTACACATGATTGTGTATTAGATAGTCATTATCCCTGAGTCTGTCCTTCCTGTCCTCTTTTTAGAGGAGGACACTAATCATTTATGGAAAAAAGGAATTGTGCTTATTATAATGTTGAAAATAAAGACATTAATCAAGTGTTTCCAGCTCAGGAGAGTTTAGTCCATACACACTGTCAATTCAAGAGTCCATCACATTACTAACAGGTATTCAATAACTCACTAGACAAAAAAGACATAGATCTGTCTCATCTCGGGCTCTTTTCAAAATATTCTAACAAAAGAGTGAAATATTAAGACAGTGCTATAGTTTTATATATTTAGCTGGTTCATGATTTTGAAGTAAAAGTTATTTCAACAAAGAACTTTAAAGATTAAAGTTTTGTTCAGTCATCATGTGTCCCAAACTATAGTCCATGTTTGAATATAGAACTTGATTACACAAAACAGTAAGCTCAGCACAGTTAAATTATTCATCCATTCACGGAATGTGCACAGAAACACACCACACACAGTAATGTGCACAGATACATCATGTGCATTTGTGTGCCTGCACATGCGCACTCACACTAACACACACACACACACACACACAGGAACACTAGACTCTTTGAAGGTAAATCCTGTGTAAAAAATATGACAAATACATAAGATTTGGGGTTTTCCTTTTATAACATGTCCATCTTGAAGAAACACTCCCTTTGAATTGTCCTTCCTACTCCAAATGTCCCAACCAATTTCCTAGGAACCACACACAGATTCACTGCATGGGACCAGTATATGACTTCTTCCCTCGTGTTTATTTTATCAAGACGTGAAACAAAATCTATGTACATTAGGTCTTGAGAACCATCCCAAGGAGGACACATTTGTACAATCCAGCAGCATCCAGAGAGAAAGGATAGGATGCCAGGAAGAGAAGTATTAATATTGTTTCTTTAGGTGTTATATTTTGCACTTTGAAGTTTCCTAGATTCAACTCTCCAACTTTGTTGTTCCTTGCCTTTCTTACAATATGTCAACCCTTTCAAGAAGTTGGAAATGAAAGATGAGTGACAGGCATTTCTTACCATTACATGACACAGATATACTAATAAAATAATGCTATATAGACTTGAAGTGATCCTATATTTTAATTAAATGGTTGTGGTCTGATATTTTTTTATTTCCAGATACTTCTGATGGGGAAATATACTAAGGTACCTATTCTGCTATAATGAAATAAACATATCTCATTTCACCTTTTCTGTTAAAGGGGTTCTCCTTGAGATGAAACTGACATAAACC
The DNA here is from genome assembly GCA_021653895.1 of Mastomys natalensis. NCBI lineage: Eukaryota > Metazoa > Chordata > Mammalia > Rodentia > Muridae > Mastomys > Mastomys natalensis. The sequence continues at coordinate 415,552 of JAJTUV010000121.1, read as the reverse complement.
AGGAAATGTGCAATTCGTGCTGAAACTGGCCCCAGAGCAGACAAGCTGTCCATTCAAATTGTCCTCAGACATACGGGCAGCTTGCATGTTTTTGTCCCAGTGTGTATTTGAACCATATGCCACACTCTCTACAAGTGGCATCATCTCTGTGAAATTCCTCAAAGCACTTCTGGAGGTCACACGTAAAAAGTTATATAACCCACTTAATGAATACAAATGATGGGCCACCTCTTATCTTCACTGTCCCCCAGTACTTTCCACCTACTCCTAGTTGGGTGCAGCTCCACCATTCTAGTTTGTCAATGACCAATCTATCCTACTTGAGAGACTGAGCTCTGGCATATGGCGGGAACCATCTGGAATTTCTGTTGCTCAATAGGAGGCTGATGGGGGAGCTGATCTGGAAAGAGCCTCCAAAAAAATAATGAGTTCCAGATGTAATTAAAGACTGCCTTTCCCGCCCAAAGGGCCTTAGGACCAACCATGGGGTAGTGTCTCTGGGTACCGAATCACACTCTTTTACCACTTGCTCATCCATCAAGTGCTAAACACCACCATAGTTATCCTAGTATCTCTTGACATGCAACTGGTTTTTGTTTTTTTGGGTTTGATTTCTGAACATGTTCTATATTGATAATCATAAATATAAAAAAAACTTTAAAAGAATTATCTGTAAACTTAACTCTAAAGAATATCTTCAGGATCTCCCTGTGTACTGAACATAAGAATAATAAGACAAAGGAAACCTAATCTTGTACAAATATATCACTATCCTCAAGAACAGAAAAGCAAAGACCTGACCCAAGTGTAAAGACAGATGTCTCTGAGAAGGACTAGGACCTCTTCTTATACCAGGAGACACTTAGCTAACATAATCATGAAATATTTCATATAACCTCAACTCTAAATTTAAACTCAGTTTTCCCCCAGAAAAGTTCAAGAATCAAGGTCACTATTGGGTAGCATTCCAAGCTCTGACACTTGTCTAAACCCTGCAAAAATAAGATCAAGGGCAAAGGGCACAGATTTTGAGAACAATAATGGGGTCATATGCATAGGCATGAATTAGTGGAGCCAGAACCACTGTTTGTATGGTAGGTACTGTATCAGGCCCTATAACTTAGGTACGGAGGACAGTTTCCATAAAACTCCATTGTCGCGTAGGCAGCCTGCCCCAGCAGTGGACATAAACGAAGCTTCTGAGGAAGAGTAAGAGCATTCAGGGCAGAGTAGGGTGCACAAGGATCATTTATTTGCAGGGTGTCATTTTCCTGCACCTTTCATAAGTAATAGGTTTGTTTCTGTATCCAAATTCAGCTGCAATATTGTCCTATAAGTGCACGAACGAAGTGAACAGTAAATGCTAATGTCATTGGATCTCTAGTAAATGAGATAACCCTTCCTTAAACAAAAGAAGGGAATATTTTCAGCCCCGATTCAAGAAAGAAAGGCAGGTCCCTCACTAGTGTGCATGTGTGTATGTGAGAGAGAGCAGACAGAGACACAGAGACACGGAGACAGAGACAAAGAGACAGACTTCAACAGAGTTTCAGATAGTGAGAAGGGAGATTGGTAAAGAGGAGATAACAACTCCCCTCATTTATTTAGTGCAAAGTTTTTGGTGACACCTCCCATCTTTTGCAGCCTTGTTTAACTTTAAGGAAATAGATTATCATAATTTATAAATATGGCCAGGAATACTAGTTTGAAAATAATGGAAAATTTTATACATAAATAATTCACATGAATAAAAGATTAACATGACTGAAAATTAGTGTTCAGGAGACACGTTATTGAAACAATGGCACTAGCTTCTCAAGAGATTCGTCCCACAGAAAAAGTGAACAGGATCCTGCTTGACAACAAGGATACATTCTCTCTGTAACAGCACTCTGCTCAGTGAGTTGCAAGCTTTAGTGCATGCTTTTTAAAACAACAACAACAAAAAATCAAATCCACACAGGTGGTTTCTTTATTCTATCCTGACTATCATCTTTTTTTTTTTTTTCAAACTGGTCTTAAAAATAGGCAAAGGAAACAGTTTGCACAGGGCCTGGAGGCACGATTCAAGAAAGAAAGGCAGGTTCCTCACACCTTGATGAAAAACCATCTGCCTCTGTGGGGTGTGTGTGTGAGTGAGAGAGACAGAGAGAGAGAGAAGAGGAGAGAGGCAGAGAGAGAGAGAGAGAAGAGAGCAGGAGAGAAGGAGAAGAGAGAGAGAAGAGAGAGACAGAGAGACAGAAACAGAGACAGAGAAGACAGAGAGACAGAGAGAGACAGAAGAGACAGAACAGAGACAGAAGAGACAGAGAGACAGAGAGAGACAGAGAGACAGAAACAGAGACAGAGAGAGACAGAGAGACAGAGAGACAGAACGAGACAGAGAGAGACAGAGAGAACAGAAGAGACAGAGAGAGAAGAGAGACAGAGAGAGACAGAGAGAGACAGAGACAGAGAAGAGAGGACAGAGAGAGAGACAGAGAGACACAGAGACAGACTTCAACAGAGATTCAGACAGCGAGAAGGGAGGAGATAACAACTCCCTCATTTAAACTACATGTTACCATTCCCATCCCACCCCACATATACTCTGAATGCCTCCTTTTCCAGCCCTGTGCAGACATGCATAATTCCCACAGCAGAATCAACACTTTAAATTATGATATTTTAATTGATCAATAAAATGTTTAACATACAATGTTTGCCTCTCCTCTAGTCTATACCATCTGTTCTACATAAACAAGCAAAAAAATGTCAAATCTGGGTAATAGGAAGGTTTTTTTTTTTTTTTTAAGTAAAATTACCAAGGAGTGTCAGATCAAGCCTCTGAACTCCAAATTCTGAAAGGAAAATGCCAGAAAGTGCTACTACCTTCATAGTGATGACAGGAAGTTACAGCCTTTTCTCAGTTTTCTGTTTTGTCTCTTTTTCAATGTTGGCTACTTTTATGTCAGCCTTACATAAACTGGAATCATTTTGGAAAGGGGAACATCAATTGAGTAAATGTTCCCATGAGATTGGGCTGTGATGCCTTTTCTTGATCAATGATTGGTATGGGAGGGCCCAGCTCACAGTGGTAGGTGACATCACACCTGGGCTAATGGTCCTGGGGACTCTAAGCAAGCAAGTGGAGCAAGGCATGAGGACCAAGCCAGGAATCCGTGTTCCTCCATCTCTTTGCATCAGTTCCTGTTTTGAGTTCCTGCCTTGACTTCCTTGGTGGATAAGATGACAAGCTGTAAGATGAATACACCCTTTCCTTTCCAAGTTGCCTTTGGTCTTCTTGTGTTATCACAGCAATAAAGACCCTAACTGAAACAGCTGTTGTTTTCACAAAACCTCAAAAATGTCAGACAGGCTGACTTGAAGTTGCAATTTGAACAAGAGCATGGTCTTCTGCTTGCACCAATATATCAAGTACACAACAAAAGGGGAAAATCAACCTTGAAATCCAAAAATAATCCAAAATATCAAATTTTGATAAATTTGAAGTTAGGGGTTGAGCTATGACCACATAATTCTTCTACTTCTTTCATTATAAATGAATATAGGTTGACATGAAGATTAAGGATAAATTAGTCTCTCCAATCATAATAGTGCATATGTGGATAAGCAACATATCATGTGGGAAGGAAAAAGCTGGTGACTCTCAGGAGATCCAACTAAGATATTTTTACATGGTACACTTTGTCAAAACAAGACTAAGCTTAAAATGTATTCCGATGTGTTTGTTTTGATGTGTTTCCCCAAGAAAAATAATGAGACCTACTTCTAGTAAATTCATGTATGTTCACAATTTAATGCTGAAGAAAAAAGTGTGGAGCCCTACAAAATTATATGCTCCTGAGTGAAGTTCTTTAGGCAAAGATCTGTGTAGCAAACGTTCTATTCAGAGAGTTATTTCCCCATGAGTTCCTCACTGGAGACAAAGCCCTGTTTTAGTTTACACTTCAAACAGAGAGCACAATATATTCCAAAATTTGTAAGATTCTTCATTTCTCTTCACTACTGTTATGTGTTCTCAAGATTTTAATATATTTTTCTAACTAGAAGAAAATCCCCAAACAATACTATATTCCTTAAAGATGTTGACATTTGTATTCTATTTTCCTCTTAAACTTTATATATGCTGTTTTATGAATATAGATTTATTGCTTTTAAAGGCTTAAAATATCCTAACAAATATTGACTCAGATATTTCAACATGTGATGTCAATTGGCTAAACAAACCAATTTATATGTAATAATCCTAAATATATAACAATATTTTCATTTATAAAGTCTGCAAATAATTTCTGTGGTGATTACCATTGTTCTGAACTTTTCTATATATTTAGAGTGTTCCAGAACCTATAAAGTCTATGTCCATCTGACTGTCTGTGTAGTTCAGTAAATTATGTGAATCTGATATAAAGATTTCAAAACAAATTCTCGTTTTTAAATTTAAATGTTTTGTCAGTGAAATAGAATCTTTATTCATAATTCCAAGTATATTCACAATTCTAAGTATAGTCTTAATTCCAATAATATTCAGATTCTACAACTTCAGCCAAAATCCCAACACTCTAAAGTATCTCTACATAACTGACACAGATACTGAAATTTTCTTTAGTAAAATCCCTCTTTTCTATGCAGGGAATATGGCACTCTCCAAGACAGGAATATAAAAGATGGCATTACCCCTGATGAATAAATTGGCTCACGTACCTATTCATTAACTTGGCAATACTGTCAAATCTTAAACAATGGCAGATGCTATTCAAATATTCTGCCTTCATGAAGAGGAGTAACTTTTTGTTTATTTTGGGGATGGGCTTTTATTGTGTAGCTCAGTCTGGCCTTGAACATGTCATTGTCGCCCTCCCCCCCCAAATGTTTTACACTCTGGGACTATGGGTATGTACCTGCATTGAGAAGAAGCTTTTAATGCAACTAACCAGGCTGAAATTTTTGCTGAAAGGAGAAAGTAGATTTGAAGACTTTTTAGTATTTACCTCTGATGAAATCATCAGAATAACCATAACAATAAAGGAAACGTTGTGAAACCCTACTGCAAGGCAAAGAATATAAAAGTAGTTCTGCAGTTACTGCCATTTCTCAAATGTGTCTGCATTTCCTCCCTGTAGGGTCTGTTCCCTGACAAAGACTACACAGAGAAAGACATCACCAGGGTGGTGATCAATATGAGAAATAAAACATGCAAGACCATCCCAGTGTCAGGCATGAAAAAGGACTTCATCACTGTCATCTCTCTCACAAGTTAAACATACAGGTCTGGATGCTCACGACACCCAGACATTCCTCTGTTGTGTGAACCAACGCAAAGCTACATGGGCCAAGGGTTTGAAAACTAAGAATTGGTGGAGGAAATAGACATTAAAACACAACCAATACAACAGCTAAAGAAATACAAACCATACAATTCAGTAAGCAGAACGGTGCATAATGCTGTAAGAGCGATAATGAAGACCACAGGAAGAGGCTGACCAAATACAGAGGAAGCCATCTTTAAGTAAAAAGTAGGAGAGAGGTCAGCATATAGGAAGCACAGGAAAAAAAAAACAAAAAAAAAAAAAAAAAAAAAAAAAAAAAAAAAACACCTCCCAAGTGTAACAGAACTGAGGGCTATGATACAGAACAGTGGGAAGAGAGTCAGTGAGAAACGTAGGCAACGGCAAAGCAAGCAGAACTTTGGTGGTTCTGCAGAACAACAATGAACTTCATCCCAAGGAGGATGGCAAACCACTGATAAGTTTCTAGCATGCAGAGAAATTCCCACAATTGAGTTGTGATATGAAATTATGAGCAGAAGGTAGAGTGTAGAGAGGAAGAACAGTGGGGATACTAGAGCAGTTCAGAGGCAGTCTAGTGGTGCACTTAGGAGGTGATGGCGCATATCCTGTGGCTTGCTCTGACTGGATCCTGATGCTTCAACCCATCTTGGCTACTCAGATTCCTGGATGTTTCTAAAAATCTATACTTTTAGAATTATTAATGGAACGCGACTTCCCTATGTTAAGATAAGACAGCTGGATAAAAGAAAGGCAAGTGGAGAGGCGTACTGCAGGAGAGTGTCTTTGGTTTAGTGTGAGAGTTCTTGAAGTCATCCCAGAAGAGACTTCAAGTTAAGTGGATAAAGGCAGAAAATATTTCATGGTTTCTACTGACAGTGCCATCTGTTGATGGTCTCACAACAGGAAATTTTATTTTCTTGGAACTCACCAAGGGCAAAGAGACAGAATGAAGAGAGGTGAATCGGGTTTTAGAATTGGATGAGAGATCCAGGAAACTTTTTGATCATGAAAATATGTGTGTGTGCTAACAGAAGGTACCACGTAGACAGGGAGACAGAAGAGGAGGTAGGGATTGAAAAGAGACAGCCAATGGAATGAGCAACTTGAAAAGGAAGAGAATAAGAAAAAGCCAGAAATGAGAATGTCTTTCGGGGGAGACAGACAGCTTTCTCTGTGACAGCAGAGAGAAGGGAGAGGATGTTGGGGCACTACAAGCCCTATGCATTTATCTCCTTTAGGAAAGAGCCTGAGAACACAAAACAATGGGTAAAGCACACACCACTGACACTCAGATGTGAGAAGCTTCTGTTCACCTCAAATCATTCCATTAAGAGTTACACTAGACCTGTCAACAGACAATTAAAGAATGACATCCAAAAGAAACCTTCATTGTGTGAAGTCAGTCTATACGTTGGGTATTTAACTTACTGCACTTAATAAGAACTAGAATGTTAGAATTAATGACTGATACGTAAGTGTACAATACAGATATTAGTGTGTGTATGCTCATCTATCAATATGTAAACCAAGTACATTTTACATATAAAAACTTTCTAGCCATCCAGTCTCAAATAAAGAATTTACATGATGTAACGTGGGAGAACCTTGAAAACTTTATGCAAAGTGAAAACAATAAATGCATTATTCCATTTATATAAAAGGTATAGAACAGACCAAAGAAGGAAGAGGGGGATGAAAGGGAAGACAAGGTGGTGATGGTAGAAATGATAGAAATGCTCAGGGCAAAAAAGACAGGACATTAAGAGCTATGGATAATAGGTGAGGGGGGGGATTCTACAAACTAATCAACCATCCTAAAATTGACTATGATGTTGGTCACATAATTCTGTAAATACATTAAAATCCATACATTTGAAATCCTTAAATGGATGAGTTGTGTGGTGTACAAATTCAACTTTATTAAGTCTCTTTCAAAGTGATGTATTTTATGGAGTAATATGAAAAATAATCTTAAAATGTTGCATCTTTTCAAGCAAGGGTAACAGTTTGAAATCTGCTATTTGTGAAAAGGTAGGAAACAATAAAGTTATGTATAGATAATTAGTTTTAAATGTTTTTTGTAGTTGAAATAGACTCTCTCTGCTAGGACATCCAAGGAGCAAGCAGTGTTGCCATGTGCAGGAAATGAAAGAAGGTGGAGGACAAAAGACTGATGAGAAAAAATACAAAGACTATTCTTTTCAGCCTTAGAACAAGGAAATGTGCTGCCTGGTTTTGAATGCTTTAGAGCCAGTGGAGTGGCTGAGGGGGAAAAGGTCCTTATTTCTAAGCATAGTTACGAGTCTCTATTTCCAAGATACATAAGGGAGAAGAAGAGAGACAACTTCTACAAGTTGTTCTCAGACCTCTGCACATGGTGGCATGTGTATGCATGTACACATGTACCACAAATAAATTAACTAATTAATATTTTAATTTACATTTAAATTACGTTATTTATTTATTTTTTAAATATCTATTTATATTTAATATAAATTAATAATATAATATATCAATTGATATAATAAATTTAATAAATACATCATGTAATATATTTATTTATACTTAATATAAAATATTAAATCTTTCATATTTATATCTGTTTAATATTTTAATTAACATTTTCTGAAGATAAAACTAAGAGGCCAGTTAGATTTCCATTTGTTAAAAGCAAAGATTTCAGTCCTATGTGTGCACTGTGTGTGACAGTGTACATGAATATGCCTAAGTATGTACTAGGTATGAAAATACACGTGTATCTGCCTGTGTATGCACTATGTGTGAAGGCAAACATGAGCCCTGCCTATGTATGCACTAACTTTGGAAGTGCCCTTGAACCAGTCTGTGTGTACACTGCACTGGAAGGTGCACTTGAACCTGGTTCATTTCTTTAGTTTTCTCTGTGTCCTGGCTACGCCTGCAATCCTCTTCCATAGCCAGCATTCCTCGAGAAAGACAACATTCCATCAATCCTTCTATCCCTTGACTTCCTTTTGAATGTTGTTTATATTTGCTATTTGTAGATTTGCATTTTTGAACAATGTTTCACACAGTTATACATCTAGGAATTCAGGAATAAAGTGGCCATTTGATTTTAGCTCACTGTTTCTTTTGTTTTGGCTTTGATTTCTGCTTGCTAAATGAGAATGGTGGCAGGAACAAACTTGGCTACCTTGCACCGATTACACTGGCTCTGATAAACTATCTTCACTGTTGTTTTGCTCATCAATAACTATGGGTGACAATTCCTCAAAGTCAAAATTCATAGTCAGGCAAAAACAGAATTGTGAATGCATAGCCAGGAAAAGTAAGAACGTTACTGAATTATCAACAATCAATTAATATCCCAAAGGTGAATAAAGGAAACACATCAAATGCATGCAGAATAGAAAAGGCAGCAGGGGAGAGCTTACACATGATCTAAAAAATTTTAGAAACACATGAAGAAGAAATTTTTAAAATGGGCTTCTATCTTATTTTTCACTTCCTTTATTTCTAATTGGGAATTTCAACTCCTATCTCTCAGTATGATTAGATAATATAACAGGAGTATTTACGTATGCATAGGCAACTCTTCCGATGTGATTTACAGTAAGTTGGCATTGTCCTGTTGGTTTTAAATGCCATCTTCTTTCTGAAGTCATCATTCTTATGTTTTTGTGTTGTATTTCATTGTGCACACTTCTGTCTCTTCATATGATGGCACCAGAGCCCTTAGGATACTAACACTCCCCAAGAGTCTCTAGGCTCCCACATTAAACTCCCTACAAACCCTTGCAGATTGCTATCCATTTGCCTTTATTCAATATTATAACCAACTTGTCACATTTAAATTTTTAATGTGCATACAATTTCAACTCGGGTTACTGGAACAGAAAAGAGATTCGAGTGAGATGGCTCAGCATGTAGAAGCACCTGCCACCAAACCTGAAGAGCTGAGTTGTTTCCCAAGTTCGTATGGTGGAAGGAAAGAACACACTCCTGAAAGTTATCTTCTGAGTTCCACATGCACAACATGGAATCTGCATGAAGGTGAATGAATGCACATACACAGAAGTAGATATAGATAGATATACCTATATACATACATACACACATATACTTAATAATAAGAAAGAAGAAGGAAAAATAAGGAAGAAAGGGAGGAAAAGAGGGAGAGAAAGAATGAACTGAGAGAAGGTAGTCTTCTAATCCTGTGTAATTCATAAATACATTCGAAACACTTACCTTTCCCACACTCATAGAATGGAAGAATTATTCTTGTGAAAATTACCATTCTACAAAAAAAAAGCTCGTTTTTCAAGGTAACCCCAATTAAAAATCTCCATATCTTTCTTCACAGAGATACTAAATACTATCCTAAAATATCCTAGACAGCCAGAGAAATCCTGAGCCTTTAGGAACAACATAAATGTCCTTCTACTGACTAATGGAAAATGCAAATGTGGTGTATATATACTATGGGATACTATTCAGATGTAAAGAAAAAAAAATAAACATGACATCCGCAGGGAAAACTAATGGGATTAGAAAATATTATAAGTGAGGTAAGCCATATCAAGAGGGATAAACACCAAATGTTCTCTCTTATTTGTGGTTCCTGGCTCCATTCATTTAGATTTGGATATATTGTCTAGAGTAACTAGAGAAATCTTGACAGTAGACAGATCACACATGAAAGGAGCACTGAACAGGGGAATAGCAGCGTAGAAGTGATAGGGAAATGGGAAAATATGGGGTGGCTTTAATTGGGGTTTAAATGAAGATGAGTTACTTAGGCTGACAATACTACCCCCATGAGTTGTAGACTATCTAACAAAACTCCAGTAGCCAGACAAGAAAAATATGCTTTGCAGTCATTGGCCAGGTAAAAGCAAATGACACTCAAAACAATATGAGCTTTTACTGCTGCCTTTGGTTGCTTTCCAGAAGTTAGAGATAAGTCCCTATAACTGAAGATACCATGTGCTTTGAACACAGAATCTGGAGGACCTGAACTGGACCTGACCTGAAGATCTTCTCTCTGAGGACTGATGTTCATATACAAGAAGGTTCTATACAATTTTCCAAGAAAGAAAAGAAATTAATAGCCCTTTACAGTTATGTGTGTGTGTGTGTGTGTGTGTGTGTGTGTGTTATATAATATGTATGTATGTGTGTGTGTATATGTGTGTGTGTGTATACACATATATATGTGTATATGTGTGTATGTATACATGTGTATATATGTATACACATATACATAAATATGCATGCATACACATATACATATATACATGTATATATATAAAATACATATACAGCTAGGTACAGACATATATAGCTATTTAAGTATATATACATATACATGTATATGATTCATTGTAATGGATTACAACAATGAACAGTAATGGCAAGATAACACATTTTCTAGATAGATAGATAGATAGATAGATAGATAGATAGATAGACAGATGATAGATACATATGTACATATATATGCATATATGCATATACACACATTCACACATTTTTTTTAAAAGGCCAGGATTTGAGAGGGGAAAAGGTGTGTAATGGCATAGGAGAAATTGGAAGAAGAAAGGGAATAGAGGGAAGTAATGTAATTATCCTTTGGTCTTATAAAAGCTCATGTCACATTGCTGTCTATTCCACTAGTCTACATATCTGCATATGTGGCAATGCTATGCTGTTTAGATTATTACAGTTACACAGAATAAGGCCAAGCAGTACCATTATTTCTCTTGGATGATTATGTATAAGATTGTTCTAACTTGTTTGCTTGCTTAGTTTTGCAGTGCTATACAAAATGTAGGATTCTCTTCTTAATGTTTTTAGTAATGTTAGTATTATTTCATTTGAATTACATTGAGTCTGTTGAACACTTTGGTTGTCATGGACATTTTCTTATTACTTGCCTTAATCCATGAATGTAGGACATGTTTTCTTTTATGTCCTCTTCCATAGATATTTTCATTTCCATTGCATAATATAATTACGTAATTGACCCCTTCTCTTTCCTCCTTAAAAACCTTCTCATACACACCCCTCTTCTGTCACTCAAATTCTTGGCCTCTTTTTTCTATAATTATTACATGTATACATGCATGTGTAATCATTTTAAATCCTAGAATTTTGTTACATTGTTACTAGCTTTAACTAGCTTTCTTGGGGAAAGGGCCATATGCAGTTTTTACTTGTAAGATCATATCATTTATGAATGGTGATAATTTAACTTCCCTTCTTCAGTTTGAGTACCCAACATCATTTCTCTTACGTGGTCGTTCTGCCTAGGATATGCAACAGCTTGACAAGTAAAAGTAGAAGAAGTGGTCACCTGTTAGTTCCAAGTCTCAATAAGCTTCTGCTTTCTCCTATGCATGAGAATGTTAGCTGCTATACATCATAAATTTCCATTGGTATACTGAAGTATGCTATTCTTTAAATCAATTTATTCAGAGAGTTTTTCTCACAAAAAGGATCGAGCTTTATGGCATGGCTTTTCTGCATTCATTGTCATTTACTCTGTTGCTGTGTATACTTATTGATAAGCAAAAGTCAACATAAAGTGTGTATACCTTTGTACTCCTTGATGGAAGCTTGTGTGGTCATCCTTGAACATATCATGAAAAATAATTCAAAGGAGTGATGGGATAGCTCAGTAGGTAAAGATGTTTGTTCCCAGTCTGGCAATGTGAGTTCCATTCCCAAACCCATATGGAAGGAGAAAAGAACTAATTACTGTTGGTTATCTTCTGATCTCCACAGTGGCGTGCATGTACACACACACACACATACACCACACACTACACACACACACACACACACACACACACACACAAAAAAAAACTACATGAAAGAATTTTAAAGAAGAGAATAAACTATTATTGGATACTTTTATATGTTCATGTTGATCTGTATTTTTCACAGGAAATTCTCCATGGATTATTTTTAAATAAATTCACACAAGCTTTGATAAGAATAGGGAATTTGATGAGTGACATGTACAAGGAACATACTGGTCTTCTGTCATGCCACACCAATACATGAAGAGCAGGCTGGCCATGACAATGGAATGTAACAATGAGTACAGACCTGGACTTAAATCCTAACCAGCCGTTCTTCTCTGGGAACCAAGCAAAGTTCCGGGGTGCCTGAGCACTCTGCTTTGAAGTATTTCAACTAAGTACTCACTGCTCCAACACTGCTTTTGGAAATAGGTCAGCATTCAGACTACACATGATTTAAGAACACCTTATTGATTCAGATGCTCATTAAAGATAATTCCTTCTATGATAAGATAGGACCTAGCTGGAGGAAGTCCTTAAAAGGGATACCTTTTCTCTACCCCTTCCATTGTCTCTGCTTCTGGGCAACCATCACTGCTGGACTTTCCCCATCACTCCCTCCTCTTAGGATGTTAGTGCACTGTCTCAGTTTCTGTGGTTCAGGTTCAAAGGTTGACTGAGCCAGTCGAACCATGGACTACATACAGCCTCTGGAATCATGAGCCAAAATAAATGTTTCTTCCTTTTCTTGAGGCTTGCCCTGCCCCAGTGGAAAGTGAACCACCACAATCTCCATTAATGAAAACTGCGATTTGAGTTTGCCTATGACGGGAGGTGTTAAAGGGGTGGGGGTGGGAGGGAAATCCTGGTATTATACAGTCTATAAAAATTGTTGATTTTATTTTCTTGATGAGGCTTGAACTAAACATGATGTAACAAGAAATATGTTATCAATCAAATTCTATGTTTTTTTGGGGAAACAATTAGTCCCTGGCTTCTCTTTGTTACCTGAAAATCCTTGGCAGGGAGCCACATGGGTCTTTAGTCCTGGTCTTTTTCCTGGAGGGCGGGGGCCACTGGAGGAGCTGCCCACATTTCTTATACAGCTTTAGGGAAAAGACTCATAACCATACTTAATGTATAAAACCTGTGATTTCCATGCAAACGGCTGCTTTCCTCGGATTAAAAAAAAAAAAAGCAAAAGCCCTCTTTAACAATTTAAAGTCTTTTAACTATTTCCTTTCCTTCTGATCTTCTAGAAACACCCTTTAGCTTTCTCTGCCTACAGCCTGCCCTTGAGTGACACTTTCTGATAAATAAGATCGTTTTAAATAGAGGGAGGTATTTGGATCATTAAGGCTGGCAAGAGCTCCTTAAGCCCACTTCAGGTACATATACTAGGAGACTGACAGAATTTCAGGGCCCTCTCTGGCCCCTAAGTCACAACTAATTTCTTCAACAATACTGGTTTTTACACTCTCACTGCATTTCAAACAACACAACTCGGGCCCCTTCTTGGGAACTAATGCCATTGGGTTCAGCCAGCGTGGAGGATGTCTGTATTACAAGCTTCCCTTAGACTTTCACTAAGAAAAGGAAACCAAACAGAAACAGGTGCATCCGCGGTATGCAAATGAGAGAAGGTAACCTCTGAAACTATTTCACAGGAAACAGAAGATGCACAAGCTGCTCCCTAACTAAAACCACAGGAGGGGTGTCAAATACTGAATGCTAAGCCACAGGAGGCCTGCAGGCTGAAGAGGCAGTGAATCCCCAGTGAGCTCTAAACTCCTGATTGGCAAAGTACACCGGGCCCAAGAGGCCCTCGGGGTGCTGAGCCACAGGGGGCCCATCAAGTGCTCAGGTGGAAGGTAAGGGGTAGGAAAAGGAAGCAGACAAACTGTGTGAGGGAGCTTGAATGAGAGGCCACGGATTTGCCAAGGGTGAAGAAAAGTGAGAAGCACTACAGGGAATACCTGAAGGAGAACTGGATTAAGAAAGGAAGGAAACTCTGCTCTCTCCCACAGGGCATCTTTTCCCCCATGGCAAAGTGCATCTCACAAGGAGTGAGTTTCTGGTCCAGGAATGCTAAAGAAATACTGGCAGGAAGAGTTTCCCAACATCGGCACCTCCTAAGTCTCAGGAGAGTCACCATCCATTCCTGTTCACCAAGGTTCTCTGTGTGAGGAAACACTTTAGGAATGACTGGTGAGATGCTCCCCATCTCTCCTCTCTCATCTTCTCATTCTCCTTTTCTTATTCTAATATTTCCTGGTCATCCTCAGCATGCCAAATCCTATATTGTACCTGGTAGCCATCAACAAACAAACAAACAAAAAAGAGAAATATCCCTCTGACCTCAGGGTAATATAAAAGCAAAAAATAATTATAGATTAACCGTTTGTGATAGAAAGATGGCCAGGATATTGTAGGAACACACAATCAAATGAAAATTCAAAAGTGTTTTTAAATAGTTCAGTGTCAAAGAATAAAAGTAAGCACACGAGGAAAAGAGATGAAAGAAAAGAGAGATGGAGAAGGAGAGGGAGATACGATTAAGCAAGTGCTGCATGCCTACAGTCCCAACACTGGGAGGGAGCACAAAGAGAGTCTCAAGTTTGTGGCAAGTGTGGGCTATAACGTGATCTCCGTGCCACTCAGAGCTCCATGGACCGCTCAATAAACCAAAACCAAAGCTATATATCATATACAACACATATCTTAACACCCACATGTAGCATGCACATACTATAAGAAATACTAGTATGTTTTATAAAACTCAAATAAATAGTCAATAAATACACTTTCACTATAAAAATAAAACTTAGAGGCATATGTTCTCAATATTATTTTGTTTGTTCAGGCAATGATAAGTTATAGTGATAATTACACATACATGTCACAATATTGGTGTAAAAACACTATGTATCATTCATATGTACATATATATACACACACATACACACACACACACATACCTGGTTAGTCTTTACTGCCAATTTGAAACAACCTAGAGTCATGAGAAGAGATAGCCTTAATTGGCTCCACCAAGATGGTCTGTGGCCACGATGATGAGAGACTGCCTGGAAAGATGACTGATTGTGTGAGCACAGCCCACTATGGCAGTGTGATCCCTGGACAGATGGGCAGGTATACAAAGAAGCTACCAGTACAAGCCAGAGAAAAGGCCAATAAGTAGCCTTTCTCCTTAGAGGTTCCATGTCTATTGCCTCTTGAGGTCAGAAAAGGATTTTAAATCCCTAGATATCTGGAGCCTCAGATGGCTGTGAGCTGCTACATGGGTGCTGAGAATCAAACCCAAGTCTTCTGCAAGAACAAGTACTCTTAACCACGGAGCAATTTCTCTAGCCCCTCCCAGTATTTTTTTTAGTTGAGTAATCTCCATGTCTAAATCCAAGGATATAACTTCAAGAAACATGTGTTCCTACCTTTTCTTTTATTAGGATTATTTTTACAAAGATGTTCCATTATGTCATTTCCATTCATGTATGTAACTTACCCTGTATATTACCCTTGTGTGTGTGTGTGTGTGTGTGTGTGTGTGTGTGTGTGTGTGTGTTGGTATGTGCTAGTGTGTTCACATGTGTCTGAGTGCAAGAGTATTTGCAGGGACTTGGGAACATATGTGTGCATGTATGTGGAGGTCTGAAGCTGATGTTGCATTTCTTCCTCAATCAACCCTTCTCCACTTTTATTTATTTGAGGCAGGATCTCTGCTGAACTGGAATAAAGGAAACCCTTTCCTCTGAGTGCTAGGATTGCAGAAGCCTCCCACTTCTGTCTAGCATTTTGTTCTGGGTATTGACATTGGCTACTGACTAGAGTATATATGGAACTTTAAGCTAGTGTGACAAGAACAGGCCCCAAGCTATGTGGATTGGGATTCCCATAGTTTGGGACTGTGGATTGAGTTTTATAAGGGAAAACCCCAATAGCAAGTGAGGCAAGTGTTTTCTAAAGCAAGAACTTTACTACCTAGCCAGGTAACTCCAAGAACTTAATTGTACATTCTGTCTAGCACGTCGCTGAAGCAGAGAAGACTCAAGAGTAGAGGAATAAGCCTCCACTGAGGGAGGAATAATATGTACCTAAAGGAAGAGACAGAAGTGATGACAGCTTTTTATGGAAAATATTAGCAATAACAACTTTGAAGTGGTGACAGTTATTAGACCATACATTGAGACACTGCTATTAATCATAAAAGGGGGATGATTACATCACAGTTTGTTTTAATATTTTAATAACTGTACCAATAAAACTGGTTTCTTCTGTAATCCTAACATTACTTAATGTATCATAATGATTATCCTGAGAAAGATCATATTTCACTAGACTGTAGAAGGAGTCGAAGCCACAAAAGACATTATGAAACCCTGGACAGAGGATCAGTAGAGTAGCAATCCAAGATTCAACACAGACCCACCTAGATTTCTGCCCCTGCTGGCCTTTCTACCTGAGATGCCTAGTTACTTGGCCAAATTCTTATTGTTAAATGCTGCATATGAAGAGAGTCCAGAAATCCCCTCAAGGGAGTATAATCAACTCAAGAAATGGCAACTATACCTAAGCCAATAATAAGGAAATCATGAATTATTTAATTCTGCATTCCAAAAATATCTGCATGGAAAGCAGACCATAAAGAAAAGAGCAAAGGAGTAATTCAATTAGAGCAAGCAAATAAAGCCCTGATCCACATTACAAACCTCCACGGCAGTGGTCCCTGCTTGGCTCACACTTCCTGTGCTAGCCAGCAGAGAAGTACATATGTAATCACTCAGCGCCCCTTCTCCTGCAAGAAATGCCAGCATCTCCTTAAAGAATATTAATTCCATGAAATGGAGGTCTTAGAGGAATAATACTAGATGAAATAAGTATAGGTTTATGTCAAGGAAAAAAACCTCTCATTAATCCTTGTAATGCAAAATATACAGGATGGGCCAAGCTAAGGGTGGTTTCTTGTTTGTAAGGATAAACAGATATATACTCCTTGGCTTCCCATTTTCTAGGTTTTATCACTAAAGTCCTAAGCCCTAAGAAACTCTTCAGTTCTGGAAAAACTAGGGTAGGCAGTCATTCAATTTATTAATGATTTTAAAGGGATTGATTCATAATATAATGTCTCCAAATTAATTTTAATTTCACTGGATGATGTTCTCAATGTTCAAGGCTGAAAAGAACGCCTCAATATTCTGAATGACCACAGCTGCCCATTTTAAATAATATGAACTTTAAGTCTTACTTCTGGGAGTGTAGTCATTTTACGAGGAAAATATAATCTCTAAATCCTTTAAAGATATTTACCATGTGATTTTATATTTTTGTAAGACTGTAGCCCTTTAGGATATGACCATGGTGTCTTACAGGACATAGCTAACCCTATTTTCCCAGTAAACTGACTAACTGCTCACATTGGCCATTCAATCAGTTTGTACCTCTCAGTGGAGCCTCTTAATGTGGGGTCCACACTGGGCATTATAGCCCGAAAGCAAAGCCATAGCAAGTTGCCACACTGAAAGTCCACAGTTTCAAAGGGAGCAATTGCCTTCCATTTTAACTAAATTGTACGGCTCCTCAAAGATGCTGACCCAACCCAGATATCCAAGACTGTGAGACAAACAAGAAATCTCCCATCAAATGTGTTTGATTTCTAGGAGCTAATCAAGAGTGACTGGGATTATTCTCTCGGTCATAGAGCACCTTGGTTTACTGCTAACAACACTGGATGCTTTATAGGTACTACCCAAGAGTAACATGGCTCATTCTTAGAATATCTTAATTTATTGTTAACAACATTGGATGCCCTTTACTTGCTCCTTGCTGTCCTAGACCCTCTTATTCCACAACTACTCTTTCTTATATCTTTTCTTGCCAGATAAATGATAACTTCCTCCAAGACGCCTTCTTTTTCCTCCTCATAGGCATTGATACCAACACATACTGTATTTTCAAGGCTTTCTTGGTCAGTTCTTTGAGGATAGCCAAATCTAAATCTACTTTCCTAGTAAATTTACCTCCTGTCTCCAGCTCCATGGTTCCTGTTACCATCTGGGCACCTACACATAAAATTTAGCATAGCTATACAAAGAACGTGATCAAGTTCCTTGATAAATCTATCCTTGCCCCTATGTGCTAGTTACTTTTTCTCATCTTTTTGACAAAATACCAGTGAAAGGCCACTTAAAGGAGAACACGGACCAAGTTTATTCTGGCTTATTACTTGAAGGAATCATTTTCTCTTGACAGGAACATAGCAAGAGGACATGACATAGCAACAGGCAAGGAAGGCATGTGTGGCCACTGAGGGAGGAGGCCATTTGATTACTCTATATCTACAGTCAGGAAAGAGATCTCAATAAGGCAAGGGTTCCCTTGCATTCTCCTTGTATTCAGTCCAGGACCCCAATCCATGGTTCAGCACCACCCACACTTAAAGTGAATCACCCTGCCTCAATTAATCTAATGTAAAAAAATCACCCATAAGCAAATCTAATCTAGATAATCTGTCATAGATTTTCCCAAAGGCTATTGGAATTCAGATAAATCTTCATAGATGCCTGGAAGCTTGCAAGCCTAGATGATTCTATTTCTTATCAAGATGATAATTGATTTAAGCTATCTAACCTGTATCCTCTATTTCTATGAAGAACACCCCTATTCTGTGCCAGCCTATGTGGAAATATTTCTGGTCATCCCTGCCTCAGCTTTCCTTCCCCTGCTTAACTGATAAACTGCCAAGTCCTAACATTTCTGATTTCCCTTGTAATAAATGTATTTTCCATAGTAATTACTGCATTTACTGCTACCATTAAAGTTTCTAATTTGAAATTCTAGGAACAATGTTTACTTTAAAATTTTAATGCATAGTTCCTTTCAGAAGTAGCTGTAGAGTCAGGGGACATGGGTAAATTGCTTATTGGACCTAAATTTGGCCCAGAGTTTGGATTCCTACAACAAAGGAGATGGAAATGCATGTTTGTACTCTTACAACAAGATGGGAAGCAGACAAGAGAATCACCAGAAACTCTCAGGTCATCTAGCCTGGCATATTCAAGTAAGAAAATCTGTCTCCCATAAGCCAGAAAGCTCAACACCTAAGGGTGACTTCACACCTCCACACCTGTACACACCCATATACTACAAAAGTCAAACACATACACCAAGTAACAAAGATTAAAGAAGTAAGTGTAACATCACATGGAAGTTTATGGAGGTTGTACAGGAGGAAGACATTGTCTTGGCAACAATAAAACCACAGTCCTCTGAGAAAGAAACACATCATGAGTACACATCAAGATATACTTCTCCAGTTCCTCTCACTCGGATCCACAAGGTGTTCAGTAGTTCCAGACCTCTGGGAGACTGAGATAGAATAAAGAAAAGTTGGAAAGCCTGTGATTTTCTAGATGAGGTTAAATATCAAATAAACGTGGGTTTCTTACTGCACATGCATCAAATCTAACCTCAGCCCACCCAAATTAAGACCCATATATCCTGGGGAAGTATAGTGCCCCTAAAACTCTGCAGTTTATGATACTGATATTAATGGACTTTCACAGTAAGGATATTTCTCAGGTGAGGGAGACTATAAAGGGTTTAAAAAACTACTCGATTAGAGAAAACCTTCATTATTTTCCAGCAAGTTAGCAAGCCATAAAGAGTGTCAGGGCCTACAGGAGTTTGGATCCCAAGAGAAGAGTCTAAGTGAGCTCTAATTAGCCCAGTGATTGAGTCCAACACAGATTGACAAATTGAAATTAGAGAGAGGGAGAAAATCTATCTCAACATTATTCTGTCACTATTTATGTTTTTACACTCATTTTGTAACTCGTAAGAAACAAAAGTACCCTCTCAGTAACTGAAATTTCATTTTTATGGAGGAAAGAAAATATAGCTTAAATGAAAAGGGCAATCTATTCCTGGGTTGGCCACTCTAGCAAGGGCACTGAGTTATAGGGCATGGTAGTGAAATTGCCACTGGTAGTCCTCCCTTGGGAAAGCCATGGGAATTCCTTGTCTTCAAGTGTTTTGTCTCACAAACTCAATCCTATGTTAAGGACACAGATCTAAAATACAACAGACAGGGCTCTAAGATTCACTTCACAGATTTTAGAAGGTAATGAACAACAGAGTTGAAAACAAGGAGGCTAAATTTCTTTTATTTTTAAGATTTATTTTATTTTATCTTTTATGTATGAGTGTTCTGTCCTAAATCTTCTGCATGCCAGAAGAGGGCATCAGATCCATTACATATGGTTGTGACCACCATGTGGTTGCTGGGAGTTGAACTCAGGACCTCCAAAAGAACAATTAGTTCTCATAACCACTGAGTCATCTCTCCAGCCGTGAGATTGAAATTCTATTCTTCACCTTGGTATAAAAATTTGGAATGATAGCATTAGTGTGTTCAATAGCATTTCACAATTTAGCATAAGCTTGCACCATCTGAATAGCCACTGCATTTTCTGCCAGTTCAACAGTATCATATATTTTATAAATACAAATACTTCAAGTGACTTTACACATGAAAGTATTTACTATTAATACAAATAAAAACAACCAAAACAAATGAGGTACTAACCATTCTCCTTGTCTAAGGATTTTTGCACTAACGTTACTTAAGGTAGTAAATTTAGACAGCACATTTCTAGGATATGATATATGAAAATTCCACTAATATTCAATATTTTAAAAACAAACTGCATGGAAAGAATTGTAGAAATAGCTACTATACAAATTAAATGAGTTTCTGTCTTCTGTGACCTACGCAAAGGTCACAGAAGGTTTTCTAAGTCTTAGTTTCCAAACACTGTTTCATCTTTTGCTTCAGACTTTCTATTTGGTTATTTCTATTTGATAATAATGCTGCAAAGAAGATTGTGTGTCAAAAGTGCTACGTTGAAAAGCATGTTTGTCTATTCTTCCTTAGAAAACCTTAAGGATGCCTTTTATCTTCATGTTCAAAATAAGACCAAGAAGAAGTTAGCTCTTGTCTCATCTGGCCTTATTTTCTGCATTGAAATGAATGATTCTACATTTTTTTCATTTATCTGCTTATGCCACCATGTTCCTCTCTCCCAAGGAGAGGTTCCCAGCTGTGGATAAGGAATAGTGGGCACAGACTGAAGCCAAAACACTGCTGTCCATCCCAGTGTCAGGGTAACTGATGTTGCAACTTAAATTGTTGAAGATTTTTATAAGAAAAGGAGGCAAGGCTAAGCATCATAGGTAATTCAAAAGCGAAGAATCCTAAGACCAACCTGTCCCCCAGTGTCCTGGATGTCTGATCTGTACAAGCTAACAGTCTAAACACAGCCCCTACAGAAGAAAGACGACACCCAGTTAGGTAGCTCTAAACACCTTTTGAATTAAGTCAGATACATCTGCTCTTAATTACGTACGTACACATACACACATGTAAGCACACATACAGTGGTAGATTAAAGACAGCTGCAGATACTAAGCTAGTCTTCTCAGTGTGAATCTGGGCTGAACTTTGTACCTTTCCTAGCAGAATGTGAGAGCTAAGATGCTCTGAGTCTGTGAGAACTGGCTCAGAGGGAACACAGGTACCACCTATTTTCCTGGCTCACTTACTCTCATGGCAGTGTCTATGTACTCTTTCTTGGATGCACCACAGTGCTACGAGGAAAGGCAAGCAGCTCCACATATAAACTCTAAGAGGTAAACATCAGAGCCTTCTTAGCCAGCTTTAGACGGGAAGATAATGATGCCTTAGACTGGTAGATACTGGTGATTTGGACTGGAAGACAGTGATGCCTTAGACTGGAAGATAATAAGCTTGCACTGCTAATAGTGAAGCTGTAGACTGCTAGTCACATGAGCCCAGACATCATCTGATGATATTTAAAAGAACCTAAATGGAAACACTTTAAGTCAAGTATCCTTCTACTAAATTGTGAGCAAAATAAAATCCGTATTTTAAATTCTTATGTTTCTGGAGAGCTTAGAAGATAATGACAGAATCACAGAATATCCACAACTAAAAACATTCTAATGCTATGCATCACACTAAGGACTCTGGTAATTCAAGCCTAAATGTCTTTGTCTCCCATTATTTAGTATCCAGAATAAGTTGGTGGTGGTCTCAATGGCCATTTTGGACCTCCTATGTGTTACAAGACCAAATGATCAAATCTATTTCAGCTAGAGAGACAGTGTGTGTGTGTGTATATTAGTATAATGTTTAGTTTATAACTTGTGCAACAGACCTAAACATTTATGTGTATGTAAGCCATTCTAAATTGGATATAGTCTCAGCTAATAAATAAAAGTAAATCAAGCACTTTTATTCATTCACTCATTCATTCATTCATTGTTGTTTTCTTTTTAATTGTGTTGGGGGTCAGGGATATGTGCATGTGAGCAAAGATGTCCATGTGGGCCAGAGGCATTGGATCTCCCTAGATCTGGATCTGCAGGTAATTGTGAGCAACCCATTATAAGTGCTGAAAACCAAAACTGAGGTCTCCTCTGTTGGAGCAGTACCTGCTCTTAACTATTAAGTCATTGCTCCACCCCCAAATAAAACCAATTCTATAATCACATCTTTTTATAGAAATTTCTTCTTTCAGAAATCACTTTCTGGTTATACTCATCCTGTCTCATGTCACCAACATCTTACAATGCTTTCTAATGTAACCAGAAAATGCCTTTAAATGCTGCCATGTTTGAATACCACATGGCTTTGATGAGGCTCTATACTGGTCAAAGTACTCAAGTTTTGAAAATCAGAACAAACAAAAGGACTATTATAAAAGAAAAAAAACAGTACCCCTATTCATGTCTTCAAATAAGACTTGTTCAAAGCAAGAGAGGAAATGAAATTGGGAATTCTACCATCACATACACACCAAGAAAGATTCCAGAGATGACAGGACACTGTGTCCATGTCCTTCAAAGCAGAATCCTATCTATTGAGATTATAACGTATTTTCGTCCTAGTAAATCTTCACTGTACTCTGTGTGTGTTGGGTGTGTCTGTCTGTCTGACTTTATCAAGACTAAGAGCTCTTCTGGAAGTGTTCTGGAAGCACTTATATCAATCCTTCAAGCAAGTTCAGGCCAAGACATGAGAGAAACATTAGATAGATTGTTTTGCCACGTAGCCAACTATTCTTTAGGAAGGCTTAAAATTGCTAGCTTAGGTAAGATAGAACTTGTTCTCACTTCTTAGGATGTCTAGAATGCATTGAACCAGCTTTTCCAGTACGGACAAGGCAATGCAGGTAGTTGTTTGCATAAAACAAAAATACATTAAACCACAAGATCAGATTTTCACAATTCCCCCCACTGACTGCTTTTAATACCACAGAGAGGTGTTCATAGCTTTCTCAAAATCCAATGTCTCTGTAGACAGACCACCTTGAAGAAAAATAGCATCATGCTTAAAAGAGATAACCTTAGACTAGAAGATAGTGATACCTTAGTCTGGAAAATAGGGATGCCTTAGATTGGGATAGTGATGTCTTGAATGCTAGATAAGTGAAGCCTTAAACTGCTAGATGCCTTGCACTGCTAGATCGTGATAGCTTAGACTGGTAGATAGTATTGCCTTGAATTGGTAGATACTGATGCTTACATTGGAAGATAATGATTCCTTAGACTGGAACACAGTGATGCCTTGCACTGGGGTAGTAAAGCCCTGTTTTTTATGGAAAGGGATGGGTCTGAGGTCATTCCATAAAATTGATTTCCCAGAAAATGGAAATAGGCAATTTACTCTAAGAATTTTATTGAAAAATTATGCTATTCTATTTGAATAATGATGGGAATGTTCTACACATTTCCTTTATTAATGAATTAAAATACACAAAACACCATAAAATTATATTAGAGGTTCAAAAGTATCACTTAAATCTTCCTTACCAGTCACTTTCATTTTGTAAAATCAGCAGTTCCATTAAAATCGTATTATGTAAAAATGGTTTTTACTGTAATAATAGTTATTACCTATTTAGCTCCCAAGGATGTTGTGAAAATTAAATAATAAGCCATTGGAAAGCAAATACAAAATGTCGCTAATATCAGGGGCCAAGAGTGGCAGCCAGATGGCAAGAGGAAAGGGAAAGAGCACCCCAAATATACCACAAATCACAGCCTTCACCTCCAAGTCCATTCCTACAAGCACTCGAAGCAGTGGCTGTGTGAACTGACACTATTTCATTTCTTAGTATTAGGATGTATTCATCTTAGTCGTTGTGTTCTATAAATGAGAGTCATTTACATAGTTACATACATACATACATACATATACATACATAATGCAACAGTGAACCCAGGTTTGTCTGATTTGATGGCTCATTCTATATCCACTGAGGAATTTTTTCCCTTTTCCTAGTGTCTCATAATCATGCTTTGAATTCATGCCCCATCTTTCCCAGACCATTTCACGTACTTTTTCCTCCAAGATCTTCTCCACTATTCACCGGAGACGGTTTGCTTCTGTACACATTATGCTTGCTGTAGTTTGGGATTATTATTATTCATTATATGTTTTATTAACACAGCTAAACGACTGGCAGTCTGAGAGTATGAGCCTAGCTTACTCACTTTTGGCAGCTAGGTCCTAAGTACATGATGCACTATAACCTCACATACAAGGCAAGTGATCTTACCAATGGTATAGCGTGTTAGGTTCCTATCTAAGCAGCTTCTCTAGTTTTTCTAAGAGTGAATAGGTATAAGGTTAAAGCATCCAATTGCTTTGTATTTGTTTTCATTTCTAGTTAAAGGGACAATGTGAATTGTAAACAATGAAAAACAATTTTTTATGAAGTAGGCTGATTTTCATGAATCAAAGCGGGTAGGTAGGGTAATTTTAAAAAGTGAGGGAAATCTAATAAAGAAAGCTAGGTAGGGGCCTGGTAAAGCAGTTGCTTCGAATGTACAAGCCTCTGGGTTTGAGTCCCTCTGGGTTTGGGTGATTATATATGCCTCTGTGTGTGCGTGCTCGCGTGCGCGCGTGTGGGTGTGTGTGTGTGTGTGTGTGTGTGTGTGCTGTATGTATATTTATATGTATAATTATGAATATACACATGTGTGTATGAGAGAGGGAGGAGAAGGAGAGAGGAAAGAGAGAGAGAGAAAGAGAAGACAGAGAGAGACAGAGAGAGACAGAGAGAGACAGAGAAGAAGAGAATTCAATGCTGGCTTCCTTCCCTACCTTCTTTCCTCACTAACTTGGTAGAATCTGAGTAGGTTACTTCCCATATCCATGTCCCAGATTCCTCATTCGTAAAGTGATGGATAATAACAGGATGTGCTTACAATGCAGTTGTGAGAACATTTGAAAAGTCCCCATACTGCAGCATAGTAAGTAACACACACCAGCACTCTCATCAGAAAAAAATAATAATTCACATTTCTTAGGAATCTGTTCAAAGGATAGAAATTGGTTCTCACTGCCTTGCAGCCTCGAAGTTGTACTGATTCAAACCTTTCAATCTCAGAGATTTGCTTTTGCTGTCAAATTTCCGACGGCAACATTAAGCTCACCCAAGTTCCTCATTCAAGGACCACTTAGTATCAGACTTGCACCAGACTCAGTAAGCGCACTTGAATCAAAGAAGGTTGGGAACTAAGGAACAAAACCATCACCAAAGTGTGAAGAGGCAAATCCACAGGGAGACACTGGAGGTAAATTCAACATGAAGACCCATCCGAGGTCAGAATATCAAGAAATATTTGTCAAAAAAGCAACAAAGAAGCTTCTATCTCATGTCCAACATTGAATGGCGCAAATCGGATTTAAATGTGGTCACTATCAGACCATTCACTGCCATCAAAAGAGGTTTGCACAAGAGCGGAAAAACAGACCTGGTAGAAACAAGGGCTTCGTAACCTGATCACAGCTCCTTTTTGCGCCTCTTTTTTACTTGAATGCTAAATTTAACTAACACCAAGTATGTATCACAATCCACCTCCATCCGTTCTCATAGTAACGCCGCTGGGTGGATTAAAAGATGCCTTACATTATCCTCTACCTGCAGCTGTGTTCCCAGCCCTCCCTTCCCCACAGCACCGATCTCGCATTTCGGAGCAGCTTCATGGAAGATCCAGGCCCACCATCCTGAACTAATGGTGATCACAGGGCTGAAGGGTAAGAGAGAACACTGGACTCCCAGGCACCAGAGTACACCCTAGACACAGCTTGCAATGTTAAGCAAGATGGTTAAGACGCCTGCTTGTTCAGCATCAAAGCCCAAAAGATTCTAAAAGCTTGGAGACTTTCAAAGCTTCCCTAGCTTCCTGCATGGAGACAGGGAAATCTCTAGCTTCATGGGAAAAACCAAAGCCTGGGGCAAATCCGCTGGCTAGATTCATCAAATGAATGAGTCATCAAACATGACTGAGGGAGAACAGATTTTTTTTTTGTCTTTGCAGTATAGAAATGACTCACAAGCCCATTTATTCAAAAAGTTACATTCTCCATTGAAGAGAGAGGTGGATAATGGGGAAACTGGATGATAACATTTCAAATTTGCATGAGACATCTCAAAACCTCCCGTCATTCATCTTTCTATGCAGTTACAAAGAAATTACCAAGGGCTGCAAAGTGACCCGTTGGCACGGGATTTTGTTGTTTGTTGTTGTTGTTGTTTTGCTTTGGTTTTTGTTTTTATTTTTTGGGCTGGGTTGGCTCTGCTATCTTAAATAGAGCGAACAACCTATCCACTCTGATTTACTTTGCCCTTAGTCCTTTTGGAAAGGAAATTACTCTAACTGCTTAAAATAAGGTCTTAGAATCAAATTGCTTGGGTTCAAATCCCTACTCATATCAATGCAAGTTGTGCAATTCTGACCACATTACTAAGCTGCCTTGAACCTCTGTCTCTCTGTCTGTAAAAATGAGAGACAATAGCATTACTCTATTTACAAGGTCCTTGAGAGGCTTAACCAAGTACATAAAGAACAGTTTTTGGTATATTGTTAGGCTCAATAAATGTCTGGCATTATTATTGATTCACAGGCAGACAAATGTTCTTTCTCCATTACAGAGATCTTCTGTTTACTGTAACCATGAGATAGTCATATTGACCACAAATGGAATTTGGTTTGGTGGTGCTCAACAAAATTGTTCTATGAAGAGTATTTTCATCTAAATCTAAGGAGATTACCTGGGACTTTGCTGGACTCTCCTTTAAGGCAAATGAATGTTTTTAAATATGGGTATGCTTTGCTGTGTTTTTCTGTGCATCTGTTCTCTTTCATTGATTCAAGTCTTTAAAACTAATAATAGTAGGTGTAGGTGGTATACAAAGGAAACAATTTCAAAAGTGAAGACAATCAACAGAACAGGAAAAAAATATGTGCCAAGCATTCACATGACTAGGAATTAATTCTAGAATATACAGGGAGCCCAAGAATTAGAGATGTAGCTTCATGGTTGAGGACTTGCCTAGTATATGGAAAGTCCTCAATCCAATCCTAGAACCAAAGTAAATAATTTAATTCAATGACAGGAGAACAAATATCTAATCAAAAATAAATAAATTTGATTGACAGTTCTCAAAGAAGAAACTATAAATCCAATGCATTCGCGAAATGTACTCAATATCATCAGCCATAAAGGAAATAAAAATCAAAGCTACACTGAAGATTCCATCTTATCCCAGCGGAATGGCTACCAACGAGAAAACAAATGACAATAAATGCTGGCGAGGATATTAGAGGGAGAGAAAGCTCACTTACTATTAGTGGGAACGCAAACTGATCCAGCTATGATAGAAAATGATATAGAGGTTCCTCAAAAAAACTCAAAATGCTTCCTCTCCCGGATGACCCTCCCCTCATGGGTCATCACCGTAAGTAGCTACTTATTTCTCTCTGCTTCCCTGTCTTGCATTACATCACGCAATCTTATCCCGTCAGACTGGGTCAGTTCACTCCATCTGTTTCCTTTCCCTGCTGGCTTCACTCACTGGGTAAAATCAAGACATCATCACCGGGTCCTGGGATGCTGTGGTTGTATCCTCCCCAGCCTTTTTCAACATCATGCCATGTTTCAGGAAGGGACCATTTTAAAGCCGATTCAGGTACAGATGTAGAAGCTGGAATACACAGGAAAGGCACAGAGTTAAAACAATGAAAACCCAAGACATTGTGACAAGTTCAAGATTCTATTGTTATTTTAAGATTGTGATATCTTCACCTCTCTGACTAGCTGGCTTGAATATTAGAAGTTTCTAGAAAACATTTTACAGCAAGAAACAAAGTTACTACCCAACCCTTACACTTCTGAGAAAATATATTCCAAGCTTATTAAACATTTGCATTCTGCTTCATTATAATATTATATATGCTTATTATGTATTATTTTGAATATTCTAATAAAGAAAAAAACAATAATTGCCCAGAACCTCACCATATAATGATTAAACAATCAACCTTTTATTTGTATTTCCTCCCATAATATCTCAGTATTATTATATAATTGAAATTATATCCGATTCAGTTCTATTTAGTTAGCTTAGTTATTTTTCTTATGCATTTTCTAATGACACTAAAACTCTATAAACTCAATTTTAGTGATTACACAATATTCTATCATACTAGAAATCCATTATTCTCTTACTTCGTAACATTTAACATCTAGAGTCTTTCTAACAGTAAACAATGTGATTTGGGCAATCTCTATGCGAATCTAACAATAGTCCTGATGACGGTCTTAAAGTGGACTCTCTCTTGGAATGGCTGAGTCAGAGTAATTGTTCTCACAGCTCCTGGTGTACATGATTGGCAGGATCTTGAGCTGGACATTTCTTGTGATGGTAATGTATGCACAGATCACGTTTCCTTAACAACTATGTTCCTGATCAATAGCATTCTACTGGTACCACAATCATGGAATTGATAACCACTAACCACTTCTTAAAGAGACTTCTAGAACCACACTGTGGACCCTGCCATGCTGAGCTATATCCTTTTCTGCGTTGTTTTCTTTGTTGTTGGAGGTGGTGGTGGTTTTTTGGTTTGTTGTTGTTCTTGTTCTTGTTGCTTTTCTCTATGATATGACAGTACATCTAGGGGCCAGGAAGATTGCCTCAAAAAGGCTACCTCTTGACAGGGTAAAGAGAACCTCTTGCATTAGTGGTTAGTTTCACAACCATAAATAATGATCATCCATTTTTTTTTAAAAGAAGTTCCTGATAGGGGTCGGAATCCCAAATGAATAACAAAAGCAAACAAATAAAACAAAACAAACAAAAAGAAAACCTTCCAGGTTGATAAGATGGACAGTAAATACTGGAGAAATGAAAACATGCATCCAAATTGATAATAGCTGTCTTAAAGAATTCCCAGCCAAAGAAGGAAGCCGAGTTTAACCGGGAGAAGCTTCCTAAAAGAAGGAGTAGCGGACCAGCATTGCAAAGATGTAAAGGTTCTGCAGGCAGACCATTCCACCTGGGTATCCATCCCATGTACAGTCACCAAAGGTAGATGCTGACGTGGGTGTCAGAAGGTGCATGCTGACAGGAGCCTAACATAACTGTCTCCTTAGAGGTCTGCAATAGTCTGACATATTCAGAGGCAGATGCTCACAGCTAACCATTAAACTGATCATGGGGTTCCCAACAGAGAAGATAGAGTGAAGACTGAAGGAGTAGAAAGGGTACGGAACCCCATGAGGAGAGCAACAATACCAACCAACCAGAGCCCCCAGGGTCTAAACCACCAGCCTGGGAGTGCTTAGGGAGGGACCCATGGCTCCAGCTATATATGCAAGGGAGCTATATATAAGTGGGAGAAGAGATCCTTGGTCCCATGAAGGCTGGACGTCGTGGGGGGGATATTCGAGGGTGGGGAGGTGAGGTACGGGGGAGGGTGGGTGGGGGTACACCATCATAGAAGCAGGAGGAGGGGGAAGGGATAGGGAGTTCCTGGGAGGGAGGGGGGAAAGGGGGTAAGGGGAAAACACCTGAAATGTAAATAAAAGTTCCAATAAAAAAATAAAAAATAAAATAAAATAAAAAAAATTTAAAAAAAGGTTCTGCAGGCAAATGTGGGGGAAAGTGAAGGCCCTCTCTCCAGGAGTTGAAACGTGCATAAGCACATGCAAAGTTGAGAGATGAAATGTCAAGTGGGGGAATCAAATGAAGTTTGATGAAACAGAGCCAGGAGGCAAACGATGAGTCAGGAAAGGCTTTTTTACGTAGCCAGAGAGTAAAATACTACGGAGACAGAGGGGCCAAAGATTTCAAGACCATTTGGGCTAGCAGTTGATGAGTTCTATCAACTTCTAATGAATTGAGAAGATGCTATTTGGGGTAAAGTTAAGATATCCAGATGGATATGCACACCAAGCAGTGGATGGATGGTAATCACCTGCCATAAGGTTGAGTCTTTGAAGATGAATATGATATATGCAAAGAATCACTGAGAATAGACCAAATGCCTGATATCACAAGCATGGGAATAACCCCCTGGTTTTTCTATTAGTGCCCTAATCTATAGCAGTGATAGTCTAATTTGAGCTCCAGAGTAACTCCAAAGGAAACAGAGTGTGAAATCATAGGCACATAAATACATAAATACAACACACAGCACTGGAATAAGGTGCTTCTTAGAACAGGCCTATCTCCAAAAGAGGCTTTAAAATAGTTTATAAATACTAACACTGTAATACCTTCAGAATAATGCTTTCTCTTTGTTATATCTCCTTCTCTTTATGACCTAAATAGTCCAAAAGAATAGGCCAAAGGGCATTTGTTGGTATAACCACTAACTAGTGCACAGAGGCCAGACATGATTTTTTGATGCTCTATATACAGGAATATATCCAATGGATGATCATGAGGCTGTTTAAAATGTCACAAAGTCTCAAAACAAACAAAAGAGAACAGAAAAACTGTTGCTTCAAATTTCTATGACAGATAGTAGAAACAATCACTCCTCCCTGCTGCCACTATCCTCTAGTTTGTAGAAGGCCTAGATTATTTTTTTTTAATCTAGCAACCCAGACCTTCCAATGACTACTTTAATGAAAAAAATATCATACACAAATTCCATCATCCTATTCCATCTTGACTTAAGAACGTGTTTCAGTTTCTTGTTACTTACTATATCTCTATATGGCTAGTGTTGCACCAAAATTCTGAGGTTTTTTTTTTTTTTTTTTTTTAAAGCAGTCAGCAACATACGGCTTCTCTTTTCTTGGAATCTTGTGCAATAGAATGAGTTCAAAATGAGAACTTGTTAGTAGTACAAATCTGTAAGAGAGGGTATTTGAAGCCAACTATTGGGTTTGGCTAGCAGGGAATGTGTGATCAGAGAGGCTTCTTTTTAAGGTATATAGCAGACACAGAAACTCACAAATGCACAATGTGTAGAGAGTAAGAGACTTTGAAGCACTCACCCTAAATGGAATGCCTTTATCAAAGCCCTTCCCTCAAGGATCAGGGATCTATGTGGAAGATGAGGAAGAAAGACTGTAAGAGTCAGAGTGGTAGACAACTCCAAGGAAAGAGCATCTTCCATGTACAATAAGACTGATCTACATAAGAAATCACGGAGACTGTGACAGCATACACAAGAACTATATAAGCTCAGAGCAAATAAAATCTCAGCAGTGAAAAAGGAAATGGATAGAAAGTCCCACCCCTAAGCAAGAAGCTATTTGTGGTTGATGCCCAATGGAAAAAAAAAGGAAAATTCATTTTCTCCAATGGAGTGTCACTGGGTGTATCAACCACACGCCAATGCAAATCCCGTGACCAGAAGTAATTAATAGACACAACACAAACTTCATCTCTCTGTCTCCCTCTTTCCCTCCCCTCCCCTCCCTCTCTCCCTCCCTCTCCTTCATTCCTTCTTTCTCTACCTTTTCCTCTCTCCCTCCCTGCCCTCTCTCATTGTATACTTTTGTGTTGGTTTGTTTTGGGACATTTTAGCCTTCTGAAAGGGGAGAGAGAGAGAGAGAGAGAGAGAGAGAGAGAGAGAGAGAGAGAGAGAGAGAGAGAGAAGAGAATACAAACAGGAGGGAGGGAAAATGAAGTTGGATGGGAGGGGAAAGAATATGATCAAAATGTAGTCCATGAAAAAATTTAAATACAAAAAGAGAGTGGTCCCAGTGTAGTGGTTGAACCCGTATTACAGGAGATTAGGGGACACATTGGAGGTAAGGAAAGGTAGAGGTGATGCTACTGTATCCCAAAGATCATTGCATTTAGCACTGGAAACTGAGTCTTTGGTCTTCTCCCAAACCTTTAGATCACATTTGATGAGGACCATCATTTGTAAAAAACTCTCATCTCACTTCCCTATAAAAATGTGTTTGACAGAAACAGCTCAAATTTGATGTGGTCTCACATAATACATTTCAGGCAAATGTTATATCTATTTAACTTCCTCCAAATTTATTTATTTATTTATTTATTTATTTATTTATTTTATCTATCTATCTATTTATTTTTCTTTCTTTCTTTCTTTTGTTTCTTCTTCTTCTTCTTCTTCTTCTTCTTCTTCTTCTTCTTCTTCTTTTTTCTTCTTGTATGTGATGGCAGTTCTTTTTTATTAGATATTTTATTTATTTACATTTCAAATGTAATTTTCAAATAATTGTAAATTTCAAATAAACCCTTTCTGGTTTTCCCTCTAAAAACCCTCTATCCCATCCTCCCTCTCCCCACTTCTATGTGGGTGCTCCCCCACCCACTCACTTCCACCTCCCCACCCTGGCATTCCCCTATACTGGAGCATCAAGCCTTCCCAGTAACAAGGGCCTCTCTTCCCACTGATGTCTGACAAGGCCATCTTCTGCTACATATTTGGCTGGAGCCATGGATTTCGTAGCTCTGCATTGAGGAAGCCGGTCTTTTGAGAAGCTTCCATTTCCAATAACAGCTGAAAGGAGATTCATCATGCACGGCTATAGAGGGGAAGTTGGTTGGTTGTTGATTTAAATTGGTTTCTTGGCACAAGCCTAGAAATTTCTTGTCCATAATATCCTCACAATAATCACCACAATTCCGTACACTCAGCAGACTCTCTATTAGTGTGTCAATGGAGAGACTCTTCACAGTATATTAATAAAAGTTTCAACTGTGTTATATACTTATATTGAACCTTGTAATGAGTCAACACATATAGAACTTCATTAATCATATACCTTTGTTTATGGAAAACTAGTGTTGATAGTACAATAATTGTACTGTTTTCTATAGAATGGTTTATTAAATAAAATGCACTTTCATATTTTAGATTTACTTTGAAGCTTTATAGTCTATACCATGGAAGTCAAGGCATTCTCAGCAATGCTCTTATCTAAAATATTTTACTGACATACTGAGTCTGTGCTCTCTTATGCATTGTAAGGCATTTCTGTCCTAAATTTCATGTATAAATTAATCTATATCCACTTAAATAATGTAAGCATATTAGGGGCAACATGGTATAGCAAAAGAAATACAGGACTGAATTGAGATATGTGAGGTCTTACCTAGGCTCAACCATTGCTTACTGATATGACTATGTGAACTGTTTAATCTCTTGGCATCCCATGTAGTCCCAGATACCCTAGAGGACCCTGACACAAGACAATCTTTCCAACTGCTATGAACCTATCAATTAAGGACTCATGCACTTTTGTGGAATTTGGGGACAGGGTGTTCAGAGGGAAAAGAATTTGGTGACACTATTTTTTATTTTTTTTTTTTTTTTGGTAATAGCTATTTAAGAGGAAAACTTAAATTAATTTTTTTTTTTTTTTTTTTTACTTATTTGACATCCTCCAAAGACAATAAGGCATCATAAATATAAGAATCATTCTTTCTTGCTTACCATTGTTACACACACACACACACGCACACACACACCACCCTTATAGAGGAGCAATCAATCAACCAGGAATTTTGAAGCACCTAATGGAATAAAGGTGGAAAGTGTAAAGAACTAAATACATTCATAGCATGGAAACCACTGTGAAATCGGTCTTAGCTGCACTCGTCCTAGTACAAAAAGCATGAAGCAGAAACCCAAAGTCCTTCTCTTAGTTTAGTGCAGTAACTTTACCTCATCTACTTTTTAATTGAAATGGAAGAATTTGAATGGTTTTGATGAGTGTGACTCTTGTCTGACATAACACAAATATTCCCCTGAAAATCAAAGAAAAACCCGCCTTTGAAAGGCTTTCTCCCTCCTGCAAATGTACAGTTAAACTGACTCACAGTAAACAAAAACAAACTAAGACATACATTAAAAGGTGGTTATGAGATGTTTAGTCTTGGAGAATTCGGCTCCTTTTGAGTTAGCAGGATCTCCCAGAACCATCTGACTTTTGGGGAGGGTTTGTTTATCCTGATTTCCTGAAATTACCAGGAACAATTAAAGTTTAGAGATACCCTGGATTTTTCTCTCCATTTGAAGGGGGCCTAATGGCCCATCTGCAGATCTGGAGTCCTGTGTGCACATATGGCTCATAATTTATGAGATGTGCTTATTTACATGTTACAATTCTTACTTTCTATTGTTTTGAAAAACGAATGCATCCTTATATCTTCCCTTGACACGCAGACATATATTTAATTGAGGACAACACAGCAGAGAACTGTCAGTGCAAAAGCACGAGAGCTGATGCTTGCCTGGTTATAAACAAAGAAAAGGAAGGCTATATAGAACTGATGGAGCACATTCTGCTCTATTGGACATTATCTTTATACTCACCTGCAACAGTGGGAGGCGCACCATGCTTCACTTGGAGAAATACCTGAACTTGACCTTTACCTGAAACTTAACATTAAAAAAAAAAAAATGAATGTGACATAAGACACCACATACAGGTGAGAATGATGGCATTGTGTTTTATTCTTCAGATACAACCCCAAAGGATAGAAATGAAAGAAAAGGGAGTTCTTGCTAATTAAACAAACACTTGATGTCTATCATTTTATTTAGTTTGATTTGATTACACATAATTCCAGACAGGTTCACATAAGCATGTGGAAGGAAAACACTGTGCTCTGTGGAGGCTACTGGTGTCCAGCACGCAAGACCTCATTTCCTAGTCCATAATTTTGAGGGCTCGGTTGTCTCAAACATGTCTTTCTCACCAACAGAATTTAGATCACCCATGAAATGTACTTGCTTTACCTTTTTTCCAAACAAATTGTCCTTTTAATGAAGGTTTTTTTTTCTCCCCTACCCTACTCCCCCTTTCTCCTCCCTTCTTCTAAACCAACTAAGCACATTTAAAAGGCCTGGGGTTCATTAATTTTAAGTGTTCAATAAATTAGTGGAAATAATCAAAAGGCCTGATTCTTTCTGATAATGACAATTTGATGTCAGTATAAACCAGTAGATTAAGCTGGGAACATATGCTCCTTTGCCAAGAGAGGTTGCTATAATTAAATAGTGAATGCATCTACAAGGTGCTCTCATGCCTGATTAATTAGTAATCAGGTGCACGAACTCTATCTTTCTGGTAACACCTTGTCTCTTATTGGTTAATTACCTTTCTGCCTTATACAATGTCATGTGAACCAGCCCCTCCCATCATTTGGAGGACCTAATGCAGATGCAGGCTACAGCCTCGGGGGTCTTGGTCAAACTCATGCTCTTCTTTTTTTTCACTAGGACCCTAAACTCTTTCTTCCATCACAGATGGGACAGAACAAATGTCATTCTTTTTCATTACAAAGCATACGCTTCAGACAATTAAAAAGAAATTTGCCAATGAGATCTCTCTGGTTCTTCGACTCATGTTTTCTTCTTTTTTTTTTTTTCTCGTGATATTCAATTATAAAATGCATTGGATTTCCCTTTAATTGTCACATCTAAGACCAGGTACATTGGCCAACATACTCATGATATGTTCCTTCAGTGTGTGTATACATATGTGCATGTATGCGTGTATGGGGGGGTGATGCATTCATGAGTATATCGATGCATGTGTAGAAGACAGACAATAACCTCATGTACTGGTTCTCATTTTGTGCATTGCCTAATACAAGTATTGGTTCTCAGTGTATTGCTTGATACAAGGACTCTTGAACCAAGCTGCATAGGTCATGCTAGCTAACCCATGAGCTTCTGGAAAATTCTGCCTATGGGAGGTATGACACACATGTGTGCTATCAGTCTGGTGTTTACACTGCTTCTGCAGATTTAAATTTGGTCTTTAAGCTTGTATGCCAGAGCTTTATCTACTGAGTTTTCTCCCAAGGACTAAAATGTTCCTTTGAATGATCATTTCTAAGACCTTCCTTAAATTATAATTTACTTCTACTTCTTATATATTCACCAGTATCTTCTCTTTCTCCCTCTCCCTCCCCTCCCCCTCCCTCCCCTCCTTTTCCTCTCTCTCAGTAGTTAATGGGGCTGGAGAGGTACCTCATTGGTTAAAAGCACTAACTTCTCTTTCAGAGGACCCCAGTTCCAATCCTGGCACCCATGTTGAGCAGTCCCCTGTAACCCTAGCTCCAAAGGATCTAATGCCTCTTTTGGTCTCTGTAAGCATTGCACTCGGATGCATAAACCTACACACAAGCACACACATATACACATAAGTACAAGTAACATAAAAAATAAAGAATAATTAAAAAAAAGTCAGCATCTCACCTTTTCTTTTTCTACGAAGTCTAACACATCATTCATTTCTGTTCGCATTTTCTATGTCTCTCTGATATGAAAAGTCACTGATAGCTCCATATCATGATACTAATCTTGTTTGCTTTCAATTCAGTAACTAATAATTGCATATCAATTGGTAATTTAGGATAGTAACAGTTACTGAAATTGTCTCTCTACATTTTGTTTTGTTTTACAGTGTTGGGGGACCAACCAAAGTCTCCCGAATGCAGGACAGGCACATTGCCACTCATACTCACAGGAGATACTTCCTTTTAAAAGAGAGATTTTTCTCATGCACTCCTGAAGTTTGATACTTCTGGAAGTGTAGTTGTTTTTTCTCATGGGCTGACTTGCAAAATGGTTACACAGACTGACCATAGAAAGGTTTTCTGCTTAACCCCATAGATGCGAAAGAATAGTAAGCCGTAGTAGTAATGGTATTGATGATAACAGTGTGAGTTTTCACTGAAATAAAAGGAAAAATATGGATAAACAATCACTAGGAAACATGCAAATAAGGGCAAAGATGCAATGCCTTTCTGTGAGAGCTGGAGACATTAAATAGGGTCACCCAATCAATCTCTAAGAAAGACAAACTGAAACAAAAATCCAGGAAACATCTGAAATGAGAAATGAAGTTCATTTAAATGTATTATGGAAGTCATTGTTAATTCATGTTTCCCAAACAGCATAGACATCATGAGCCTTGTACATGTATGTTCAGTGCATACATGATATATTTCTTATGAGACAGCCAGGGGTAAGGAAAGTACTTGTCAGAAGACTTATAAAGCTTTACAGATACTTTACAATATCAGTCCCTCAAAAAAAATAGCATAAGAGAAATAATTGGAGGAATAAAATAATTATAATTCCCCACATTAGGTAGACCAAACCAATTAGAGGAAAAGCAACCCATGTATCCCAAAGTCTTTGAATGAAAACTGCCACCACACACATCCATGCACTATGGTTACCACAGAATGGCTACCATGGAATGAGCTGGGGCAGAAGAATGTACCTACCCTTGACACATCAACCCCTCAGCCATTCAGCTTGTCCCCTGTTTTCCTTCATCTCTCATCCAGGACCATTCTCAGAAGACCAAGGCTTTCTGCCTCAATGTTCTATCCTGTAAGCCTCTCATTCCACTATACTTAAGGGATGGTGCCTGAACTGAATAGCTGCTGATGCTGCACGGCCTTACACATCCACCTCCAGTGTGACACCGCCCTCTACAAAGCCACCTCCACATCTACACATTCACTTCCAGTATAATTCCATACCCGAAACAAACTCTGCAGAGCTGAAGGTATACTGAAAAACTCTTGCCCACTTTATGAAGTGTGAGAATGTCCCTCAGATAAGAGGGCAAGATTCAGAGGATCAGAGAAGACAGAGAAAAGCTTTAAGAGGTAGGTAAAAAGAAAATCACAAGAGTCTGGTTTCCCATACTTCTGTCATGCATCCCCATCAGGAGCTGGCTCTGAGTGTGCACATAGGTCAGATGATGAAACCTTCTCAAACATGTCTAAGTGAGAAGAGGCAAACCAGGATGATGCCGAATGAGTGGGTGCTAGACTCCCAACAGTAGAGATCTGAATCCTGACTCATCCCATTCCCACATAGGGACAACTAACAAGTTAGTCACCATTTCTGACCTTCATTCACATCACCAGGAAATGGGAAGTGGAGCAGGGAACTTATCTGTTTTATAGGGTCATTTAGGGTCATTGGGTAAAGAAATGTGAGCTAACTGAGTACATGGTACATAGAAAGCAAATATTAGCTGCTGCTGATACCACTATCATTGCATCCCCATTGTTCCTGGCCCCACCCTAAGATCCTCCAGACATTGCTTTCACTTGAGTTGCTCTTCCCACAGCTGCACCCCATCAAGAGGAACAATAGTATTACACAACTTAAAGAGGTCTGCTTAATTTTACTAAGCGTTTTAACTCCAACAGACTGTGACTGTGAAGTGTCATTTCCTATTTGAATAAAGAGAAGAAAGGATGAAAACCATTCAATGGTACAGGTATTGACTTGGTAAGCATTTAAAGGCTTTATCCAAGCTGTGATATTGTGCATACGCTTTCTTCATGTTTGTATCTTCCGATTTGGATGTGTAATATGTGGGTGGCTAATCATCCTTGTTTATAAGTGAAATCCCATTGTTGATCCTTCCCAGATTGTAGGAACTGGTCCTCAAAGACAGTCTTAGGGTCACTGGATACCACATTATCCTGGTAAATGCTATATGATATAAGCCTGCTATAAACAGAAGCATCTAAGAGAAGGAAGAGTTTGTTTTATAAGAAAATGCCTCCTGTAAGAGAAGACAATTATACAACTATACACAAGTACCCAGTAAGTTAATGTGCTATGCCTGGTGACTGTTGTCCTGTCTGGGGTCTTAGGAAGAGAAAAAAAATAACTACCCTTCACTCTGACCTTAAGCAAGCTTAAGGCACTTTTGATGATTTGGAAGGGAAAGTAAACATCTATATATTCTAAAAGATACTTGTGGCAGTGCCCTCCAGGGGCACACCTAAGAGAGTTATTGTATTGGTTCTCTCTCCATGTTCCCATTTTAGCTGCCATGCCTGCTGTATCCATCTCTTCTCTTAGGATCTGCTTCACATTCCTTCCCTGAGCCCTGAACTTGACCTCATGCCCAAGAAGATGGTGTCCTCTGATTAAGCTACAGAAAGTGCTTACTTAACAAAGGGTATGATTCTTTTGTCTGATTTCAGCATCACTAAGAAGCTATGGAAGTCACATTTGCTCTCATAACACATGTACCTTTAAGAGTCTTTAAGGAAATAGAGGAAAATCCTAGGTAAAAGCCTTAACCTAACCCTAGTAACATTCACTCATGGGCAGCTGCTATTATTTTTTTAATAACTTAATCAAGACTGACAGATATGTCTGCATTAATCATAGTCCTGAGAGTTAGCTCATTAAACCTTCTTAATTAATGTAGAGAACAATAACAATTATGAGTCTGACTTAGAAAAATGTGTACCACACTTGTATGGAGACATTTGAAATATCTAGGGACCTCTGGAAGACAAAAAAAAAAAAAAAAAAAAAAAAAAATCCAGAGAGACCATGGAATGAGTATTGTGTTTAGTCATGAGGTAAATGTAAAAAAAAAAAAAAAAAATACTATTTACAAAATTATATAACTTCTCTTTGACCTACCAACAGCAATCTGTATTTAAGAACTGGTTTTCTTGTCACTAAGGAGTGTAACTCTGGTGGAAAAGAAAAGAAAAAAAAAAACAAAAAAAAAAAACGAGTTCAGAACAGTCACTAGAAGAAACCAGACAAAACTTTACAAGACACAGTATCATCCCCAAATGCACATGTAATAACAAATTTATTAACATAATACGTCTTCTGTCATGACTTTCAAGGTATTGTATGAAGAAAAAAGTATCGCATTGGTTTTCATGGTTTTAGGGTTAGTACTCCATATGAGAAAGTTCTGTTTTTAAAATACAACAACTTAAGAGTTGATTTTAAATATTAAGCAAATAATACAGAAGGCATGAGAAAGTGTACTGAAAAAGCTTAGTGTGACAGCTCACACCTATGAACCTAGGTCTCGGGGGCTCAGGCAGCTGAGCCATCAGCAAAAGAAGGAAATGTGATAAGAGTCCAAGGGGAAGTAGCCACATAGCTAAAATTTAAGAAGTGTGGTATTGGCTAAACTGTACACGGGTGTCCTTACAGATAGAGAAGAATTAGTTTACTAAGGTACAAGTATTCAACCTTACATTTTAAATAAAAAACAGGGGGTTGGAAAATAGCACTGAACCGAGTCAGAACAGCTGTACTGGAATAGGGATCACCCCACCTATGTCACTTACGACCCATCACTTAGCATTAGGAAGAATTATCTTTCTAACCCAGTCCCTTCTAAAATGTCTGTGATAATTAATCTAAGTTTGTCTCTCTCCCTTTCTTTCTCACCACTTCTTTCTCTCCCCATTTCTCCCTCTCTTCCTGCCTTCATTCTCTCTTCTCTCTCTCTCTCCATCTCTCTCCCTCTCCCCCCCTCCGCTCTCTCTCTCTCCATCTCTCTCCCTCTCCCCCTCCCCCTCCCCGTCTCCCTCTCCCTTTCCCTCTCTCTCTCCCTCCCTCCTCTATCTCTCTCTGATTTTTTTTTTTTTTTTTTTTTGGAACAGAGGCTTCTAATCAAGAAGCAAAGAATCTCTTTTCCTGTCCCAAGCTCCTGTTCCACTATCTAGAATTCTTTTTCTTAAACCATGAAAGTTAGTACATTTCCAAGTCAATCGGCTACATTAGTGGTAAAGTCCTTTGGGATCTTTGTGGAATGAGTTTTCTATAAGAATGTAAATGAATTTATTAACTAGAATGCTATAGATTGCCTTAGAGGTCTTCTGCATGGGGTGTGTGACAGCATTGTGAAAGATTATGATTCTGCTCCTCCTAGAGATGCCCCCAAGAGCTCTGGAGAGCATTTCAATCCTGTCTCTTTATATCTCACAGGATTCCTTCTCCAGGAGGTACATGGCATCTTCAGGCCCACAGAAGCATAGAGGAGTCCAGACAGCAATAAGTGTCCCTACTGCTTTGAAAATAGGAGCACTAGAGAACAATCATGGTCATGAACCTAGCCTCGAACTCAGGAAACCATCATTATTTCTGTAGTCTTTCATGCCAGTAGCCAGATTTCTAGGACATCTGTGCAGTGTGACTTGAGTCTCCCAAAGAAACCCGATACACACAACAAAATCCATCTGTCCTTCTACCCATGTCACGCTTGCTTTTACAGACCGCAAGCCCCAGATCCTCAACACATAGACTGCCTTTATCTTGGTGAAGGGACCATTTGGACACATACACTGGTTGCTCTGCCAAGATATGTTTTGGTTTTGTTTCTCTCCGATCAGAAGGTGGTGGTAGGAGCCTCTGAGTCTTGCAGGTGTACCTTCAGCTGCTTCCTCACACAATGTCCCAGAGCCCAGTGTGGGAGCAGTGTCTGCTCTGTTGGGGGAGCAGGGGTTATGTGAATTCAGGAGGGCAACTGTGAATGGCAAAGCATCTGATATGAATTTATCACAGGCTGCTGGTTGGGTGGTGGGGCGGTAAAGCAAGGGGTGGAGGCTCTGAGTATTTAATGTACCCTGCCACAACCCAACAGTTTGCCCTAAAGAGCCCTTTACCAATATGAAAGGACAGGGTCAAAAGTAAGTTGACCCTTGACAGAATGTACAATTATTAGAAGAGTCTGTGTAGGAGCAGCTGCTGGAACCCCACTGGCTCCACATCGGGCTTCCAAGAGTCAGAATATGAATAATCAAGTCAAGATTGTTTTCTCCACTTCCCTTACCCCCTCACCACCTCCTGCCAGCCTTCACCTCCTGGTTTAGGCAAGTCCTATTATATTTCTACAGGAAGAAGCATAGCCCTCCCTAGCAGCTGCAATAATTGTATTCCTATTGTGATGAAGACCTCCTCCTGGCCACCCCCCTACAAGTGGCCATTGTGAGTTTGGAGTCAGTGATTATACGCTTGGCCTGATGCTTTGGGGGACCCAGCTGCCTAAGTGCTGACACACGAGCTGCGGAAGGCCAGGGAGGGGACCAGTAGAGATGGAGGCAAGAAGTGGGGGAAACCCAGTCTGTGAGATGGTCTGACATACGAGACCTTCTGCATAAGTCAAGCCCAGAACAAATGAGGCTTTATCGGGCCCCAGTGATGAGGGGTCTCATCTCCCTTTGAAGTGGAGCTGAGCATGGGGCCTAGCAGCTTTCCCTCCTTTGGACCAAGCAAACATCCTTCTTTTGATATGCTACATGCTCATTATCTCTGCCCCATTTAATGATTTTTGATTGAAGGGTGGCGGCTGGGATGCTGAGAGGATCGTTAGAGAGGCTCCACAGAGCCAAGTCCGTAAGAAAGGCTCTCCTTGTGTCTGGGCCTAAATTTGGAATTTCTTAACAGTGTGCACTTGTTCTTGGAGGCAGATAAGGGCTGAGCGTGAAATTCTTAATTAAGCAATAAATAGAGAGTGGGGTGTCAGCAGATGTAGCCAGTAGCCATGGCAACGAAAATCACATGGGCAAGAGAGATGAGACTAGATGGCGGCCTCAGGCCTGGGCCTGACTGACAGCTGAAGAATCCTACAAAGCTTGTAAACCAGATTAATTAGCTGACTAATTATTTCATAGCGTTAATGTAACTAAAAAATAAAAATAGTTCACCATGAACGGAAACATTC
This sequence comes from Mastomys natalensis, assembly GCA_021653895.1. Taxonomy (NCBI): domain Eukaryota; kingdom Metazoa; phylum Chordata; class Mammalia; order Rodentia; family Muridae; genus Mastomys; species Mastomys natalensis. The sequence continues at coordinate 372,611 of JAJTUV010000121.1, read as the reverse complement.
CTGGGGGTGGGGGGAAGATGGCAGCAACAAACGTGTTAAAAAAGTAGCTTGGTAAGACAGAGACACAAGCTGTCAAGTCAAACTCTTGCTTGCTGAATTTGACTCCTGGCTTGCAAATAGGAAAGAGTGCTTGTTTTTACAGTTGTATGTGTTCCCAAGCATGGCCTGGAGTTACAGCTAGGGGTGCCATTTTTCATAGCTCACCACATCAAATACCATTTCAGCTGGGTCCTAACCCACATGTCAGCAACATGACTCCCCTGTGCCCTCTTTTCTAAGCAGTTCCCTGAGCGATATTTTCAGTAGCTCTGGAAAGGCATCCTGGACAGCTCTCCTCAAAAGATAAGTTTATATGTAACAATTGTTTAAGTTCCTGATCACAGGAACTGCAAGTAACTTCAAGTGACATAAGATCCAGTTTAAAAATAAAAGGAGAGGATAAGGGGCTGGGTAGATGCCTCAATTGGTAAAGTGTTTGCCTTGCAAGCTTTGGGACCTAAATTTGGTCTCCAGAACCCATGTGAAAAATAGCAAGAACGGAACATGTACTCATAATCTCAGTTCTGGAGAGACAGAGTCAGGTGAACTGGATTCCTGAGACTCTCTGGACAGCCAATCTACTCTAATAGTGAAGTACCTGGCCACTGAGAGTCCTAGCCTAGAAAACAAGGTGGATGGCACCTAAGGAATGGCACCTGATGTTGGCCTCTGGCCACCACATAATGCACACATGTGCATCCACAGACATGTGCACCTGAACACACACACAAGCATTCAAAATAAAAGTTACAGTGAATACTAAGACTCAGAACATTAATGGAGAGAAAAGAGAAATAAACCATTTAGAAAGGTTTTTCCCAGAGTATCAGATTATGCTATGCAAGCTGGGATGTATTTAAATGCTTTGTACCACACTTCCAAGAGACAAGTAAATATTCTTAACCTCTTTGTAGGAGGCAAGATATTGAGGCATGGTGTGATTACACCATGTCCTAGGTAAAAGAGCCATCCAGACACTGTTTAAAACCCTAAACCAGAAGTACTCGCCGGGAAGCTTTTGGAAACACAGCACTCCATAAAGGTGTTTGCTGAACAAAGACAAAACTGGCCTCACTGGAAAAGAGAAACGGAAGGGTCACAATGTGTGTATGGCATATTATTCACTGTTGTGGGGACCAGTGAGAAGTTTTCTTCCTCTGCAGCCTACCTAGAAGCCCCTTCTCCATCCTTTCGGGTTGGTGATCAAAGATTATTTAGTGGGTAGCACACTCTAGTGGAGGGATCCAGAGCTAGGGGCTAGACTGCCTGGGACCTGTTCTTTCTCATTCTTGCTTGGGCCTGAGGTTAGACAGATATGTTAAGTCTCTGTGATGAAGTCAAACAGGAGAGATGTAATTAATTGCAAGCAAAAATTAAAAAAAAAAAACAACCTTCTACTGGAAGATGTGGTAAGCTTGCAAACAAACAGTGTGCAGAAGAGACTCCATTTAGAAGGTGTTAGTGTTCAATGCAGACAAAATTCCAGCACAAAGAAAAAGTTCTTGACACAAAGTCTCACCTTTAACGAAGAACCTATTTGCAACTGATACTTACTGGCTAAGGGAAAATCAATTTTCTCCAATGGCTATCACTTGGTATATCAACCAACCTCCTGGGCAGGCTCCATGCCCAGGAATAATTGAGAAACCATGATTATTTTGTGTCCTTTTTGGGCTTTGTTTTTATTATTATTTAATAGATTTTGTTTGGTTTTCTTTTTGTTATTGTGTCAGGGAAGAGCTTGAAAAAGACAGCGAAGTTGAGTAGGTAAGGAGATGCAGGAATCTGGGGGGAGTTGGAGGAGGAAAAAGAATATGGTCAATGTATATTGTATGAAAATAACAGTATTAAAAGAGAAGTAGTTAATGAATGAAATCCATCCAGTTGTCAGAGACATTGCCTCAGAAGGAAACAAAAGCTAGGTGCAAAAGAACAACACAGAAAAACCTGACCTGAGACTGGGTATGCTTTAGGAAATTGAGCAGTTTCCATGTAATAGAACCAAACTTCTACAAATGAAACTCTTCTAATGTTTTGCATGCTAGAATACGTCTGAGAAATCTTGATCTGCATCTTTTACATAAATTATCCTAATATTAATCCTACCAGTAACAGAAAAAATAAACAAATAAGTGAATGTAAAGACCTAACTAATTTATCAAATGTACAATACAAATCCAGCACTATACTTCCTATGGGTTATGGTGGGGTACCAGCTACAATAAATATAGTTTTGAGTGAAAATGGGCAGGTGAATATATTGCAGTTGCCATAGTAACAGGTACACAGTTCCCTATCACCTATGGGTTATGTCATCACTGGATTCTGAGGCTCGATTCTGATGCCAACAATTAGGATATTGGGAAATGTGCACAGATCTATAGGGTGCATGGTAGTGATATCCATTACATTCATGCAGAAGTTGTAAACTTTACACAAAGGATATCCGTAATTATGGTCCAATGCCCTTGGTCCTGTGAAGACTTGATGCCCCTGCATAGGGGAATGCTAGGACATGAGACAGGAATAGGTGGGTGGGGGGGAGCACCCTCATAGAAGCAGGAGGAAGGGAGATGGGATAGGGGATTTGCAGAGGAGAAACCATGAAGGAGGATAACATTTGAGATGTAAATAAATAAAATAACCAATAAAAAAAATGTCAAATGCACATAGCCAATGTAGCTGCATGGGGAGCTAATATACAGAGCAATATGTATCTCGATTCCAGATCAGAAATGGGAACATAAGTGGCTGTAGTCACTCATTTGCCATATTGATTAAAAACTATAAAAATGGTGATACTGCCCAAATTCCTACTGGGCATCCTCTTCAAGGATCAATGGTCTCTAAGTTCATTAGACATTCACACAACCTTCAGTGGCGTCTCATTTTCTTTTCCAAATCATAAGCAAAGGAAAGGCTATCAGGATATTCTGATACAGAAACTTATTTATTAGTAAAAATCCACCTACCTAGTAAAATGCCTTCTATCAAAATAGTCATCTAATGATGGCTATAATTTGATTAGTGCCTATTAGAAATAAAATATCCATAGCTAAATTCAGTCTAAGGTATGTATATTTCAATGCATTTGTCAAGAAGTTTTCTTTTTATAGGAGGAAAGCCCCAATTCTCCCTTTGCTACTACTAAGACTCAGTAGTGGCAAGGCTTTTGTGTAGGTCAGACTTAGTTTTCATATGATTATGTACAAGTGGGAGAGACAAGTGACCCAGAGCAATTTCTTACTATTCTGTATCCTTAGGGGCCAGATCTGGCCTGTGGTGGTGGCTAAGACTTGCTATGTTGATCAGGCTCCCCGAATTTGTCAGAATCTATTAAGAACGATTTATAACAAAACCATCTTTGCAGAAACCGAATTTTATCAGACCCTCTTTCTTGCACATCACCACACAAAGTGGTGCAGTCACTAAACCCTAAAAAGTCACAAAAGCTAAACAAATAAATAAAAGTCGGGATCTAATGAAATGTCTTATAATGAAATAGCCATCTAGATGATGACTATTGTTTGATTAGATCATAATAATGAACTGCTGATGCTGAATCAAGTGGACACCATGGTTCTCATGACAAATAAGGACATGGGAATAGAAAACATAAAACCAGATAGACTCCAGGAGGTCAAAAATGGACAGTCCTGACCATAACACTGGGATGCCATGAAGCACACACATGAAGATAAAGAAATCTTTCAGCCTGCCGAGTGCAATGACAGAGGGTGTCAGGTTCCTTCCTCCTGCTACTAATCCTAACTCGGGACATGTAGAGGGCCGAAGGCACAATTGCAGCGTTCGCCATTGCCAGATGGCGCTGACATCCTGTGTCTGTTATTGGTAAACAAGTGAACTGCGCATGTGCCGGGGGTAAGGGCGCGAATACAGCTTTCACCATTCCAAGATGGCGCTGACCTCGTGTGCCCCTTGTAATCAAGCTATGTGCGCATGCGCTGAGGTAAAATGCGCGCCAAGTCACGGCCCAGCCCGGGGCGTCATCTAGGGTAATGAGTTAGCAGCCAATCAGGTATGACACGCCGCTCTGGGGTGTATATAAGTGCCAGACCGCTGGGGCTCGGAGTCTTTCCTCGTTTCATGGTAATAAAGAAGCTGCAGAAGGACTCTGTGTGTGTCCGCGTGCGTTCTTGCTGGCGAGACGATTGCAGGGTTACAAGGACAGACACAGCCTACCCTCCAGTCCTCGAGTCCATGGATCTTACACCATCTTGATTCCCTAATCTCAGCAGTTCTCCAGAGTTTCTCTTCTCAAATGTCACATAATAGTTATCATTCATTGGCATCAGCAGCTATTCTGTACTGTTCCCTGTGTCTGTGGCCACAACCGGCCAGACTGTCATCTTCATAGTCCCAGATAGTTGGTGGTTGGTTGGGTTCAGCGTACCAAGAAGTGGGATTTATGGAAACCAAGAAGTGGGATTTATGGAAAGTGTGATTTTCAATTCCAAAGAATACACCATTAGAGCTCTATTATTATTAACTCCTCAATATTCTCTCTCTCTCTCTCTCTCTCTCTCTCTCTCTCTCTCTCTCTCCTCCCTCCCTTACTGTCCCCTCCCCTCTATAGTTACCTCCTCTTCTACTTACATGACATACATAATCCATCACACTCTCTTGCTCCTACCTCCCCTCCATGTAGAACATGTCTTCCTCTTTTACAGTCCTATCATCTATCTATCATCTATCCATCTATCTATCTATCAAACACACACACACACACACACACACACACACACACGCGCCACATCTTGACATATGAGAGAAAACATACAATATTTGTTTTTCTGAATCTGGCTCATTAGGTTTGCCATAATGACCTCTGGTTCCAATCAACTTCCTCTGAATGTCACAATTGAATTCTTCTTTAGAGATAAATTAAACTGTGTATGTGTATCACATTTTCTCCTTAAACTCCTCCGATAATGGAAAGCTAGGGTGATTCCATTTCCTAGCTATTTGTGAAGGCTGTATCAATAAACCCAGATAAACAAGCATCTCTGGTATGCTGATGTAGAGTCTTTTCATGGATATATACCTTGGTCACCTAGTAAGTTTGTGTTTAGTTTTTAGACAGACTTTCATACTGATTTCCATAATGCCTTCACTACTTTGCATTTGTGACAGAATGAAAAAGGGTTTTTTTTTTTCCCATTACATCCTCACCAGCATTTGTTGTGGTGTTCTCAATGATAGCCATTCTGACTGGAGTGAATAGACTCTCCAGGCAGTCTTTTTAAAATTAGGTATATGCATATATGTCTAATTATAGCTTTGTGAACATAGATGTCAGGTTCTCCTGGACCCCCTGGAACCAGAGTTACAGGAAGTAGAGCTGGGTAACAAACTCACATCCTCTGTAAGAGTAGCAAGCACATTTAACTGCTGAACTATCCTTTCAGCCCCATCTCAAAGCAGTTTTAATTTGCAACTGTTTTGCCACAAATAGAATGCTATCTTAAAATCAATTTAAAAAATTCATATTATAAACACATATTAAGCATGATCTAGATTAAGACTTGGATAAAGAATTTTACATTCCACCTTTTATTTAATCCCATGCCCTTTGATGTAGATCCTATTATTATTATACAAATAAGGGTACTACACTGTAGAATATCTACTTATCACCCACACCTTCTAATGAAATATACACAATTTTATTTCTCTCTGTAGAAGAATTCAATTATGACAGTCAGAGGAAGATGTTAGGATGTAGTGGGTGATAAATATTGAGTTTTAGGACTGTGATTTAAACCCACATGATCTGAATTTTAAGCCTATCCATTTCATCAAAGCACACAGCACAGCTGTCACCCTTGTATTTATTTCACAGCACAAATGCTGAAATTCAAGAATAAAGAAAACTTCTGACTATGTGCCCTCAAAGATACCTCTGCAGGCAGATACTTACCCAGGTAGGTGAGCTGCCTCAACTGCCTGTTGAAGAACCAATCACAGGCTCCATCTCGACTGGGCAAAGGATGAGATGGAAGTGACTGACCCATCCGACTCCCACATCTGAGGAGGATGTCGGATATGGTGGTAGGTCCCTGTGCATTAGCAGGAGGTGATTTCCAGGGGCAAAGCTGTCAAATGTTGCTGAGTACTGAAGTGAGAGAAAAAGGGGGAAGAAAACCCACATCAATGATGGAGGAGACCCCCCTCAAAAGGAGGAATTTTTATCAACAGAACGGATCAACTCCAAGCCACATTTCTGTGTGAGAAACAGGCCGACTTGAATCTATTTCATACGAAGTTCACAGTGGGGCTACAAACTCATTAATTGTAAAGACTGAAAAAAAAAGCCATGGGGGTCCTCTTGCTCATAACCACAGTTAACAGAGGAGCAGACTATGGCCCAGACAAGTGAATTGACTTCTCTCAGGTCAAACAGCTGTAGGGAAAGGGAGAACTCTGTATTCCTTCCCACCCACCCTCAGGACACGCAGAGGCAAGCAGTGGTAGGAACTGTGTGTGAGTCACAGCAACAGTTGACACTCCTGAGTCACGATCCATAGCATGAGGTGCCTTTGATCTATTCAACCCCAAGAGCCCAGTAATTGTTGATCTCACCATACCAGTCTAAAGCATGCTGCACCTTCCCATGCACCATAAGACAGGAGAGAGCTGAGCCAGGACACAAACCCTCCTGTGCCATATCCTTATCCCCTTAGCTTTGGGGAAATCCTCTTGAGTGTTCTCGTGGTAAACCCAAGGACCACAAAAAGAACCAGAGGGCAGGATATCCTTTCTGAAGGCCATGGTGCAATGGGACAGGATGTGTCCCTCTGTTTTCCCAAGATACACAATTACAATTATGTGGACCCTGTTACACAGGACACAGAAAACAACAACAACAACAACAAAAATAACCCCACCCACATGTGACAGGGAAATAAGCTTAAAGAAACACATTGAACTACTTTTTCCTCTTAAAATTTATTTCATGTCTTATTCGTTGGTTGTTGTTGTTATCATGTTTTAAAATGTACCCACTTCTTACCTAGCTATTACCCCTAGCAGTTCAATTCTTTCCACCCAGTCCAGCTTGGAAAAGCATAGATTTGCAAATTCATCTTGAGCCACAAGGTGGCAGTATGAAACATGCAAATGCCCAGTTAAGAAATTCTCTCTGCCTACTAACCTTTAAAACAGGGGTGAGTTAGGTTTTTTGCCTAAATTTTTCAAAGAAGTTATAGGATAGGCTTAAAGGCTACTTCTCATCAAATTACTTAATTCAACATTGCTAGAACTAGTTTTGCATTCAAGATGGGATTTAAATACCAAAATTTTCAAGTGAACAAACAAACCACACAGCAAAACGCTGCTGCAGCTTCCTGCAGGAACATGAGATAAAATTTGCAGCCCAGTCCTTTACAAAAGTATAGAGAACCCATTAGTGTGTAAAAAAAATACCAATAGATGGAGTTACCTGCAATGATTTGTCCATCCAAGGGCCCTTGAACTGCAGCGAGTAGGTCTCTTGATCCAAGAGTAGAGCCATCCAACCATAATAATTAGACAGTGTGTCATCCACATAATTGACAGTGATGGTCTTATTTCTGCTGTCAGTCATGGTTAAATTCTTAGGAACATCAAGGCTGTTAGCTCTACAGTGAAATAACCAGAAAAAGAAAAGAAAATACGAGTTCCAAGGTGGGGCCAGGAAATAGCTCAGCAGTTAAGAGTACTTGCTGTTCTTCCATAGGACCTGGGTTTGAATCTCAGTACCTAGAAAGTTGCTAACGACTACATGTAACTCCAATTTCAGGGGATTCGGCTCCATCTTACAGAGTCCATGAATACTGCACAGATATACATGCAGGCAAAACACACATATATTTAAAACAAATGAATGAATAAAAAATCTAAAAACAATTAATTCTGTGGTAATTTTTCCCATTCTACATCTAAAGTCCTCCTCTTCTGTCCTCTGTGTGAGTCCCTGATGGTGATGCTGTGTGGCTTCTACCTATGTGTCTATGGAAGTGTACACAATCTATGTAGGTCAAAACAGCCCACTAGAAGATTGTCACCAGAAGGCTCGTACATATTACATGGTCGTGGTGGAACTAGGTAAGTAACATTTGTATCTGAAACCACTAATAAATGTCACCGTGAGGAATCCACGTGGGCCAGAATAAAATGTAATCTAACAAATGTCTACAGTAAAAACTTTGTCATGTAGCAAGCTGGTTAACAACAGAACAATTATTATGAGTAATTTTATATTCCCATCAGAGCTTTCAGAAGCACAGAACCTGATGTGACACAACTCTTCAGTACCCTTCTCCAACTGCCTAGGAAAAACAGCTTCTGTGGTGTTTTCCTGGAATGAAGATCTTGGCTTCTCTCCCAGAGTCTGGCCTACTGCACAGAACATACTGCCATTACTGCACCTTGATGTTCTTGAGTTTGCTTCTTTAAAACCACAGATTGTTCTAATCTTGAGTCAGACACACTTCTTTCTTTCCCTTGGTGGCTTCCATGTCAGACCAGGGCTCTACACACATTGGTCCTGTTCATACGTGTTACAGATGCAGACTAGTTGAATAGGACCTCACAAAAGCAGTCTGTGCCATCTTTGCTAACTTTTATAAAGGGTTGTAGGCAGAGAGCACATTTTACCAAATGAAGAAACTGAAGCAGGTCATGGTAACACCTAGATCCTCTGATTCATTCTGTATAGCTCATTCCAGAAAGTGATCTTGAAGATTTTATTAGGACATAAATATATGGTCTGGAGAGATAGCTCAGCTGTTAAGAGCACTAATGCTTCTTCCAGAATTCAATTCCCAGCAACCACATGGTGGTTCGCAACAATCTGTAACAAATCCAATACCTAGTCTCCACCATAGCATTTCATCCTGTCCCTGTTCCCACTTAGTGATGCATTCCTGCTCCATTTGTAGAACTTTATAGGTATAACCTTTACTATTATTAGTGCTTGAGACGGGGTCTTGTCACACAGCCCAGGATGATGCCAAATGCACTATTTGGGCCAGCTTTGAAGTCTCAATCTCAGCCTTTTTTACAGCTAGGACTGCAGGTATGCGTGATCACACCCAGATAAAACGGTAGTATTTAGAAAAACCTTTAGAATGGAGCTATGAGTCCTAAAGTGTACACATAATTTGTCCAACTAATACATTAAAAAATAAAAACATGCATCTAAGAAATAAATGTAAAATGAAAGTGATAAGAGCAGAGATACGTTTTAAGCAAGAAGCATCAAGGAGATTGACCTGTTGACTCTAGTAAACACCATAATCCAATTTGGAATAGGATTTTCCACAGTTCTATATGATTCATCTTCAACACCAAATCTTTCAGCTTCTATGGGACATAAAGACTTTGAATAATGAACTATAAGACCTCATGCAGAAGAGAATAAATGAAATGTCTGAACCTCTAGTCACTGATTTGATGCATTAAATGAAATTTTCTTTCACACAATAGCAATTCAAAAGATATTTGTTGAGTGAGTGATCAGGTACTAAGTGTGTCAAAATATGCTGACTGTCAACTTTGTGATATTTCTCTGCAATGAAGGTGTCTATACAGAAAAATGATACAAGTAGGGGAGATATCTAAACTTGTCAATAAAAGATTAGCAGTTGATTATAAATTACTAGAATTTGTTAAGTCCACTCAAAGCTACATAACATTTACCAAAGTGGCTCATACACTTATATGTGGTGGTTGGAAACCCTCTTCATAGCATGAACAATGTGCTTGAAGCTGCTCATGATTTATTAAACTGCTGAGGTTTCCACATGAACCCTAATCTCTTCTATTCTACCTAGGTTCTGACAATTAAACCATTTGCAGAAACAGCTTAATTTTCTTTTGTAAATGTTCAATGGCCTCTTAATTATTACTGGTTTTTGGTCCTGAAAAGGGTTTCCTACGTCTGCTAACAGTACTTCAGAACTTTGTAGGTATTAACTACAGACACCATCGTGGCTAGATCCTATAGACAGTGATCTCTTGTGAGAGTTATATAATTGTTGCCCCTGCCTAGGTTATCATGGGAATTTAAACCTTCCTTATCTTCCAGAAGGCAGTAGTGAGTTGTGCTTGGCATTCAGATAGCCTGTGATGCTCCATAGGGCCTTGGTGTTCTCAGCCTCATGACACTGCTTGCCTAGGTCTTTGTGAGTTCCACCAATGTACAGTAGCTCCACATGCAAAGCACAGTAAACATACCAGACTGTGTTGTTAAATCTCATTGAAGTCAAATTCATCATTAATCTCCAAGCAATAGGCTCTGCCTCTTGGCTCCCTAAGTATCACCTAAGCTCCATAAGTCACTGAGCAGCTGTAATTCTCTAAGGACTATAAAGGGGCCACCATTATGCTGTCCTCAATATGCTGCAACAAGTACATTTCTATCTCCCATTCCTTGTCCTGAGCCAACTCATTATTTTGCCCCAGAGGTTCACCATGATATGCAGTATTGATGTTTGGGGACACATACCTCCATAGTCAACCCAAAGTTGGCAATCTTGTATAATAAACCTTTAACCTACTCCTCATGCTTCTTCCTTATGAACAGCAACAAGTCCTTGAGAGCCTCAACTTCCATATCTATAGCAGCTAAATAGTACTAGTATCATCAGTGACCTTGCAGAGCCAACAGCTTGTCTTCAGAGATCAGAATAGACATTAGTTACTTTTCTCTTATTGTGATAGAATACCATGATCAAAGCAATTTATATAAGAAGAAAAAGGAGTTATGTTTACTTTTGGCTCTAGAGGATGAGAGTCCATAGGGATAGGGAGGCATGGCAGCAAGTATCAGGCATGCTGGGATGAACAGGAAGCTAAACACTTTCATCTTCAAATGCAAGCTTCAAATATCATTTGATGCCCTCTAAGGGGCATTCCTCATTCAAACCATGATAGCATATAACCAGCTCATTCTTATACTTGATTCTATGATCATCAGTAACAATACAAGCATAGCTGGTCTCCAGGAGGATATTGCATTACTCATAGGATTTGCAAAGATCTGAGCACTCAGTTCTTTGGTAGTCTTGAATGTAACACTCTTCCTTTGACCTGAAGTTCCCTTTCCTCTAACCATTCCTGAATTTTGTTCTTCTACTTTCAATGATCGTCAGTCTCCAGTTTCCTGGAGGACACCAAGCATTCATTAAGTTTCTCATGGTTTCCAGACTCTAGATATTTCCCATCTCTATATACTCCCTTAGCATCACCACAACCAGGTCCCTGGAGCACCAGGTACCCTAAAGAGCTAACAGAATAAGAAATGAACATCTGACAATCTTAAACCCTTCAGATCCTGCATATACACAAACCATGTTGATTGCCAGCCAGACTCAGAATTGTATCATCAAAGGCAATGGTTGATGGAGAGCGAGGTGGAACATGGATGAAGCTCAAGTTGTCCGTGGATAATGGTCAGAAATTTTGGACTCAGGTTTGGCCACCAAAATTAGTATAAACTAAATAATAAATGAAATATGTAGGAGTTCATTTCTCATTATCTTCCTAGTTATCATTTATACTACCTTAAGAGTTATTTAAATCTTATTTTATTATGTCTCAATGTAATCAGTTGGGTAGATTTCCAAGCAATTATTCTTAATTCTCAGGATCAAGAGTATGTCCCAAGAACTCCCTAGTCATTTTGACTAGAGCTAGTTATTTATCCAATTTCTTTCATTATCTTTTCTATTAACCAACTGGGATGCTAATTTCTAGATTAGGTTCCTATAGGTTGTAAATTCAGTTTCAAAAAAAAAACACCTCAGGATATGTTCTCAATTTCTAAGACTTTTATAAATATTTTCCCCTCTAAATGTTGCCAAAACTCTGATAGCATTAGTGAAGTTCTACTTGTCTTAGGGTCCTTTGTGCCACTCCTTTGTGCCACTCACTAGATATTCTTCTCTTCCATCAGCATACAATAACATTGTAGTGGCCATTCAGTCAACCAGAGACCCTCCCTAGCACATGGTATGATTCTAAACTGCCTTTCTTCTTACCTCTTATTGCCAAGCCAGCTCTTTCTGGAGAGCCCCTGTATCTATCAAACCTCTCTCATCCATCTCAACCATTCAGGATATAGTTTCCTAGGCAGCCATGAAAGCCAACTTTCTGTAGTGTAAATAAAGAAGTAGATATTAAGCATGGCCTTCATCACAGCTGGTGGCAGAGTCACAGTGCACATTCTAAAAAAGCAAATCAAAATGCAAACACTCGTCTCCCTGCAGGTAAGATTGACCATTGCAAGCGGCCAAAACTTTGAAGTCAGAATAAGTCCTATCCTTCTAGGCCAAACACCAGCACTGACAGTGGTGGGCTTCTCTGAAAGGCACCAAAAGAACATCAAGAGTCAAAGAACACCATGAAGGGAATTTACCAACCATAATTACTACAATCTTTGCTTGCCCTAAATAGCCACCAATTTCCCTGTGCCCTAAATAGCCACCAATCTCCCTCTCTTTACTGTTAATGAAGCAAAGGAGCACAAAAGTATTTCTAATTTGGAGGAGCCAAGGGAGTCTGCATGGGCCATTAGCAGCAGAGAGCTTCATTACTAGGGGAAGAAGTCTCTCCCTGAACTTCGCATGGCTTTATGTGCAAGAAATCAGGAGGCAACCAGTCAATTTTAAATGTTAACCCTTACAGTCCCATGGGCAACACTTCCTATATACTATCAGAAACACAAAAGGGCTCTGAGCCTCGCACTCGGCATTTTCGTTCATCATGAATTTGTCTTGTCTCATAGGGTGCTTTGTTAAAGGGCTGAATGAAATACAGTGATACGTAGTTATATCTCCTCCCATTTCCCCGTCCAATTTCTCCCATATCTCTCTCAACACTTTCTGCTCCCAACTACATGCATTGTTTGTTGTGGTAGTGGACACTGACTCATTGGGCACAGTTAGTTCTGCGCATGTGTGCATAGGTGTAGAGCCACCCACTATAGCATGAGAATTCTAACAAGAGTTCCATCCTCCAAAAAGAATGACTCTTTTAAAAATAATTTTATCTATCTATCTATCTATCTATCTATCTATCTATCTACTATCTATTTAATGTGTGGTATTTATGTGTATATATGTTTCCCTCGATTATACATGTACACACCACAAGTGCCCTGCCCTTGGAGGCAAGAAAAAGGCATTGGGTCTCCTAGGACTAAACTAACTCAAAGTTGTGAGCTACCATATATATGTGATGATAGAATCCAGTTCTCCTGGAAGAACAGGCAGTGCTCTTAATCACTGAGACAACTTTATAGCCACAGGAATGATTCTTGTTAATTAAATGATATGATTCATTAGAATAATAATGTATTTATTGCTAAAACTTCCAAATAAGCATAACAATTTACTACCCTAGTTGCTTAATAGTGGCCAAATACTGTATAGAACAGTTAGATGTATAGTGCCACAAAGGATTTGTTCAACCATCAAACAACCAGTGAGAATAAGCACTAATTCTCTGGTTCCTGTTTATCATTAGCTTGAATTTCCTAAGGGCCCATATCTCTACATATTAACAAAAACACTGCATTAAACTCCAAATATTATCAAATCTGAACAACTGAGAAATAAAACTTCTATAATTACCCATTTCCTAAGCCAGATATATCCATAGCCAGCCATAAATGTTGCTCCAAGCAACTCCTGGATATTTATACTTGCACATCTTTTTTTTTTTATATATTGAACAAACAAGACAAAATCAAATGTTTTGAGCAGAGACAACAAACTTTGGTGGCATGCATTCTTCAAAAGTTGTCCTGAACTCAAAACACTCCTCATTATTAGCCTCTCTGTGAAACTGTCACCACCGCTATATAAAGATAATTTATGCAGTTACTAAGTTTTCCAATGTGAGTGTGCATGCATGCATGTGTGCATGGGAGGGAGGGAGGAGGAAAGGGAGGGGGAAAGAATCAGAAAATGCCTCAAAAACAGTTAAGCATTCTGCCTTCTGTGTAAGGCAACAAGAAACCTGAAGAAAGGAAGGAAGATAACTTTCAGTCTTTTATAAACTTTCAACAGGTCTTACATTATCATAGTAATGGGCTGTAGAACGTCAGAATATTTGATATAATTACTCTTGTGTTTCTGGAGAGCACAGCTCGCTAACTGTCCTCCATGGCTTTTCAAATGCCTGTTTCCATCCATGTGTAGACTTAGCTAAGATACAAATTCATTGTAGAAGAACCTGAGTAACAATGTCACAGTTCCCCCAAAGGGACCAGCTACTGCTGTGACTTAACTGTTATGTTAAAATGTTACTTGTTCATATTTTTTTTAATCAGTGAAGAATGATTCTCTTTTACCCATCCTGCTACTTGGGTTGTACTTTTTACACCATGTTATCCCTTCTGCAGACCTCATGAATCTAGCTAGAAAGCCTTCTTTAGAAAGAATGCATTATTAGAAGGATGCAACTACTGAACAAGGTTATTGAAAAATAATTGGGCATTTACTAGGTAGGAAAGCAGGCTGAGATCTGTCTTCTCTCTTATGTCTAGACACCTGGTCTGGATACAGCTCACTGATAGCAGCTCATAAGAACCTATTGGTCTCAGTCACAACTCTAAGTTTAGCACCCTTTATAGCATCAAATAAATCAAATGACATTCTGTCCATCATGAATTGTGCAAATGCTACCAATCAAGGCTTTTTATTCTGGAATGTTAGTTGACCGTTTACTGATGCGCAAACATGTATTGATGTACCCTTTTACTATTCATTAAACTCAATGATCAATAGTGCTGCTATTGGTGTTCTGCAGCTTGGGGTTCACTGTGATTTTTAGATGATTTTCTGTTTTGCTTCTGTAGCCTCCATAGTCAAAAGAGGATAATACATCTTGAAATCATCCTGTCTCACAGGGTGTTTTGTTAAAGGACTGAATGATACTATTAGTGATGCTATGCCTATTTATCCCTGGGAAGGAGACTTAGGTGATTATTAGACGAAAAGCTAGGCCAAAATTTCCATTTGAACTCTTCTTTACTTTTGCATTCACAGAGGCAGGGGTGCCTCATACTTTGAACACTAACACATTAAGAGCAGTTGCATAGGTAAAAACTGAACGCAAGCACGACAGGAGAGGGTATTAAGCAAGATCTAAGAATCAAGGTGATCAACAAGAACATTAACCTTTCCTTTCCAGAAGGGGAAGGGGAGAATCAGAGGACACAAGGACATGCTGAATCAAAGCTGAGGTTACAAATGACTCCAGATTCTGTGCCCTCCAGTGGATTCTACTGGATTAGCAAAATGTGATATGATCATTGGAAATTATTCCCCTTTCTTCAGAAATTAGATCATTACATCTGAGCATCTTCCCAGGCATATTTTTCATGAATGTAGAGTCCTAAAGCACTCTGATTATAGAATGCCTATGTGTTGTTTTCAAAATAACAGACACTGCACAGACATGTTTAAAGTGGGGCTTACTGAGCACTTGCTGTATGACTTGCCATGACCTTGTGACATAAATACCATTGTGTTCATTGTGTTGATGTGGAAACAAAGTGAGGCTTATTGAAAAGAACACACATAGGAAGCTGAGAAGCCAGGACTTTACCCACTGATTCCCAACCACCCCTGTATACTCTAGCATCTGAAGACTAACGTGGAATACAGGTCTCTATCCTGACCACACTTTATGTGCAACCTACAAAACCCAGGCAGATTGGTTGGCCCGCCTTCATTGTTCAAGCTTTTATGTCACCCCAACCCATCCATTCGCTAAGCAGAAGGCAGACTCAAGGTCTGATTTGTTGAAAATCTAAATAAGCCTAAGGCAATTGAAAAGTCTATATGCTACATTAGACCAAAAACTAAAAAGAGGTGTAATTCCTAGATGATAACTGTGAGGGTTAAATTCTCATCCTCCCTCATCACGGTCTTCCCTACCACAATAAAGTCTGTATACGATCAGAGAAAGGAAACATTGGCAAATGCTAGCAACAGATTGGGGTGGAGGTGCAATGAAGAACAAAATTTGATGTTAAAATATATACTCTAATTAACTCCTAGCTCCAGGATAGCAAAATACTACAAGAAACTATGAAAGGATATTAAGTGTTATATGTTTTTAGAAATTTTGGAAGTAAGGACTAATGATGACATTTTCATCCCTAGATCTTCTGAAGACAAAGTAAATGTCACTGAGACATCATGGACATAAAGCATGGAAAATAATAGCATGAGAAGAACATTTGGAGGTGACAAGGTTTGTTTTTTTGTTTTGTTTTTTTTTTTTTAATTTATATGAAACCAATTCAAGTCAATGTGTGCTCGATGTTATATTAGCACCATAAGACAAAACAACAAACAAAACCACCCTGTTACCCTCTTTAACATCTGCAAAGGAAAGCAGCTTATAAAACTGTGCAGGAGTTATGAGTATTGATCAGAGCAAGTCTAAAGAGCCAGCACACAGCAGGAATAACAAAGTGCACAAGATGCTCAGGGAAGCTCATCAAAGAAAATCACCTCCATGCTGAGCTCATGGAAGCTGAACCTTATGAACAGAAACAGGCAAAGCAGTAAATATGGGATAGAGGGCTGAGGGAATACAGTGATGCCAGGACTTTATGCAAGTAGCAGACCATAAAGGGCTGGAGTGGGTTTGCCTCATGAAGCACATTTTTAAGCAAGGGCAAGAAGGGAAAGGCTAGGTCTACACAGGTTAGAGCATCAGCAAATGGCAAGCTAAGATACACGTGTGATCACACTGGTAAAAGATAACTAAAGCTGGACTGGAGGATGAGTTAGCCAAGGGAAAGATAGATTCCTTTTAGAAACTAACCTCTTCAAAGTGGTCAAATTTGAAATCCAAGTGTTCAGAAGGCAGAGCAATTGCTGACAGCCTGAGGGCAACTCAGGGTATGCAAGCAATTTCCAGGCCAGAGGAGGCTTCAGAATGACTCAACAAGCACAAGAAAAATGGGGGTTTAGAGTTACTCTATGGTGAGTGGAATAAAGTAAAGACAAGGGAAGAGAAGGGAGGAGAGGAGAGGAGGGGAAAGGAGAGGAGAGGAGAGGAGAGGAGAGGAGAGGAGAGGAGAGGAGAGGAGAGGAGAGGAGAGGAGGGAGGAGAGGAGAGGAGAGGAGAGGAGGGAGAGGAGTCAGTGTTTATACCAATATATGTTTTGAAAATTAGGTGTCTATTCCATCATCCTAAATGTGTCCGAGCTAATACAATATAGTTTGTGTTGCCTGTATAATTTGAGATTATATATTGATTACTTCATTTTCCCCTTTCTGCTTAGGATTGCTTTGGTTTCCTGAGTTTCTTCTCTCTCTCTCTCTCTCTCTCTCTCTCTCTCTCTCTCTCTCTCTCTGTCTCTCCTATGTTTGTATATGTGTGTTTCTATATGAATTTTAGTATCTTTTACTAGTTCCATAAGAATATAATTGAGCACTAAACTGGTGGGATCAGACATTGTGGTGGGAAGGATGGAGGGATAGAGTACTGGAATTGGAAGGAGGCATTGGGGGCAATATAGAAACAATGCAGTGAAAACTCCCTGGAATCTAGGAGAGTGACCCTAGAGAGGTCTCCTAGTAATGTGGGATATAGAGCCCGAACTGGCCATCTTCTATAACCAGGCAAGGTTCTTGGCAGTGGGTCTGGGACATCAACTCAGCCACAAAACCTTCTACCTACGTTCTGTCCCACAGGCAAGGTTTGCTGGAATAGTGATGGCACAGAACTCTTGAGAATGGCCAATCAATGACTGGTCCAACTTGAGACCCATGCCAGGAGAGGGAGCCCATGATCAACACTGCCCAGATGGCCAAGAGGCACAGGTAGGACAGCCCAGAGATCCAGGATAGAACCCAACACAACTGGCAATTTAAAAAAAGAAAAAAAGTCAACAGAATGATTCCTAATAATATTCTGATATACTCATAGATTGGTGCCTAGCAAAATCATCATCAGAAAAGTCTCATCCCAATTCCAGCAATTGATGAGAGCAGATGCTGAGACTCATAGCCAAATATTAAGTGGAATCTGGGAAACTCCACAGAATAGTGAAAGGAAGGATTGTAGGAACCAGAGGGGTCAAGGACACCACGAGAACAGAGCAAACAGAATTAGCTAAGCAGCATTCATAGGACCTCACAGAGCCTGTATGGGTCTACATAGATCCTCTGCATATTCATTATGGTTGTATAGCTTAGTGTTCTTGTGTGATTTCTAACAGAGGGAGTGGGGACCATCTCTGACTCTTTTTGCCTACACTTTGGGATCCTTTTCCTACTACTGAGTTTCCTCACACAGGCTTGATTTGAGGATATATGGCTAGTCTTACTGTAACTTGGTATGTTGTGTTCCATTGGTGTCCCTAGGAGGCCTTCTCTTTTTTGAAAGGAAACAGAGGAGGAGTGGATCCAGCATTGATATGAGGGTTTGTGTGTAGTCTTAGTGTATCTTGTTGTGCCATATTCGGTTAATATCCCTGGAAGACTGCTCTTTTCTGAAGGGATGTGGAGGAAGAGTGCATCTGGGGCAGAAGAGAGGTGGGGGAGGGACTGTGAGGAGTGGTGGGAGGGGAAACTGTGGTAAGAATGGAATGTATGAAAGAAAAATAAACAGAGAGGGAGAATGAATTTAAATGGGGATTATGTTGACTCTTTAGATATCTTTTGGTAATATCACCACTTACACAATATTAATTTTGTCACTACATAGGCATAGAAGTCATTTTCCTCTTCTAGGGTCTTCACATCTTTCTTCAGTGTCTTACAGTTTTCACTGTCAAGGTCTTTTACTTTTTTGGTTAGATACAGTTCTAGAAATGAGACTTTTTTCTTGATTTTTTCTTTAAAAGTTTGTTGAAATGTCCTACAGTGGGGAGAGGGAACTTTTAGAGTCCACCTGCAGTAGAAAGACAGGCCATTAAGTAGAGGGATGGGGTTGCCATCTCACAGTCAAAAACTCTAATTCAGAATTGTTCCTGTCTGAAAGAACTGCAAAGACAAAAATGGAGAAGAGACTGGAGGAAAGGAGGTCCAGTGACAGGCCCAAATTGGGATTCAGTTCAAGAGGAGGCCCCAAGGCCTGACACTATTACTGATGCTATGGTGTGCTTACAAACAGAAGCCTAGCAACAATGCCCACCGAGAGCCCCAAAAAACTGCCAAAGGAGTCAGATGCAAATATTTATACTCAATCAATGGACAGAAGCCAGGGACCCCTGTGGCTGAATTAGGAAAGAGCTAGAAGAAGTTGAAGAGGAGGGCAACTCCATAGAAAGACCAGCAGCCTCAACTAACCTGGATCCTCGAGATCTCTCAGACACCTACCAGACAGTGTACACCAGCTGATATGAGGCGCCCAACACATATACAGCAGAGGACTGCCTGGTTTGGATTCAGTGAGAGAAGATGCACCTAACCCTTAAGAGACTTGAGGCCCCAGGAAATGGGGAGGCCTGGTGGAATGGGGGTGTAGGGACATCCTCTTGGAGACTGGAGGGGGGGAGGAGGTATGGGATGAGGAAGAGTCAGAGAGCAGGCCAGGAAAAGGATAAAGACTGAATTGTAAAGAAAGATTTAATAATGATAATAATAACTATTATTATTAGCTTAAAAAGTAAGAAAAGTTTGTATTTGTATACAGTACCAAAATATTTTTATGAGGTCTATATGTTTTCTGCCAGAGTCTGTAGAGACCTTTAAGTAAAAATTCATGCCATTTGCAAATAGGGATTCTTTCAAGTTTTTTATTTTTCTTCTCTTGTCCAATTTCTCTGGCCATGATTTTCACCATGATACTAAGGGAAAAAAAAAAACCACATGATTTCACTTCTAATTTCAGCATTACTATTTAGGATAATGTTGGCTACAAGTCTGTCATGAGAATTATGTTGAAATATGCCCCTTCTATTTATTAATTTTGCAAAGTTTTTACTATGAAAAAACACTAAACTCTGACAAAGGCTTCATCTGCATGGAGTGTGATGAGCATGTGGTTTCTGTCCATACTTCTTCACCAATGGTGCAACTCATCCTGGTTACTCATATGTAGGAAACTGAAACTAGATCCACATGTCTGGTTCAGCACAAAAATGAAGTCAAAATAGATTACCTGAAATTACAAAGCTTTTTCACATCAAGGAAAGAAGAAAAGAAGGAAGGAAGGAAGGAAGGAAGGAAGGAAGGAAGGAAGGAAGGAAGGAAGGAAGGAAGGAAACAAGAAAGAAAGAAAGAAAGAAAGAAAGAAAGAAAGAAAGAAAGAAAGAAAAGAAAGAAAGAAAGAAAGAAAGAAAGAAAGATGGGTGGAAGTAAGGAAGGGAAAAAGAAAAATCATCAGTGTAAAGATACAGTCTGTAATGGGTCAGGGGGCTTGCTAAATATAGTCAGACAAGGCATTAATATTTAGAATATACAAAGGATGTTTAATACTAAGAAGT
This sequence comes from Mastomys natalensis, assembly GCA_021653895.1. NCBI lineage: Eukaryota > Metazoa > Chordata > Mammalia > Rodentia > Muridae > Mastomys > Mastomys natalensis. The sequence continues at coordinate 352,111 of JAJTUV010000121.1, read as the reverse complement.
GAAACAAAAACAAAAAAATTTAATAGAAAAGTAGACCAAATAACTAAAAATACTCTTTTCAGAAAAAGAAAAACCAATGACCAATAAAAATTTGGAAAAAAATGTCCAAAATCCTCAGTCACTAGGCTAACACAAATTAAAAGGACTCTGAGAGCTTACAATAATAAGAATGACTGTCATCCATACAACAAAGAATAAGTACAAGTGAGTGGGGAAGAAAAACTTTATTCACTGCTGGTGGGAACGTTAAATTGGTACAGCAGCTATGTATAGCCTTACAAAACCAAAAATACAACTACCATATATATGATCTAGCTATACCACTCCTGGGTATAGACCCCATGGATTATAACCCTTCATTGCAGAGACACTTGTGTACCCACGTTTATGGATATAGTAGTCATATTAGTTGAGAAATTGAATCAACCTAGATGCCTATCTAAAGATGAATGAGTAAACAAAATGTAGTACATACAGTGAGATTTTACTCAGCAGTGAGAAAAATAAAATCATAATATTTTCAGGAAATGAATGAAACTAGGGATCATTTAAATGAAATAAGATTGATAGATTTATTTCATATGCAGAATCTAAATTTAAATGTGTGTGTTTGCATTTATGCATGTGTGGGAATTTAGTGCATCTGACTTTTATGAAACTAGTAAAGGATGAAATCAAAGATAGAAATCTTAATGGGGAGGAAGGTGAGAGGAAAAAAAAGAGAAGGTAATTATATACTTGTGACATGAAAACCAAAGAGGTAAATAGTGGTTTGAATGAGTATGGCCCCCATTGGGAACATATTTTGAAATACTTGGTCCTCAGTTAGTGGAATGGTTTAGGAAGGATTAGGAAGTATGGACTTGCTGGAAAAAGTGTGTTACTGAGGGTGGGCTTTGGAATTTCAAAAGCCATAATTGATTCCTGGGTATATTTCCCTGCTACCACTTCAGTGCCATGCCTGCTTGCCTGCTTGCCTGCTGCCATGCTTCCTGCCATGATGGTCACAGACTCTAGCCCCGTGAAACTGTAGGCCACAAATAAATTCCTTCTTTTATAAGTTTGATAAAATTATATATATTATAAGTTTGATAAAAGTTTGATAAGAGGACTAGCACCAGGGTGGGAGGGTATCAGAGTTGACGGTGGCCATGAAGAATGAATAAATACAAAGTATTAAGTATATACATGTATGGAAAAATCATAATAAGCCATTATTTTATATGATACTTAATTTTAAATAGAAGGAGGATAAATAAAGAAGGAATCAGGAAATGATGGAGGGAAAAGGGAGGAGAGAAAGAAAGAAAGAAAAAATAGAGAAGGAAATAGAAAGAAATAAATAGAGTGGATGGAGTGATGGAGGGAAAGAAGGAAAAGCAAGGAAAGAAAATATGAAGAAAGTAAATGGAAAGGGAAGGAACACGGTAACCAATTTATAGGATAAAATAAATAAAAAGATAATTTGTGTGTTTGGTTAAGACCAGCATTTGTCTTGGTGAAGTTCTAAACATCCATACTCACACTGAGTTTCAAATGGATATGAAAGACAAAATTGGAAATACTGAAAGCTGTTTAGATTTCAGACTTCCTCTTTCCCCTCCCCCCCAGAAACCCCTTAACCCATCCTTCCTCCTCCTATTTCTATGAGGGTGTACCCCCAACCATCCACCCACTCCCACCTCCCCGCCCTCGAATTCCCCTCTCTGGGGCATCTAGCCTTCAAGGGACCAAGGCCCTCCTTTCCCACTGATGCCCAACAAGTCCTCTATATATACAGCTAGAGGCATGGGTCCCTCCTTGTGTGTTCCCAGCCTAGCTGTTTAGACCCTAGGAGCTCTGGTTGGTTTGTATTGTCGCTCTCCCCATGGGGCCTCAAGCCCCTTCAACTCCTTCAGTCTTTTCTCTAATTCCTCCACTGGGGACACTGTGATCATTTTGATGGTTAGCTGTGGGCATCCACCTCTGTATATGTCAGGCTCTGGCAGTGCCTCTCAGGAGACAGGTCAGGCTCCTGTCAGCATGCACTTCCTGACATCCACATCAGCATCTACCTTGGTGACTGCATCTTGGAGGGATCTCCAGGTGGGGCATTCACCAGATGGTTTCTCCTCCAGTTTCTGCCCCACACATTGTCTCATATTTGCTCCTGTGAGTATTTTGTTACTCCTTCTAAGAAGGACTGAAGTATCACACTTTGGTCTTTCTTGTTCTTGGGCTTCATGTGGTCTGTGAGTTATGTCTTGGGTATTGTGAGATTTTGGGCTAATATCCACTTATCACTGACTGCATACCATGTGTGTTCTTTTGTGATTGGGTTACCTCACTCAGCATATTTTCTAGCTCCAACCATTTGCCTAAGAATTTCATGAACTCATTGTTTTTTAATAGCTGAGTAGTACTCCATTGTATAAATTTTCTGTATCCATTCCTCTGTTGTAGGACATCTGGGTTTTTTCAGCTTCTGGCTATTATAAATAAAGCTGCTATGAACATAGTGGAGCATGTGTCCTTGTTATATGTTGGAGCATCTTTTGGGTATATGCCCAGGAGTGGTATCACTGGATCCACAGGTAATGCTATGTTCAATTTTCTGAGGAACCACCAGACTAATTTCCAGAGTGGTTGTACAAGTTTACAATCCCACCAATAATGGAGGAGTGTTCCTCTTTCTCCACATCCTCACCAACATCTGCTGTCATCTGAGTTTTTAATCTTAGCCATTCTGACTGGTGTGAGGTGGAATCTCAGGGTTGTTTTGATTTGCATTTCCCTGATGACTAAAGATGTTGAACATTTCTTTAGGTGCTTCACAGACATTCGACATTTCTCAGTTGAAAATTCTTTGTTGAGCTCTGTATCCCATTTTTAATAGGGTTATTTGTTTGTCTAGAGTCTAATTTCTTGAGTTCTTTGTAAATTTTGGATATTAGCCCTCTATCAGATGTAGGATTGGTAAAGATCTTTTCCCAATCTGTTGGGGCCATTTTGTACTATTGACAGTGTCCCTTGCCTTACAAAAGCTTTGCAATTTTATGAGGTCCCATTTGTCAATTCTTGATCTAAGAGCATAAGCCATTAGTGTCCTGTTCAGGAACTTTTCCCCTGTGCCCATGTGTTTGAGGCTATTCCCAACTTCCCTTTTATTTGTTTCAGTGTGTCCAATTTTATATGGAGGTCCTTGATCCACTTGGACTTGAGTTTCGTACAAGGAGATAAGAATGGATCGAATTTCAAGAATGCTGCTCTGCTGAGCTTTGATGAAGTAGATACTACAGATAAAATTACCCATGGCCTGAGGTCAGTATTTCTATTTTGGTCAAGCTTCAAGAATGGCATATATAGCTTGACTATGCTCGCCCTTTTTGTTCTGGGAATACTTTTATTCCTGCCCATTGTGTTAAAGCTTGTCTTTAACAACATCAACATGTTGGCAGCCAAAGTACATGGCTTAAACTTGAAAATTGACCCAGACAGAGTTATTAAATTAACAGGCTGGCAAGCCAAGGATGGGTAAGATTCTACACAGAGCCTTACCAACCTAAGACAGAAATGCATTGCTTTGGACAATGCATGTTCCATGATGGGTAAGGAAGGCATTCTTGTCAGAATGACCTAAGGCTCAGTCTTGTTAATGAAATAAAAAAGGGAGAGAGGCAGAGAGCCTTAGGGGCTGCTTAGTGAGAATCTGACATAGGCCAAGGACAAGGAAATGGGCTGCTTGGCAGGAATATGACATTGGCCAAGGACAAGGAAGTAGGCTTCAGGCAGGAATCTGACATTAGGCTAGAACAAAGAAGCAATTTCAGGCAAAAATCTAAATATTAGGCTAGAACAAAGAAGTAATTTCAGATAGGAATCTACATTTAGGCTAGAACAATGAAGTAGGCTTCAGATATGAAAATGACCTTGGGCTAGGACAGGGAAGTAGGCTCAGATACTTTAGTCATCCTGATGCTCCCTTAGATACAGTGATCATGGGAGTGTTCATGTAATTGGGTTTAATGCCTTGCTTATTCTTTGACTATTTGTGTTTATTGTCTTGCTTATTCCTTGACTATTTGCATCTATTGTATTGCTAGACCCTCAACCTAGAACTGACCTTAATACATGTGTGTAATTAAAATGGTATAAAAGCAAAAAGTAGGAGGGGGATGGGATAGGTGTTCTAGGGAGGGGAAACAGGGAAAGGGAATGACATCTGAAATGTAAATAAATAAAATATCCAATAAAAAATTTTTAAAAAAGAAAGCTGCTTGGTAAAAATATAAGCAACCAACAAATACCAGCCACAGATCTCTCTCTCATTTAAAATTTTGCAGTAGCTACACTTACAAAAATGAAAAGGATCACAGGAGTTAATTTTAACCATGGAATTACTCAATGTTATGGATCCCGATTTCAACTTCACCAGTAATAGCAAATTGTTAAGCCATGTCACATTATTATTTCATAGCATCTATAGAAATATGGCATATAATTTATCCTTACAGCACATCTCAATTTATACTAGCCACACTCCACATGTACAGTAGGCACGTTTGCCTAGTGACTAACATATCAACCGATATAGATTGAAGTACGGTAGAGCAGTTGAACTACAGGAAATACTGAATGGGAAAATGCTGTGGGTAGCTTGGGAAGCATACATGTGTTCGAAGGAAAGGAATGTTCACGGATCCACCAGAGATACCAGCACTTAAACAACAGAGAAAATGGAGTGAGAGATGATGCCAAGGAAACAGTGTTTTCCAGACACAGCAAGGCAAGTGCATATGAACTCACAGAGACTATGACAGCATGCATAAGATTTGTGTCAGTTCAAGCCAGACAAAGGGTGGTGGACATTAATTCCACTCCTAGCTTAGGAGCTATTATCAATTGATTAATATTGGGCTAGGGAAAGCAGGTATATTTAATGGAGTGACACCTGATATGTCAATCACTCTCTAAGACAGACCCCCATCCCCAGGAGTAGAAAGCCAGCACAAACTGAACTCAATAGGGGATGGGGAGGGACGTGTTGGGAGAAGGGGTAAAGATGATCAAAACACATTGTATGAAATTCTCAAAGAATTAATAAAAAGGATTTTAAAAATAGACCTAGATGTACACATTCACACACAAACACATACTATAGACAGCATTATATGTATTCTATGTAATTATATAGAGAGACATAAAATTATTTATATAAACCAAAACACAGGAAGAAAACAGGGTATAGGAGTCAAGGTGCCTCAGCAGGTAATGGGTCCTCCCACCAAGCCCCCTAAAAACATCTAAGTTCAATTCTAGGATCTTACATGGTAAGACATTCTCCTCTGATCTCCATACAGGTACACTGCTTTGCACACATGTGCCCCTCAATACACAATGAGTAAATTAAAATATGACTAAAATTTTTAAAAGAAAACTCCCACAACTCTGCAAGTCCTGTTATTACTATAGGACCATGGGAATGAAATGTATTGATGTAAGAAGTCTAAGAGAAGGTCCTGACTTAAGGTCATCATCCCGGGATTCCTGAAAGAACACTATTAGATCCTAAGGTCACTAATGTCAGACAAAGAACTTGTGTATAGTGAGAGGGAGTCAGAGATGAGACCTAACAGAAAAAATATCACACAACAAGTATTGGATTTTAGCAAATGGAGGGGGGGCTTTGTTTGTGTGAATATATAGAGCCTCACTCTGTGCCCTCTGGGGACCGCTTGCTGAGAGAAGGGGGTAACAGTTGAAAGTAGAGACAGCAGCGCTTGCCCCGGGGTAAATAGAACAACAAATTAATCCTTTCTCCATGAAACACAACAAAGTTTGTATCTAAGCTGAATTCAAATTGCTCATTAGCACTGACATGTTCCTAATGAGGTTATAATGCTCTGGGACAAAGATCAAGCCACTGAGCAGAAAGAGGGAGGGGTAGAAACGCGGAGAGTATAATTAGAAGGACCTGGGAGCAGGGCTGCCCAAAGGTTCCTTTGTATCACCTGGGCTCTCTCATTCAGGATATCTGAGGTCCATGCCGAAAGTCTGCCTTTCAAGTTTCCTGCTGCTATCGTTGTGTGCTAGCCCATACACTACCCTGAACTGCTGGGTCTCACAGCTCACGTAGTCCACCAGCCCTCATCTAGTTAGGGCACAAGGGCTAACCCACCTCCAGGAGCTTGCAGGAGGTCTTCTGAAGACGAATGTGACTTTCATGACAGCTGAGTGTTTGTGCACAGACCTGTGGGTTGACTTGAAATTTTGAAATAAAATGCAAGAAATCTTGGGTTTTGTGGTACTAAAGAAGTTTCCAGGACATGAGGTTTTGTATTTAAAACTATGGGGACGCATTAAAATAAAGCAGGGTGATTATTTCACCCTCCCAGGAGTCTTTAGGGTCTACTTAGAAAAATAATATTAGGACTGTCATCAGAACCAGATTAGGAAGTTCATGGCCTGTTTCTGCAGCAAAGAGCTGCACGGCTTGGGAGATCTCCAAGAACAGATGATAGGACAAGAATGAAGATCAACAGAGCTTTCAATACCACAGTGCAAGACACACACACACACACACCAACACACACACAAAACACAGGCATGCACCCGCACACAAGAGACATTTAAGAAGAGTTTGACAATGCCTGCAGATAAATATCATAAAGGCACACGATGTTCCCCTTAACTATGTGAATCTCTTACTGTCTTCATGTTTTGGGGGAAAAAATCATATTAGAAAGAAAGCACTAACTTTTGTAGATTCTACAAACCTGCCTTAAAGCAGGTTTTTGTGAAAAGCACAATGATGACAATGAAAGTCAGGCTCCATGCCTGAGAATGAAGACAAAAGTTACCCTCCACACAAGCAAAATTAGAAATGAAAATCTCCCCCACTGCAACTCTTAACACTCCTCAGTGGGTTTCGGGCCCTTTTCCAGTAGAGAAAATAATGAGTACTTTGGAAAGCAGAGAGAGAAAATATTTGGACTAATCAAAGATAACTCAATTTCTAAGTCAAGAAGATGCAGTTCTCTGCGCACTTGGTATGCAGCTAGTGCAACCCTGGCCTCAGAGAGTCTCCCCCGCCCCCCTAGAGTTTACTGGCTCAAACAAGTTGCCAATGTGGTCTGACGGAATTACTTGGCTTAATATTCATGGAGTCGGGACACTTAAAGGGAGGAAATAAGGGTGGCTAAATATATACAATGCATTTGAAATAGGTAAAGGAGAGAACCCCAGACACTCAGCAATCATTACCTGGAAATTAAAGAGGGCAGAAGCAATCCTATTATGCATTATAAACAGCCCAGCTGCTGACTTAATGGTAGCTTGAGTAGCACAGCCAAGGAGTGCTTGCTCCAATATTAATAGGAAAGGTATTGTACGGATCCAATAGTTCATGAAATTAACAAGGAAAATGAACTAGAGTCAGGCAACCTGGCACGTAAGAGGAGGCATCAGCAGTTGCTTCCCTGAAGCACACTGAGCACTTAGAGCTCTGGGAAAGCACATGTATATAAATGAGTATGGTATTATTGGATTTTTTTTTTAAATAACACTTTTCATTTGAATAAATTTCAAATATTTTGTTGGTCATGAGTCTCTTAAAGAAGAAGCTGTTAACTCAAAAATGTCAATAAGGGGTCATGGGCTATTCCATCTGAGCTGAAGATATTGACAGGGGTCATTTGTGCCAGCCTAAAACCACCGTAAGTTCATGATGTTACACTGGTCCAAATTAGTCCCACTTCCCTTTTAAAGAAATAGATATTTCAACTTATGAGAAAACAATCTTCCTTTTTATAAACTTCGGCCTGTCTGAATGGCATTCCTATGACCATGGACAATCTAAGAAATAGAGTTGAGTCTACTTACAAACCAATAGACACACGATGAAAGAGAACAGCTTCCCCACAGACGCTGCCAGAGACAATCTGGCTGAAGCTTGTGTTGGCCAAGCATGTGTCTGAGAGGGTTTCCATAGAAGCAAGAACATGAGATCCATTTTTCCCAGTCAGGGACCCATCTAAGTCTTCCAAAACTGCTGCATGAGGAAATGGAAATGCTACTAAACTGGAAGAGTTTACAAACTTCAGTTGTCTGGTCTTCACAGTAAATCCACCTGCAAATTAGAAGACTGATGGTGACACATGACACGAGTCTGTTATTACAAAAGGCAACTAAGAAAATCAACATTCTGTTCAGTACTTTCTCTAGAATATTATATAATTTTATAGATCATTCAGCTATTCACTCAAGAAAAAGGAGCACAAGTATTCCCTTATGTCAGGATACATGTGATAGAGATATTACGGGCCAAGAACAACATGGCCAGACCCAGTTCAGTTCATTCTGTAGAGCAGTGATATTGTATTAGGGATTATTTTGGTTATTTTATTCTACAAGAGGCATTTGACATTTTTTGAGTCATTATGGCCTGTCACAACTGCCATCTTGCTGGTGCACAAAGTTCTTCAAAAACAAATATCTGAGAATATAATTTCAGAAGAGTGATGAGGGCAGTCTTGGTGAAGTGACCACAGATGCACAAAGACACAGCATTTTCACTCTGCTTACCAGTGGGTTACAGGCAATGAAGCAAGCCATGTATGAAAAATGTATAACGTATAAAATGTATAAAACTTGCCAATACCACAGTATCCTTGCCTCTATAATTTCCTTATGCTGGACATATGTTCATTTCTCAAGTAAAACCTTATGTATGAAATCTCTAAGATTTTGCTGATGCTATTTGTAACACCAAAAGGTGTCCTTCTTTTCTGTTGTAGTTTTCCTTTACCCTTTGAATCCCTGTAGGAGAGTTTCCCCTCCAATATACACCCATCTGTGGTCCCTCCAAAACTGTCCCTGGTCCCTCCAAATCACACCCATCCTTGCTCCTTCACTGACTGTGGTCACTTCACCAAGATTGCCCTCATTACTCTTCTGAAATTATATTCTCAGATATTTGTTTTTGAAGATCTGTGTGTTTTTTTTTCCCACTCTAATTCCTTATGTGGAGCCAAAATAGAGAAATTTTAAACAAATAAAAAGCTTATTTATCCAACAATATCCAATGATGAGGGTTTTTTTAATCCAGTATCTGATGAATGATATCAAATCATCATAGAACAATGAACTGAAGTATTTGCCATAGGGTGTTTTAATATTCGTACAACTGTTTCAGAATCTTAAATCAAATCCCCCAATCTTTGGTTCTGCCTACATAGGGTAAAAGAATAAAGTGGGAACTTGCTGATTATTCATTTAATTAAAAAAAAACAAACAATTATCTAAATTGGTGATTCAAACCACAAGAGCATATTTACTTGGATTACTCGGTTTGGCTGTTTACAACGATCAGATCAACTAAATAGTTCTGTGCCTCTTTTCACCTTGGCCCGTGAGTTCTCCAAGGGGTTATTTCTCACCACCTTGTATTGCAGTTAACAAGTCATCAAGAACCGCCCTTGTTTTCTCTCCATACACATCACAGTCTAAGTTGCTGAAAGCATTAAGTACCGTGGCTCCGAATCTTTCAGCAGAGGTGTACACAAGTCAGTTTATGTCCATGCCTCGATTACCCATATAATTTCATTTATTCATCATATGGATGAAGTTCCCACTAGACAGCAGCCTTTCTTCCATGTACAAGTTTAAAACAGACACCACTCGAGAGAGAAGCTTCCATTTTATGAAGCTGAGGGTCCAGAGGAGCCACAGAAAGATAATAAAATGTGATGGTCATTGAAGCATACAGAGGATGGGAATGCAAAAGCATGCTCCATCCTCCGGAACTCCTTTGCAAAACTTGAACAGTTTCTATCGATATAATCTTACAACTGAAGGAAATATTGACCCATAAAGCTCTGTCACTATTTGTCATACTCACCTGAGCTCTAATCTTGTTTACCATCGGTCCTGTCTGTTCAAACTTACCCTGTCCTTGGGAACAGCCAGAACAGGTTCTGATGGCCACACAGTTGAGATCAAAATTAACAAAAGTTGTATTAGAAATCATCAGTTCCCATCTTTTGGGAGTTCTAATCCCAGCAGACATACATCGGCTTCCCTGGGAATGTTTGAAAACAGAAAGAAAAGCAAAAAATAAATAATAAATAAAACAAAGTAAGACTACCTATAATATGAAATGTAATCAGATTGCACAAGTAAAAATGATTAAAACAAGAAAATCGCCAGCTACACACTGAAATTATTAAGACAAGAGAACACTTGCTATTCATATTTATGAAAAAGAATTTATGTCTAGAAAACAGAAAGAATCTGTAAATCTCAAAAGTAAAAATACAGACAACTTACAATCAAGGAAAAAGACTTATCTCTAAATTGAAATGTGTCCATGACAATGTGTCATATTTGAAAATGTTTAACATCATATAAAGTAGGAAAATGCAAGTAGGATATAATATATATATTAGAATTTTGGATCTTTTTAAGAAAAGAATGACAGTTTCAAGTACCTATAGAGATGAGGTCCTTCTACTAAAATTCACATGCTGAACATGGACTAAGCAATGGAATAGCTATGATGGGAGCCACTGTGGCAGCTTGTCGTCATTTTTCACATGATGCAGCCATTTAATTGCTGGGTAATTATTGTATAGAAATGAGAAGTGACATTCATATAGAATATTATGTAAACAGTTATGCCAAACTGCTTATTATCACCAGATCTAGAAAACGATCAAATGGTTTTCCACAAAGGAATGAACAAAAGAACTATGTTACTTCTTGCGCAGTAGCATATAATTCATTAATAATAAGGAATAAAACATTAATGAATGCAACAAGTTGCTGAATCTCTAAATACAATTGGCAAAGAAAGAACCCAATCTCCAAAGGATGCATACCATATGATCCCACTTATGTAATTATTGAGCAAGAAGGCATCCAGACAGAGAGTAGGCTAGTGTGGTTCAGAGTTACTATTGAGTAGAGGATGTGGTCAGAAAGATGAAGCCCGGATGAGCATTGGTTCAGACAACTCTTCTGTATATTGATTATGGTAGTTGTGGTAACACAAATTTACATATGTATTGAAATGCAGAAGAGCACATCAAAAAGGTTAGCTTCTCTAAAGATAATACAAAAAAAAAAGAATCTTAAAATAAAATGAAACATAGCTCTAAGATTTTCCCACAAAAATCTCTTCAGCAAAGCCCATTCAACTAAGCTGTTGGCTCTGAATTGTTCTGTCAATAAAAATGGTGACACAAAATGAAAACCATAAAATTCTTTCAAAAATCTACAATAATAAGAACAGCAACAAAGACAAACGAACAACAGAAAGAAGCACTCAGTGTATGTGGTCGGTAAAAATCAAAGGAAAATGAAAATATTATCAATAATAAGACTCTAGTCCTAATAAAGAAAGAATTGAAAACATCACAAATACACAAAGAGTGGCAGAAGAACTGAATGAAGGTGGGGAAGCAAGCAAAGGTCCTTCAGACAGAAGTAGCTGTCCATGGTTCCTGGATATATCACATTGCCTGTCTCCAGGACAAGTATCATCCCATCCTTGGCATGGGTAAGATAGAAATAGCAAGCTGGCAATTGAGCAAGCTGTAGAGTTGCATTCAGGATCTGGGGACCTTAAAGAAGTGAGAGAATAAAAAAGCAAGATGGTGGGAATGCAAGTGAGACAAAAGCAGAAAGAAAATGGGGCTTGGTAGCAAATGAGAATGGATGATGAGGAAGACAGGAGGGGAGACAGATGAGTAAACAGAATGTGAATTCAAACATCCACAGAGATGTTATAAATGAAACCCTGTTTTGTACCTAACTTAAACAATTGATTTATAAAGGAAAATGTCTTCTGGGGAAAACATCGTAATGACAGTTGAAGTAAATAACCTGTTACCAGATTCAAGACTGCTGCAGAGCACAGGAAATCAAACATGCTGGAACTTCCTGGAGCTCTGAATCAGGAAGAACTCCTGCAGACCACTCCTAGCTCAGCTGAATGGCTCTAGGGAAATGTGCTTTAAATTTGAATTCCCTACCCCTAGAATGAGTGAGTTGTACACATGAGCTCTGAGTATAAGTTTTAAAGTTTCCAAGAAACTATACAGATTTTTTTTAATGAGAAAAGTAAGGGAAAAAATAGTTAGAAACTGTCCAATACCAACAATTCTTGTTGCAAACTCAATAAAGAGAATTTGATCCTGGGAAAATATTTGGTACAGTCATAAAATGGAATAACACACAATGACTAGAATAAATTACTACAGCACAAGAAGACACAGACAATGATCTTGGACATATTATTGCACCAAAGAAACCCCAGAACAATGAGTATTCTGAAACTGGGTTATATCAAATAATGAGAAGAAAAAAAATCAATTCATATCACCAAGAGTCTGAATCGGTTATCCTTTAGCTGAGGAGACTTGGGTTTAAATCTGGGAATAAAAAGGAGAAAGGGAAATGGTGACACACAATTGATTTGCTTTATATAAAAAAAATTATGATCATTATTGTCACCCACATACATGTACATATATGTGTTGTATTATGCACAAATATATAAATTCAGCTTATTAATCTTTTTTTGTATGTATTTTGGTTTCAGGGCTGACTATTGTGTATTATATAAAAAATAAGAGGTTTTCCTGGGAGAAGCTAATTTTTCCTCTTCTAGCAGTAAGTAGTTGTCTATCATCCTCAGTCCAGATTTAAAGGACTATCAATTTGAGAGTTGGATGGGGTATGGGAAAGTTTGAAGGGAGAAAAAGGAAGGGGCAAAGTGATGTAATTCTATTTTAATTAAAAATGTACTTACAAAACACACTGTATTCCTTTCTCTGTAAATATTTCCATATAACATTTACTTTCAAAGGTAGGGCCAATAGAAAGTGAAGGTAGCAGAGGCTAAAAGGGTAAGTAAAGAAAGAAGATAAACAGAGTTGAAATACCATGTTGAGGAAATATGCTCCACTATGTTTATAGCAGCTTTATTTATAATAGCCAGAAACTGGAAAGAACCCAGATGCCCTTCAACAGAGGAATGGATACAAAAAATGTGGTACATTTATACAATGGAATATTACTCAGCTATTAAAAACAATGAATTTGATAAATTCATATATAAATGGATGGAACTAGAAAATATCATCCTGAGTGAAGTAACCCAATCACAAAAGAACATACATGGTATTCACTCACTGATTATTGGATTTTAGCCCAGAAGCCTGAAATACCAAGATTCAACTCACAGACCACATAAAGCTCATGAAGAATGATGATCAAATAGGGGAGCCTTCAGTCCTTCTTAGAAGGAGTAACAAAATACTCAAGGGTGCAAATATGGAGACACAGTGCAGGACAGAAACTGAAGGAGGGACCGTCTACAGACTATTCACCTAGATATCCATCTATGTGCAGTCACCAAAGGTAGAGGTTGATGTGGATGTCAGGATGTACACGCTGACAGGAGCCTGATATAGCTGTCTCCTTAGAAGTCTGCAAGAGTCTGACATACTCAGAGGCAGATGCTCACAGCTAACCATTAAACTGAGCATGGAGTTCCCAATGGAGAAGATAGAGTGAAGGCTGAAGGAGTTGAGAGGATTCGCGACACCATGAGGAAAGCTTCTGGCTCTTAGTGGCTCCTGGGAGGTGGAGAGATGGTTTTTCTCAGGAGTGGGGGTCCCTGAGAAGCTAACCCATGTTCCAGTAGATGGTCGTACCATCTTGGTACAATATAGGTATCACTAAGTGGACTCAATGGATTTTACAAAGAAAAAGGGGGAAAAAAGATCACATGATGTTAGGAGGAAATAGTGTGGGCGATAAAGGGGGAGTTGGATTGTAAGAAGGAGTGGAGTAGATCAAAACGTATTATGTGCATACATGTATGAAGACCTTAAGCATTAAGAAAGGGAGAAAAAAAGAAGTTTCAGACTTGAAGTCTGGAATTGCTGAGGTATGGCTTAACATCGTTAATATAATTACAACATCATCACAACCAGCAGGCATGTTAAAAATTTAATCCCAATAGCTGGACTGTCAAAGCATAATGAGTACGTGAGAAATGAGAAAAATATCTTAGAAAAGATGCAGCAAAGGACAATAGAAATCAAGTGAGAAAGGTGGTAGGGGGGAGGAAAACAAAAATAATGGTTAAAACGGAAAGCAGAGAATTAGGCAGTAGAAAATGCAAATACGTAGGAGATATCAGCATGGATGGTAATTGAAATCACGAGAGAAAATGGGATTTCTCCCAGCGGGAGCAAGCATATTGAAAAGAAGAGGGGCCCTGAAACTGAATTTAGGACACGAAAAAGATGAAAGGTCTAAACTGGATAGACAAATCCCCAACGAAAATGAGAAATATTCCCTTGGGACAATGGAGGAAGAATGAAGCAGGCCCACCAGCAGACGCTGGGTACTTTAACTCACATTTTTATTATAAACATTTTCAAATGAACCAAGAAGTTGAAAGTATAGAGAATTCTCTGCTTAGCAAAGATCCAGAATCAACAATTCACATGTTGCCATATTATTCTTATCATCTGTTTCTTTTCTGCTAAATCTCGTGGATCACATTTGCATACATTGTACTACACCTATACACATGAGCATGTATCATTTAAGCACATGGCTGATGTAACCATGATGTCATTTACACACCTGTAAAAATGGCTGCTTGCTTTAAACAAATACCAGATTATTCCCAATAGCAACCAAAAGACAGTCATCCTAAGATACTCTGATGTCAAGGGAGACCATAATTTAAATCCAAATTGGGATGTTTCTAAACATGAAATGGCATGAAAATGGGATACTGAGCAGCAATCATGAGAAACTGCCTAACCAAACTAAGATGTGGCATGCTGGTACCCGGACCTTTCCTTCTGAACACGTCACTATTACAGTGGATAAGAGCACAAACATAAATACAGGTAATTCTACTCTACTAACAAAGCAACATAAGCTAGTTTCTGTATGAGGATATGACTACTTTACAATAATTGTCTACTATCAATTAAAAGTAACTGAGAAGGCCAAATTCTCTAAAAGAAAAAACAAAACAAAACAAAAAATTTAATTCCATGAAACCAGGCAAGAATGAAAGACAGGCTAAAATCATATTCCACAAGCAGCCCATCATCCTCTTTCCAGATGATGATGATGATGATGATGATGATGATGATGATGATGATGGATACCTATGGTTCCAAAATAAACTTTAAAATTTTATTAATTGAAGATTGTCACTTTTCTTGTTATGTCAATCAAAGGATTTCTCAGAACCTTCGATCCTGTTTTTGCACTTATTTTATTGTGTATACTTAATTAAAGGTGGTGGCGCACGCCTTTAATCCCAGCACTTGGGAGGCAGAGGCAGGCGCATTTCTGAGTTCGAGGCCAGCCTGGTCTACAGAGTGACTTCCAGGACAGCCAGGGCTACACAGAGAAACCCTGTCTCGAAAAAACAAAAAACAAAAAAAAAAAAAAAAAAAAAAAATTTACAGGATCATGGTGCCCAAGTAGACAGTAAAATAATTATTGTAATGAAGACAATTAACATTATCTATCATCCCACATATTCGTATGTATGTATTTATTCATTCATTTCTTTATTTGGATAAGAGCAGCTAAGATTTACCTATTTAACAGAAACTGCTAATATGGCCCAATTTGATCAACTGTAAGCCTCTTAGTGCAGAGTACGTTAACTTTAGACTTATTTGAGATTACAGATCCAAAGAGTTTACCATAACAGCATAGAGTAAATGACATTAACCAAAGAGCGTTTATAAAACACTCCCCTAGGACAAGGTCTTCATAGAAAATACTTCAAAGAAAACAGCACACCAATTAATATGTTTCCCACTGTAGCCTCTTCCCATATGTAGTCAATAGCACTTGATCATGAGTGTGGAGAATTACAAGCCTGCCCTATCTCTCACACACAGCACAAATGTGGAGCCAGCATCTCTAAAGACAGTAGATCTCTCCATTTGATTTTACTTGTTAATTCAGTCTGAACAATATCATCATCGAGGTAGCAGTTAGATATAAAATTAAATTGTTTTATTATTTGGGTGATTGGTCATTATCTAGAATTCTCTAGAACAAACCTGTCCAGGACTTTCTTCTATCAGTAAGCTCTTAGGCTGCATTTGTTGAAGAGTCTCAAAGGCTGCCAGCTAGATTGTAATTCTAGTAAATAACCTCAGGGATGTGATTATTTTTTATTGTCTCATTGTAAGTATCCTTTGGTCATAATTTACATCTTAACTTATGTCACTGTTCCACTAATTACGATGTCTAGTTAGCATCAATTAAGAAAGTAAAACATTAATTTGCCGAGACAGTTACTCATCTTAGTGGGCATCTTGCTTTAGTATATATTTTAAAGGTCATTACTGGACTTAGAGTCTCTTGACCTAGTAGCATCCCCTCTGGAAACACTGAAGGCTGGAAAGACAAATCACATTCTAAATCAACAGAACTCTCATGGGAACAGAAAAACTGCAGAAAAAAATGATGGTTCAAAGGAGAATTAATTAAAAAGTTGAGTGCTCATAAAGGCAAGTGTAACTCAGGAAGAAAATAATTTAAATACTGTTTAAAATTTTCAATTTATGATATATCCGTGGATAATCTCCAGTGCAAGTAAAAGAGTCAATTATCATATGAGTCTCTTCTAAATACATTCAAGAACAAACTGAAGTGAATATTCTCCACATGGATCCCAAGAATTCTGCAAACCATCTCCCACCTCCAGATTGTTAACAGTTCCATGATGGTGGGCATTGTTGTCAGGCTGACAGGATCTATAATCACCTAGGATACATGACTCTGAGAATGGTTAGTAGGGATTAGTCAGATTAGGGTACCTGGGCTGGAAAGCTCCACTTGGAATAAGGGATAGAGTCCTGGACTTGGAGGAAAATGAGAAAGCAAGCTGAGCACAGGCATTTATCCATGGCCCTGCTTCCTGACTTTACATGCCATATGAGCAAGTGTCTCCTGCTCCTGCTTCTGTGACTTCTCATGATAAACATACCTTCCAAATGTAAGCCAAAAGAGATCCATTCAGGCATTAGCCACAGCCACAAGAAAGGGGAGTAATACAAATGTTATTGCTAATATTCGCTGTGATTCAGAAATAAGAACAACGGGAAGCTACTGAAGGTCTGAAACCTCAGAGGCCAGGGCTGCTTGGGCACTTCCTTAAGGGAAAATGGTCCTGCTAACCAGGGAAGTACATTTTAATTATACTTGGATGTGTCATGTCTTGAATAGGAAGTGTTCTTCATGGGCTTGCATTCTGATACCTGTTCTATAGTGAGTGGCAGCATTTTCACTGGAACCTTGAGGAGATGAAGAAGACTAGCTTGGCAGAAGTAGGTCATTAGAAGAACTCTAAACATGTCCCCTCCCCCTCACATACTTCCTCATCTGCTGTGGTAGGAGAAACACCTATCATAATTTCCAGCCACTCTTTCTTCCCTACCATGAAGAGCAGAAGTCCATGAAACTGTGAGCCAAAATATATCTTTCATCCCTATGTTGCTTGTGTCATATTTTGGTCAAGGCAAGTGTAAAAGAACTCATAAAGTTCCTTGGAGTGTGCAATGCAGGAGAAACCATCTGTAGTTTGAGATTTGTAATATCGAAACCCATACTGATTGAGGGCTATGCAGGCATAGCTGACATCTTATCACATACATTCCCTTGTCTGATCCACCAACACTAGAGGTCTCTCTCTCTCCCTGGAAACTCACGGTGCAAGCTAGCCAGGGAATGAGGTAGGCAATCACTCTTCTTCCTGTCTTCCATTTCTAATTCCTAGTCCCATCCCCAGCCCTGAAGCAAATCATCTGCAGGAGCCCATCTTCCCTCTCTCCTTCCATTTCCTGGGGAGTCCACAGATCTTCAAGGGAGACACAGCTTTCCCCCCCTCCTGTGGACTCTCTTAACCCTTCTAGCTCATCCTCAATCTTTTCTATAAGCTCCTCATACATAGAAACACATTCTGTCTGGGAACCCCATCTTACCCCAGTGTCCACACCTAGCTGGGACTCAGAAGCACTCCCTACCAGGCAGTGCACAGCCACACTCTCCTAAGTTCCAGACAGGCAATCAGAAAACTCACTCAACAAAACCTCATCCAAAATAACAAACTATACGAATCTACATACCCTGATCCACCCTTTTCACAGTGACATGCTGGATGGGTAATGAGAAGAAATCTGATAATGAAGGTTAGAACATCATAGAAGAGGGACAGTATAGCTTTGTACTATTTACAATCTTTGAGAAATTTAAACTAAAAAGTGAAACCAAATCATTAAGGTGGAGAGTTTTTTGTTTGCTTTTGGTTTGGAGATAATTTCATTTTGTAGCCCAATTTTGTATCAAATCTCCTGCCTCAGTCTCCATATTGCAAGGATTATAGGTGTGAGCCATGGCAGTCAACATAAATTCTTGGGTGTGATAATGAATTTGCATAGATAAAAAAATCTATGTCTAAATCAAATAAGAATTCTTACGATTATTACTAACTTATGATTTACATGGATTCAATACTGCTACTCAAAGTACTTGAATTATATAATTAGTATCATCACTATAACAAATAAAATGCTCTCCTTTTACTATTATTTACTACAAATTTCTATTATAATTATATACTAGGTCATCAGGAGCCCAGTATACATGATTAAGTCTTAATGAACAGCCCAAAAGTACCTCAGTAAGGCACCTACCTTGTGGGTGAAATGACCAAGTAAAAAGCTGTCACTAATCAAAGTGTTCGCATCACTTTCCAAAATGTCAATTCCAAAATCTCTGCATGCATAAACTTGGAAGTTTTTCAGGTGTAGATTGTTACTTCTAAAAATCTATAAAATAACATCCTAAGTTATGCCAAAGGTCTAAGTATTGGCTTTTCTCATAGGCTTCTTAAGACCTCTTTAATTATTAATTAAGTATAAATTAGTAAATAAGCACACTGACATATTTAAACAGGTTTTGTCTATCAATATTACCACAGACAAAGTAGTTAAGAAATCCCTTTGGAAATTGCATTTCTCTTCTAACAGGCAACACATTAGAATTGTCCACATATTTCAAACACTCTCACAGAAATATATAACATTAAAAATGTGAGTGTTTCACATTTTAATACAGCATTAGCAGAGCTAGTCAGAAGATTGCAAATATAAAATACATAATTCAATATGTCTACAGATTCCTTGTGTGTGGGTTCAACATATGCATACATATTTATGAAAACTTGGGCTAGCACCTCTACAGAAGAATGAAAGAGTAACAAAGCTTAGTTGAGTTAAAAAGTATCCCACTCTTCTGGGATGTTCTTACTATTCACCTTCCTCTTATATTAACAAGGTGATCTTGAGTAAGGTGATCATTAACTTCTCTAGGCTTGAGGTTCATCATCTTTAAAATGAGGACCAATAGCTGACCTAATGGTCATCCCTTGTTCATTAAATCATATCATATTTGCATTCATACTTGAATGGAAAGTGTTCTAATGAGGCACTAATGCATAAATTTCCTAATGTGCCTGCATGTAAACACTTTGTAAAATAACACTTCTTTAAAGACAGATCTATTAGTACAAAACAGGTAAGACCTGAACTGACTTGACAACTACTACAACCTAGTTACAGGGACCCATAAACAACTCATTTGCAAACATATTCAAAATTAGTAACACCAAGGCCTTGCTAGCAAACCTCTGGTTTTAAGTTATACACTAGCAAAGTATACTTATTTGAGATATGAGCCCAACATTCGTTTTTACTATAAAAAGAAATATTATATTTATGAAACTTGATAGAAATAATGTTTTTAAATTATTATTAAATGCAG
The DNA here is from genome assembly GCA_021653895.1 of Mastomys natalensis. Taxonomy (NCBI): domain Eukaryota; kingdom Metazoa; phylum Chordata; class Mammalia; order Rodentia; family Muridae; genus Mastomys; species Mastomys natalensis. The sequence goes on along the minus strand of JAJTUV010000121.1, from coordinate 332,251 downwards.
AAATTGAATAGAGTTTTATTCAAATCAATAATTATTATCTATGGATTTGAGAAAGTATTCCCTAGTGCATAAAGTTAAAAAAACTAAATTAAACAAAATATTAAACACAATTAGTTTTTTTTTTTTTTTTTCCAAATGCAGAAATATTTATTTTGGTTTCCTTCATTGTTTTTTTGGAAATTCTGTTTTTGGTTTATAAAACATAGAAATAGCCAACACTGAAAGCAAACATTCAAAACCCTGTTGTGACAAATTATCAACTTCCTGTGCAATTAAGAATTACGAATATGAAGTTAGGCTACCAAATAGTGTTATTACAATGACGGTTCTTTAGTGCAAACCCGGTTGTGCTTCCATGACACACGCACTGTCACACAGCCAACAACAGTGGCTTCAAATGGATAAACAACAGCTTGGGTAGGTCAGATGTGGCAAAGACTCGCAGTAAAGTGAAATGCCGTTAATTTCCCAGATTAACTTCAAAAAAAATATACCTTGGGAAGTGAATCCCAGGACATGATTTTTTTTTCCCAGATTTTTTTCACCCCAGATTTTTGGCTTGTCAAATGCATTTCACATAAATCAGGTAGTTTTATAATAAGGATAGTTTCTTATTACTGTCCATTTTAATAAGAACCCACATATATCAACTCCCTAAATAGTTTTGAAGACATGCTTTGCCTGAGTTTAAATGGGAGGGAAAAAAAATAAGCAAGTGGATCACCACATTATCATTTGCTAGGAAAACCACGTTTGGAGCCCAGAGGCCGTTGCAGACACGAGCTGCTTCCAAGACGAGCAGGTGGACAGCGATGGAGGCATCACAGTTGAGCATGGCCGATCCAGGTCATTCTTTGAAATACCATCTTCATTGCAGAGTCTAAGGCAGGATTTCTTATAACCCCCGGGACGAAGGGGAGGGAGGCAGGGGACCAGATTTGGAGAGGAGTCTGAGAACATCTGTGTGAGCACAAGCTGCTGCCTCAACTCAGGAGCCACCATTTTTTTTTTTTTTTTTTCTGAGACTGGGCACCCGCATTGTTCTGAGGAGGATCTGAGGTTTCCAGCAGGCACAACAGGGACTGTTTGGAAGCCTTACAAACCAGACAGGTCATGTGAGTATACTGTATGTGAAGTGGTAAGGGAAAGGGGCAAGGGGCGGGGAAGGGGTTAAAAAGAAAAATCTCTGGTCCACTGTGACTTTCTTCAGCCTGGACAGTTGTTCTTAAAGGGACAGCTTTCCTCCAGTGTATTGTACTCTTCAGGCAGCAGACAGCTGCAGAATGTGCAGCAAGCAGCAGACATATCAGAAAGAGCAAGTCCTAACCCCTCGGTTACAAAAACAGGAGACAGAGGTTGTAACACCCACCTTATTGGTTGAAGAAGTCTTAAATAACTTAGCACTTTTATGGGTTCCCCTTTACAATGTTTAAGGCTCGTTTTGGAAATTGTGTGTCCCTAGGATCATGGGCTGCAACACAGGTGACTGTAAGTAAGGCAGTGTTCCGTGCCCTTGACTATCCCTATGGTGAGACCCTGTGGACAAGTCTGGCATGGCATTTCCTTTCCCACACTCGCTGCAGGCAAAGTTACCAACGCAAAGGCCATTGGTACGAGGAGGATTGTGGAGGTGCGCCATTTCTTCTAAGTCTTCTTCCTCACGTTAGATCTTGATGGTGGAGTACAGCTCATCTATCTGAGACCTGAAATAGTTCCGTAGCTCTGGCCTTTTCGCCTTCAGGGTTGGAGTCAGAAGGCCGTTGTCAACAGAAAATAATTCCGGGTGCATAGCAATGCCTTTGACCTGTTCAAATGGCTTCAGACCAGCATCCTTCCCAAGTTTCACCATGTCTTCCATGATAGCTTTATTGATATCCTTGTTCCTGCACAGTTCTTCGAAGGACCCTTGAAATCCTCTCTTCTCTGCCCAGGAAGGAAAGTTCTCAACGTCGGGCACCACAACTGCTATGAGAAAGGCCTGCAAGCTTTCTCCGTGGACAAACACCTGGGCCAGGGCTTCACTCCGCAGGTAGATATTTTCAATCTTTTCTGGTGCTATGTACTCTCCTTGGGCTAGTTTAAATATGTGCTTTTTCCTGTCGATAATCTTCAAGGTGCCATTTGGCAGCCATTTTCCAATGTCCCCTGTGTGCAACCAGCCATCTTTATCCAGGGCTTCGGCTGTTCTTGCTGGGTCGTTCAAGTAGCCTTTGAACACGTTTGCCCCTTTCACACACACCTCACCCTCGCCCTTGGCAGCCAGGTAATTCATGTCTTCCACATCTACAAGCTTTATATAATTGCAAGGCATGGGGGCACCAACATGGCCTGCCGTCCAGTCTCCAGGCAAGCTCAGGCAGCAACCCGCAGTGCACTCGGTCTGTCCGTAGCCTTCATAGAACTGACAGCCGAGCGCTGCCCTCAGAAACGTCAGCACTGCAGCCGACACCGGGGCTGCTCCTGTGATCATCAGCCGGACTTTGCCACCCAGGCTCGACTGTATCTTGTGAAAGATGAGTTTATCCCACAGGCTGTTGTTTCTGACGATTCCACTGCGAAGCTCCGCCTCTTTCCTTCTGGAGGCAAAGTCCAATAGCCATCGCTTCACTGAAGTGTTTGCTTGTCCAAAAATTCTGTCGAACATCCGGTTCAGCAGCCGGGGGACCACCGGGAAGATGGTGGGCTGAAGCACCTTGAGGTCGTCCATAAGCAGCCTGATATCTCCTTGGAAAAATCCTATCCTAGCTCCGTGACACAGCATCACACACTCTACAACGGTCTCAAACATATGGGCGAGAGGCAAGAAAGATATCAGAACATCATCTGGGGAAGCGACGAATGAACTCTCTGTTGCTTTAATAAAACCTGAGCAATCGTTCATAATGTTTTGGTGAGTGATCATTGCTCCTTTGGGGTTGCCTGTGGTTCCACTTGTGAAACAAATTATCGCAAGATCGTCAGGTTCTGGAGGCTTGGGCTTCGTTCTGTTCACTCCTCCAAGGTCCTCCAGAGCTCTTAGGCTGATGATCTCCACCCCACACTTCTTGCCTCGTTCCACCAGATCACTGCCATAGGAGTCCATGATGACTATGATTTTAAGGCATGGTGTTAACTTATTTTCTACACCTTCTAATAAGAGTTTGGCCTTTTCTGGCTTGTCAGCAAAAATCACAGCGAGTTCAGCTTTGTTGACAATGTAGGTGATGGCGTCGGCTCCAAGGGTGTCATAGAGTGGAACAACCACCATCGAGTAAGAGAAGCATCCCTGCTCGATGATCACCCACTCAGGTCTGTTTTGAGAAAAGATGCCAATGAACTGCTCTGAGGAAGCCTTGAAACCCTTCTGGATCAGCCCGGAGCCTATGCACTCAGCCAGCTCTGCAACCTCTTTGTAGGAAATCCACTCATAGGGCTGGTTTGGCTTTCTAGAACCTAAACAAGGGCCATTGTTTGACACCTGAATCCCCTCTGGAAGCCATCGTACATGGTTCTGACATCATCGTATTAGTACACCAAGAGGTTGTCATCCTCGAGGATGGCTGACCGTCGAACACCATCAGTACCCGATACTTCCACAGACTGCGTGGAGAGGTCACATGGTGACTTCAGGGCCTTAGGCCTGGTGGCATACCAGAAGGTGGTGAGTGCTGCAAAAGCTCCGAACCCCATGAGGGTGTTGGTTGGAAGGGTACGCACGTACTGCCGGATGTCAATCAGCTCTGGCATTCGAAAATACCGGAACAATTCATGGACTTCCATGGTTCTGTGTTGGTGGTTCTCTAGGCAGAATTAGTTTCAAGCTGAAGCATTTTCATAATGGCCATTCTTAACTAGGCTCCATAGCCATGAGCTTGGGCGGAGTGGAAAGATGGTCTGTAAGCTCGGGCATAATGCACTGATTAGATGGAGCTTCATTCTCTAGATTCTAATCCATGTGTTCTTTTAAGTCCTGTATCAACATTCGGGGTCTACACTTCAAGGTGATAAATATCATTTTTGCTCCCTCCTCCGCTGCCCGGGCTGCTCCACAGGCGGCTGTCACTGCAATCCACGAACTGCCCGCGCCGGGTTGCGATGCTATTTAAGGAGTCGCAGCCACAGCTGCTCTCTTGGCTGCGCCACCGGCGTTGCAGCAGCCCACAATTAGTTTTTCTAGCTATCTTAATCATGAATTTTAGGCTTTCCTCATTCAAAATTTTCTTCCTTTGCCTGGGACCTTGAATGAATATTTAGCTATGATTTTTTTTATTTTGCTCTGGTCTCTAAATGCTCTACAAAAATATTCCCTCATCTCTGTATTCTAGGCTGCAGATTTATAAATAGCAGAGATTGAATGCATGCAAGTTTCTCTTTGTAGTATTGGTGACCCTGGGTAATTTTAGTTATTCCTAACAAAGAGCATGCAGGCAAAGTTTCCTTTTTAAAAAGTCATTGTGATGATAAAGACTAAATTAGCAAACATGGATCTATTTTTTTTTTTTTTTTTTTTTGCTTTTGAAAAAAGTAGAAAATCAAATGTATTGATTAAAGTAAATGACAGCTAGAAATGAAATTGTTTTTTCACTGGAGAGCCAAGTTTTTCTTAAGACTAAAGGATTCATTATTCAGGCTATTATACTACCAAATACATATTTGTGTCTGTGCACTGCAGTTGGCTGTGTTCCTAGTCAAGTATGTGGTATCTGACAAATCCTTTACTTTCTGATTCTTTATTTATTGGTCATAAGTAAGAACAGAAAAGGAAGTATGGATGAACCTCTAAAACTGACACTTCCTGACTGTATATGTCCATAAAACTCCTGTTCTCTATTAGGAAGGTTGGAGGAACACAAGGAGAAAATAACCTCTGAGGTAGAATTCGTCCATTCAACACCACACACACACACACACACACACACACACACACACACACACTGACCTACCTATGAAACCTATGATGCCATTGACACTAATTGTACTAACATTACAGTGTTCTCTTCCTCATCAAGCTGATAACCTTTGGCTAGAATGATGGATTAATCTACCTCTGCAAAACAAAGGCATATGTTTTATTATATGTATTATATGCATGCTAAAAAAAAAAAAAAAAAAAAAAAAAGCATACCTGGGCACCACCAGAACTTCCCCAAACCATGAAGTTTTGGAACAGAGTGAAGCCAGTATCATTACTCCAAGGTAGGTGAAATTTAGGATATACAAGGAGACCATATCTAGAAATCAAAGACAAGAATGAAAGTAAATTAATCAACATTTTGCCCATTGGAATTAAAGGGGACGCTTATGCATTTTTAAAAACTGACACATAGGCATGGAATTTCTTTACAGAAATTTTGTGACATTTCAATGTATAACCATATTGTGTGGCATTCAAATTAGGATATGCATGTTTCTCTTCTCAAATATTTACATTATATTCTTAAATATTGCAATTATAGTAAGAATATGTAACATCCTCTTCAGTTTCAGGTCTATTTTCCAGTTTAAAGTTGTGTTATTCAGAAGATTGTTTCAAATTGTTTGAATGTCTTCTATAGACTCTATTTTTATACCTTGTCAGATACCCTCTGTTTTGAGGACTTGAGACAAGTCTCCTTTTGCTCAGCACAAGATACAAAGAGTTCTTCCCACAAGACTGATCTCTCCACTCACCTTGCAACCAACCTTGCAAGCTGCAACCAACCCCTTAGAACTTCAATTTATATTTTCACTGAATTTTCTTTAGCTATAGAAGGTATACTATGTCTTTCTGGCTTCTGAAGTGATCCCTTTCTCCTCTATATTTCATTTAAAAAAGTGCAATCAACATGTTTACCATAACTCACAATAGGTAGACAAACAAGCATCCTTGGTGTCCATCAATAGATGAATGAGTGGAAAAAAATGTCATATATAATTTAGTCTTGAAAATTATAAATCCTGCTTCTTGTGGTACTGTTGATAAATTCATTAGATAGTCTCCTGAGCGATATTAACCAGAGTCAGAAAAAAAAATCTACTTATATCAGAAATCTAATGGATCTAAATTTCAGGACCAGAGAGTATAAAGTTACAATCTGTGGGACTGTCTGGAAGGCAACTGGGCCAAGTAAGTACAAAGCAATAAAGTTTCAAATGTGTAAGATGAATAGGTCCTATAAATATACCGTGTAGCATAATACCTATAAACAACAATATTGTATTAAATACTTAATTATTTCACATTTTACAATAATTAGTGTATTAATGAACAGAATAGCAGGAAAAATTTTGAGGTGATGAATGTTGGTGCAAACTGTAAAGTTGGCTTCATGGATATATACTTATCTCCAAGCTTATCAAGTTTTATATGAGAGGTATATAAAGCAATTCCATGGCAAGAACACTCCAATAACATAGCGATAGACAATATATTGTAGCATTGTCAGATCTCAGACAAATTTCAAGAATCATGCACCCTTTGTGCATAAAAGCCACCATCGCTAAATCACAGCATTGCACATCAAATGTAGGTAAGTTTTCCCAGCATTACCTCGTACAGGAATGAGCAGTATTCAAGTTGAATGAGAGGAGTGGAGCTTGTAATGTTTGGTTGGTCACAGATTGGAAAACATATCCATAGCCAGCTTCATATACTCTGTTGCCCTACAGAAATTAAAGGGGATTTGAAAAATAGTTATATTATACATGCTAAGGTTGCTATTATAAAAAGGAATTTTATTAGACCTTTCTACATTCTTATTCTATTCTTTTCATATATAGTGGACTCAGTTGTTCCAGATCCTACCACAGGATCACCCCCACCCATCGCTTTCCAAACTTATGACAACTTGGCTAGACTATAAATTGTGCATCTCCATAACTAGTAACTCAGTTTAAATCCTTCTTGAAGATTCCATGGTGAGAAGGTGCCCTTGCTAGTTTTATGTCAACAAATTACAGTCATTTTGTAAGAGGGACACTCAGTTGACAAAATGCTGCCACATGATCTGTAGGTAAGTCAGTAGTGCATTTTCTTGGTTAATGATTGATGTGATTTAGCCCAGTTTACATGGGGTGGTACCTCCCCTGGAAGGTGGTCCTCAATGGTTTAGGAAAGCATGCTGAGCAAGCTATGAGAAGCAAATCAGTAAGCACCATTCTTCCATGGCTTCTGATTCAGTTGCTTCCTTCAGGTTCCTACCCTGCTCATATTCCTGCCCTAAATTTCCTCAGTAATGGACTACTGCCTAGAATTGTAAGCTGAAATAAACCCTTTTTATTCTCATGTGCCTTTTTGTCGTTTTATCACAGCAAGAGAAACCCTAACTAAGACAGAAGGTTTTCTGTGACACCTCATAAGAGGTTAGAGTCATTTGGGCAGTACTTACTGGTACATACCATGAGACACAGTAATTTTCCAAGGTAGATTGCCAAGTCTGCAATCTTCTCCCTTGTTTATCCTTAGTTCTGAGACATGTTGGCTGAGTTCAATTACAAGCTAAATGTCTTCAATATACTTTTGTTCTTCTCAAATAATTAAATTACCTCAATATTTCTTTACAGGGTACACTAAATAATTTAATATTTTTATGTGTTTATATGAAATCTAGCTTCTCCATGGATTGCTATTCGAATTGAATTAGAAATTCAATTCTGATCAAACAAAAGTATAATTAAGTTATCTTTAAAAAAAAACTCTATGACGTATTTGCAAGATTTTCATTGCTGTGTAATACACACTAAGACACGGTTAAAAGTAATGATTTCCAGAAATGTCTAATCCTGTGTGTGTGCAGGTGCACATGTGTATGTGTTTGTGGTGGGGGGATGTCGTGTAATGTGTGTGTGTGTTAATATATGTATGTTCATATATATTTAACTTAGTCTACCAAATATTTGCAAAGACTTTTATTCATTAGCAACAACTTAAAATGAGAACACAGCATAAAAATTAAAAATTCAATGTGGTGGTTCGAGTAAGAATGGCCTCCATAAATATAGGCCTCCTTAGGCCCATAGATTTGAATGTTTGGTTCCCAATGGTGTGGTTTAGGAAGAACTTTGAGGTTTCAAAATCTCATGTCAGACCTACTTCTGCCCACTTTGTCTGTCTCATCCCTGAAAATCGGGATGTAATCCCTCAGCTACTGCTCCAGTCCCCTGCCTGACAGTCTGCTGTCATGCTTTGTGCTGTCATGATCATGGAATACACCTCTGACATTTTAATGATCTTGGTCATAGTGTCTCTTCACAGCAAAAGAATAGTAACTAAGATAATCCTAGGAGCCCTTCAATGTCGCAGAACCAAGGAGCATCTAGAGATGGGGGAGAAAGCCCATCTTCTTGACCCATGGATTTTCTTGCCATAGTACACTCACTTTCTGCTTCACTCATTCCTGATAAATACATGGTCACTGTTAGACTCTGAATTTGCAATCAAATATTCACTGCAGGAAACAAAATAAATGGAATACTGCCTGTTCAGTGGGTGTTTTCAGTTGTCCTCTCCTAAATTGCACCTGCGTCCTCTCAGCGGTACACTGTCACATCTCAGACCAGCAGCACTCCCTTCTCCACAATTTTGAAGATCAAATGTGTATCAAAACATACTGTTAGTGAGAATATAGGACGGACCACCAATCTATCACAGCCTGGCACTTACTATACATTTTCATATGTATGAAACATACTATAAGGAAAATCTGTAAGTAGATTGGTGGTTGTCTAGAGATAAGAAGACAATGGGGATGAAGAAAATGTTCTGATTTGCTATGAAGATGGTTCTTCAACTCTATGAATAAAACCAAGCTGTTTTGCTGTATGCTTTCATTAAATCTATTATGATGGAATAAGTTCTTTCTTAATCAACTCTTTACTTCTGAGATTTCAGAGCCCTTGTGGTACTCAAGACATTTCACTGGTACCCGTTCCCTATTTTGTTTAGGTTGAATAAGATTGCTTTATCTGATGGTTTCAAGTCATTACAGCAACATCTTTATTGACATTAATTATGAAATTAAAGCATAATTTGGGGTCTTATTAAACCTTGAGCCAGAGTGACACACTGACACCTGACATGTATTAGCATTTTCTGCAAAAGGTAGAGCTTAAAGATCCTATTCTTTGGATATGCCTCATGTTCCATAGAGCACACACACAAAGCCCATGGGGGTGAAGGATTTCTCCTTCCTCAGAGGGCTTCAGTCTGTTGAAGTGCCAATCAGGGATTGACACTGAGTCTGAAAGGTTGACCACAGGACCAGTCAGGGAGCTAACACATGCTGACACAATCATCCTGCTGTTTACTTAACTTAATTTGGTATTTATTGTGGGCCCCAAAGCTTCTTTACCCTGACTGCTTGCAAATAGTCTTTCTCTGGTTTTCCACAGTTACAGAATGTTTTCTTCCCAAGTGAACTTGTTGACCTGTTCTCCCTTCGCTAAGTTTCATTATTTGAGAATCCAAACAGTTCTTCTATTTCCTGAGGTCATTTACAATTCTAGTCACATTTCTCTGACCACACAGCATTCAGAAAATGCCACTTATAAGTATTTATTTATTGTGGTGTATGAAGTTGAATTGCTCTTCACAAGGCCACAGGACTTCAGGACCTCTGAGCCTTCTCTAAGACATCAATGATTTTAGGGCATCACAGTCTAGAGAATATAGACAAAGGATAATTTTGTGAAACATGTGGAAATATCTAGAAACAGTCCCTTAATCATACTTCACAGGGCAGAGGAAAGTGCCATTGGTATTCAAAAGACTGGTGTGTAGAAAAAACATGCAACTATCCATCCCAAAGGACCACAGTTAAGAAAGCCTACTCAATAGCCTACAAGGTGTTATCAACGTAATTTACATCTACCTCCCACAATCCTATATTGATGGAATTCCTTATTTTTATCCTAAATATTAAAATTCAATTAATTATGTAATAAGGAATGTTTTAACAGTCTTTATGTGGAATGTATTTGTCTTTTCAAATAATCAACTCTAGCACTAAGCATTCTTAAAGAGAAAATTACCTAGCTATTTCAGTCCTGTGCTTGCAAAGAAAGGTTAAGCACTAATAACTCTTGGACTCAGAAAGAATCCTTATCTCTCAGTAGATGAGTATAAGTATTTAATATATCTGTCCAAAACAATGGCACACCATAGTGCTTATTCCCAATTGAAAATAAAAAAGGAAACTTTGATCAGCAAATACCATATAGATATTCATCTTCCAGGTCATCTAGTGACTACCTCTACCACAGGTAAGATCACACCTCTACCCAAACCATGATCCACAAGGACCTAATAACTAGGGGTCAAAGAGGAAAGCTCTAGGGGCTAGAAGATCAGTAGAGTTCTTCCATGCAAGCATGAGGACAGGAGTTCAGATCCCAGCTTCCATATAAAGACCTTTACATCGCCCCTCATGCTGTTTGTATTCCTATTGCCGAACATATAGATTCATGAGGTTCATTTGGGTTTGTTGGCCAAGTATCAACGGAATGGGTGTGCTCCAAAATCAGTGAGGTACCCTACATTGATAAATAACCCCAATGGCCAGAAAGATGGGCAAGCATGTAAAATTGACCTGAGTTTCACCCCCGAACACACATAGTAGAAGAAAAGAACTAATTCCTATAAGTTGTCTTCTCGCTTTTACTTGTGGGTCATAGCATATGCATGTGTGCACACATGTATGCAAGTGCATGAACATACACACATGGCCACATACATGCAATAAGTAAAATTTAATTCAAACAAATTAGTTGGATATCTACTGAGGAAGACATCTGTCATCAATGTTTGGCTTATAGATGTACACACACATGCACATACACATGCACATGCACATGCCTACACAAATGTATGTACACATCAATGTTATATTAAACAAAGCATTTCCTCTAAGATTAGGAATGAGACAAGGTATCAGTTTCTCTATTCCTTTCAATATAGCACACACACACACACACACACACAAGCACACACAACACACAAACACTGATCGCTCTTAGACACCTACTTTTTCCTGCAAGCACACAAATAATGTTCTTCAGTTTTCAGCACCAGAGGCTGACAATGCGACTCTCAGTTTAACACATACATCAGTTTTATTCCCAATCTATTCCAGCTCATCACCAAGACTTCATGAGAAGGAGGAATGTTCTAAAAGTTCAGAAATATATTCCAGAGGTTGTATCCCCCTTCATCACCACTGCCAGACCAGTGTTTGGAAAGCATGCATTTTGAACAAATGAGAGTGTTTATTGAATCACCTGCCTCAGTGCCATTTTAATATTTATGGAACATGGAACATGTGAGTGATCACATACAAACACTCACCAAGTACATTTATTGTTGGAAGGGACATCGAGTCTTTGGTCCTATGTTAGCCAGTAAGACTCACTTTTCGTATAAAGGATGTACATCAGCAGCCAGCTCATGTTACTGCCCAGCCCTTTCTCTCATTTCCAATTGGTTACTCTACAAAGAATTCATGAAGAAACCACATACTTATGCAAGCAGCCAGAGGCTTGCAGGGAAGGGTTTAAGGCAAGCAGGGAATTTTGTGTGGAAATCAATTCTTTGCGGAAGTCAATGTGTTATGGACATTCAAGCAAGAGAAATCTCAGAGAGAAATTAACTGCCCAAGTAAAGCCAGCTCCTTGAGTGTGTGCATCTGTAGTGACTAGAAAAAAGGAGGGAAGGGAGGGTGACTTAACCCTTCAGGCAGCTCTTAAATATGCATTACCTATTGAGTGCGCAGAGCCAAAGAACTGAGGTTGGGTCCTTTAAAACAGAATTCTTTACGAAATTGATTTAAAACCAGAACAAATTCCCTCAAATCAAATGGATGTCACCATCTGATTCCTTTGCCCATAGACTCTTCCAGCTAACTCTGTGCTCATAGGAAGACTTCAACACCTATGTAAATATGGGATAGTCAGAACCACTGGGAGTGAGCTGTCTCCCGTTGCCTGAGTGTAGTCTTTCCAATGGGGGAAGTGGGTTCATGAGTATTATGTCAGATAAAAGGAATAGAAGACATATTACCAATGCCAGAGTTACTAAGAAAAGATAGATGTAGCACAGAACTCAGAAGCTAGAGCAATGCGTGAAGACATGGTCACCAGTGCGTTCTTAGAAATTGAGGCAATGTTTCAGATGGGAGTATAGGAAGATGGCCATGCACCTGTAGACTCCAACAAGATGCTAAAATAGATCTCACTGATGAAAGTACAGTGTGACTTTCATTTTCAGAGAAACTGACTTATTAGACTTGGCTACTGCCTGAGTAGGGAGAGAGCAGACAAATTGCAGATAGGAAAACTAAAAAAAAAAAAAAAAAATCAAGGAAGAAAGAAAAATAAATTCCTTTGTACTAGAAAAGAAATTGAAGAGTTGAAGGCAAGCAAATTTGAACAGTGTCCAACTGGAAATGAAGATGAACGCTCTACACTGTGCCCAAGCATTTGGTTGAAGATTCTAGGTTAGAACAAAGGAGGAATGACATAAAACCACAAACTATTGTCCAAACTTTAAAGTACTTCTTCAACTACCAAGTCCATTATTTCAAAGGCAAGCTCATATGTCGAGGAGGATGTGTGTGTGTGTGTGTGTGTGTGTGTGTGTGTGTGTGTGTGTGTTTCTAGAATGAATGCCTGCACGGGAAAATTAGTATGTTCTTCAAGTCTCTGTGAGGGTCTTGTCTCATTTATTATTATTATACTAATGATATGTTCCTACTTATGTCATTCAATGACTACAGGTAGGCTATTGGAGAAAGCAGGGTGAAAGGATTAAAGGAAGACCATGGAACTTCTTGTTCTGAAATTAAGTCCAAATTTAAAATGTCAAGGATTGGGAAATAGCTAAGTGAGTGAAGTATTCATTTTGAAAGTATGAGGCCCTGCGATCAGATTGTTGGCACCCACATAGAGCACAGCAGTGCACACCTGCCACTCCAATCCCAGAAATCAGAAACAGACAGTCAGCTGCTGAGCTCACTGGCTAGCAGTCAAGCTAAATCAGTTAACTCTGAGTTCAGTGAGAGACTCAACATCAAAAACTATTTGAATAAAATAAGGTAAAGAAGAATAGAGGAAGAAAGTAGATATTGGATCTCTGGAATCCTCATGCATGAGCATACATATGCACACATATGTGTGATCTCATGTAGCAAACAAGAACAAACCACAAGCATATAGAACAACAAAGTTTAAAATGAGTGGAGCAATCCTAATTAAATACTGTAATGGGGCAAATAAGGCTAGAGTACATTCCCTTGAGGGACAATTCCTGAGACAGTCACACAGTGGGACATGAAAGCCACCACCATGGGACTGTTCTCCACAGGCAAGGAATCACTCTCTCTTCTAAGGAAGAACTTTCTATTGCACTGCTCTGTAATAATATATATAAATATATATATATATATATTATATATAGTAGATATAGAAATAGATATAGATAGATATAGATAAGATTAGATATAGAAAGATATAGATATAAATAGATACACACAACACACACACACATATATTATTTATCTTGCACTCTTTTTCCTTTTCAAATAAAAGCATACTTCTAGAATTCGTTCTCCAAAGTACTCTGTGTGTCTTCCACACTGGAAATGATGCAATAAATACAAATCTACCATTTGCTCAACAACTCAAATGAGCTTCCTTGACCCTAAGAATAAGAGAAACTTGTAATGTTTCAATTTTGGAACCCATTCTTGGCTATCGTCTATATGATTAAAAGGAAACATTCTAGATTTTAAAAATATATGAAAGACACAGTATAAGATGAAATCTGTAGCACAGCTGAAACCTTGGGATGAATTTTAAAGAACTGTACATCCACAGAGGAGTCAACAGCATCTACATGCTGCCAGAGATGAAAGGTCTGGTCATTCATCCCTGCTCAAAAAGATTTGGGGCTATTACAACCTATCCTTTATACTTTTATATATATATAAATATATATGTGTGTGTGTGTGTGTTATGTGTATATGTGTATATATATGTCTATATTTGTAAATATATATTATATATGTAAACATATACTTGTAAATATATATTTAAATGTATAAATATATTTTATATAAAAATACCTACATATATTACAAATACACACACAAATTTGTTTTAAAAAATACAACAAAAAAACAAATATATAGAAAAAAAGGCATCTATCTGAAAGAGAAGCACGTATGTGATTTCTGTTCCATTTTTCTGTTGCTAACCAGGCATGCTTTCTAGATTGAATGCTCCTCCAAAAAGATTAGACTATCTTCTACAATGAAGGTTTTGTTTTGTTTTGTTTTGCTCAATTGATATTATTACATCGATGTATTATACCCAGGTGAATATTGTTGCATAGCCTTCCATGTTAATGGAGAAACATTTCACCCAGCTTCTTCCAACATGGGCAATATAATCTTTGTGATCTTTGCTTTCCATATGCGTCCCCTGGTACCCTGCATGTAATGTGGGTCAGCTTCTCTATGGCCATGGAATATACCACTTACTCAGAGAGGCAAGGTTGTTCCAGCCTCACAAAGGATGAACTTTGTCTACATGTCGACATGCTTCAGTGTTGATGAGATTGTATTACTCAAGGAAATCTTATAAACCACAACTCTCTAAGCCGCAGAACTGGCTTCCTAGCTGTGCAACAAGCCCAGTAGTAGCCAAAAAGTTAAGCACAACTTCTCTCGAGTTTGGTTTCTGATGATCCATGAAATTCTGCCTCCTTTGTCACTGGCCTATTAGCCAGCCCTATTAGGCACCTAAAATGGTGTGTAAGTGCTGTGCTTCGGAAAGACACAATTAAGAGTGTAAGGAATCTTAAGCAGAGAACCACAACTTTTATTAGGGCTTATTCAACTGAGAGTAATTAAGAGCAGCGTGTCCTGTGTGCTCCTCAGAAACTGGGCATAAATGTTGTAACACTGTAGAGAGAGGATCTGTGGGGCCGTGCATCCACAGATGCTCAGAGCAGGATCCTGGGAAAGAGAGGATACTACTGAAGTAGACTAAGGGATAAAATAACTAATGAGAGAAAATGAAAAGGACTTCTGCTATTGTAATAGAACTCCTCACTCACAAATTTGTAGTTAATGATAAAAAGTTCACCAGTAGTTAAATTCATAGTATTAAGCTTGCCCTGAATAATAGAACAAAATTAAGATTGTGCTCCTGAAACTTAATGTCTCATATCCCTCCTGATTCAATGTAAGAGCCTCTTTTTTAAAAATACGGGCAGATGAATATGATAGGCTACAATGATTTAATAAGTAATTTGCATCAGAACTAAGAAATCCAAAACAAGATACTTCAGCCTTTGTATTACCAGAAAGGGATCAATGTACAACTCATGAAGATCCCTACAGGGATCATACAAATTAGCTTTTATAGGAATCCTGAGAACAACTGTTTAATTGTCCACTTGACACAAAATCATAAGGAAGTTTGGTACTAACTCTAGTATCAAACTGGACAATTGAAATCAAGTCTCTGATGCTACTGTGGACGGATGGAAGGCATCCTTGTAGCTATCAGCTCAGATTTTCCTGGTAGAACAAAGCTCTTACCTCAATCACATGATGGACTGAAAGCGTAGATGCCAGCTGGTGCCAGTATTTCAGAACTGGACAGTCCCTCGGCCCCAGAAACATTGATGATCACATTGTTTCTTATCGTACTTCCCTGTTCCCACCAACCTGATTTGAATAAGAGATAAATCAAAGCAAGTGATTCACAAACAATTAAAATGTATATAGCTCAATACGTTTTGATTCTGTTTACATAGACTATATTTCATATATATCTCATATATTATCTTATGTATTATTATGTACTATAAAGATGGCACTGGAAATGGCTCAAAGGCTAAAAGAAATACATTATTCTTGAGAAAAACCAAATTCAGTTCCCAGTACTCATGTGGGGCAGCTCACAACTTCCCGTAATTCCAGCCTCAGAAGTACTCTAGCTCCCTCATTTGGCCTCCACAGGCACCTACACTAATGTGTACAACATGATGCACATACATTTGTACAATTAAAAATAGATTTTTAAAAAATTATGTATTTTTAATAAGGATTGAGAGATGTTCTGATCTGTGGGTACAGCAATGGGTCATCAGGAACCTCTTTAATACGATATTAATTTAGCTAGATAATAGTATTGGGTCTGATAAGGAAAGAAGAAAATCACAGACGTCTTCTCAAGGTTGAGTGGGATGGACTAGGATTGTTGAAAGAAGGAAATGGGGCATAAATAGGCTTCAAATATATTGCATAAAATTTTTAAAAAAGTAATAAAATATTTATATTTATACATCTTTAGAAAATTTAATGTTTAATTATTTACAATAATTAACAGTATGTCATGACATCTGCCTATAAATTCTGACAATCATAGATGAACTATACTGGATTGAAAATAAGTATACATATTTACCATTTTTTCTTCCAATAACAGTCTCACTAGTGCTAAACCTTCTCTTCATGTAGGACCTGAAACAGAAGATCATATTGCTTTTGATACTTGATGTCACTCAGGAAAGCAAGAGAAAATACATTATTCCTTGTTTGAATCATTTTTCTTTTATTTTTTCTATGTTCAGAGAAAAAAGTACCTATTGTATGGACTATAAATCTTAGAATATTATGGATCTGAAGTTTCCTTTAAGGAAAATAATCATAGAAATAGACCTATCTTAATTCTTAGATGGAGTCTAAGTGAACAACTAAGGGCCAAACTTGATCGATGGCCCTGGTTAAATTCAGTGAGTCACAAAACCCAAAAAGGCATGAATGTGATTAAGAGACTTGGAGTGTAGGAAAGGGGAGAGGTGAGAGGTGATAGGAAGTAGGAATAACCAGATTGCATTAAATACATGCATAGAATTGTCAAAAATAACTTTAATCAAAATATAATGATGAACACACTGTTTCTGTCCAACCCAGCCTGGTTCTCAAAGTATATGGAAACAGGCTAGATAGGATGAGGTACTCACAAATAATGAGAATGTACTTGAAGAGCAGGAAATGCCCTAACAGTGTGACACAAAAAGGTATTATTCAGTAAGTGGAATCAATAGTATATGAACAGTTCCACAGAACTCTTCATTGCTAGGATTTTATTTTATCTGAGATTCCCACATCATTTAATGGATCCAAGCTTATGATTGTTTTTAGGCATGATTGAGAACTTTATAGTTAATTAATATCATGAATTAAGTACTTGATTACAATACAAAGGCAATCGAAGCCAATAATCCACTATAACCAAGGCTAAATTCTTGCTACAGTTTTTTTTTTTTTAATTGCCTATTTCGTATCATTTCTGCTAAGATCAAATTGTTAGGACGACTCCCTAAATATCTGCTTATATGAGTCATAGACACATTTTTATAGAAAAAGAAGTAAGACCACAGTCAAGACTCTATCTGTTGGCATGGCTTCCCTATGGCCACCCTTCTCTATTCAAAAGAGTTTGTATTGATGACTTATGGATTACTCATTGCCTTCAAGCCAGAGTTTGTTTTAAGTAAGTTCATAGGATCATATTCCCTCACTAAACATCATCTTATTTGGGATTATAACCTTTTCAGACTTTTCTCTCAAAAGGTTGTCTTAAATGTAACATAAGACGGTGACTTCCATCATGTCACCAGGGTCATTTATAAATAAAACACTAACAATTATAGTTCTGTTCTTAAACTTCGGCAGAAATCTCTGGTTTGCTTTGTCTATTCCGACATAACCAGTGACTGCTTGTTGGTTCATTCCTTTCAGCAGACTGGCCCGCAAGGAGCTATCAATACAAATGCAAAGATGACAGTGTCTCCCAAAATCTGGTGGTAAAACAAGATGAATCTGATGGTCAAAAGTGTGACACCTAATTGTAAGTTGAGAAATGCTAACCTGGAAGTGGAGGGAGAGGGAATGTTCCAGATGAGTTAATGTCATGAAAAGACAGAAAGATTTGTGCAAAATCCATGTGGCACAGAAGAGTATGAGCTTTGAAAGCAATGAACTAAAGAAGCTACTGTGTCATGACAGTTCAGAAAAAGAAATGAAAAGAGCAAGATGAGTTTATGCAAATAAGTCAGGGTGAAAATCACTGACAGACAATCTATCTATGGCCCAGCTAAAAACTTTTAGATTGTTTTTCAGGAATAACATGATGCCAACTGAGACTTCTAATTATCTAAGGCTAATTCTGATGTCTGGTCATGAACCTAAAGGAGCAAAAGAAGTAGAAACTAGTGAGCAATGACTAGTGCTGAAACTCCAGTCTCAGTCCACCACTAAAGCACCTACATGCAAATTCAATTTTAAAATCTTTAGCCAACATTTTCCAAGCCCAGGTATCTGAGACTGTGCATGGACTAAGAATTATGAGAAATTACGGCAGTAAATTTTAAAACCTCCCATTAAACATTTAGTAACCTGACTTCAAATTTTAAATGATTCATTTCCTATTGATACAGCTTAGTAAGTCACTTGATGGTAAGTGAATGTAAATACGGGATTTTAAGCTAGGTTCTATTAGATAATACTCAGAAGAAAAAAATATAATGATTTTATACATTTAAAAATCAACATTTGGAGAATGCTTTATGAGAGACTGCCTATCCTACTCAAGAATATATACATTAACCAAGCAAATTTACTTACCCACCAGCAGAGCATGACCTGCAATCTTATAGAATATATTACTGTCTACCTTCAGGCCCCAGGTCCTGTGCATGCTAAGTCCTCTGCTGAAGGAGCCCCACACTGAGCAGCTTTGGATATAAGAACCTGAATAGGAAAGAGTAATGTGAAAGCTTTATTCACATCTTAGAGTCTCCTCTGATTCTGTTGACCACGTTTAAACAAGATAACTGTCACCAAAATATATTTTCTACGCAAAAATGAAACTTAAATCATTTGGAAAAAAAGAAGCAAACAAATCAAAAAAATTAGGCAACCAAGGCTGCTAGATCATAAAGATTAAACGTATTGAAGTTTAAGACACAGATGCTAGCAAGTGTTTATTTATCTAAGAAAGAGAAAGCATGGCCAAGCAACAAAGCCACATGACTGTCAAGAATTCGACCTATTCAATGCCCTTTGTCACAATATGGTAAAGCAGAGGTCAAAGGCCTGATATGACTTAACCTGGATTTTTAAAACTATACCTGTATACAAAGTTGTGGCTCTAATTCTTGGGCTATAAATTAATGTTTATAACTTTCAGCTGTTCTAGTTTAGTTTCTGTTCTTGTGGCCAACACTATGGCCAAAAGGAAATTGGGGATGAAAGGATTTATTCCATCTTAGATTTACAGTCTATCACTGAGCAATCCGAGGCAAAAATCTGAAGCAAGCCACTGAGGAAAGCTGTTTGCTAGCTTTTTCATAAAGCCCATGCCCAACTTCCCAGGCACAATACCACCTACAATGGAACGGGTCATGATTGAGCAAAATGCTATTCCGTGCTGCACAAACGTAGCTGAGAGCCAGCATTTATTTGTTGATGGGCCTAGGCCATGTGTCATTGTTTGGGGTAGATACAGAGATGAGATATTGAGGCCAAGAAATCACTTTCTTAAATGTCAGTTCATGTCAGCATCATTGAGGCAGCTTCACCTATATTGTCATAAACTGGTTCTCAGGGCAATTTGGGGCTCTGAAAATAATTTGAATTAGGAATATCAGGGCCAGCATGGACCCAGAATCTCATTGGCTAGTGATCATGACTAATCTTGGTGGTCAATGTGACAAACTTGGACAAAAAGAAGCTGCAAATAAAGCATTGCCTCCATTAGATTCAGTGGATTTGTTTGTGGGGCACTGTCTTAATGCTTCTGACTGTTCTACAGTGAATGCTACCATTTACTGAGGCAGATGGTATATTTGTTGCTCATTCTTACACTTCTTCAGAAGACCGTGTGTATGTGTGTGTGTGTGTTTGTGTACATTTATGCATATATATAACGGAACCTCATTTTTACATGTAATGTTGAAACTAAAACAAAAAGTACGTTCTGCTGTATGCTTGAAATTGAGTTTACTGTCTTGGGTTTTTTTTTTTTTTTTCTTCTTATTTTTAAACAAACAAAATTCTAAAGTTATCATTCTTATCATAGGTTTCTTTAAAAAAAATAAACTTATTTTTGCTATGGATAGTTGTTCCTCTTTTAATTTTATACTAATATACATGGTTTTTCCTGTTTTAAAATAAACCATTTTCTAGTCTGTGTCAAGATAACCCATGAAAATAGGAGGAGGACCACACCATAGAATTTGATGATAGGACTTTAATACATTCATATGGGATTTACTTGGGTACTAAAGTTTGAAAAGCATCTAACCTGTAAACACTATCCATCTCTCTATTTCCAGTCCCACATATCACCATCACATGGTATCATCAACACAGAAGAAGAGGAAAGCTGATGAGGCTCATGCCTGCTCCCCCTACCTCTCATAGTTCCCACCAGAGTGAGTGCGCTCAGATGCTTATGGAAGGCCTGTCCCAGGTCTTGGAACTGCACTCCCTTCAGCTTGACCAAGCTGGGCTCCTCTGGGAAGGACTGAATGATGACTCGGGCCCCAAGATCCCTGGCTCCCAGCATCTTCTCACTCTTAGAATACAAACAGTGCTTCAGGTTACCTGAAACACATAATGATGTCCAGGGGAAAATTAGAGCTACTTCTAGACAAATCTCTGTGTACAAAGCTCTTATAAAGGACAAACCATTCAACTGTCTCGTTTCACTGTTACAGATTTCTCTCTTCAGATTGCCTAAACAGATCGAAATTCAAGGACATGAGACTGACCCTTGCTCTCTTATTTCGAGAAATACCTCCCCGACCCAAACAATCACCTTAATTACTATCAAAAGGGGGCAGATGACAACACCTCCCCCCAGGTAAACTGTTGGAGATTTCAATACAAAAGACAACCTGTAGGAAAGGTGCAATAAAATGGCTCTTTCATATTAGATACTTGGGTGGAAAGTTGTGAGCACTGAATGCTATCATAGCACCTTCTAGTCTCAAAGTGCCCCATGATATTTCCGGTTGACTATACTGTTGTGTGTTTCGGGATTTAGTAAAAGTGTGTCCAGAGAAATGGCAGAGAACTCCAGACAAGTTACTGAGAATCTCCGCCAATCTGCATGCTCAGCTATCTTCTGATTAAGGACAAAACAAAAAACAAAAACACATTAAAAAAAAAGAAACACCTGTCGCTAATATTAATTGCTACACTGTTACAAAGAAGAGCACTCCAATTATTTTCTACTGTCATGTGAAACTTATAATGGGAAAATAACCCCAAAATGGAGAAGTTGTCTTCAAAATTCGTTAGTACCAGTCATATTTCTTCTGAGTCCACACTCAGAATAAACAAAGATGACCTAATTTGGATATACTTATTGCTATAATTTGCTTTCATTTGTTTGCTGTGGATAAAGCAATTTAAGGGAGCAAAGGATTATTTCATTTTGCATCTCCTGGATACAGTCCATCATTAAGCAAAGTCAGAGTACAGACTCCAACAGACAAAGACAGAATATCAGCTTGTTCTCTGGCCCATACTCAGATAGCCTTCTTAGACAGCCCAGACTCATCTACCTAGGATGGGACTGCCCACAGTGGGCTAAGCTTTTCCACATCAATTTTCAGTCAAGAAAGTCTCTTGACTGATCGTAATATTGGCAGTTCTTCAAATGAGGCTACTTCTTCCCAGGATACTGGAGGTTCTGTCCCATTGACAACAGTAACCAGCATACCTACATGCCCATCTGTATTGATAACACTCAGGTTCACTCCAACAGCACAGTAATGAAAAAAAGAGGTAGCAATCGATCAAAACAATATTATCCTCTCTACTGAATTACAAAGGCTAATCCATCAAAGAATTGACCTCTAGGCAGTAAATGAAGAAATGTTGTATATTTATATGCTTTGGGGCAATTACAATCCCAATTTGCAGAAATGTAAAGGTAGATGCCAATCAACTCTAACCCGCTTTTACACAAACTTTTTTTTCTTTTACAAATTACATATTTGTCAGTTGATGACTTTGAGTGAAAATATTTAGGTGATAATCTGTACTAACAACCCTTATGTCACGACACTGTGTATAAGTGCACCTCAATGCACATATCTCTGAAATCTTTAACTCTAGCCTTGATATTTCTATCAGATCCAGACACTGCCGACATCTCCATTTCATCACTGGCCTGCCTTCTCAGTTTCAACATGTACAAAATTAAACTCCCGTTCGCCATCACCCTCATACCCCCAAAACCTTCCCCTCTTCCCATTGCAGTAAAAGCCCCATCATCCATCCAGAGCTCATGCCTGGAAGTCATCCTTGACACCCACACCATCCTGGACCAAAGTTGACAAATGATATCTTCCCAGCATGTGAAAGCCCTCATAATCTACAGCCTGGGAAACCAAAACATAACCTCCCAAACTAACCATCCCTGAAATAGATGTTTAATAGGCACATCAGTATGATTCAGTGCCTGCTATTCTACCAGAAGATGAATTGGCTCTTACACTCCTTTACCTAGAGTATGCAGTAGGTCGTTCAGAAAACAAACCTCCCCCTAAATCTAATCAATAAAATGAACTGCCCAAGCTTAGGATTCTGGAATTATGAGGGTTTGGGGTTTGGGGGAGAAGCCTGGGATTAAAAAAAAAAAATTACAGCATTCCAACTCTCAAGGTTTAATTCATTAACACAAGTTTTCCCAGAACAAAGAATTAAATTACTTCCTTGGCTTTTGTCTGTTTCTTTTATGTCTTGGAAGTAGAGAAAAGGATGAAGTGACAAGTTGCCAAGAGAAATCTGAAAATTACAGAAAAATATGGACACTCGAAAATTTTAATGAAGAAGGCCAACCACAGCCCTATGACATATTGATAAGCAGGGAGAACAGTAATCACTCTTTGTGTTTTGCATCAAACTGTACTTCTACCTTCAGCAGCATTAGCCTCTTGGCATGAGTCGAGGAACTTTACCCTCTCGAGGGTAAGATTTCCTTGGATGATATGTTTCTGCTGAGGAGAGCCACTGTCGTCTTGAAAATATGATTCTCTCCAACTACCAATTCTCTGTGAAATTGTAGGAGTATCTGAAAAAATAAGGAGTAAGATGCACGTGAAAACGTCAATTTACATCTTATTACAAATAGTAAATAGATTCTTCTTTGGGAGTATCTATGTTTTGAGAAACTCAAATACCCCCAAAAAAGATCCATACATATGTCTGTAAGACACCCATGCATAGCAGTGGAACTACTCATTGACCACTTGCTAAGACAGAAATTCTAGGGTCCTACTAGAGAAAACATTTAAGAGATCCTCATCTTCATAGTTTTCTTTCATTATTTTCTTTTCCAGCATAACATCCAGCATTATTTAATGCTAATATATCTCATTAGGAGATAAATGTTCAGAGTCCAGTTCACTTAAACACATTCTCTGCCATGTAAACCTATTCAAGCGGAAATCTGAGTACCTCAGGGGCTTCCTGAGATGGAGGTCTGCATTGTGGACAGTTTCTACAACAACAATCTCTTCTGTTGCTTCAGCACCTTCTACAGTCATCCCACTGATAATGACAGCCTTATCCCAGAGTGCCAGTCGACAGCTTCCTCCAGAGCCAACACTGTGTCTCCGCATGGGCAGCTGCTCGAAGATAGGTGACAGTAACTTCTGGAACTGAACCTAAAGCCACCAAGAGAAAATTTGTTCACATATTTCGTTGTTAGTAAGAATACGATTTGATAAAGGGTGCTTGTAAAACCAGCCACGGACAGAGTAGTGAGGTGAAAGGCATAGGCACTGCCACTAGACAAAATGTGCATGTGAGCCAGTCTTGACATAGAGGAAATATGCATAGGTGGGCTTCAGTTTTCTGTTACATGGAGAGGTAGAAGTAGATGAACTTCCAGCATAGGGCTTAGGGCAATTTCATGAGATGTTAGTTAATGAAGTATCTAGCTCAGATCTCACTGCAAAAAAAATCACTGGATGGACATCTAATACATATGTGTGGGGAGGCCTAGGTCCAGCCCATTTATGTCCTATGGTTGGTGGTTCAGTCTCTGAGAGCCCCAAGGGTCCAGGTTAGTTGACTCTTTTGGTCTTCCTGTAGAGTTCCTATCAACTTCAGGGCCTGCAATCCTTCCTCCTATTCTTCCATTAGACTCCCCAAGTTCCAAACACTGTTTGGCTGTGGGTGTCTGTATCTGTCTGGGTCAGTACTATGTGGAGCCTCTCAGAGAACAACATGCTCCTGTCTGCAAGAATAAAAAGAGTATCGTTAATAGTGTCAGAGACTGGTGCTTGCCCATGGGTTGGGTCTCAAGTTAAGCCTGTTATTAGTTGGCCTTCTCCTCAGTCTCTACTCCATCCCCATGCCTAATATGGGTCCCAAATATCTGAACTGGGTCTATCCCAAAAGCTATTGCCTGCACATGGGATATATTCTTCTAGCTGCACTGCCTTGTCTGGCCTCAGTGGAAGAGGATGTACATAGTCTTACAGAGACTTGAAGTGCAAGGGTGAGGGAATACCCAGGGGGTACCCCACCTGCTCAGAGGAAAAGGGAGGGGAGATGTAGGAAAGATTGTGAGAGGAGGTGACCAGGAAGTGGGCAATGAATAGGATGTAAAATGAATAAGTAAAAAATTAAATTAAATTAAAAAAGAAAATGGCATTGGCTTATGTCAAGCTTTTTTTTCCCTTCCCTGTATCACTTTGTGTTTGGAAAATGAGCTTTTACTTCATTCTATTTCCAATATGAAAAAGTAGATATTTTATCCCAATGTAGGAAGAAGTCCATCATTCACTGACAACATGAAAAGTATAACCTTCCCCCCCACATACTGTAAGCAGAGTAAAAGATTACTTTAGAATAGTCACTCTAGGAATTTGTGTGTTAATTGATCACTTCCAACTAAAGCTGGGTACATCTGGGATGAGATTATCAAGCCACTGAAGCAGGGACACTTGTGACTCTTCCTATCATAGTGGGCACTGTACTCTGGACACTTGTGACTCTTCCTATCTTAGTGGGCACTGTACTCTGGCACACCCTTCTCCCCCCTCCAACTTCAAGCACATATGCCCTTAACTACCAAAGATTTAAGAATGTCATTTGCTTCACAATTTGCACTGGTATTTTCCAGCAGAGGTCAAGGCAAATTTTTAAAGGCATTATCTGAAGCAATAGTTCAGAAAACACATTGCTTACACCCGACTCCTTCCCTTTCTCCTCAGTACATCTCCTTCCTCCTTTGCAATAGATCATAATTTACCTTTAGCCCACAGCAAGTTGCTGTCCTCCCCTGCCGCACTGAAGTAAAGTAATAATACTTGAATTCCTAACTGCAGGGGTGGCCGACAATAAATCATTTTCAAATTATTTTAAACTTTCCTCTTTATTTATTTGTCTGTGTGTGCACAGACACTTGTACCAACCATGTTGTTCTAGGCTGAGAAAGGTCTTTGGGTTAATGATGTAATTTCTGAAGTTTACCAAGGCAATAATTTTATCTTAAGAAACATTTACGGAGTTCAAAATTTCTAATTATAGGGCAGGTGGAAATTAAGACATAAATCATCCCCAAAGAAAATAATTTTAATTTTATTCCTTGTTTGTACATCTTAACCCTTGGGAATGATAAAATGAAATAAAGTTTATTTATTTGTATATACATATGCGTGAATTTCTCTAACCTGTTCTTGATTAGCTACATTAAAAAAAAATACATCTATGCTGTGAAGTATTGAAGACTGTATATAAAAGATAGAATCCACCTGTATATTAAAAATGACTGTTACCTTGTATCAAAAAGAATCAAAAGTGAAGACAAGAAGCATATTTGTCAGCTAATCATTCTTGTAAATAATATCCAAGTCAAAATGAACACAAGAAATTCACAGACTTTTAGAGAATATATTTAACTATTAGCATAAGCTCATGTCCTTTCAAATACTGACCATCTTTCAATGAAGCAAAATTATTTCATAACTTACTCATTTTCTTTGCAAAAGTATCATTCTCTCTGTGTATGACTAAGATATGAAACCTAGACACACTCGGAGTTCTGCCCTCTTGCTTTGATCTACAGGAAATATTGATCTTTTTGTGAGCTACAATCATTTAGATTCAAGATGTTAAAAGAATTATAAGAATCAACTAAGCTAGACCTTCTGCAAATGGCTTTATGCTAACCATGTCTTATCATGTGTTTTTGTTTTTCAGTTCAGTTCATTTTTTGTATTATTAGCTATTTCGTTTACTTACATTTCAAATGTTATCCTTCTTCCAGGTCTCCTCTCTGAGAAGCCCCCACCCCACGCCCCTTCCTCCTGCCTTCCTAAGGGTGCTTCCCTCCACACATGCCCACTCCTGCCCCACCGCTGTAGCATTCCCCTATGCTGAAGCATCGAGCCTTCACAGGACCAAGGGCCTCCCCTCCTTTGATGCCAGACAAGGCCATCTTCCGCTATATATGCAGCTGGAGCCATGGGTCCCTCCATGTGTATTATTTGGTTGGTGGTTTATTCAGTGGGAGCTCCAGGGGGGTTGGTCTCGTTGGTTGATATTGTTTTTCTCTCTATGGGGTTGCAAACCCCTTCATCTCCTTCAGTCCCTCCCTTAACTCCTATCATATGCTTTTTTTTTTTTAATTATTTTTTATTGGAAATTTTTTTACATTTCAGATGTTCTCTCCTTACCCCATTTCCCCCCTCCCTCCCAGGAACTCACTATCCCTTCCCCTCCTCCTGCCTCCACGTTGGTGTACCCCCACCCACCCTCCCCGTACCTCACTCCCCACCCTCGAGTATCCCCCCCCCTACGACATCCAGCCTTCATGGGACCAAGAATCTCTTCTCCCACTTATATATAGCTCCTTGCATATATAGTTGGAGCCATGGGTCCCTCCCTAAGCGCTCCCAGGCTGGTGGTTTAGACCTGGGGCTCTGGTTGGTTGGGATTGTTGCTTTCCTCATGTGTTGCGAATCCTCTCAACTCCTTCAGCCTTCACTCTGTCTTCTCCATTGGGAACCCCATGATCAGTTTAATGGTTTAGCTGTGAGCATCTGCCTCTGAGTATGTCAGACTCTTGCAGACTTCTAAGGAGACAGCTATATCAGGCTCCTGTCAGCATGTGCATCCTGACATCCACATCAACCTCTACCTTTGGTGACTGCACATAGGATGGATATCCAGGTGGAATGGTCTGTAGACGGTCCCTCCTTCAGTTTCTGTCCTGCACTGTGTCTCCATATTTGCACCCTTGAGTATTTTGTTACTCCTTCTAAGAAGGATGGAAGCCCCCGCTACTTGGTCATCATTCTTCATGAGCTTTATGTGGTCTGTGAGTTGAATCTTGGGTATTTCAGGCTTCTGGGCTAAAATCCAATAATCAGTGAGTGAATACCATGTATGTTCTTTTGTGATTGGGTTACTTCACTCAGGATGATATTTTCTAGTTCCATCCATTTATATATGAATTTATCAAATTCATTGTTTTTAATAGCTGAGTAATATTCCATTGTATAAATGTACCACATTTTTGTATCCATTCCTCTGTTGAAGGGCATCTGGGTTCTTTCCAGTTTCTGGCTATTATAAATAAAGCTGCTATGAACATAGTGGAGCATATGTCCTTGTTATGTGTTAGAGCATCTTCTGGATATATACCCAGGAGTGGTATAGCTGGGTCCTCAGGTAGTGATATGTCCAATTTTCTGAGGAACCGCCAGACTGATTTCCATAGTGGTTGCACCATCTTGCCATCCCACCAACATGGAGGAGTGTTCCTCTTTCTCCACATCCTCGCCAGCATCTGCTATCACCTGAGTTTTTGATCTTAGCCATTCTGACTGTGTGAGGTGGAATCTCAGGGTTGTTTTGATTTGCATTTCCCTGATGACCAAGGATGCTGAACATTTCTTTAGATGCTTCTCGGCCATTCCATTTCCCTTAAAAAGAGATTCTGGTGAATCATTTTAACCTAGTCTCTTCTTGATTGGCTCACCTGTAATTTTGCTCTTCAGACCCCAATAACAAAAGCTCAAATTCTTTTTTGTAACTCTCCAATTGTCTCCAAGTAGACTCTATAGGTTCTGACTAGTAAGGATGTTTCGATCCCATGGAGCTCACCCTTAACCTGGGTCCATTTACTGTCATCATTCCTGCCTCCAGCCCTCTGTCAGTTCCATGCCCTGAAAGCTCCTAGCACTCCTCCTTCTAAAGTAGACCACTGCCTAACTTTTCCATGGGACTTCAGAGGACACCTCAATTGCCCGCTATTCTTTACCTCTTCCAATCTACTCGAAAGAGTGACATAGAGCATTTGACTGGAGCAATCAGTGAGCATATGTGGGGTTTAAGTCTACACAAGAAATATTGAGTAGTGGGTAAGCCATTTATTTGAGTTGTTTTGATGAGAGAATAAGACTGCATGTAGAAGCAAATAAAGAGAGCAAGGAATACAGGAATGATATATCATATGTCATATCTGGGTCCTTTTCTACCCATAGTACATATAGCTAAGGATGAATATAACAAGGGTCTCAGAAGCATTTTATATCTTATGTTCCTTTCTGAGATTCTCCTAAGACAGCATGCTCCATTCCTTAGAGTGATTTTTTTTTTTTAGCCATAAAGCAAGCCTTCAGGATTGCCTGGATAGTCAAAATCTGTGTTGTATTTTATCACAGTACCCTAACTATCTTCTGGCTCATACTTGATTCAACCACAACTTGGCCTCTACTGCTGCAATTACCTGTCTGCCTCAACTACTAAGTGTGCCAGAAAAACAATACCTTTTTTGTTCACTATAATAACACCAAAGTCAATCACTGTGCCTGGTACATAATAGGTGCTCAATATACATATATATTATGTGTTATATAATAACATATAGGGAAGCAAGTACCTCAAACATTGAATATCTATTCAATTAGATTGGACTTGGTGTCGTGGAAAGGGAATATCTAAGCATTATTATGCATTAGAGTATGTGTTAAACACCTTCAGGTTTGTCCAACTGGGGACAATATGTTCAGTATTCCCAGGGAAGCTAACAAAAGCAGGTATAGGGAGGAGATGGTAGGTACATCCTACCTTCCTGAATAGAAAACAATGGCAAAGAAAGTCAAAGCAAGTAAAAACCAGCATTAAAGATGTCTTGTACAGATCTAGCTCCATGGGCTGGACCTAGGCCTCCCTGCACATATGTTGTAAATGTGCAGCTTGGTTTTCATGTAGGTCTCAAACATCTGGAGTGGGGGCTATCCCAAAACATGCAGCCTGTATATGGAGTATGGTCTTCTAGCTGGGTGCCTTATCTGGCTTCAATGGGAGAGGAAGCACCTAGCCTCTCAGAGACTTAAAGTGGCAGGGTGAGGGATACAGGAGGAGGGGGTACTCAGAAAACAAGAGATGGGGAAGGATTGTGGGAGGGGGTGATTGGGACGGGTTATAAAGTGAATAAGCAAAAAAATAAATAAAATTAAAAAAGGAAAAAAAAAGATGCCTTGTGCTAAGCACAGTAGACAAATTTGCCAAGCTACATGCAGTTCAGCTTGAGTATACTCATATAGCAGATGGGAGTATGGGGGAAAGCTTGTATGTTCTAAGAGCTGAAGGGGTCAAGAAATACAATTTTAGCTATTACTACTGAAATATCTACAAGCTGAGCAGATTCAAAGAGGCCTGAGGAAGCTGATACAGTTGGAAACCTATGGCTACTATCATGTTTGTCACATTAAATAATTTCTGTAGTTATTCAACAGGTAAACTTGACCTCCCATGTCATAACATGAATGCATGAATGTTGTGATTTTCATTTTACCATTTTTGTATGTGTTAACATAAACAGATAGAAAGCCAAAATTCTCCCAGGACACGATTTACATAGTAATGAGATAATCAACTCTGAATTCTGAACATGGAACTTTTAAATCCAGGACCAAAGAACTAGAGAGTAACACAATTTTCAACCTCTTAACAGAACCATACATCAACTGTGTGAAATTAGCTTCAGTTCTGAAAACACTGTGCGCATTACTTTACAAAAGTTATTTGTGCAAGCTAACTGGATGAACTGGCACTCTACACTTAAAACCCACATTGGGAAGCTCCTTACTGTACCACAAATCAAAGATTATATAAAAATACAGCTTAAAAAGATTAGTGATTTATAAATATGCTTAAATGACAAAGCCTGTAATTCAATACAATATTTAACCACACATGGTTTTCAACATTGACTGGTTAAGCAACCAACTATTCATTTACTCCCACTGATGGTCCCTCATAATTATACTTCCTACCAATTATTGTCCAAGCAATTCACTGCCATTCATCTGTAATTATGCAGTCCCAGAGAACCACTTTTTACCAAATGGGCATGGGAAGAAAGGAAATAATTTTCATGGGTTGACACACTTAAAACTCACTAATTGTCCTCTGTTTTATAGGACATAAATCGTTGTTCCAAGTGAAAAATTCACAAGACTTTAAAAAAAAAGTGATGGAAAAGATGGATAGAAAGAAGGAATGGAGGGAGGTAAGGAAGGAAGGAAGGAAGAAGGAAGGAAGGAAGAAAAAAGGAAGGAGGGAAGGAAGGGAGGGAGGGAAGAAGGGAGGGAGTGGAGGAAGGAGAAAAGGGAGATGGAAGAAAGTGAAAAGGAAAGGAAGATAGGCAAACTAATAGATAAATAATAGATAGATAGATAGATAGATAGATAGATAGATAGATAGACAGACAGACAGACAGACAGACAGATAGATAGAAGACAACAGATAGATGATAGATGAAGGATTAGATACAGATGATAAGAATAGATAATAGGTGATAGAAGAAGGTAGATGATAAATACATAGGTACATAGATACATAAATAAATAGATATATAGATAATAGATAGACAGACAGATAATCACTTGTCAGAATAATGTTCCCATCATAATAGAAATAGACAAAATGATCATCTAGAAATGTTGTTCTCAATTATACACAAGCTGTTTCCCTAATTTCTATATGCATCTTCCCCATAGTAAAGTAGTAATGCTTCCTTTTCTCTTGTTGGTGTATCACTGAGAAGACAAACATAAAGTGAACAGCTTCATTTCCCTAATACTAATTCCCAATATAAGAAATACACAGATGAATATCAATTAGAGTTTTGTAAAACACACAGTTTTGTTAACCTATGAATATAAAAAGGAGCAAGAAAGATATGTAGTAATATGTCGTAAGAAGGTTATAAGTTCTTTCATTACCTTTCTCGACCCTGTACTTGTACTCTGATTCTGTACATATCTTTCCTTTAAAATTTTGTATTTTCACTAGAAAGTTATTTATTACAGTATGACTTTGGTGTGGACTGCTACATGGAAGTAAACACCACCCTGATTCATTTCTTCTCCTGTGTTTTGTGATTTCATCTATCCAATCAGATCATTCATCTTGTTGATCAGAGTATGCCTTTTCCTGCAGATGCACATGAGTGTGTTCAGATTGGGCTGCCTGATAATCTGTTCTGTTCCTTATTTTTCAGCTTTTTGACAGTGTCTTATATTCTACTTCTGCATCTACCATCTTCAGAACAGTTCTAAATTGAGGATTTAAAAAGACAAGAAGGGAAAGCACCCAGAGTTAGAGGAGCTGTGCTACGTAGAGTCTAGGCAGGATTTGGAACTCCTACTGATGCTGCTTCCTGATGGGGCATCTTCTACTAGATAAACATAGAAGAATAAGGTTCTCCAGTTCCTTCAGCTATGCTCTCTTTATTGCTTATTTATAAAAAGAATAATCTTGTTTGGAGATCAGAGCTGGAGAAAAGGTTTTAGAAAGAAAAGGTGAAATCTGGTTGGTTTCTGTTAAAATTTTTAGAAGATGGCAACTGGATTTGTGGTTGAGGAAGAAGGCACCTTATCAAAGTGAAAAGATATGGCATGGGAGCAAAAGATCACAAGTGTGATCCAACAAGCCAAACTCTCATTTGACACATATTCCAGGTCACACATGCTCTACAGGACATCAAAGTCATACTTGTAAACTGTTTTCTCCAACATTTAATATGTATCTAAAAAGGTAATCACTCTTAAAATTGTTTAAGGCACTGGCCATTTTACCCACTTCAATATTGTCATGGAAGAACTTCTTAGGCACCTCAGGGTTGTCACCTAAAAGACTAAGTTATTCCTCAGCCCCAAGATCAACTAGTGAAAGAATACATCAAGAATACATCAGTACTATACTGCTTAGTAAATTGCTCTCAGTCATGGGTAAGGCCCCAAAGTGCCTTTATGAGTTATAGCAATGCTAATGCTGGATCTTGTGAAGGGGTCATGCAAGGACACACACACACACACACCATTGCTGCTTCTGCTACAAAAGCAAAAGCTAGCATACAGTGATGCCCATGACATCCAGATGTCATATCCATTCCTCTTATTATTTTGCCTTCTCCTCCAGCTTCTCTCCTGTAGCTTGCTTATAAGCACTGCTATAATTAAATGGCTTCTGCCTGGATAATTTTGCCCAACCTCCACATTTCAAGATCCTTAATTTTATCATGTCTGCCAAGTATCCCCACTTATTTTATTCTTTCTGAGACAAGGTCATACTTCATAGGCCTGACTAGCCTCAAACCTGGGATCTTCCTGCCTTCATTTTCCAAATGCTGAGATTTCAAATGTGTCCCAGTATACCCATCATTGCAAGGTCTCTTTTGCAAAATAAGGCAATACTCACAAATTCTGACTATTAGGACATAAATACGATTTAAGTTTACTTTCAGATTATTATAATTACATTAATGAAGTGTTGAGAATATGATTATCTAATAGAGAAAAATAGATAACGGACTACCAAACAAGGTCAGCAAATTGTAGATCAACTAAAGCAGAGGCCAACAACCTTTTTCTGAAGGAAGCCAAGTATTAAAGGCTCTAGTGCTTATGAACCATGTAGTCTCTAGCATAGCTACTCAATTCTGTTACTGTCATGCAAGTCACCACAGATAAAATCTCAACAGACAAGAATTCCTGTGCTTCAACAAAATTGTTCTTAAAAAGCAAATAATGGACAAGACTTGGCCAGAGGCTATAGTTTTGCAAACATTTTTAAAGATGCAATGGGAAAAAGAAAAGAATTCAGAACAATAAACAATCTGAGAATCTAATAGGCAAATATTTACACGGTTTCTTCTATAGAAAAGATTTTCTAAATACAATATCAATGACAGAAATCATATAGAAAAATATTCATAGGCTTGTTATTATAAATAACAAAATTCCATTAAAATGCTGAAGAGTAAATAACAATATAGGAAAGACACAATAGGTTTTTTTTTACGTCTCTGTCAAGAGTATTACATAGGCAGATGTATAAATAATGTTCCACTTAAGATACCAAAACACCTTGAAAGGATCAAATTGAGAAGACTGTTCCAGAATTCACAAGGCTTTTCCTCTGTGTGTTTTTATACCAGAGCTGTATGTGGAGAAAGAAGAAAGAGCCAAGTGTGCCCCATATGCCCATGAAGAAGACAGAATAAACTTTAGTTACCTCTCCTTCCAGGCTCAAGTTTCACCAGTTCTAAAAAAAAGAAAAACGAAAGCAATAGTCCTAATCCAAACCTTTCTGCTTCACCGAGCTGTGCGAGATAAGATGAAAGGAAGGGGTGAGGATCATCTCTGAAAACTGTAAAGTGCCACAGTACAGGGAAAATCAAATGTCAACAGATGCTAAATATAATGCCCAGTCCCTCCTTCTCCATGAACAGACTATTAGGAGTTGGGCTTTGATGACACAAGTGGAAGAATGCTGTTTGAAAGGGTGATTCTGCCTTTGTAGACTGCCATTCCCTTAACTAACTTGAGTCCCTTTTGATATTTAAAAATGTAAAAGCATACCAATATTACCAGTCAATAAACTAAAAGAAAACAGTCTTGGAGAATGATAATGGTAGGCATGAGTAGTCTCTAAGTCAGACAGTGCATGAAAGCAAAGTAGACCTTTAGGACTTTATTGTAGGAACAGTAAGAAGCCATGATGAGTTCCAAGCATCTGGATGATGGAAACAATATTTTTTTTTTAAAGATCTCCTTAGCCTATCACTATTCCTTTTTCAAATTACAAGGACACATACCACACATCTGAATTGAATATTTGTAATATCTAGGTGTGGCAACTACTGTGGTTTAGGAAACCTGTGACTTTAATGATATAAATTGCCAAATACTAATGGGGAGGATGTGTAGCCATGAAAAGAAGCCAATTTAGACTCAGGTTCACCTGTATTTTAACATGGAGTTTGAATAAATAATCTTTGGAGAGTGTTAAAAAAAAAAAAGATTGCCATGGCTCGGGGCTACAGAATGAACTACAGAGGTTATAAGAATAGCAACTAAAAGATACATTAGCATGAAAATAAACTACAGTGACAATAATTGAAGTGGACAGAATACAAATTCACAAGTTGCCCAACAATAAACAAGACTTAGTGCTGACAAAATGGTAAAAGAACAAGGTATTAATAATGTCAGCCAGAATTCTGACAGACAGAAAATATTAGCAACCCTGTATCCATTTCAGATTAATAACGAGACAATTTTATCAAATCAAATTGTAGCGACATGACATGACTAAAAATATAAGCATGTATTGAATAGTTAGTTGCTTGATTCCTGCTGACTTCAGAAGTATTTTATATGTCTTATTGGCCTTCTCTCACATAATCACCTTATGAGAAATATTTTAGCATCAGTTCTACACATAGAAGCTTCAACACTCAGGAGGTGACTTTTTTGAGATCCATCATCTAGTTATTGATAGAGTTGGAATCTGAACCCATTAAGACTTATAGAGTTCAAACTTGATCACTGAAGATGTCTAAATATTCAATGGCCACTCAAAGCCAAGTTCACTGGGGAAGAGGAAAGCATTCTGCCACATATTAGTGGAAGAAGCCTACTGTCTTCCTGGATTGCATATCTATAATATTATAGAAAGTCATTTGTGAAAAGTGGAGTATTCATTGTGACTATAATGTTAAACCCTATATTTTACCCTGTTTGGACTACAGCATGCCCAAACATTGTCGAAATATTATTCTAGGTGTGTCTGTGAAGATATTTTTAGGAATAAAAATTGAAACTGGGCAATTCAATATAATGAATTATCTTGACTTCAGACTCTGGATGACATCTCAGCACTTGACTCTCTCAGCTGGCATCTTTTCAACTGTAACATATACCATCCATTCTCGCGATTCTCACACCCTTGAATTCAAATTAGGAATTATACGCATTGCTTCTTTTTGGTCTCCAGCTTGCTGGTGGCTAACCATGAAACTTCTCAATCTTTTAATGAAATGACTTTGTTTCCAAGAAAATTGTTTAACACAGTGAGTTATTAATCCATGACTGATATTATAAAAAAAGAGTAAATTTAAAAATACAGGGATAGCACACGTGCTGGTTTTACTGCTTTAGTATATCAATAGATAAATTGTCAGAATGAAGTAGCTACAGATCTAGAGAGAGATGAGATGGAGATAGAGATAGAGAATAGAGATAGAGAGACAGACAGACAGACAGACAGAAATAGAGATATAGCTTCAGAATTGCCTTCCTAATTTGCCTGAATATCTGGAGATGAATATCATCCTATGTTACTGATATTTTTAACATAATAGTAGCTCTGCTTGTAGTAAAAATAAGGATCTCTTTGTCATTAGCTGAGTGATAGTTATGGAAATTCTCTGCTTCCCCATTCCTCAATTATATAAGAGTGTAATGTTGCCATAGACTATGAAATTCTATGCACAGTCCAAAGTAAAGGAAGATTCATGAAACTAAATAAAATATTCTTTTTCTACACTTCGCTCTTACAAGGATGGAGGGGTCCAGCAAGTAGTTTCCTAGAGTCTTCCTTCTAAAACAGAAAGACACCCAGACCAGCACTCCCTTGAGCCCAAAGGTAAGCTTCTTCTATCCCCTTCTTGGCTGAACTGGCTTGTAAGCTATGAAGTTTCCAGGTCAGCATACAACCTTAAAGGTAAGGAAGAAAAGAAACTCTTTGTGTCCCCTCCACAGCTTAGACACAAGCAATTAAGATCATGGTACTTCATTGCTCCATGACAATTCTCTTCTTGGATGAGAACCAAACCTTTTATAAAATTATTTTGCACTTCATATTATTTTTAATAATTGTTTTGATATAGTTTACTTGGCATATCTTTTTTTACCATAATATCCAGGTCATATTTAAAACTCAAGAATGAATTATGATAAAACCAGAGTAGTTTCTAAACAATGTTTGCATAGTAAGAGTAAGTTCATCTAAATTAGTGTGCTGATATGCAATAAACTTTTTTGTTATGAAATACTTAGTTAGAGAAGAAATTCCCATGAATTCTCACCAATATAGCTACCTGAACAAGACCTAAATATAAGACAACAAAAACAAATTGGTTAACCTGGAAGGGGAAAATCTCATGGGTCCTCAACCCTAGACAAAGAACTACAGATAACTGAAATGCTGAAAGCTGGAGAAATAGCCATTTCCAAGGAAGATCACACCATCTGGGTAATACCAAGTGGTCAGCCCTGAAAACATAAGAACTAAGCTGGTTCACTTCTGTATTTAGGTCTCTACATTTACAACAATTTTTAAAAAATGAGGCCAAAAATTTTAGAAAGAGTAAGAAAGGGGTATAAGGAGGGGCCAATGGAAAAAAGGAAAGGACTAAATTATATAATTACATCTTAATTTAAAATATATATAATTATAATCAAATCTTAGTGCTCAAGGCTGATTGGTACTTTGTTGCCATTTACCTCATATGTAAATATTTACACAGAAGAGTGGCAAGTCAGGTCAGGACTCCTGTGATCTGGAATCTTCTCCCTAAAATTATTTAAAAATCAACCTCTTCCTTTTTTATTTCTTTTATTTTTAATTTTTTAAAATTTTTATTGGATATTTTATTTACATTTCAGATGTTATCCCCTTTCCCCATCCCCCCACCCAGAAACCCCCTATCGCATCCACCCTCCTCCTGCTACTATGAGGATATGCCCCCACCCACCCACCAACTCCCACCTCCCCACCCTCGAATTCCCCCACACTGGGGCATCCATCTTTCACAGGCCCAAGGACTTCCTCTTCCACTTATGCCCAACAAGGCCATCCTCCCCTACATATACAGTTAGAGCCATGGCTCCCTCCCTATGTACTTCCAGGCTGATGGTTTAGACGTTGGGGGCTCCAGTTGGATGGTATTATTGCTCTCCCATGGTGCTGCAAACTCTTTCAGCTCCTTCAGTCTTCACTCTAACTCCTCCATTGGGAACATCATGATCAGTTCAATGGTTAGCTGTGGGCATCTGCCTCTGTATTGGTCAGGCTCTGGCAGAGCCTCTGAGGAGACAGCTATATCAGGCTCCTGTTAGCAGGCACTTTCTGGCATCCACATCAGTGTCTACCTTTTGTGACTGCACATGAGATGGATACCCAGGTGGGGCAGTCTCTGGACTGCCCCTCCTTCAGTTTCTGTCCCACACTTTGTCTCCATATTTGATCCCATGAGTATTTTGTTACTCCTAAGAAGAATCGAAGCACCCACACTTTGGTCTTCCTTCTTCATGAGCTTCACGTGGTTTGTGAGTTGCATCTTGGGTATTGTGAGCTTTTGGGCTTATATACACTTATCGGTGAGTGCATACCATGTGTGTTCTTTTGTGATTGGGTTACCTCACTCAGGATGATATTTTCTAGCTCCATCCATTTGCCTAAGAATTTCATGAAGTCATTGTTTTTAATAGCTGACTAATACTCCATTGTCTAAATGTACCACATTTTCTGTATCCATTCCTCTGTTGAAGGACATCTGGGTTCTTTCCAGCTTCTGGCTATTATAAATAAAGCTGCTATGAACATAGTGGAGCATGTTTCCTTGTTATATGTTGATGCATCTTCTGGGTATATGCCCAAGAGTGGTATAGCTGGGCCCTCAGGTAATGCTATTTCCAATTTTCTGAGGAACTGCCAGACTGATTTCCAGAGTAGTTGTATCAGCTTGCAATCCCAACCTCTTCCTTTTACTGTCACTTGAAAAACAAAACCAAATCTTTTAAACATGACAGTGTATATTTTAATTCTAAATTCCCTTTTTTGTTGAGGATTTTAGTTTTTCCTAGTGTATATGATGATATTTTTTCCTAGTTAAATTAAGCATGTTTTCAATATATTAATGTGGATTAATATATTGAGTATATTGAATTAATATAATTATTTTTATAATTATATTGAATATATTGAATTAATATAATATCTAAATCTTTTGGCAATTCAAAATCAACAAAAAAATTTTTAAAATAAAAAAGATTTTCAATACTTAAAAAGTGGTCAAGGTATTTTATTTATTACAGCTGCTTATTGTCTTTAGTCGTAGAGAAGACATCTCTTATTTTGAGAAAATCCTTCTTCAATCTCAGGCCATGTAATTCTGGAAGACTCTCCATCACATTGCTGCAATAAGGATCCACTGGAAAAATAAGAGTAACCCTTACTTTGTCACAGACTTATAATCCAAGCAGCACATGATACAAATGCAGCCAGAGTCACTTCTAATCCTTCTACTCAAGCTTCCTGTTAAACTACTCATGAAACAAATATTTATCAAAGTCCATTATGAGTGTTGGTTGTATTCTTGGCAATAGGGATTCGTCAAAACAGAAACAATAGCAAAAACAATGAAAGACACCTGTCTCCATAATATCCATATATTACTGATAGAGGCAATGGAATACATAAAACAACTATGAAAAATAAGCCCTGTGAGATATATTTATTAGGCAAGGTTAAGAGCTAAGGGTGGGCAACACAGAGATGTGCAATGGTAACATTGGGAGAAATGAGAATTTGCTCAAGGGTCAAAGAGCCATTAGGAAATAAATGAATTATGATAAAGCAGAGTAGTTAGTAAACAATGTTTGTATAATAAGAGTAAATTCAGTTAATTAGTATGTTGATATGCAATAAACATTTTATGTTAGTAGATGCTTTGTCAGAGAAAGCATTCCCATGAATTCTCTCCAATACAGCTATCTTTTTCTTCTGTCTTCTATCTGGTCCTCATTTCTACCTCTGTGGGGGTAGGGTATGACTGAAAATGAAGCCAGCTTAGGGGAAAGCCCAACCCTGAACTGTAGAGAAGCAGCTTTAATGGCAGCGTTTAGAGCACCTGGACGCAGCTGTGTTTCAAGTCTTCCCAGTTAGATGAGGTAGTAAATGCCCTTATTTTTTGTTTGAATTGGGTTTTCTGTCACTTCCTACTGGAAAAGACCTGACTAATGGCAACACTTTCAAGTATATATAGAAACCTGAAGTGCCTTACAATGTGTTTCTAAGTGGGGTTCCTGCTGTACTTGGGTTATTGAAATGCTTACTCTCATTTCCAATTAGCAATATACATCTACACACGCACGCTTAAAATCAAAAGGCCTTAAAGAAACACGTTTACTTAAACAAGTTCCTTCACTGTGATCGCTACTATAAAATTAGGGATGCCTTTCATATGCATTGGCCCAAGGCCACTCTTGTCTAGTCAAGAAACTACAGGAAGTGTGTTTTGCCACTCTACACAAAACAGTTGTATGGGGGTGGGGGCTTTTGAAAGCATTATTAGACAGAGCAGAGAGAAATTTCCATCTTAGTTTTTGCTAGTCACATGGACTGTGTTTTCAAAATCATACGACCAAGAATACAGTATTTATCTACCCTGAAAGGAGACTAATCATCTTTCCAGTTTCCCAGGCTGAGGTAGGACTGAAAGCACATTCACTGCTGTTAACTGTGTAACCATGGTCCATGGTCTGTCACCGAATTCCAGATGACTCCAACTCCAATGCTCCATTCAAGTTTGTCAGTTAGGAAGCAGCTAAGCCTTGTGGCATTCAGCAATATCCAGCTACTTGGAAGTCTGAGGCAGAAAGGTCACAAGCTTGAGACCAGTCTAGGTCAGATACTACATTGAAGACCAATCTTAGCAACATAGTGAATCTCGGTCACAAAGGTTAAAATTTAAAGGACCAAGGATACATGCAATTCAATGACTGTTGACAGTGTTCTTGCCTAGCGTACATAGGCCTTGGATTCAACCCATAGTACTAGAAGAAAAATGATTACAGGTAGCAATGATCATGTTTTAAGTTTCCCCCAGCCTCTACTCTTTCCTCTAGTAAACTTGCTTCCTAGCCCTAACTAAAACAGAACAAAAACTGAAGGAAAGACTTGGTTCTCCCTTTCAAACCACCGACAATCTTATGGAGCTTTCTCAAACAAGCAGTGAGCAGAATTTCTACATCTATAGCAACTACTATTGAGGACCTAAACATAGAAAAAAAGATAACAAGTGCCATGTGTTATATCGAGACCATAAAATGTTAGAGTGTAGATGTCTCCTTGGGACCTATTAAAAGAATACTAACTTAACACTTCGTGATCCCTGGAGCAGCCTGTATGCCAGATAAGACCGTGAGGACAAAGCAGATTTGAAGAGAATCCTCAGGCATGAAGATGCATTATCAGCCCTGGTGAGCTGGCCCTGAACTTCAGCTCTCCTTCCTGTATAGAAGGTGTGAGGTCCTTATTTCCATATAAATAAGGTGGTCTTCGGAAATGACCTGAAAGACTGAGAAAGAGGTGGTTGGTGAAAACTTTCAGTATGGAAGGCTTTGTAAACTAGATCAGTGGTTCTCAACCTGTGGGTTTGATGAACCTGTTTGAGCAACCCTTTTACAGGGGTCACATATCAGGTATCCTATACAGCAGATATTTACATTATGATTCATATCAGTAGCAAAATTGCAGTATGAAGTAACAACAAAAAGAAAATTATGGTTAGCGGTTACCATGCCATGAGGAACTGTATTAAAGGGTCATAACATTAGAAAGTCTGAGAGCCACTGTTTTAGATCGAGTGAATCTAGATCTGGAGGTGGTAGCTTGGCTTGAATCAATTTTTACTCTGGAATCTAAGAGCAACACTAAAGTAGGAACTATAGTGATGACACACCTAAGTGAGGTATTTAACTTGGGGGATTGTCCTGGAGAGTGCCCAACAACCAGGTACCAAACACTCTGAATTAAAAAGTCACGTACAGAAAAGTACCATGCCATTGCAGTAGCTGATATTTCAAATCAAGGGAATGAAAAATAGAAGAAAAATTAGAAGAGGAAGAGAAGCCGAGGGAAGGAGCAGGGTAGCACTGGATGGAGAAGAGACAGGATAGAGGAATGATGGATCAGATAGCACAGAAGACAATGATGTTAAAATACTTTATTGTTGCTGCTGTTGCTGCTGCTGCTACTGCTGCTGTTGCTGTAGTTTTTTAAAGAACACTACAGTTTCAGCCAGAACTGAAACTGGCTCTAAAAAATAGTCCATACTATACCAGAGAACAGATTTCATAGAAAATACATCAGAGCATAAGCAGCCTTGGAGAGCTAAGAAGTCATGCTGAGTAAAGCTCCAGGCTCCTCAAACGGTCAAAACTCTACAATTAAAAAGAATGTCTAATAGGGCCACTTAAAGTGACAATGTGTGTGTGTGTGTGTGTGTGTGTGTGTATGTGTGTGTATGTGTAATACAGAGGCTATCCGCACACCGTGTAGCATGTTGGGGTGTCAGAGGACAACTTCGTGGAATAGATTTTTCTCCTTGTCCCCTACAATGCATTCCAGAGTCAGAACTCAGGTTGGCAGGCTTGAGTGGAAGCATTTTACCTGGCCCCTTAATAGAGCTTTTAATCACAAGTCTTACAGTGGATCTCATTTTCTCTTTCAAATGAAACATTCCTTTAAACAGGTAGGAGAGAGAAAGGCCCTGAATTGATTCACTGGGCAGCTTAAGCTTTCTGTAACTTGACCTCAAATGTTCTCCTGTTTATGGAGACCCTGGGGGCTCTCTTAGGAAATGTGGGGTTTGCGCAGCACAGTATGAAAATCAGTGACGAGGAACGTGCGGGTATACACAGCTCCACGAGCCCTGCACTGTGCTTAAAGATACCATCCCTTCTCAGTAACTGCAACCACAGAACTCAGGATGGGGTTTGTCAAACCCATGCAACTGGAAAAAAATGGATTTCTAGAAACTACAAGAAACACAAGCCACTTGCATATATAAATATTTCCCTTTCTTTTTAGTTTTTTTTTTTCTACCACAGTTAGGCTCAGAACACTTACCCTAGTATTTTCTCCAACCAGGACCCATAGAGCAGTTTTTCTCATAAATTTCCATTTATATTTAATGCCTCTACCTTGTAATTCCTTGAAAAGGACAAAGGCGGAAGTCCAGTGAAGGCCGTAAAACTACTTTTCTTCTGAGACACTGTCAGCCAAATTTCTCAGGGAGGAAGTCGAAATGAAATGAGAGACATTGATAAATTTCCCTGCTGAACAATCAATAAAACCCTCTCCGGCCTGTTCAGCCCCCCACTGTGGAGGCAAGAGCCATAATTACATTGTCAAAAATTCAAGTTGCCCAGGCTGACACGACCTCTTTGGAAAGTGACAAGTGATTGGCACTCAGCCTGGGTGGCGAAACTAGATTGGCAGATGCAAACACCAGAGTGTGGCCAAGGCAGAAAGCCAGTGTGAATTTTCTTTCCTGACTCCAAAGACTCAAACCACAGACTTCCAGTCCTGGATCCCTGGGTCATATTAACTTTTTGCTGTGGACACACACCTGACAGTTACTAAACTGTCAGCACTCCTTCTGCGATGGAAAACATACCTTGTCTTGATCCATTCCCAAATACGCGGAAAAAAAGACTCACGTGAATATGGGTATCTGAGTGTTAGAGTGTGTCATTTTCCTGCACTAAGGCAAAGCTAATAAATGTGCTTCCAATGCCAGTTCTCCAGTGACAGTTGAGCAGCAAAGCCTGTTTGCCTAGCAGTTTTAATCTACAATAAAAATCAACTAGAGCAGAAGGGTTGCAAAGGGCGGTGATGAAGAATGAGCTGGAAAGGAAGCACTGGGGAGAGGGATATGACTGACATGCTGACCCAGTTCTATGATTCTATATGACCCATGCTGGAGTTAAATTAGAATCCATCAATCCCTTCACTCTTAGACACTAGGAATCAAGTCTGCCAAGGACCCTGGTTGCTGGGACAGTGTCTGCCTCCTGGCTACACAGGACCCATGGAGTTGGCTTGTTTTCTAGGAAGATGGCATGGTGACCACACCCAGGAGTGGTGGTTGTCTTGTGCCAGGAAGCAGCTGTACCTTAAGAGATTGAAATCTAAAGGTGTCCGCCAGGTGGTGGGAACAGGACAGAAGGTGCTTCAGAACATGATTGCCTCATGAGCTCAAAAGCTAGATCCTCTCTGACTGATGAAAATATATTCATTCATTAATACGATGAGGGAGTGGTAGGCAGAGTGGGCCATGGGCCACATTTTCAATTAGAAATCATAGTTCCCTCAAAATGTCCTAACTTCTGAAAGAAAATAAAAGCCACCCATAACTACAGTTATGGAAAAAGAAGATAAACAGAATACAAGCAAAGCAATAAAAATGAACTGTGTAGGTTGTATGTCCACTGCTCTAAACCACCTTGTAAATAAAGTGTAGGATAGTGATTATGGTTTGCTGGTTTTATAGAAATTAACTTGTCCAAAATCCTAACTGAAAACCAACAAAAGGAAGCCAATTTCTGATTCAACAATATTCAGTGTACCTGTGAATCTCCCTGTTCAGTCACTGATACAAAATCAATTCACAGAAAGTTCCCTCTTAGATGCATATTTCCCTTAATCCCATGACCACTGATTCAAGCTTTGGGGATGACATTAAGAAATGTAGATTTATAAGTACTCCCTGGATTAATCCTTTGAGATTCAGCAAACCCTGTGGATCTCCTCTCTGCATCTCTCCTGGAATAGTAAGTGGATAGCACCTCATTAGGGACACTTCGGATAGAAAGCAGTGAATCAAGATGCTCACTCTTTGGAATATTTGATGGCAAAAGAAAATTAGTTTTTTCTAATGCCCAATCTAATGTCACCAGACCTATCTTTGCCCTAGGGGGAAAAAGGCCAGTGAAATTGTGTAATGAATTTTACCAGGATACCTGAATCCTGAGGGAGAAGCTACTCCAGATCTCAGGTGGTGGTGGCGAGAGAGAAGTAGAGAGAGGGGATTGAAAACTCGTAACTG
Source organism: Mastomys natalensis (assembly GCA_021653895.1). NCBI lineage: Eukaryota > Metazoa > Chordata > Mammalia > Rodentia > Muridae > Mastomys > Mastomys natalensis. Next base: position 288,004 of record JAJTUV010000121.1, on the reverse strand, counting down.
TGATGATCTGGTGAATGGGTGAGGAAAGATTCCTTTTCATCCAGTTGTACAAGCTTTGTTCCCATGGATTATTTATTCCAGATGAACATGGTATAGAATTTCCATATGCATGAGGGCATAGATTGTTGGTTGTTTTTTTTTTTTCCTATGTCCCATGTTCAGACTCTGCAGTGTGGGTGAGGACCTGGTCATATTTTGTGGGAAGGGCTTTGGGGATGTGTGAAATGTTAGTGACAGGTCTGAAAATACAAGAAGGATGAGAGAAGAGGCATAAAGGAAATAAAGGAAAGGAAGTACAAAAAGAAGAGAAGGTGAGAAAATAAAATGGAAAAGCAGCAGAGAAAAAATACATAGACACACTAGAAATCTTTCCATTCATTTCCAAATCTGAAAATGTATTATTAATAGTGGTATTTACCTGGCTTTAATTGTATGATATTGAACATTGGCAGTGTCATTGTGGGTTTTCTTTAACTTGATCTTTGCTTACTTATAAAAGTTTATGAGTCCATAGAACATGTAAAACACAGGCACATAGGGTATATTTATGAATATTTTCACATTCATTCATGCCTGAACATGGATGTTCATATCGAAGAGGGAAAAAAATGGAACAAGTCTTTCTTGGCCTCATTTAATTTCAGTTTATTAGAGGAGTAAAGCCATAAGCTCTGTAGCTGACCTAAGAAAAGCCAGCAGACTAAACACCTAGAGACCACAGTTAATGCAGGAAAAGGCAGAAGATAGTCATGAATCCTAGGTGACAGATGCATAAAGATCGGAGAAAAAGAATAAAAATCAGTGGAACTGGAATTCTGAGTTCCCATTCAGACAAGTTACTGGTATTTAATACTATAAATTTTGATTCTCACTTTCTAGAATCCTAGCTGACCCAGGTCAACACTATTGAAGAGAAGCTTCCTCTTAGAGTAAGATAAAAAAGAATCTAGGCTGTCTGGAGACCATTCCACCTGGGTATCCATCCCATGTGCAGTCACCAAAGGTAGACGCTGATGTGGATGTCAGGAAGTGCATGCTGACAGGAGCCTGATATAGCTGTCTCCTTAAAGGTCTGCCAGAGTTTGACATATTCAGAGGCGGATGCTCACAGCTAACCATTGAACTGATCAAGGGGTTCCCAATGGAGGAATTAGAGTGAAGACTGTAGGAGCTGAAAGGGTTTGCAGCCCCATGAGAAGAGCAACCAACCAGAGCCCCCAGGGTCTAAACCACCAGCCTGGGAGCACTTAGGGAAGGATCCATGGCTCCAGCTGTATATGTAAGGGAGGATGGCCCTGTTGGGCATAGGTGGAAGAGGAGATCCTTGGTCCCATGAAGGCTGGACACAGTGTGTGGGGGAATTCGAGGGTGGGGAGGTGGGAGGTAGGGGCACATCCACAAAGAAGCAGGAGGAGGGGTGATGGAATAAGCGGTTCCTGGGCAGGGGGTGGGGGGGATGTAAATGTAAATAAAATATCCAATAAAATGAAATGTAAATAAAATATCCAATAAAAAAAAAATCTAGGGAGCATTTTTTGTAGACAATGATTATTACACAGTTTGTAACAAAACCCAGACAGAAAATAGCAGACTCTTTAGTACAGCCACCAACATATCCAAAACAATTTTTCTATTACAAGTAGGTTCCACATTATCATGTCAATATGAAAATACTGATGTTGATGGCATTGGGCCTCTTAAGATCAGTCCACTACCCCGGGTCCACAATCTAGGGTGGTTTCGTTCTTTTGGTTTTGTTTGGGGGTGCTGGAATTGTAGGTCTTATCCATATTATGCAAGTACTGGACCACTGAGTTCCCCAGCCATGGAATTCACACATTTGTTCTATATTTGACTAAAGCCAGACAACCAATGTATATAATCATCTGCTGAAACACTCAATTAATTCTTACATTTTTCCAGTTTATAACAATATTCTACACACTTAGTAATTGCTTATATTTTAAGGGGAAAAAAACCAACCAGTTTGCAATTTAGAATTAGGTGATCAAAAAGCAAGAAAGCTTCAAGCAGAAACATTTTGTTGCCTAATTCTTGTTTTCTCCTAGGATACCATAAACACCAGGCCCATCTGTAAGGGGATCTAAAGTACAACTGTAATTGAACTCTGCACAGGTTCTGATGGGGGAAAGGAAGAGCTAAAAAAAACAATAAAGGAGAGAGAGAGAGAGAGAGAGAGAGAGAGAGAGAGAGAGAGAGAGAGAGAGAGAGAGAGAAAAGAAAAAGAAGAGGAAGAGGAAGAGGAAGAGGAAGAGGAAGAGGAAGAGGAAGAAGAAGAAGAAGAAGAAGAAGAAGAAGAAGAAGAAGAAGAAGAAGAAGAAGAAGAAAAGAAGAAGAAGAAGAAGAAGAAGAAGAAAGAAAATACCAAAATGGAGTTGTGTTTACTTGGTTTGTGATGTTAGAATATCAATTACTGGGAAATCTTCTAAATAATTATCAGTCAGTTTTCACTGAGTGGAGTAATGATAACAAATGCCAATCTCAATGGCTTGCTTCAGTTCAGGTTCTACTCTTCACTGACATAGGCAGCTGTAGACATCAACTCAAGCCCATGTTGTCAGCATACAGGCTCCCAATCTGAAAGAATTGCCCCTATATGGGACAGGGTATTCTTAAGTGGAAATCAAGTGGCAAATTGATAAAGAATCACAATAACTTTTAAAACCTCTACTTTCCCATGAAGTACATTATATTTTCTCACATTCAACAAAACAGAGGATGTCTGTGGCTCAGCTCACCCATGGTGGGACAAGGAATATGGTTCACATTCAAGGAAGTACTGACAGCAATCTGATGGTGAATGAGGGTATCCAGTCCCCTTTACAGGAGCCATAGCACAGCCTGCCACCGATGATAACAATTACATGTGGACTGGAGAGATAGCTTATCAGTTAAGAATACTGGTTGCTCTTCTAGAGGACCTGGGTTCAATTCCTAACATCCACATGGCAGTTCACAACTGTCTATAATTCCAATTGCAGGAGATCCAACACAAAGACATACATGCAGGCAAACCATGAATGTGCATAAAATAGAAATAAATAAATCATGTTTTAAAAAACAAAAAGTAATAATAATTAGATATGTTATATTTTTTAAAATATGTTGTAGGATGATTGATCCACCACCTCAGAAACATTTTAAATAATTTACCAATGGTCGTTGTCCACATTTGCTAGAAACAGATCCATTTCAGGGTGTGTGTGTATGTGTGTGTGTGTGTGTGTGTGTGTGTGTGTGTGTGTGTGTGTGTGCGTGTTGTCTTCTTACCATGCAGGGAAAGAGTTCCATTCCTCACAGCCAGGAATTTGACTCCATAGGGAAAGAAGGGAGTGGAGTGGGCACTTCCATAGAGTGTGATCCGAGCTTTGCCTTGGAAAGGCTTGTCCGCAGATCCAATACGGAGCTCTCCACCATCTGAAATAAGTATGGAGTGGGCTCTGAGCTCAATGGGTCCTGGGTCCATGAAAATCAGCTTGCCCCTGATAAACAAAAAGCAAGCTATCAGTCTCTGGGAGAATGAGGCCCATTCTGTTTCGGCAGATCCAATGTGATGAAATTGCTTTTGTTTATATGCTTCTCTGGAAGTTGGAGTTAATATCTATTGAACTCTGCTCTAGACGCACTAGAAACTGGCTCAGACACCAGGGAATGGGAAGATACCTTTAAGGACGTTTGTAACTTTGATGATGAGACATTTTATGCAATAATCCCAGTGTCTAGCAATTTAGAGTTGGCTAAGGAAACAGTGAGGAAGTCACCAAATTTACCAGTTGCAACAGATTACATTTGGTTATGAAACTACGCATACGATGAAGCATGTACACAAGCGATAAGAATAGAAGAAAATGTGCTAAAAGCAAACGTATTACCATCCAAGGAAGCAGTGGACTAGCATCATGGGGTTTGAGGAATGCTAGCTAGCCGGGATCCTCCATCCTTGTGATCATCAATAAACCTTAATTTAGGAGCTTTTCCTCACTGGGTGGAGATAACCAGCCTATTAACTAAGAATTCTAGTCATCTCAAACTCTATGTCACAGACTGGAGGTTTGTAAAAAGGAAATGCAGAGCATAGGGGAAGAGGAAGGGAAAATCTTTAGATGTCATTCTTTCCAGTGGTAGCATTTTAAAAATCCTGAAGATACTTCAAGCTCCTCAGACACCATCCTTTGCCCCAAAAGCCTGGATTCTGATTTGTTTCTGACTTCCACTGATTAGGAAGCTATCCAAAATCTTCCAAACAGTTTTCTCTCCAGAAAAAAAGTAACTAGTTTAACATCAGTTTGTTCAGATATATCACTCTTGGTAACATATGAAAATAAGTCTGAAGTAAAATTATTGTGAGAATAACTAATTAAATCTTTTTGAAGGAAACTGCTTTCTTCTTGATACCTAATTGGTATATGTTTGATATAATGTATCAGTTATGTCACAATCGTTAATAATTTCATGATAAGTATAGTATCTCAGATAAACACTTAACCAGAACAAGCTGTAAAACCTCCTCCTTTGGTGTAAGCATATTGCAAAAATACTAGACTACAAAATGCTCTTCCCTACAGTAAAGTGGTCAGAGCTATAACTTTATATTACTGTTTTTCTTGTTCTTGCTTATAACTTTTTTCTGCTTTATAAAATATTTTTATTAATTCTTTGAGAAGTTTCATACATGCATGTAAACTATTTTGACTGTATTCACCCCTGTTCCTCCCTATAGTTCCTCCCAAGATCCACTACACACTTATCTACCCTCTCTTCCAAATGTATGTCTTTACTTTTTCATAACTGAGTTAAACTTGTACTGACTATATATATATATATATTCATTCCTGGCTGTGGGGCCAGTCACTGGAATGTGGTTGATCTACTGAGGTTATCCCTCTAAAAAAAAAAAAACAAAAAAAACAAAACAAAACTCACTCTCCCTACTCCAGCAGCCCTCAACTGTCAGTAGTTCCTCAGTTTTGAATGAGGACTTATAGGTTGCTTCCACAGTCATGCTTACTGTCTTGATCTTGTTCAGGTCTTAAGCAGGCATCCACAGTGGCAGTGATCTTGTGAGTGTCATGGTACTATTTTGGCAAGTCTTCCCCAACCACTAGATGTCCTTTCTTCCAATCTCTGTGATAGTGAGCTACCTCACCCAGAATATATTTCAAAGTCTTTATATCAGGATAAGAAAGACCCCCTCATAATTTGCTGACTACCTCCAATGCCTCTCCAAAGTCATCTTACAAAATTTAACCTTCATTTGTTCTGTTATGGCTTGAAAAACACTTGTCAACTCATGAATGAGCTCATTCCCTATATCCTTGGTTAATGGAATTAAGAAGATAGAGATTGAAGCCAATGTTTGTGTTTGAAGGTGGGGACTTTTGGAAGTGGTAAGATTAGGTCAGAGATCAGAGAGCCTTGATTGAATCCAGGTTGCTTTATAGGAGGAGGGAGATAAAGCATGCATACAGAGAGGTACACACATATTCCTACAGTAGAATAATGTACAATCAGGGGAGGAATATTTGCAAAAGCTTTTACCATGCTATATGGCCAAGTCAGCTTAAATAAATCTATTTTCATTACAAAGTATCCTGCCTCAAGTATTTCATTACACTAACAAAAGCTGACTAATACAGGATTCAAACACATTGGCCTATCTGCTATACTTTATGGTCCAATTTGGAGTTTCGTTTTGTTGTTATTGTTGATGATGTTGGTTTTTTTTGTTGTTGTTGTTGTTGTTGTTGTTTATTCATTTCCTTTGGTGCTGTAGATATCAATTCCATGATATCATATCTTCTAGGAAAGTACTCATTGCCAGCCCTTGACTGTAAGTTCTCAAATAAACCTTATAACCATGGTAAATACTGATCTTCTACTTACAAATTTTTCTGGCTTTTATGAAATAGCATACCTTTTCCCCACCCCCACTAAATGCTTTTTCTTTGTAACATCTGAAAGGCATATTACATATGTGTGTAATTATTTTCTGTTCTGTGTCAGAATGTACTCTTCATGGAGGCAATTACCAACTTTGTTCGTTTTCAATATCTGGTGGCTAGAGCAGCCACCGACTGGTGATTGGCACTTAGCATACACTTGTTGACTGAATAAGTTATGTAATGTTATAACTTTTAAGAGAATCTGATCCAAATAGAGACATATTCTCACTTCTATTTTCTCAGAAAAGATATTAATATATTTCTATTTGAAAGGTGAGGCATCATTCTAGTAAGTTAAAGTAAAACATACAGAGAAAGCTGTCAGAAGTGTCTTAAGGGACAGATATTTCTTTTCCAAGGAAGATATTGGAAAGGAACTATACAGAGCAAAGAAAGACTCTTCAACTACCTGAACTTTGTCTTGAAATTCAGTATACTAATCCATGACTCTGAAGTGTTGTTCTCCTAGAAACAACTGGAAGTATTTAATGATGGATGAAAAGAGAGGAGGGAAGACCCTAGATGCCTATAGGTATTTTTGTTCACCTCCAAATGTTCAGAGATAATGTTCAAGAAATGTTTGACCAATTGTCGAATTTAGAGACCATTTCTTTGACCTTCTGTTCTAAAACTTCTCTCCAGTTTTTTGGACTCTCATCGCCATACTTTTGGACTTCAATCCTAAATCCCAAGCCAAATACCATCAGTAACAGTTATAGAATTTTAGCTAGAACCTCTTGCACTCTTTTTTATTTAGATATAATTTAGACACACTCCATCTAGGTAGTCAAATCATTTCTTTGTAAAGTAGACAAGGGAGTTTCTCCAACCAATTATAAGATTCACTAAGATAATTAGCGCTCATGCTCCTAGGCCCTTACATGGGTGTCTCATGAACATTCATTTGTCTGTTATCTTCATACTTTCCACTTTCAGTTCCCAACTACTGCTAATGTCCACTCACTTTGGACAATGGTCCCAACACTATCAGGCCATTGACTTCCAATAGCTCACCGTTATTAGTCTTGACTTTTGTTTTGAACTCTGTCCTGTGTAAACCGTACTGTAAGGCAGAAAAACTATCTATGAAGCAAGAGATTCCCCTTTGGGAATCTCTAGCCTTCATGCCAGAGAACAGTGACACTCTGCTTACCAGGCTTCTAAAGAAGCCACTAGCAATCTTGACATTAATTTTTCCGTCAACTGTCATTGCACTTAGAAATGCAATAATGAGCCTGAGCTGAACTCCACTATGAACAAAGAAGGAATAGAGCCTGTGTTCACATAATGGTATCAACAAAAATATTTTCTCTCACATCATTCATGTCTTCATTAATTATATGCAAATGATGAACCACAAATTTGCACGGTAGGACTTCCCATTTTAAACACTCAGTGATTCAGAATTGGCCTTGATGAGCAAATACTGAGGTCATGCTCCAGCCCTAACTGTTGCATCTAGCTGACAGTCAGTAGAACCTGCAGCTTCATGACTTAGGGACAGTTCAATTTTCTCAGTTATAGAATAGAGGGGGAACCATGCATCTGCTAAAATCCTTCCAAGTGTAGAACATTTGTCATTTCTACCTATAAAAATGATACAGCATCCCTTGGTTTTATTTGTATTCACACTGAAAATATTCAATAAGATGAATAAAGAGTCTCAGCAAGTAAAGCTTATTAGGGTAGATCAAAATTTATTAAAACACAAATATACTCACCTGGCATGGGTAGATTGACTATACAAGACACGGGACCTGTCTGAGTATCAGGCTCCTTTTGTTGGGTTTGTTTTTTGGTTTTTGGTTTTTTTTTTTTTTTTTTTTTTTTTTGGTTGCTGTTTGCTTGTGTGTGTCTCTTTCTTTGTCATCTAGCCATGTCATTCACATTCCCCCCTTATGATCAGTGACTTTAAAATGGGCTATGTTCAAAGTATATCCCTTCTAAGTTATGTTCTCCCCTATAACCAAATTGAACTGGGATTGCTTCCAAATCTGTAACCCAGTTACAAGTGAGATCTCATGACCCGGTCTTCTGACTATGTAATGATTTCAATATCCTTTTGCCACAGATTAAGATAAAACAATAGAGCTATTCCTCCAACCCTCCTCCTTTCACTGCTCCTATCTAAAATCTAACTAATAAGAATGTAGTCAGATTTGAAGAGAGGAAGGAGCCAGTAGGAGAGTGGAAAAACTATCCAGAGATGGGTTGATGAGGCATAGCTATGATACAAGTATAGCATAAGTACCCATGAAAATGTCTCAAGGAAGCCCATTGTTTTATGTAATGATGAACATACAATGTTTAAAAATAATTTTTTAAAAGAATGTATTTGGATGTTCATTTGATATTAAAAATGACATGAAGCCAATGTTGTTCTGAGATCAACTGTGCGGTAGTACTTTCGGAATCAGTCTTCAGATAAGACTGCAGAGATCATTTTAGGCTTTGATTACACTTTGGGTTATGTGTTATTGTTTTCTCCCATTTATGTACTATAACACAACATGTATACTCAAAAAGCAAAGGATTAAAAAGGGCAGCAAATATTTATTGAATACTTACCATGGGCCAAACTCATTAGACATCTTATTTAAAATAACCTTCAAAAATTACCTTGTGAAATAAATACCCCTTTCTGTGCTTTGCATAGTAAAAAAAAAAAAAAATGGGCTTAGAGAAGATCATATTTATTTTAACTAACAAAATTTAAAGCTCAGCATTAGAACACAGAGCCATTTGACAAAAATTCCAATGTTTTCCCTATTTCCATAAACATTCCTGGCAACCTCTCCATTAAGTGAGGTGGTTTTCATAGCTGCATTTAAGGGAAAACATGTTAACCTAAGTAAGTTTGCCTATGGCTTCTTTCTTTAAGGCTTATCTTCATTTTTCCTTCCAAAAAGGATATACAACAGATCAAAAGATCAGTGGCTAAATGTATAAACCTGGGCTCTGTCCCCTGTACCATTAAGCAAAATTTTAAACACATTGAAACAAATTGGTAGAAATTATTGAAACACCATTTACCAAGAGGACCTAGTAAGGATGCTAATGAAGGGAGAAGAGTTTGGTCCAAAGAGAACAAGTACTTTGGGTTGATAGCACTGCTAAAACGGTATGAATTCATAACTATGAACATTGGAAAGCCAGCTAAAAAGCATCCCCTTGCTTCGTCTGTAGCAAAGTACAGAAAGGTACAGAATGGAGGAAGTTTACCAAGGAACTCAGTTCTTTGCATATAAAATAATCCTGTGGTACCCAATGCAGAGTCTTGCTGTGGAAGGAACTGACAGTGATGTTTCTCTAGGTCTGTGTAAAGGCCTTAGAATTTCCGTCCTTATAAAGTCAGCTTGAAATCAGTCTAGAGGGAGATGCTTCCTAGGATGGTGCCTTGAACATGGGAGAGCAGTAAGAGGATGTTATTTGTCCAAGTAGAGTCTGACCCCACTTGTTAAAGCTACAGTAAAGAGCAGGGCTGTAGCTGGTTTTATGTGGAGGTCCTTGATCCACTTGGAATTGAGCTTTGTACAAGGAGATAAGTATGGATCAATTTGCATTCTTCTACAAGTTGACCTCCAGTTATAAGAGAAAATAGGAAAAAGCCTTGATCACATGGGCACAGGGGAAAAGTTCCTGAACAGAACACCAATGGCGTATGCTCTAAGATCAAGAATTGACAAATGGAATCTCATAAAACTGCAAAGCTTCTGTAAAGCAAAGGATACGGTCAACAGGACAAAGCGGGAACCAACAGATTGGGAAAAGATCTTCACCAACCCTACATCTGATAGAGGGCTAATATCCAAGGTATACAAAGAACTGAAGAAATTAGACTCTAGACAATCAAATAACCCTATTAAAAAATGGGGTAGAGAGTTGAACAAAGAACTCTCAACTGAGGAAACTCGAATGATTGAGAAACATCTAAAGAAGTGTTCAGCATCCCTAGTCATCAGGGAAATGCAAATGAAAACAACACTGAGATTCCACCTCACACCAGTCAGATTGGCTAAGATCCAAAACATAGGTGACAGCAGATGTTGGCGAGGATGTGGAGAAAGAGGAACACTCCTCCATTGTTGGCGGGATTGCAAGCTGGTACAACCACTATGGAAAGCAGTCTGGCAATACCTCAGAAAATTGAACATAGTGTTACCTGAGGACCCAACTATACCCCTCCTAGGTATATACCCAGAAGATATTTCAACATGCAACAGGGCCACATGCTCCACTATGTTTATAGCGGCCTTATTCATAATAGCCAGAAGCTGGAAAGAACCCAGATGTCCTTCAACAGAAGAATGGATACAGAAAATGTGGTACATTTACACAATGGAGTACTACTCAGCTATTAAAAATAATGAGCTCATGAAATTCTTAGGCAAATGGATGGAGCTAGAAAATATCATCCTGAGTGAGATGACCCAATCACAAAAGAACACACATGGTATGCACTCACTGATAAGCGGATATTAGCCCCAAAACACACAATACCTAAGATGCAACGCATAAACCTCATGAAACTCAAGAAGAAGGAGGAAGACCAAAGTGAGGGTGCTTTTGTCCTTTTTAAAATGAGTATCAAAAGATTCAACCAGAGCTCCCAGGATCTAAACCTCCAGCCTGAGAACAGACAGGCAAGCTGTCCTCTGGGAGGCTCTAACCAGCAGCTGACTCAGACAGATACAGACATCCAGAGCCAAACAGTGGATGGAGCTTGAGGACTCTTATAGAAGAATAGGCGGAAGGATTGTGGGCCCTAAGGAGATAGGAACTGCACAGGAAAATCAACAGAGTAAACCAACCTGAACCCTTGGAGCTCTCAGAGACTGAATCACCAACCGTGGAGCATACCTAGTCTACACAGATCTACCTCCATGGGCTGAACCTAGGCCTCCCTACACATATGTTGCAAATGTGCAGCTTGGTTTTCATGTAGGTTTCAATCATCTGGAGTGGGGGCTATCCCAAAACATGCAGCCTGTATATGGGGTATGGTCTTCTAGCTGGGTGCCTCATCTGGCCTCAATGGGAGAGGAAGCACCTAGCCTCTCAGAGACTTAAAGTGGCAGGGTGGGGGATACAGGAGGAGGGGTACTCAGAAAAGAAGAGATGGGGAAGGATTGTGGGAGGGGGTGACTGGGACGGGTTATAAAGTGAATAAGCAAAAAAAAATAAAATTAAAAAAGGAAAAAAAAAAGAGCAGGGCTGAAATCAGCCTTTCCCTGTAACTCTAAAATTGCTTGTTATGACTTGCATGAAAGCTGACTGCATCTTCACAAGTGGCCTTGGGTAATTTTATAAAAATCAATCAACCATCATTACAGTTGCTTCCTCCTCTAAAATACATAAACGAACACATCTTTTACATGCAATTACTCATTCCCATCAAACATCTCTTATTTCTCTGGGAAGGAAGTAAAAGAGACTTTTAGCAGCTAGCTAAGGTTTGAAGGGGAAAAAAAAAGAAACACGAAAACAAACTTTTGGCTAGCTATAAAATTAATCATCATCTGTAATGACCACAAAATAATTTGTTATGTTTTATAAAGAAAACAGATATATAGTTTTAAAGACAACTTCCTTACAAGAAAAGAAAAATTGTTTTGTCTTTACCATATACCAATAATCTCTGAAGGAGCTGGCTTTCCTTGTCTTTAATTCTTTCATTCCTGTATCTTGTAATTTCCACTCCCAGCTGGGCCTTTGCCCCACATCTATACCACAACTGTTTCTGTCAAGGCCATACATTTTATTCATATTGGCCTCAATCTTTAATGTGCCTTCACCTTTTCCTGGAACTCCTTCACTTTGTCTGCCTTGGTATGGCCTTGGTTTTCCTTCCTTCCTTCCTTCCTTCCTTCCTTCCTTCCTTCCTTCCTTCCTTTCCTTTCTTCTCTTCCTTCCTTCTTTCTTTCTCTTTCTTCCTTTTAGAGTTCTTTATTTTATATATACAGTATTCTACATGCATGTATGCCTTCAGGCCAGAAGAGGGCACCAGATCTCATTATAGATGGTTGTGAGCCATGATTTGATTGCTGGGAATTGAACTCAGGACCTCTGGAAGAGTGGCCAGTGCTCTCAATCTCTGAGCCATCTCTCCAATCCAGTAGGGAATGTTTTAAGAGCTATGAAAGGGGTAATGAGGTGTCAAATGCTTTGTGCCATTTTGGGGGATTAGGAGAGTAAAGATTTGGAGTGACAGCATCTTTGGTGAGGAGGTGAGTATCAGGGAGACAGGATATGAGCAATGAACTCAAGATTCAGTCTGCAAAGAGAGGCACAGTGAAACCGAGACCGATGCAAGACTCAAAAAAGGATTCAAGGTCCTCAATTAATGATAATTTCATATCTCCAAACTACATAGATCATCTGTCTACTCAAACCTTGAACTACTTGGATTGGAGGAAGCAAGTTATCCAATTTATTTGCTCACAGTGACTAACCTTCATTCATATTTTTTTCTTGAATAATTTAGCAGCATATATATCACAACTTTCCAACTGTTAACTAGTCGAATAAGTAGTCGTATGGGGGGGTGCAGATTAGCACCTCTGGAGAATGACAGGTGACTATACATTAAAGATACACGGATCGTACTCGGCCTTGATAAGGGAGTATTAGCTGTGATGCGGGCATCGGTGGAGTGTGAAGCTCCACTCTGCTGCGCTGTGCTGTTTGGAGGGTGGGAGCCATGAGGAGGTGAAGAAAAGCAGAGGAGAGTAGCATTTAGGCAAGGCAGCCACAGCCTGAAGCCTGCATTGTGATGGGATGCACACCACACTATTTCCTTTGTTGGCAAGATCCAGATTAGACTTGCGCCTGATCCACTGGAGCAGAGCCTGGGAAGCCTTCGAGGTGGGCTTGTCCCCGGCCAGAGAGGCGGAAAATCAATTTGGCTGGCAAACGAGAGCCCCCAAGAGCTCAGTCCACGCTCCATAATCCTATCCACTAGCAGCTCAGGAAATAGAAGCCTGAGTCCTCACATATTCATGGAGGATGTGAGGCATAAATCAGCTTTAAGGATCAGGGGCAAAGGGAATGGACTCTCTGGCTGGCTACTAATTAATCAAGCACAGAACACCTAAACTTAGCATCCTGGGATGAAGCCACTTACACACCAGCAAGCAAGCAGGGGCTACTGCTGCTCTTCCCCATCTCTTTTTTCCGTTCAATTAAAACAGATATCGGCTGAAAATTTCCCCTTTAGCTGATGCTGCTTACACATCCCACCCACCTACCCCCGCCGCCGCAGCCCCATTCTCCCTTTAATTAAAAAACATGCTTATTGCAATACTTGCCAGAATCGCTTTAACGGTATTTTAATTGTAATGTCTCTGCCTGATTAAAAAAAGAAAATATGAACTGAACGTGTTTGCAAAAATGTTCTTGAGATGCAGGAAGAGAATTATATATGTCCTAGGAATGGATACCACATACCAATTCTTTAATTAGTCTTGTGTTGCAGTGACATGGACTACACAGAGGAGGGAAAACGTATCTGAAATAAAGTCATTTACTCACAGCCACAAACAATAGCAGATGAAAGAAAGAGTCTTTATCAGTTTAGATTCCCCGCGTAGGATAAAGAACTGCTGCCAAGCTAAAACACTAAGCTCAGGAGAAGCCCATTCAGTGTGCCCACTGATCTTTGTACAGGTCAAATGGCCACTGGAAAAGAGCAGAGGCACTGTGTTAGTAACCTTCCAGTGCTGACAATTTGGTGGGGTTCACTTTATTGTTCTAGACTCATTCGAAAACCTGATCATCCATCAGAGTTGCCTGAATGAATACCTTAAAACATAGATTGGGGGGGGGGAGTTCACTCTATATCTAGATGCTGTGGGTACCAGATACTGAGAACTGTAGGTGTTTCTTACACTTACGGGTAAGTTATGTGGTAGCTTTGGGTGTGCAGAATCTTGCTATGCTTGCTGTCATCTAAAGAGGGCTGAGAAATAAATACAGACTTGGAATTACGGACTAATCCCCTTTCTCATCCAGTAAATATTCACTGTGATTTTACAGTCTTTCTCCAAGGTGTTTATATCAAATGTAGAAATATACAGTGTCTACATCCAGGGCCTACAGTGCAGTTGAACTGCTGCAGGCAAATGAAGACATCCTAGTATAGTAAACTGGCCTGTTTTACAGACAGCTGAGAAGGAAGGTTACGATTCACTTAGAGTTTTACGTGTTCCACATGATATAAAACACATCGAGATAACCTTCGTTCTGAATCAATTCTATACTAATTATAAGGATCACCATATTTGTGGAACTACATGTAAATCTTTAAAAGAACTGAAATGCAGACAGGAATAAATGCTTGTCGTCTGTGAAGCTGTCATGAATTACTTCCTAACTAAATCCTTTATGTTTAGAACTACAGAAAACCATCATGTGCTTCATTCACAGGACTTCTTTATCTGAGTGCTCAAAGCCCCTGATTACTCCATAGATTCCCAATGTCACCGAAGTCCTCGCAAAGAAAACATCTGCAAAAGGAAACAAAGGCAGAAATAAAACCTTGTCATCCCCCCACCCCCAAGCTGACAGAAGCCTTCCTACCTCCCAGTGTATTGCTTTTTTTCTTTTCCTTATCAATATTCCTTAAGAAGCCACCCAATTCACATTTCAGTGGCTACATCTCTCTGAGCCAGATGGTCTTTCAATGGCTTCCAAATATAACTCTCTGGTTTGGCTACAACATTGCTCTATTAGAAATCAAGGATAAGTTATATTGTATAGTAATTCTGAAACTAGGAGAGCTTCATCTATTTTACTGACTGAGGCATCACCCCAGTCCTAATTATTTACAAATATGATATTAGACTTTTTTATTCTTTGACCATTGTGGAAAATTATAAAGATCTAGGCTATAAGCTATGGCCCTGTAAATATTACACAGTACATAAAAAAACAACAGAATAAAATGTTTGCTCTCATAGCTTCGTCTGCCCAAGAATCCTGGTTACATAAGGAGCCCAAACTTCCAGCTCCCTTCCTATCTGGGATGAATAGGATCTAGGGATCATTAATCAACAAATGAGATAGAAAGGTAAGGAGAGGCCATGTCCTGAAGGACCCTGCAAGCCATATTCAGTTTGGATTTGAACTGAAGGGCTAATGGAAAGCCAATGAAGGGTTTTAAGTAAGGGAGTTTGAAACATTTATCTTTCATTACTGAAAATGCTGTGCTAAGAATGGACTGGCCCTTTTCAGTAGCATTTTTCATATTATAATATCCAAGTTGTCAAGACACAAACTGTAAATTGTTAAGCATCTATCTATCTGTCTGTCTGCCCATCTATTGAAGCATGTCCTTTCTCACAGCAACGGATTATCTTTCATTTATGGCTAATCAAGTGTGTCTGGAAGTAAATAATATAAGCCATTGCCTGGTTGGAAAAAAATAACAGGCTTCAGAGGGAAGTGTCCCTCACATAAAAAAGCCTTTGTCTCTGATCTCCTGATACATAAATAGCAAATGAAATTGGTCACTGTCTGGATGAATCCAGTAACATGTGAGAGTACCAGGAAGGATGTGTATAGAAAATTCACAACTACCATTAATGTCTCTTTTCAAGTAAGAAACTCAATTCGTAGATCATTCATTCAACAATTATTTGGCCATCTAATTCTTTCCCAGAAGTCCACAGGTGCTTTCAGACAGGATGAACAACAACAGTTCTGTCTCTTGCTATCCATGACCTAGATCTTTATAATCTCCCACAATGGTCAAAGAATGAAAAAAAAAATCTTTTGTCCTATTTGTAAATAGTTGGGACTGAAAGCATGCTTCAGTGGGTTAAATAATTACCATACGAGCATGAGAGCTTGAGATCAAATTTCCAGAACCCACATAAAGCCAGACATGGCAGTGCACATCTGCAATCTGGTATCCTTATGGTGAGATAAAAGACAAAGACAAGAGAATCCTAGAACCTTGTGGACCAGGTACTTGCCATGTGTCTGCCCTTGCACACAGGTGGAGAAAGTCAAGGGCTGGAGATACCACAATTGGTAAAATGCTTGCATAACAAGTACAAGTATCTGAATTCTGTCTTGAGAAACTACATAAAAATACAATAAAACTGAAGACAGTGGTAAACTTATAAACCCAGCCTACAGAGACAGGGGAAGCAGATACAGGCAAATCTCTAAGAGCCGGTGAGCTCTGACCTAGCAAGAGACCCTGTCTCAAAGAAAAAACAACAAAATAAGAGTGTGCAAAGCCTAAGGAATAACTCTCAAAATTGTCCTATACCCTTTATACACACACACACACACACACACAATCTCCGCACACACTCCGACACACACACACTGTCACAAACAGAAATCAAGTTCTAATAAGATGACAAATTCTGTCAATAGTCCACCTAGCCTTACATAAAGTGTCTACACATGATGAAAGTTACATTGACCTGTCACCAGGAAAAGGCTGACAACCCAAAGACATCCAAGGCAAAGGAAGTTACAGGTAATTTTCAAAAATTACTTGTTAATACTTTCTGGTGCAAACTAAATCAAGCTTCTTCTTGGGACTTTTTGGAATTCCTACTTGCAAGTGTAGGCAGTACAATTGCTTACTCCTTCGATGTTCTGATCCACAGGACTATGCATATTATAATCTACTTTTCTTTCTTCCAGTGGAAGAGTGCTGCCATTATTCAGGCACTCAAACCCACTAAACAATCTGTGACTGTCTCAATTCCATCCAGGGTCCAGCTTGCTGACCAACCTCTATGAGTCAATTTATCCCCTCATCCTCTGCAGCAAGGGTAGCCATACTTTGACCAAGGAAGGAAATAATTAAGTATTCTTTCACTGGCAATTTATAGGTAAATCATTTTGAGTTTATCAATTTGGAACATATCGGGCCAGCTTACAAACATCTAACATTGACCAAGACATCCTATTCCAGAAAGAAACAGTAATACAGAATATTTCAATATGAGCAAATCCCCCATGCTGTCATCAGACCCATTTCCCTTCAACCCAAGCTGATGTCTACAATTACAGCAGGCACTGAGCAGTCTGCCAAGTGACCTATAAGTCTGATAAGCAGAAAGATGAGTGGTATACCAGGGAAGTCCTGTGTGCAGCATTTCCAGGCCACTCTCTTGTAATGTGGACCTAAAGAACCAACAGAATCTGAGGTTAGGTCAGCGTCAATAAGGAGCAAGGAAGAATACAGTTCTCTGAGGAGAAGCTCAGTCTAGACAGTAAATTTAATTGGGCCAAGGATAGGGAAGCAGACTGCAGGGGGAGTGTGTGAGGCCATTACAGAGACAATCAGATACTGAGAACTCTGGCCTGAGCAATGGACTCGTTCCCTGATGAACTCACATTACTGGGAGCTATGAGACATAGAATGTAGGGCCTTGTAAGAGACCTTAGGTCTCTAAGGGAATATATTGGAAGCTATCACATTTCTTGGCCTCTTCTCCTTCCTCTGCCGCTGCTCGCCACCAGACCTCTCTTAGCACAACAGGCAAACACTTCAAACTGTGAGACAAAATTATGTCTCCACTTATTTTGTGCTTTCAGGTACTACGAGGAGCTGACTGACTCATCTGGGACAGAATTTATCTGGATTCAGCACTTGACAACGCACTTTAAAATCTCTGAAGATGAAGAAATTTGACAATGGACTAGACAGGGGATCGAGAAATGGCACAACACTCATCAACTCGCAGCAGCTGTGGCTGTTGGCACAAGATCTGTACAAAAGAAGCCAGTCAAGAGTCCAGCATGGGAGGGGGAAGGGCACTCAAGTCCCCACCCCAGCAGAGCAGCTATCAAATACTGTTGACTGTTAGGGTAAACAAAGTCATTCTTTTTTGTTTTTTGTTTTGTTTTGCTTTTTATTCAAGCATGTTCCACTGGCTTCAGACCATATGAGTGACACTAATTGGACTCAGGGCATTATTTTTAGAAAGGCGAAAGAAGTACGGATAAGGGCTGGAGTAGAAGTTGGATCTAGAAGGAATTGTAGGGAATAATGGTTACTGAATACAGTTAAAATGCACTATGTGCGAGTATGAAAATCCTCAAATAATTCATAAATATTATATTTTTAAAATAAATGGAGCTTCATCTCCAGAATCCAGCAGTAATCATTTTTGATAATATACAAGTTCTGAATATAATAGATCTGAACGATCCTTAAAGCTGTGAACTGAAAACAACTTTAGAGGGAATGAGACCCAATCGCCAGTTGCACTAGAGAAGCCAGAGGACTCATGGTGTCTGAGTAACAAGGAGAAAGGAGGCAGCCAGATGACAATTCTACTGTCTCCACCTCCTCTTCTTCTCTTGCAAAGCAAAGAAAAACACTTCAGTGTACATCCTGAAGATAACAGGGGCAAAAGCAATCCAAGGTCTTTATTATCCAACTAATTCTTTCAGTAATCCAGTTTGCCTTATATATAGAAGCAGCTGCTATCTGTAAATAACATTTTAACTTGGGTCCGATTCTCAGCCATCTCCTCTGTTATCTCTGGAAGTCCAAAAGAAACAACTAAAGTTAATTGAGTTCTTATTCTGGACCAGGCCCTGTCAAAAACTAATGGCTTTAAAATATTTCCCTGTTTAACCCAAAACATCCCTCATGACCCGGGGAGTGCATAGTAACACTACCTCACAATGGTCACATGTGCTTGCTCTTGCTATTGCTGTGACTTCTGAAGTACTCCCCCAGATAATAATCTGGTACTTCCCCAGAAGGGAGAATCCTGAGGCTTATAACATTTCTTAGTTTAACCAAGGTCACAGAGATGGTGGATGGTGAGGCCTGGATCTAACTCAGTTCCTTCTGGCTTGAAAGCCTGCCAAGCATTTAACTGTCCTGGTATACACCAGTAGACCAAGAAATAGAAAAATCACATTAAGAACAAGAAGTGTATTACTAAGCAGCAAAGGAAATAGGAAGCAAATGGGAATCTGGTCAAAGCATTTTAAAGAAATGGCATTGTGAGAAATAAGAAACTACAAAATGTCATCATTTATATTGTATGAATTTACAGTATAAAATAGGATGTTTTCATTGCATATTTACATGTGTGCATACACATATTTATATACATACATACATATATTTATATACATACTCATTGGATAATCAAACAAATTAATGTATCTGCCAACTCATATCTATCATAGTTTTGTGTATGCATGTATGAGGGAAAGACACAGAGATATCTAAAATATACAGGCTCTACATCATAAGGATAGTCTAACCTCCCCTAATTAACTCTTAGTTAATTATTATCTCTCAACCACTTAACATCAAACTGCTTGACCACCAGATGAGAAAGAGATTCATTGCCTCATTCAGGAAATATAAATGTTTCTTCAACTGCAGAGAATCTTTGCCTGGGATGCACAATGCTCTGAAAAAGGGTAACTTTTCTTCCTTGTTTTTATTGCTCCTCATAATTACTTGGAAATAAAATGATAAGTTTTAATTCAGAAATGCCTATAGCTATTGAGCATCTTAACATAAAAGAACAAAAAGTATAATTAATGAAATGAAGGCAATATGCCTACTTCCACCCCAACTCATTAGTAATAACTGATTAATTCTCTTTTGTGTTTAACAGTATCCTAATAACTCAAAAAGAAGAGGTTGGGGGTTGGGCACATGCTCAGTCAATGGAGGACTTGCCTGGCATGTGTAAAGCTCAGAGTTCCATCCTCAGCACTTCAATGGGATGCAGGCCTATAAACCCAGCAATAGGAACTAGATGCAGAAGGTTCAGAAGTTCAAAGCCCTCTTTGGCTACAGGGATTTAGAATCCAGTTTTGCCTAAGGATTCTGCCTCAAAATACAAAAATGGAAGACGGGGAGTTTGGAGAGAAGTGGAGATGGGTAATAAATGCAAATTCTGTATCTTTTTCTTATTAGAATAACATAATCTGAAGAGGGACAGCAAAATAGGTCAGCAGGTATGAGGTTCTGCACTCCAAAACAAAATAAAATAAAAGTAGATAGAACTGAATTTATTTATCATGATCATAAAAAATCTGACTTATTTCAATACAATTTAATAATAATTAAAAGGAGTGGAATGGGGAGATAACTCAGTTCTCAGCACCCACAAGGACAGTTTAGCATTATAGGGTAGCTCTGTCATCCCACCATTGAGAAGGTAGAGACAGAAGAATCCAGGCAGGCATTGGCCAGCCAGTTTAACCAAATCACTGAGATCCAGATTCTGTTAGAGACTCTCCCAAAAATGATGCAGAGAGTGACTGAGGAACAAAACTGGCAGGGACACTCTGCCCCACCCTCCACCCCACACAAGAATGTACACATATGTGCACTGTCGTATTTCAGATTTGGTTCCCTAAAGTCTTTTGAAGGAACTATGCCAGTCTTGACATTTTTCCTAGTTTATCTCAGCCTCTAGCTAGAATGAGAAAATTAAAAGAAAATTTTACTCAGCTCTTTTCAGATTTGATTCCTGGTTATGAACAATAAAGACCATAAAGAGACATCCAGAGACTGAGTTGCTCCTGGTGAGTGAGACAATGCTTTGATCTCATCTTGAGTAGCTCTTTATGATCCTTCAAGTGCTTCCATACATCTATGGATCAAAATTGAGTTATAGAATAAAAATTATGTATTGAGGGCTGGAGTTCTTCAACAGAAAACACATTCCTCTACATATTTTGGAAGCAGAAAGATAACTTAGTAAGAAGATGTTATGCTGCTGTGAACCCATAATTATATATGTGCACACATATGTATGTTTGTATATATTATGTGTGTATATGTGAACATCTATTTTACATGTGTGTACATACATACATGCATGTTATGTGTGGACATGCATAGGTATGGCTGAAACAATTGAGGAAACTGAAAATAAATTAACTGGGAAAGATTGCAGTCAAGAAAGCAGGAAGTATTTTAATATACAGAATAGACTTCACCCAGAACTTGAACTGTATACCGTTAGCTTGCTCATTCATGCAACAATCACCTAGCAGTCTTGAGGCCCATTGTTTGCCCCACACTGTTCTAAATCTTGACTAGAAAACATCAAATAGATAATAGATTTCTTTAGTTTTATTATTCTATGAGGAGGAACATACTTTGTACCAACAAGTACAACAAGTGAAACCTGGTATGTGATAAGAAATCTATGAAGAATAAAAACTGTAACTACATAGAGACTAATCAAAAGAGCAGTTGCAATTTCAGAAAAGATGCCCTGCAAGTTTTTTCTAATACACTAATAGTTCTCAGAGAGCATAAAAACACGAGTGAGCTGCAGAAATCCAGAGAACAAAGGACAATTAGGAGGATGGTCTAAGGACGGTGTATTCACAGTGTGCCTATCTGGAGTGACTATGGATGACAAGATCAAAGAAGAAATCTGAGGTCAAAAAATAGTAAGGGCTTTGGGTTTTACTCTTGGTAAGCTATGACGTCATTAGAGGGATTTGAATATTGAAGCAACAAAAAGGAAATGACATGTTTAGAAGGTATGAGCTAACACTGATAGAGTTAACCTTAGCATACAGCACAAAAGGCAAATTGAGACGATTTCAGTACAAGAAATCTTACCTTCCATCCAAATAGCTTATTTCAAAAGTGGGCTTACTCCTGCATAGAGTAGGCAGGGGCTTATGAGCCCCCATCCCAAGCTCAGGAGATATAGAGAGCTGCTGGCTGCTGAGAGAGGGACTATCAGTTTTCTTCAGGGTTATAGCCCCAGGTAGGTAAATCATGCTCCAATGGATGGTCCCAAATCCATGTCCATAGGGGTTGCCTACCTAAATTCAGAAGTTTATTAAACAGAACATTGGGAGGAGCTATGGTTTGCATAGTAGATCTGGAAGGAGTTAGAGCAAAGAACTAGGGAGGAGTATGATCACAATCACATGCATATATAAAATTCTCAAAGAATAAATTGTTATAATTTTTTAAAGTGGCCTAGCACAACTGTCATCTGAGAGGCTTTACCCAGAAACTGATGAAAACAGATGAAAAGACACACAGCCAAACATTAGGCAGAGCTTGGAGAATCCTGCAGAAGAAGGGGAAGAAAAATTAAAGGACCAGAAAGGTCAAGGTCACTACAAGAAAACCTAGAGAATCAACTAATCTGGGCACACAGAGACTGAACTGCCAACCAGAGAGCACACATGAAACATATCTAGGCCTCTGCACATATGTAACAGTTGTGCAGCCTGGTCTTCATGCGGGACTCCTAAACCAGGAGCAGAGGTGTCTCTGACTACAGTGCCTACCTTTGGATGCTTTTCCCCTAACTGGGCTGCCTTGTGTAGAAGAAGATGTGCCTACTCTTACTGAAATTTGATATGCCAAGGCTAGTTGATATAACCTTGAGCATGAGTGGCCTCTCCTATTCTGAGCAGAAAGGGAGGAGCCATGGATGAGGAGGATGAGAGGAAGGGACTAAGAGGAGAGGAGGGAGGGGAAGCTGTGATCAGGATATAAAGCAAATAAATTAATAATAATAATAATAAATTGCCAGCAGAATATTACTACAGCACCTCCAGAGTCCTCGAGGTCCTGAGTTCCTTTCATGTTCTTTCTTCCGGTCCTTACAAAATCACCTAATGATCTAACACAGTGGCTGATTCAGCTGTCCCATTTACATAACAGGAAGTGAGAAAGACATGAAGTACAAGCAGGCCTTCTACTGCATCAGCTCTACTTTAAGAAACATCCCATATATCCCATACACCTTTCCTCTTAGATCTTCCTGGCCGGATGTTAGCACAAGCCTAATCGCAGCTACTAAAGGAGGCAGGACACACAGCATTTTAGCTGTCTTGTTATTACAAGTGGAATTGAGTTTCTGCTCATACATAACACAACAGACTAGGAGCACTAGGAAGAACTTAGAAGCAATTTATAGTAAGTCCTGCCAAGAATTACGGTGATCAGGACTACAATAGCACCAATGTAAGAGCAGATGTATGAGAAACCTGGTAAGGCTTGAAGACAGCAGGAATTGCTGGTGGATAGGTTATAGTATGTGAAACAAAGAATAACCTCTGCCATTGGGCTGGCCAGGAGAATCCTGAAATCTTAGTAAGTCAGGTGGGGAAGTTTCTCTAACTCTGATTTTCCATATGACCAAAACACAAGTCCGAAATAAATGGCATGCTCCCTTTCACAAATGTGTGAGAAGAGCTGGCATGTTCATGTGGGTCAGCCTTGGCTGTCATTCTCAGAATGTTACATACATTCTCTGAGATAGGATGTTCATGCCCTAGAGCTCACCAATTAGGGTAAACTGGCTGACCAGGGAGCTCCGGGGATCTGGCTGTATATGTGTCCCTGGCACTGGGGTTACAAGTGCATGTCACCACACCTGGCACTTTCCTGTGAGTTCAGAAGACGGAACTTGGATTCTCGTGTTTGCCTAGGAAGCATTTTTATTAACTTGAGCTATTTATCCCACCTCAAAAATGGCATGCTCTGAATCCTCTCCACAATTCAACTCTAATCACATACCCTGCCTGACCTAATTACCCACTCTACACCATACATCGCTGCCCCTATCTAACAACTGCCTTAGAACTAGAAACTTTAGCCTGTCATATTTATTCCCCTAGCCATGTTCCCTCTGGTAATATTGCTTGTTACTGGCATTAAGTATTAATAATTTTCTTCACTTTTTCTTGTATCACAGAGAATTCTCGGGCCACTTAATAAGCATTCACAAATTATCTGCTGAACAAAATTTGATCTGTGTCTTTTCATTGTTCTCATTATTTCTAGATGCACAACTCGTGTTCTCTATGATAAAAATCTGTTTCCCCAGAGGTAACTCTCCTCCTGCCAAGAACTCATGTACACTGTGTATGCAAAAGCAAATATCCACTCCTTACTTGTCCATTCCATTCAGCCTTTCTCTTTCCCAGAATGAGAGTCTGTCCTTCCAAACACAGCTCAGTGACTCTAGACAACACTTCAGTGTTGTCTAAACTAAGAAGAGCATGGGACATCATGAGCGGAGGTCAAGAGTGATAGTTATCTGCATCTGTGAATCTATAGCGAGAAGCTGTACATTTGGAGCACAGGATCCTTCCTTTCTCCGACCCTTTGATGCTCATCTGATGTCTCCTCTTTCACGTCCTATTCTTTCAACACTATTTCTTTATTAAACATTATAAGGAATAAGAATATACGCGAAGACTAGACTTAGAAATCAAGGACTTAGAGTCAGAAAGCTTCTCCCAAATGGTAGTTTCAACAAACGGCCAAGGCCTTGCGTGGTCTGCAGGGTATCCCATCCGCTGCCAAAATTTAGATGTTGAGAGAGTGGTCCCAGTTCAAAGCTTAGCAAGCAAGCTTTGAGATACAGTTCTAATACTCTAATTTTACTTTATCATTGCTAGTCTTCAGAATGTTCATAGCAGCTGATAGATCAACAGTCCTATAGCCAGTAAGTCACATACATACACACGTACATAGTGCCATAGTCACTAAACCACAAACACATACATACTTCCCATAATCACTAAGACACATACACACATAAATACATACATACATACATACATACATACATATATATATATATACTCCTCTCCATAGCCACAAAGACACACACATGCATACATATATACATATATACTGTTCCCCATAACCACTAAGCCACATATATACAAACATACATACATACTACTCCCCATAGCCACAAAGACACATACACACATGCATATATTCATACATACATATCTAATACTTCTCATAGCCACTAAACTTCACACATACATGCATATTCCCCATAGTCACTAAGTCACACACATGCAAACATGCATACATATATACATACTCCCCATAGCCTCTGAACTGCATATATGCATGCATGCATACATACTACATTCATATATATATATACATACATACATAATACATACACAGAAAAAGCACAAAGACAAGGCAAAAGCCCAATGTGGCAGACAATTTCCCTCTTAAAGTGTACTAATTAACTGACTTGACAAAGAACTTTTCTCTCTTGGGACCAAAGGAAAAATAAAAGCAGCTTCCAGAATATAGAATATCACAATAACTGATCAGAACAACAACAACAAAAAAACTTGATTCAGTCTGTTAGAAACAGATATCAAAAGTGCTTTAGATAATCTTCTTCCAAATGTTTGGTTGTGTGTATGTACTCTTACTCTAACAAGAGTATGTATGTGCACTCGTGTTCAAGGCATTTATAGTAAATACTGCTCTTTTAGCCTCAGGTGTCACAGGCATCCAAAATTAAGCATTTCTCCCATACAATTTACATTCGACAATGAGAAAAGGACCTTCTGTAACCATGTCTTATTATCATCCCCTGAAGTGGGCAGTGTGTTCCATTATCATTTGACAGACACGGAAATAAACATCCAAAGAGTAAAATGACTGACTTAGCCACATGGTACATGAGTCAAACTTTGAATTCTCAGGCTTCTCCAACTTCCTCCACCCTAGAGCTATGTGGACAGTTTTGCAGTAAGGGAGCCTATTTATATGACTTTCCATGGGACCAAGAAGTCAAAAACCACAACAGGGTAAAAGCAGGAAGACATTGTTTTCTTGGCAGAGGATTTCAAAGGCAGAGGCATTAACCAATTTCAAGGCGTTTGCTATATTGTGGGGGCTGCCCTGGATAAGCGTGACTACAAAGGGTTTGGGCAAAGCAGCAGCTGCTCCTGGAAAACACTGTTAACTTGTTTTTTGAAAAGAATTGAAATAATTAAGCTCTGGGTTTTTAAAAAGCCGAAATGAATGGCCTTTTACTTTGAACCTCTCTGACTATTTTCTCCCTTTCGTAAAAAAATAAATAAATAAATAAATAAATAAATAAATAAATTTTTTAAAAAAGTCTCAATTTGGTTTTGAAATAAATTGTCAATCAAATGTTGAAAGTTCTCCAGGACCCTCCCTCCCTCTTTCCCATGCCTTGTGAGTGACAGGGTCATAGAAGGCGCTGTTACTTGCTCTTCAAATGCCGCAGACCTTTAATGTGCAGGGAGTTCAGCAAGCTTGTGCTCCCATCAAGCAGTAGCAGGTGACTGGCCTCCACTGTGACACTGTCGCCATCTTGTGGCACTCTTTGAGGAAACCAACTGTGAGGCCTGGACCACCTTCGGCAGAACTGGAAGGAAAAGTTGCCCTGGAAAAAAAAAAAGAAAGATTTGGCTTGTTGCTTAAACTGGAGGGCACGGATGACGACAGAAAATGTTAAATGTTTTAGTAAAAGTCAGTCACCCTGTTTTCCTTGAACAACTAATCCAAATAGAAGAAAAACGTGAAAGAGGGTAAGCTATGCCTCTCTGCTTGGCTCCTAGAATTTTTCCCTCAGTGCAGGCTCTCTCAAACCTAACAGGCAGAGTTGGTCCATGTCTTCTTTTTACACACAGATGTTGAATCTTGCACAAACAAAAACAAATCATAAATATCCTCAAGAGGGTTAAAATGTTTAAATTTCAAAATGGTGGGTGGCATCCTGCTTTATCGTTTTTTTTGTTTTGTTTTGTTTTGTTTTTTCACTGACTCTGCCACCAAGTGTCCCTGTTTTACAGGAACATTCCTCTTCCTGGGACCTCAGATCTACCCTACATGGCTCCTTTTTGATATTACTGTGTCCTCTCCTCTCTGCTCAGTGCTCTGTATTGAACAAAGCCGACGTCTGTCCATTGAGAGGCAGACTGAATTTAGACAAGTGAATGCAAATACCCCTGTGGTTAAAATGAAGGTCAGATGGTAGGGCTGAGGAGAAACAGCTTCTCATCATCTCTTCTTCAGTTCTCCTCTCAGAACATTCAGTTTTCTTGTTTATCAGTGGTTACTCTATAGTCACATGCAAAAAAAGAAAGGAAGGAAAGAAGGAAGGAAGGAGGGAGGAGGAGGAGGAAGGAAGGAAGGAAGGAAGGAAGGAAGGAAGGAAGGAAGGAAGGAAGGAAGGAAGGAAGGAAGGAAAGAGAAAGAGAAAAAGAGAGAAAGAAAGACAGAGAGAGAGAGAGAGAGAGAGAGAGAGAGAGAGAGAGAGAGAGGAGAAAGGCATAGAAGTAACAGCAGTATTCAGCACATACTAGAGGCTTAGCATGTGTCTTCTATAGTTCTAGAGCTACCAGGATGATAAATACCTAAAACTCAGAACAAAAAATAAATGGTGATTTCTTCAAAGTAAAGCATTGGCAGGTGCATGTCTCTGTACAGTTACTGTCATACCAGACTCCAACCAAATGGAAACCCTGGACTCTGTGCATGTAAGCACCTAAGACATCCTTTCATGAAGGGTTAGACAGAGGCAGATGGAAGGCAACCATTAAGAAGGGAATGCATGTTTGTAATGCCAGTAATTCTATCCGTGTATAATTGTGTTCTGGGTTAGTTCTGAAAGATGATATAGAAAATGATGTTCTAGAAGAGGTAGTATATTCGCTAAAAGAGGATACTGACCCCCTTGGTCAACAGTTCCAAGATGTAGACCTAACCTAATCATCATGGGTCTTTGAGGTTGGATAAAGCATGGCTTTTTGTTATCTATATCTATGAAGGAGAAAGAAAAGTCTAAGGTTTTCCACTGTTTAAGAAATGTAGATATATAAGGTATATCAATAGAAAGGGGATTATACATGGAGTGTGCATGAGCATCATTGGCAGCCACAAGAGCCTCATCACCATGGTGACAGTCTAGAAGAATGAGAGCACAGTCGGCCTCTCCAGTTGATCTCACCATAGAACTAGTTCTAGTTATGTAAAACCAAAATAAAAGCAACTTCTTATAAAGATATGCAGTATAATTTTATGGTGCTTGGATTTGAAACTAGAGCCTTCTATATGCTGGGCAAGTGCTCCATCAGTGGCCTGTATCTTCAGCCCTGTCTTTACATTTTATTTTGAACCATGGTCTTACCAAGTTACCTAGGCTAACTTGGAACTTAATGGAACTCTGAACCCTGTCTCCTAAATGAGGCTAGGCATCCAAGCCTGCACCACTGGGCCTGTATTCCTTTATTTCACTCATGCTAATTTAGAAAAAGGAAAGGAAGGCAAGCAGGAGGAAAATGGGGAGGTAAATATGATGATGAAAAGCTGGAAAGACTGACATGATTATATCGTAGTTACAAAACAGGGTGAAGCAGGTTATTTGCACTCATCAGAGTCCTCACTAAAAGAACTAGAAAGGCTTGGGTTTCCGGGCCAGACACAGAACAATTATGGCCAACTCTCTTCCTTTCCCTGAACAGATGATGTTTCAGTGTTTCTCTCAGATCAGCACTTACTAAAATGCAGACACCTCCAACGCCTCAGTGTGACCACAGAGCAGGAGAATCAGCAGTTCTGGAGGTAGAGCAGAGGCACTTACCACTGTGGAGATCTCATATGACAGTCTAGCTTCAGAGTCTGAGGGGCTAATCAAGGCAAGGACCAGAAGGGAGAGACAGAAAAATCAAAAGGGGAAATCAAGGAATCTCCTCTAAACAACACTCAAGCTCAGGATCTAGGATCAGGGTCAACGGACAGAAGCAAGTTAGGCAGGGTGGTGTGACGTGAACTTGAAGGCATATGAATACTTCATCAGCACAGTCTTATATATTGAGTAATCTGGTGAGCAAATCTGTACCCGGCCACAGAACTACAAAAGGCATGAAGGCTCATGACACTCAGTAAAAAAAAAAAAAAAAAAAAAAATCTGGATCAACCAGACATTAATTAGGTACTTAAGGGCATCAAAGGAAAACAATTCCATGGTGCCTTTCATCGATTTGAGAACATTTTTAAATTGCTACAATTAGCTCTGATATCTGTTATCCAGTTTGGAGTGAGCCTGGCTCGCCCGGCAGCCTTTCTGAAACTGTTCCAGTCAGTCTCAGGCCAGGGCATAAGAAGATCAAGTGTTGTTATCTCCATTGTGAGGCTGAACAAATAGAGAATCAAATAGAGGCATTCAATCATGTGAAGCAAATTCCCACCTGAGGTCTTTACTTTTGTATCCTCTCCTGAGATGCTCTTCCTAAAATATTGCATGGCTTACCCCAGTATTACATCCATATCTTTGTTCAAGTATGGTCTTCTTCCCTATAACTATATGGTTCAAAATTTAACTTTAGTCTATCCTCCTTATCATTCCGACAGGACATCATAGAACTCCCTCAACTTTTATTTATCATTTCTTGAACTTATGCTTCATTCTGTTAAAAAAAAGGAACTGCCTCAATAAAAGTCATTGACATAACTCATTAGATTACTACTCCATCTACTAATTCAATAGCAGACATTACATGCACATTCACACAGACATAAATACACATGATCACATACTGCACATACTGTACCCTCCATAGTATACACATACAGAGTACACAAACACACAAATATTACAGAGAGAGAGAGAGAGACAGAGAGAGAAAGAGAGAGAGATCATTCTAATACAATGTATGAACAAATGGGTGCTCAATCCTAAACTATCAAAAACACTGCATTTCTCAACCTACATGTTTGGTCAAAAATGCTGCATTCTCTTGATCTCTACCCTTTCACATTTCCATTCTTGTTGTCTAGCTCTATGCTAAGAAAGAGGGAGAAGAGGAAGGGGGAGACAGAGACAGGAAGATAAAAAGAGAGACAGAGAAAGAGAGAAAGC
This sequence comes from Mastomys natalensis, assembly GCA_021653895.1. Lineage (NCBI taxonomy): Eukaryota > Metazoa > Chordata > Mammalia > Rodentia > Muridae > Mastomys > Mastomys natalensis. The sequence goes on along the minus strand of JAJTUV010000121.1, from coordinate 258,390 downwards.
TAGAAACAGACAGACACATACAGAGAGAGACTGAGAAAGACTGAGAGAGAAATATTTGGAGCCACCATTCTCCCTATGATATCCTGCTCCAATTTAACTTCTTTCCCATTTAGTTTTCCTATTCAATGTGGTGTATAAATGAACATAAGTGTTAATTATTCAAAGCCTCAAGTGGCTTGGAGCACAAATTTCCCCTTAGCAGAGTAAAGGCATAGTGAATTACGCACATTTGTATTGACAATTCATGCTTTCATGTAAAACAAGGAAGAAGTACTTAAAGGTCAAAAAATACAAATGTAGCCTTAATTCTTTAACAAGTGCATGGAGAAGAAGAAGCATATGTATCCATGATTAAAAAACTTCAGTGTAATCTATGTGGTCAAGACTGTTGCCATAGAATTGTAGTTCTACAATTGAAAGTTTTACAGTTGACATTGTTGTTCGAATCATTCCTAATACAAGACTCTCAGGGTAATGGCCAACAGACAAATAGAGATGGTTCACCCTTCAATGTATTCACCTTTTAACCCACTACTCCTTAGGACAATTTTAAAAAAAATCTGAAAGCATTAGTGTGGAGATCTTTGTCAATACACATAAAACTCTTCTGTTGGTTAGAGTAAGACATCTCTGGTTCAGAAGATGCTCGTTGGCACATATACAGCTCATAGGTCCACCTAACAAAAGCTCATTCCTCCATGGCTTCCAAGACTATAGTTTTCAACTTGGAGTTTTCTTCTTGGAGATAGATAGATAAATAAGTCATTCTATTCTACAAATGAGGTAAATCATTTCCTTTCAAGCATAGAGAGAGACTCAAACAGAACAGGCTACGCCTTCAAATCTTTATCCAGTCCCATATATCCAGCCCCGAATAAATAACAACAGAAAACTCCAAGTGAATAAATAAAATAAAAGCTTAAAGAAATCAAAAAGTTTCCTGCCTCAGCTAGGAAGCTTATGCAATTTGTGCTCTTCTTAGTGCACATCAGCACTTCTCTGAACTTGAGAGAATGTGCAATGTCTGCAAATCTTCCCTGTCACCTTAAATGGACTCACTCCGCGAGAGCTCTCTTGAAAGAAGTCATTGATCAGCAAGATGGAGCATCAGGCAGAGGAAGGACCGATTTGAGAGCATGAACTGAGCTAGTGAGTCAGAAGAGGTGGGGCATGGGAATCTCTGTGGTCACAATTGACCCACGAAGGCAAGGAAAAAAGTTCTTGACACCTCACCAGAAGGCCTTCTTACACAGCATTCAAGTCTTGCAAATGGAAAAGACAAGTCCCCATGATCAGTATTTTTCTCTAACCTGCAGACTCCCTTAGTCTCCCCAAAGCCTCTTTTACTATACATTGTGCATGTATTGTACTCGAGCCTGGCCCTATCAGACTCTGAAGAAGGTTCATGAAAGCTTTTCAGCACTTTTTTTTATATCCCCACTACCCACAATGCCTGGCACACCATAAAACAGGATTGTTCTTTGGGTTTGTAATCACTACACTGCAATTTAAAATCTTTTAATAATCACAATAACTTGATGAGATGTAAAGCTTAAGTTCTATCTTGGGTTTCTTTAAAAAGACATGTTTTAAATTGTTATGAAGCTAAATTCATTTGCCTTTTCACCTTATATATCATTCACCATTCTACACAGAAGTCATTCTTTGCTGCTGGAATAAATACCACTCAATAGATTCTTTATTAGTGGGCTGTATATCTACATGTTTCCTAATTAAGTTAGCATTTGTATTATACAATATTTTCCAATTTTTTGTTCTTGCTTTTTCTACCTAACTAAATTCTTATTTTCATGCCACTTATCAAATAATAGTTACAGTTCTCTTACCATTTGACTATACCAAGAGTAGTATTCTATTACTAAGTGATATTAAAACTCCAAACATTTCTGTGAGTTTATGACAAGACAATTTTTCAAAAATTGTGAACTCCTTCCTTCCTGTTCTTCAGGTGCTTATGTGATCATGGAAAAAGAAATAAAGGTCAACATAACTACAGTGTGACTGATTCAGTACTTAGAATTACAGACAAGGGTGCAAGTGCTCAGAAGAACAGGAGAGGAAATCTTATAAGTAATTTTAGTAAATTAATTGCTCTTCTTTTTAAACCTTGACCAGCAAATGAATTAGTACAATTTAAATAATTTCAGAGACGGTGAAAAAAATACTCCTTATAGAAACCCAGTCATCTGAGCATTTCAGGATTACCAATAGAGCTCCAACCTGTAATCTATAACTCTTTGGAGACAGCAACGCAAATTCAATTTATTTGGCGTACTTTATTCTTCCTGGATCCTTCTGGCCTTGATCTCTTTATTTATTTAGTATTTATCAATCCTCTTGATGAAAGAATGGCATGAGAAAGTCCTTCCACACAGTAAGCACTTCGATCACTCAAAGAAATGTCAGCAGAATCTCTGCCAGAGACACCTGCCTCTGTCCAATCTAGTCTGCCTCTTTAATAGCAAAAAGGGCTATTTTTGCCTCCATTTTGGTTCTACAAACTGAGTCCTGCCTTCCTGATTCTCAAAACTGACTCCTACCAGCTCATCACTTCACATATATGAGTCACTAACATGTCTGGGATGATCCCAGTCTACAAGCCAAATCAATTCACAAAGGCTCATCTCCTCCACTTGGATCTTCTTATCTATTGTAACAATGCCTCTTCTGAATTCAACATCTGAAGATCATGTCACTTGTTGATAACTGAACGCCTCTAATGTCCCAGGCATGACACTATACATTTTATTCTCAGGGTCATTAATCTTCCAAACAACAAAACACGGGGAAGTATTATCTTTAATCATTTTTTAAAAAAAAATAACATTAATAGAGCTAAGATTTACTGAACTCACTCAGCAGGTGTTACCTTGCTTAATAATCATAGGCTCCCTTTAGACTCCTTGTCTACCACTCCAGAGTGATAGATCCCTACATCCAACAAATATTTATTGAGCACACACTCCACCTCCGGCACCGGTCTGAGCACAAAGAATGCCAAACCCCTGATGGCATGGAGCTTACTTTCTAGCAGAATCACAGATAAATTTATAAAACAAATAGTTTGCCCTGAAAGAAATGAAAGAAAGAACAGGGTAAAGTGGATCAGAAATGTCAGGGAGGTGGCAGCAACTATTGACATTGAATGACTGGCTACATAGTTCTGATAAGAGATTGAAGCAGAAACACTGAGTATAAGCCAGAGGCTAATGGAGTAGAGAGTGACCCTGAAGAACGGGGCTTGCCTAAAGTGGAGCAAGGACAGGCAGGGTGTCAGGACCTCAAGGGAGGAAGGGGGGATGTATTCGGAACTTGCTGCTACTGAGCAGTTCCTGATGATGCAGCAAGAAACATTGAGGACAGACCTAGGGGGTATCAAAATTTTGTATGCCATAGAAGAATTACATGAAGCATTCAGTAGTACATAATGGTGTACAAACTATAATCTAAAGTCCAAATGTGGCCTATTCCTTTTGATATTGGTTTATAGCATTAGCAATTCACTTATGTGTAATTTGTGGCTCTTCCCAGGTCACAATAGGGACAACATGACCTGCAAAATCTACAATATTTGATATGTACATCTTTTAGGTTTGGTGGGTTACTGGTATATTGTAATTCATACTATTGGGATGTTACTTATAATAAGCTCATTCTAGCATATGTATATTCCAGTGGTATTAAAGTACCATCAACACAGAATTTTCTATAGAGAAATATAAGTAATTGCAACTCAGAATTTGAGGATTGGAAATAAAAATAACATAGCAAAGACTATACCCTTAAAAAATAGATATTAATTTAATTCCTATTTCCTAATACGTAAATAATAAGCCAGGTCCTGGGAAGTCACATAAAGATAAGTGGAAGCATGAAGAGGTTGGGGGGGGTGTATGAATGTGTGTATGCATGTGTACGTGTTTGCATTCTCACACCCAGAGTCAAATCTGAAGATTGACAGATACATGCTAGCCGTTTTCACAGAGCTGACATGCTGCCATTTAACCAGCGAGCATGCAGCACGTGTTCCTGCTTGCAGTCACTGGTAAGAGACAAGGTTAACATTTTAAGTGATGGACTACAACATGTTATTTCCCCATGCAATAGACCCGTGACTGCACTGCCTTTGAAAACACTTAATTTCGGTGATTGAATACACAGGAGCACACTTTCCCTGCTATGAGCCTTTGACAGCTTCTCAGTTCCACACACCAGGGGAAGCATTTTTTTTTCCTCCTTTTCATTTTTGCGTCCCCTTTGTACCTGAAGGGAAGGAAATGAACGTGTCATGGCAAAGAGAAGCAGCAAGATGCCCAAAGAATGAAATCTAGTTTATGAGCATCGGTGTCTCTTACCACAAAAGTATCTACTATCATCTGCTCTAATTGCTTCCAATGTTTGGGCTACCATTTTATACAATAGAAATAATGATCTCCTTAAGGGCAAAAGAGAAAAAAAACAGAAATAAACAAAAGTTGATTACATATGCCTCCTAGGCTAAAGGGATGGCCACAATGAGCAATCACTCAGGAGAATGGGCAAGGCTCTGATTGACCCAAATTGAGACCCCTTTGGCAGTGACTCCTCTTTTTCTCTTCTCACCTCTTTGGAAAAATTCTGTCCATAGCTCACAGAGTACAAGGAACTGAGAAGGCACATTTCTGGGTCTAAAGACACTGTAGGACAATTCCTTACATTTTGATCAGAAGCAGACATAGCTAAATCTTCTAGAATGTCCTGGCTTTAGAAAATACTAATTACAAAACCAGGTATACATCCAAGATTTCAGAAGACTTCCTAGGGTGGATTCCTTAAGGACCATCCCAGTCCTGAGTCTCTTAAAAAGGGAAATAGAATCAACTGAGTCTCAGAAAAGTCTCCAGGACTGGATCCACTCCTTGGACACACTGAAATGTGTGGAAACAAGAAAACATTAACAGATGCCAGCAACATCATCAAAAGACAGATGATTTCACAAAGTTTGAGTCTTTTTGATATCCTCAAAATCAAATATCCCACCTGTATTATCAGAAATTCAACATGATCTAGAATACCCCATGCTCATGCACATGTACACACACACACACACCCATAAGTATACAGACCTTAGCCATCAGAGATGATGTAAATTAGAACCACATTGGGGAGAAACCCAAATTGATAAAGTGCTTGCTGTGTAAGCATGACAACCTGAGTTTGATCCCTAGAATGAACATACAAATCAAGGTGTGATCTCTTACAGCTAAAATTCCACTGCTGTGAAGGCAGAGTCAGCAGCATCCCAGGGGTTTATTGGCCAGCCATTTTAATTGTATTGACAAGCTCCAGGTCCAGAGACAGACTCTGATCCAAAAAACATAAAGTGGAGAGCAATAGAGGAGGGCACATAAACACCACACACACACACACACACACACACACATACACATTCTAACTACATTGACATTCCACTTCATCCCAGTCAGAATAGTTGTCGTCAACAACACAAACAATGGAATGGCAATATACAGTAATAAGGATACTGGGAAAGAGGAATACTTGTATACTACTGGCAAGAATGCAAATGCATTCAACAATTATGGAAATCAATGTGGAGGGTTCCTATAGAAACTAGAAACAGAATTGTCATATGATACAATGATACCACTCCTGAGTATGTACAAACAAGAGAGCTAAGTCAGCATTCATCAGAGACACCTGCACATCCATGTTTATCGCCATGTTACAGTTAAGTTACAAAGTGAGCCTAGATGCCAATTAACATGTAAATAGAGAAATTTCAGGTACGTACAGTGTAAGGGGGAGAACGTTTGTCATTGTGGGGAAAAAGGATGAAAGTGAAGATCAACATGCTAAGTAAAAGAAGTCAAACTCAGAAAGATAAATACTACATTTTTCTTTCATGTACGGAATCTATCTGATGTGTTTATTTATAAATATTCATGACCACACAAACAGGCTTAGGTATTTGTGTGTGTGTCTGTGTGTGTCTCTGTGTGTGTGTGTGTGTGTGTATGTGTGTGTTTGTATCCTGAAGGGAGTTCAAGATAAGTGAAGGAAAATATGAAAGGATAATGAAGAGGAAACACAGGCATGTTTTTTTCAAAAGTGGACTAATAGGTATTGTGTTGTTATTACATTAATATATATATATATATATATATATATATATATATATATATATATATATATATAAAATTTAAAAGAAGACTCTTTAGGGGAACAGAAGGAAACTAACATGTCTGGGGTAAAGGGACAATTATTTAATATCCATAGATACCAACATGCAATTGCTTACATGAATTGAAATGTCATAATGTATTCCAATATCATGTATACTAACTAGAAAGTTATTTTTAAATAGTGAGATGGATTTGACCTAATCAGATAAGTCCTTAAGAGTGACTTTTCCTGCAGACTCTGAAAGGGTACATTGTGGTGTAGCTAGATAGGACCACGGGACTTGGGCCCTGGGAACAGCCTCTAGGACCTGTGCATAGTCCCTAACCAGAGGTCAGCAAGAACATGAGGCTCTAACCTGTACAGAGTCAAACTGGCCTCAGCAGACAACCTACATGGACTGATAAGATGGCCTGAGCTCACTATGTAATCACAATAGACTCCACTGGAAAACAATATTCACAAGAAAAAGGACTTTTGGTTTTCTGTCTCCTCTCTGAAGTTATAGCTCAACAGGATCCGTAACAAGCTCGTGTTGGAAGCCAGTTTGAGGCAGCAGGCCAGCTTGTTCTTAAGGCATAAATGACTCCACATACACAAAACACGCAGGATAAAATGGCTATATTAATGATACCAAGAAGTATAAATGAAAAAGTGCAACAGACCTTTCATTTGCTAATGTAGAGTTATGACTACTAAAGCTACAGAGTAAATGTCACCAGGATCCAAACTTATCACAACTTCTCTCTAGCTCTTGAGAAAGGCGAAATCCTCCAGATGCTAAGCACAGTCATAAAATGTGCCCTTCAAGAAAATCAGAATTTCTCAAAGTTCACATAGGATATTATTTGTGGAACGGTTTGAGTATAGATGATATTAATAGCACTACTGTTTATGGGCATTGCTTCCTGAAGGGAGCAAAGGACTGAACTTGTATTCTCTCACTTCAAAAATAAACTGTAGAAATTAAAAGACTATGGGCAGCTTACCCCAACTGACAAATCTGCAACACAACCCTTATACCTAAGGATCAGGAGACATGAAAACAAGGGCTGAAAGGAAGGAAGGTTTGTAAGAGTCAGAAGCCTAAGACACCTGATGCTAGATAGTATCCCTTAAAAATGACACAGAAAATGTAGTCATGAAATCTCAACAATGTGGTTGCCTGAACAAGATCTGCATAGTGATATCATGTGACATGCCAGAAGAAAAAGGGAAATTCCACATGGTCCCACCCACAGATGAAGTGCTACAGACAATGACTACTGAGTGAGGGAGAATCGATTTCCTCCAGGGATGAGCTAACACATAGGTTGATCAACCCCAAGAAGTCAGTCCAGGACATAGGTACATATGAACACCCATAAATGGAATCAATAGGTTGTATATACATATGTGCATATCCATATGTGTGTGTGTGTAACAATAATAATTAAAGAAGAGCGTTAATTTGGAAGGAAGGGGAAACACAGAGATGGAGGGGAGGGAAGAGAATGGTGAGTCCTTTAGGTGTTTATGTATGTCTCGAAAGAAGTAAGATTTAAAAATTCATTAAAAAGAGAAGCAATATGGTGCAAGGGGGAACCAAACAAAATAAATAAAAAAAAATAAAACAAACAAAATCTTATACTTCCCTCTTCACAGGCCTTGATTAAATTCATTTATTTATGTACTTCATAGAGAGAATGAAGGAAATACCAGCTAAGGCTAATAGATCAATTGAAAGTATCATTGTGCTTTATTAAACATCATGTGGACAGTGCTAGGTTTCGGGTAAGGAAAAAGGCACATGGTTTTTCCTGTCAATGCTAAATCCAAAAATTACTACCCTTATTTTGGGACTAAGTAAAGTTAGCTGAGTTTTCAAACTGGGACAAAATTTCAAGTACCTAGATTTTGAAGAGCTCACCTGTCTCCCGGAGGGTGGACGCCTTTCTAGTGTATAACGGTCGGTCATGTTGCTCAAAATTCCCAGCATCTTTTGTGAAACTCACCATGAACCAGCACTTGCGGTACCTATTTCTACAGTCATAAATGCATAATTGCATTTCTAAGCTCTTAGGGCCACTTTCAAAGCCATTGTCCTGCTGGGCCCAAATGCATCTGCCACACACTGTCCCTTTTCTGCCAAACCTTGTTGTTTAGTTCCAGATGCAATGAATCACTTACTGACTGCAGCGATATTAAAGGTAAACACCACAGTTAAAATGTAGAGATAATTAAATAACACCAACTACCAGTAACAGAAGTCCAGGCAAAGGAGGAAATAGACCTAGAGATTTCAGATAGAGAGGTCTGATGGAAGCACTCCACTCTCGGGGATTAAAACCACATGCCATTTGACATGATGGGGAAATAATCTGCTTTTTCTATTTTTAAAGCTTTCTTATGCAAGAGTTCAATGTCAAAAGAATCCAGTGGTGACATGAGTTAAATGTTCCAGTGACTAAAATATGCCAAAATTCAATGGTCATATACGTAGTATACCAAAATGTATGCATTTAACATTGGTTTTATGTGGATATTTCTAATTTATTTCTTAGGCTACAGATCAACAAGATGAATGTAATATGTGTATTTTTCTCTTAATAAACTCATCTTCAGCAAAAATCTCATCGGGAAAAACATCATTTCTACAGTCCTTCCAAATGTTCGCAAACCCCAGAGTAATTACATTTTAATTATTTGCTTTACAGTCACCTGGAATTCATTGTATGCAATTCACAGAATGTATAAACATGGGTGTACAACACACCCAGAGTGAATTTACAGAAACACTTGAAGACCTGTTCATATTGTTCATCTTTCAAAGGAACCCTCTGCCAACACTAAACAAGTTCAAAAGCCAGAGACCCCCACAAATCAAGCCTTAAAGCAACAAACCAGGGATTGAAAGAAGTCCCAAAGCTTGCTCGATAAACCGTATCAGAGTGCTATCAGCAGCCACAACACCTCTCAGAAATAAGTACAAATTGCCTTTGCCCAGAATCCTCCCAACTTTAGGGAATTGCCCCTTTGCTGAAAATCAATTGCTCAACTTGTTGGGAATTAATTATTCATGTGGCTCCATCTTGGCTGTAGAAAACAGAAACTTCTTTCTCTGTTCTCCCCAGTGAAACAATGCTTTCCATGCCTTCCTATATCACTGCAGGGCTTGATGAAAGTTTAGCTATCTGTATCAATACCTCATTTTATAAATGCAAGGCTAAGTCACCTCTACAGGGTTACCCAATGAACTGAGTAGGGGTAGAGCCAGGGAAAAAGCCAAATCAAAACAGATGTTGCTTTGTGAAATTTTTTTCTTGGTGGCACATCGTTATGTCCTGCAGATAAACCCTACTTTAACAGATTCCATGGAAAACATTCTACCAGTTCCCTTGCCCCCCAATTCTAAATGATTGACACTCTCTGATATCTCCCCGCCAAGATAAAGTTTCTCTTAACTGGCGTCTCCACAAAGCACGCCTTGGGTTTGCTTCAGAAAAAGGATGAACAGGTGGGAAGCGGAGGAGTCCTTTGTTACACCACTAACCACCTAAACCCAAAACAAACTTTCTCCCTATTCTCCTTCTTCCTGTGACATTCAACTGTCAAGCCTTTAACATTGCCACGTGAACTGGTCAAATCAAATCTTCCTTAGCTTCCAATAGTGTTTTCAAACTCTTGACCAACTTGAAAACCTTTGAAGACAATGCAAAGAAGGAACCATGGAAGCTTTGCCTGGTGATTGTGTATCTTGATGTTCTTGTAGGACTCCCAGTAATGGGAATTGGGGCTGTCTCTGACTCTTCTTCGTATTCTGGGACACTTTCCCTCCTAATGGGTTGTCTCATCCAGCCTTGATATGAGATTTTGTGCCTAGTTTTATTGTAACTTGTTCGGCCATGTTAGTGGATATCCCTGGGAGGTGTGCTCTTTGCTGAATGGAAAAGGAGGAAGAATGGATCTGGAAAAGTGGGATTCTGAGGAGCGGAGGAAGGAGAAACTACAGTCTAGATGTAATATATAAGAGGGAAAAAAAAAAGAAAACCACAAAAATCCTAATGAAAAGGATGATAATAATAATTTTCCTCAAAAAAAAAAAAAGAAATGATAATAAGACACACAGAAAGGTTTACAAGATATCGGGTAAAAAAATGGGAAAATGAATGAAGTTTCATTTCATAAACAGATTTGAGTTTCAATGATAGAAGTTAGGCTACTGCAATTTATACAGAAAGTTCTTAGGCTTGTTTATACATAAGAATAATTTTATGACACTGTATTTAATGATGGTTTTTGTTTGATATGACACCAAAAACAGAGCAACAAACAAGACATAGCTAAATTAGACTTTATCAAAATTAAAACTCTTTGTCAACATGAATAAACTACCAATACTATTAAAAGGCAGCCCACAAGAAAGAGGGTGGGGGAATATTTGTGAATGGTGTATCTGATACAGGATCAATATCCAAAATACATGAAGACTTTCTACATCTCAACAAAATAGTCCAGTTTCCAAAGCACATATTCATGTACACACAGAGAGAGACAGAGAGACAAGCAAGGACAGAGAGACAGATATACAGACCAACAGAGACAGACAGACAGAGAATATGTGTCATATAGCCGGCCTACAATCTCCATTCTCAACATTGAGATTCTGTTGATATGGAGTCTAGATGAGAACTGAGTCCCAGTACCTAAAGGGAAAAAAAAAAAACCCTCCAAATTCAAATAATGTAACTCTGAACCCCCAAACCAGGACTCTAGCCTCATCCCTGACTCCTCCCCATTCCTTCTCTCTCAGCGTCCACTAAATTCCCTTACTCCTCAGACTGTCCCAGGAGACACACAGCCTCCTAACACATCACAACTGCGCTTATGCATGACTGGGCCACATATCTCCTGAGAGTTTCTTGCATGGCCTGGTTCTAGTTCTAATTTGCCTGTCCAGATTTCTGGGGTCCTTTAAAGTCTCCCTTATCCACTATGCTTGCCTGTACTCTGCTCGTACTGTGTTTATGCTCTGTGTCATGTCAAACTTTCATCTTGCTAAACACTGAGCTCTGTCAGGTTTGGGCCCTGTGCTTTCCATATCCATAATGCATCCTTGGTGCACAGATGCACTTACCAGGCAGTTCAACTAAATTTGTAATTACATAAGCCTAGGGATTTATAGAACAGGTAACCAAAAATAACATAGCGAATTATAGTGACCAGAAATTTTACAATTGATTTGTCCTCTCTTAAAATTAATTTTTTAAGATTGCAAAAAACATAGATATTCATCCAGGTACAACTCAAATCACTGGCCTGTGTTTTCCACCAGAACACTTCTAGATCCACCTCAGTAACTTGATGGCAGTGATTTGTAATTTGCAGCTCCTATTTGCATGTAGATAATTAATGTGTGAGAGTCCATAAAATAATTTTTTCTCTTAAGTTAAATATTTCAAGTACGATGTTGTTGGGGTATCGATTTGTGAAGTTTTACTAAATCTAACTAATAAACACCAAGTCAGTTCCCATGGAGACCCTGAGAACAAGATGATAAATATAATGCCCTCCTCTCAAGAAGCTCATTGTCAAGAAAAAAAACTATCAGAAAGCACATCATGACAATAAGGGAGGTTTATTTCCTTGAAGAGCACAACCAGGGTGCTGGTGGAAGGAGAGAAGAAAAACAACTGAAAGCTAGTATTTTTAAAAACCTCTCAGACTGTACTCTCATGTGCAGAAATAGCTCAATAATATGTAAGACTTTTAAAAGAAACCACACAAACATTTAATTCCCTGAACATTTACAGACCATTCAACATGATCTTGTAACATCAAAACCTTTACGGGTGAATTAAACACCATTGAAATCCATAGACAATAACTAAATATAGTCCAATAACATGATTCCTTTAGGTTTTGAGGTACAGAAGTATTCAACAGGGGATAGACGGATGTATGGATGGATGGATAGATAGATAATATGTAGGAGGAGCTAAGGTGGGAGGAGTTAGGAGAGGAAGAGGAAAAGGAAGAGAAGGAGCAAGAGAGGGCAGAGATGTAGGAGCGGTGCAGACGGATGTTCATGTGTCTGTAGCAGTCAAAGGTAGTTGGTAAACCTAGGTTGGGAATTGGGTTACACTTCTGATTGTATGGGTATCTTGTTACTGATCATTGTCAAATATATAAGCTTTGATTAATCTATAAGAATTAGAGTCTCATTCTCTTACTGGGCCCGCATGGATGGTGGAATGGTCTGGGCAATGCCCTGCCTTGCGGAGACAGCATGGAAGATTGGTAGAGCCATCTCTCAGGCTGTCATCTAGTGGGTGGCAGGGCTGGTGTTTCTGGTGGCCGGTTCTAGCTGCTGCATGCATGTGGCCTCCAGCTGAGAAACATGGCGGCTGGGCTAGGCAGAGCCGTTGCAGTATAGATAGTTGGCCTGAGCCAAAGGCTGCTATTAAATAATTACTACAACAATAATAGAAGATAGATGGATGGATAGACAGACAGACAGACAGACAGACAGACAGACAGACAGACAGAGACAGACAGACAGACAGACAGATAGATAGATAGATAGATAGATAGATAGATAGATAGATAGATGTATCCAAATTAGCCAACGTCTTAAGTCTATACAAACCACTGGGAATAGAGCAAGATTATATTATTTGAATAAAAAGGCTGAGAAAGCCAGAGCTCATACTTCTATTTGGACCTCTTGTGCTCCCAAAAGAAACTTGTGGTACATTCCCAGAAGAGACCTATGATATACCTGGACCACACATTCGCCCTCAACCTGTTCCCATTATATTCTACCTTGCTTTGTCTGGCTCCTTGAGCATCCCATACCAAATGCAGAAGATGCTCACTGCCTCTTCTGAGCATAGGAAGTCTTTTCAAATTTCGAGTCACTGCTGATGAAAGTCGGAATTACAGGGGAGGTCAGGCTAACCCAGAGTTTATAATTAGTTTTTTCTTAGCTTGTCCTAGAATTTAGCACAGTAGTTGAACAACCATGTTGGCCATGCTGGTTAACTGTTCAAGTAAATTTACACTAGACAGAAAAAACTCAATCTGTTGCTGTTGTTGTTGTTGTTGTTGTTGTTTGTCAGCCAGGCCGTGGAAGGGCATCTTGGGTTGCCATGGGCCTGGACCCCAGAGACTGCAGGTGTTTGGCCACGCCCCCAGAACCCAGGGCCCTGACATCTCCATTTAACCTGTACCTTCAGTCACGTAAGACACAGGTAGAGGGCATGACTACATATTAATGAGTTATCTAAAGGCCTGGGGCATAGCTAATTAAGTTATCCCCTCCCTAGTCCCACCTCTTTCCCACTCCTTTATAAGCTAGCTTTCCTCTGGCTTGGGGGTGGGGGGGTCGCACTCACATCTAGATCCAACTACTACCATGGACAATAAAGCTTTGATCTCCACGTGTCTCCTGTGTCTGTTGCCAACAAGCTTCCAGCCTCCGAAACATTAGACATTTTTGAGCATGTGGGAACCCCTGCAGGGAAAGTCCCCGGCACTCCGCCTTGGAGCCACTGTCGCACCCCTACGGGCCACCACTGCCGCAGCGCCAGTACGTGGGTTCTTACCATGTGGGCCCCGGGCCCCTGGGCCACCCCCAAATGAGTGTTGTTTTTCCCACAGTTGTTGTTGTTTATATTTACTTCAGTTACTACAGTGATAGGAACTGGACACATTACAAATAGTGGAGATACCTGCTGTACTGATATTTTAACTTGAAACTTCATTCCTATATAAAAGAATTTCCCTGTGCATTTGTATTCAGCCCAGGTTTGGGAGCAGCATCTGAGAGGAACATCGTATCACAGTATGTTTCTCTCTCAAAAGCTGAACTTTCTGCTTTAACACTTCCACAGACTCCTCCAGGCCTGCTTCAAACACACAAAACACTCCTCTAAAACTCAAAGAGACATCTCAACACCTTTGTAATAGGCCCCATGTCCCAGGGGAGGGGAAGGAGAGAATAAAGGGACCAGGCAAATTAAGGGAAATGTTGAATATAAACTTGAAACCTACTGTCAATAAAACCCAAAACCAACTTGAAGCGGAGGTGAAGAAAGCCGGGGGAGGAACGGCAATGTTAAATGGTCATCTTTCTTCTCTTTTTTATTTGAGGAAGTTCAGTTTGCACAGCTCCTTACGAGCCGTCTTTGGCTAAACTCACTATTAATGAGCTTTGACATTTGAAATTTAACTGAACGTGAGCTAACTGCTTCCAGCACCGTGCCACCCATGAAGGCAACTGGAAATATTTTTGTTAGCGCCTAACAGTGTGTTTATTGAAAAGACACAGCTTTCAAGAGAAAGTGTTTACATCGTCCACTTTAGCTGCTATCCCTGCGCTGTTAAGTCAGCATGTTGGGGGTGGGGGGGAGTATTTAACCCTTTGTAGTCCCTGCTCTAATTCTCTTCAAGTCTAGCTGGAAAACATTAATGAAGTTTATCATTCTGTAGCAACCTGGATTATAAAGGGCAAATTTGTCAACCTTACCATATGACCACAAAAAGAAACCACAAGGTTAAACAGGAGCAAGTCTATTGGGGACCTCAGACAAGCCATTACTCATTAGGAAGACATGAAAATACTTACATTTTATTAGTAATGCCATTAAAATGATCCTTTCCCAGAGAGGGTGTAAAAACTAGATAGATCGATGATATTGTGAAGATGCTGTGGATTCTTCTGGGCTAAAGCTCAAGTCCTCTCAATGAAAGTGAATCCATTATTAATTAAGTTGATTCCTCAAGAGGAAAGCCTAGGAGGAAGCTCTTTACTTCACTCCTGAAGAAGGAAGGCTTAAGGCTTTCTGACTTGAGGACCGAATAAAATGAGAAAATGGGGAATGAGCTTGAAATAAAAGCATGCCCATGCATACCCAGCTTGCACAGAATCGCACAGTGCCAGTTGGTCCTCTATGTTGGGAGCATCATTCTTGCTCATGGGAAGGTCCTACCAGCAGTGCCCTATGTGTCCTGACCTTGCTCGGATTCTCAGCCTTGAACCTCTCTGCATACCACTATCAGTATGAAACTCAGTAACTGCTACCTTTTCCCTGAAGCCAGAGTTACACTGGGGAATGTAGGCGTTTCCTTTGCCTGAGGCAATTTTGGACCGTGTAAAGGAAAAGCAGAAATTATAACCTAATCAGGAATGCCTCTGAGGAATGGAGAGGAAATCTCAGTTACAAAGAAAAGGAAATTCATAATCTGTGAACTCCAAATAACATAGCATTTCAAGTTTGCATTCACCAGACCAATGATGGGCTACACTTAACAACAATAAGGACAAAGTCCTTGCACCAGGGCTGGTGCAAGTCAGAAGCAATGACTTAGAAAAATACCTAGAGGAGAGAGCCAGGAAGTTGAACTCTGTCCAAAGATATTGTTATTAATAGATATTTATCCCATAGAAAAATCAAGAATCTCTTTTAAAGTATCCAGTAAAATCTTTATATGTTCCTGTATTTCTACTTGCTATGTGACTTCTATATTATTTCTAAAAGGTATAAGTAATATTTTTTTAAATAATTGACAGTATTCATTAATAAATCACAGCGTGCTTTTGATATTTAATTTTTTAGCCAACGTGAACTCACAGAACTTCTTGTTTGAAGTTTTTAAGCAGCTAACATCATGGGTCATGTTAACAATTATTTTTTTTAATCGGCATACTTGAGATATAAAAAAAAAAAGCAGAAATAAAAACTTAATGTAATAAGTAAAAATGAGGAGCTTGAGAGATGGCTCAGGGGTTATGGACTCTGGCTGCTCTTCCAGAGGATCCAGGTTCAATTCCCAGCACCCACATGGCAGGTCACAGCTGTCTGTAAATCCAGTTCTAGAGGATCTGTTAGCCTCACCTACACATAGATGCAGGCAAAACATCAATGCACATAAAGATAAATGAATTTTAATAAATAAATTGAATAAATAAATGAAAATCTATATAGTTCTAACTATTAAGGAGACACTGCAGAAATGGAAATAGTTGATAACATGGACACACTACTCCATGGGGTCTTGAGGGCAGAAAGAAAGCCGATGTCTTGCAATCTTAGTCATGATGACAGGAAATGGGGACAGTGATCCATGTCTCAGGATCTCACACCTAACCTCATGGACTTCTTCAAATCCTCTCAGTCCTTTTTATTGTGATTTTGCTTGCAGGTCTCTGGGGGATTTTGTCAGTTGTTTGCGTAAACAGGACATCATCTGGAGGAAGCAGGGACTGATAAAAGCACCCAGCTGTGAACTTTACAGTCTTGGAGCAAAGGAAAGACTGACATCTGTTGGTATAGTCAGAGGCCATTCAGTGACAAGCAGGCCCCCTCATGAAACTTGAGTCCTACCCCTGGATGTAGTAGTTAATAGAAGTCACCAACTTGGCCAGATCTAGAATTGGCCAAGCCTTTGAGCATTTCTGAGAGATTTCCTAGATTAGGTTTAATTAAGGTAGGAAGGCCATCCCAACATGTGGGCTTCATAATGCCATAGCTCGAGTCCTCGGCTGGCTGAAAGGAGGAACCTGAGCTGAGCTATGGCATTACAAAATGGAGGCCTCCATTCTTGATGGCAGATGTCATGTAACCAGCTTGTGCTACTGTGCCTTCCACACCATGATGGACTGCCAAAATAAATTCCTCCCTTAACTTGCTTCAGTCAAGATATCGTGCCAGTGCATGAGAGAAGTCTCTACTAGACTAATATAAACATATTACTTTATCCTTATTTTTTTAGTATTAGGTGTGACGCAAGGGCCTTGAACACACCAGGCAAATGCTCCCACTATTGAATTAAATCCCCATCCATCCTGGGGTATTATTTTGGAATTAAAAAAAAAATTTTTTTTGATGATGATGATGCAGAAATATTTGCCTTTAACCAGGCAAAAAGGACACAAAGATCGTCAATATGTTTTAGAAAATAATATAATGTTTTTCAAAATAAACAGTATTTAGCAATTTAAAGGCAAGTTTCACTTAAAAAAATCTCTCTGAAGGAAATTCATTTTCCTCACATTCCTCATTCCTTAAGAACAATATAAGACTTCACAAAAGTTTAAAACTGTCAAAACATAGGGTGCCATCAGAAGGCTGGTCCCAGAATAAAATTTGGAAATATATTCATATAACACACGCTGCTGCAGGTACTCCTAAACACCCACCCTGAGCAAGCTGCTAGGGCTACTCATAAGATGCTTACGTAAGCCAGCGGGAAGCTATTGTGATGTCAGCTACAAGAATACCAGTCTACACAGAAAAGGCCACGAAGAATGACCAATGGCCAGCAAGTCTCAGCAAGCATTCTACTTTGAGGCCAGATATATATGCACATGACCCAGGCTGACAGTAGTCAGAGAATCTCGTTTTTGTTAGCCCATACAGTGGATGTGTCTGGCCTGAGAAACTATTAAAACGAAAATCAGAGCAACAATATAGAACTAGCCAAGGCTGAGGGTAAAAAGGACAATGAACAGAGAGATAGTAATGGTGATATCCACTCATTGAGAATTCAGTAGACTTCAGCCACTGCATCCCACAATGCTGTTATTAAATCTATTATTAGCCTTATTTACACATGATAAAACTGAGACCCACAGAAGCCAAGAGCATGCTCAACAGAAAAACTCTGTCAGGCAGCGCAAGCAGACTTGTGAAACTATGGCTCTGAGCAGTGAGGAGATGTGTCAACAACGTAAAGCTTCCATAAATCTGAAATGATACCAATGAATCTGGCCTCCCAGACAGGAAGCTGATCAAATCAGCCTGAGTCTTGATCTGAGTACAGCCACTTTTCTCTTCTTGTGGAAAAGAAGTTCTTTCCCCTGAGGTGTTTTGAGCTGAAAATGTGGACTCTAGGTATCTGACTGCTTTCATAGAAGTCCCCAAATCACAACAAACATTTTATTTGAATTGTAGAAATCGGGCTCTAGAGGTGACAATGGAAGTTTGAATCCCTCCCAGTACTGGCTGGGTGGCCACTAGGCAACAGTGGTTCTCAACTGTCTTAGTTAGGGTTTTACTGCTGTGAACAGACACCGAGACCATGGCAACTTTTAAAAGGACTACATTTAATTGGGGCTGGCTTACAGGTTCAGAGGTTCCATCCTTTATTGTCAAGGCAATAGCATGACAGCATCCAGGCAGGCATGGTGCAGGAGGAGCTGAGAGTTCTACATCTTCATCTGAAGGCTGCGAGTGGAAAACTGACTTCCAGGCAGCTAGAATGAAAGCCCACACCCTCAGTGACACACTACACCAACAAGGCCACACCCCCAAATAGTACCACTTCCTGAGCTAAGCATATTCAAACCATGACATCAACCTTCTCAATGCTGTGACCCTTAATACAATTCTTCATGTTGTGATGACTGCAACCATAAAATTATTTTGTTGCTACATCGTAACTGTGAGTTTGCTCATATTATGGATCATAATGCAAAATCCTGATATGTGACTCACAGAAGAGTCTCAACCCATGAGTTGAGAACCACTGGAGTCTCTTTGACACTCAACTCTTCATACAAGAAATGCAGAGGTTTTGCCAAAGGGCTCTCTCATTAAGTTAATTAATGTATCCGATGATTAACTCAACACCTAACATGTAACAGGTGCTTAATATGAGTGGTCATTCCCCATTTTCCCTGTGCTTTACACAACCAATATCAAGGAAAATATACTTTCTGAAGATTCATTTGTTAGCATCACCATTTATGGAAAAATAAAACCAAGTAAAATCAACTACTTTGGTTAAATAAAATGCCTTATGTCTTCATGTTGAACTGGGCTTCACACCACAAACACATTAATAAACTGGGCTTCACACCACATACACATTAATGAACTGGGCTTCACACCACACACACATTAATGAACTGAGCACTTCAGGTCAGGACAGTCTGCTATATCGAATTTATGCTTGATAAAAAAGATTTATTTTAGTGTGTGTGTCCGTGTGTGTGTCTGTGTGTGTGTGTGTGTGTGTGTCCATGTGTGTGTGTGTGTGTGTGATGTGTGTATGTATGTGTGTTTGGGTTTATTCCCATGGATGCAGGTACACCTATGTACACACACCTCTATGAAAGCCAGCAATCAACCTCAAGTGGTATTTCTCAGGAACCATTCATATATATTCTAATACAAAATTGTTGGGACCTTGAGTTTGCTGTTTCTAGGCTAAGATGGCTAATCAGTGAAACTCAGGAATATTCCATCTATCTATTTATCTATCTATCTATCTATCTATCTATCTATCTATCCATCCATCCATCTATCCATCCATCTATCCATCTATCTATCATCTATTATCTATCAATCTATCATCTAACATCTATCATCTATCCTATTATCTATCTATCTATCTATCTATCTATCTACCTACCTACCTATCTATCTCTCCTTCCCCACTGCTGGAATTAGACTCAGGACACTATGGCCAGCTTATTACACAGATGATATGGATATACTTGCAGGTACACACTTTTCTGACTAAGCTATATCCACAGCCCTGAGACAAATCCTTTACAAAATACACTCTCATTTCAAACTTAGTGTATCACATAGTTTAACTGTATTACTAAATTGAATTATGCAGCATACATTTTATATTGTGAACTAAGAAACAATGAAAGGAACAAGAGGACATACAATGTACTCTTCATCTAGTCCTGACATCACTCCCCTACTTTGTGCTCTATTTAAATGTTCCTAAGAAAATTTCCAAGAACCACTGTTTCATGGTTCTGTTCCATGTGGCCTTTGAAGCTTTCTCTGCAGATATTTTGGCCACAGTACTGTCAGTCACCACAGCCGATGCTACTAGTACAAGAATCCTGAGTTGAATAGGGTTTTATGCTTTCTGAGGCTTCTTATACCTGCTTATCAATTTAGCTTGAGAAACTGCACAGGAGGACATCAGTAAGCGCATTACTCCTTCATTAAGGTGAAGTATGGCTCTAGGTCAAGGACCCAGGGATCTTAGACAGCTTGTGGGACGCGAATACACGTCTCCCAGCAGCAGGTTCTCTTCTTTAACTACTGTTAGGAGGTCTCTAATAGAAGAATGTAAGGCAGACAGCTGAACTTGTGCCATGGTAGCCTTGGACAGAATCTGCTGCCAAGAACCAACGGTGTAAGGTGAAAAATACACACAGCCAAGACTGTGGCTTTTGAAATGATGAACTTCACTCACTAAAATTTCTCTACTCGTTACAGAGCTGCTTTTGTAGCTGACCTGGGGGCTCAGATCCACTGTGGTTCTTCACCAGAGGGAGTGTCTATACTGTGGGTCAGCATTTTACCTTATGCAAAAAGATCCATGGGGGAGACCCTACGTTTGGGGGGTGATATGAAAAAGGAAAATTCTACAAAAGCAAAGCATATTCTTTCAGTTCCTCAAAATGCCATTATGAAAGCTCCACAGAGAATGAAATATAGCTCCCACCACACTCCCCACTTCCTCATGTATTGCCCTTCACAATAGCTCAGTAGCTCCAGGTCTGTCTCCATTTGTCTTTTTAGAAAGAGGGAAGGAGAAAAGGAGGCAGGAAGGAAAGGAAAGAGGGGAGGGAAGAGAAAGGGGCAGAGAGAGAGAAGAAGGGAGGGGGCACACAGAGAGAGGAGGGGTGGTTGCTTATCCCATCCATGCATCCAGCAGTCGCTTTTATGGCTATTTATTTATTTCGTCCCTTTTGAACCAGATCTTTTTTTTTTTTTTCTCATTTAGTGGGACAGAGAATGTCCTACTGGAGTGACCTTTTATTCTTTCTTTTTCCTTCACCCCTCCAGGCTATTGCCCTCATGCCAGTAACTAGATAACACACTCTATCAAAGATTTAAAAAAAAAATCACTAGGAAGGCACTAGGGCTGATAGTGGCATCAATCGTAGGCTGACACCGGCCAGGGTCAACCATTTATCTCTTTGTGTAGCCTGTGGTTACTGCGAGACCTGCTTGCCTTTGCGACAGCCCCACAACCTTGTGCAGAGGTGGCTTGTCCCAGCCCAGATGAAGTCAGCCGCCTCTTTCCTTTCACTTTCCTTGTTTGGCATATTTCTTTGTTTCCATTCGGGTGGACATCATTTTCTTACTAGCTAAAAACAGGAAGATGTGAAGGCGCTCCCATCTTTCAGAGACCTCCATATTCCAACGCCAAGCATACCACTATGGGCTCTAAAGATAATCTTGTCCTGTGGGCCTAACTTTTCAAAATAACATTAAAATTCTGTTCTTCCCTTAGTAAATATGGTGACATACCTCACATCCAACTGAAGTGCTGAAGCATCTCCGTCTTTTCACTAGATATGAGATTTCTATCAAAAAGTCATCTTTTGATTGTCACAAATTCATTTTGCATCCTATACCATCTTTTTCCCACAATATCCCTCCATCCTAACCCTATCATTTAGTCAGCAGATAATGCTATGCTTAAAAGGAGGCTTAATGTTAAGCAGACTACAAAGTCTCAACTCCAGCACAGTAAGCCCTGGGCCTTGAGCAAGTCTCAACATTTCGAAGTCTTCAGCTCTGTGCCTGTAGAATGGAACTAACAATATCTTCTCTATAGTGCTGTAAAATTAACAGAGAAAGAATGCTTCCATGCCATGCCCATGTTACAGATACACAGTCAGTTCTGAGCAGTATGGTTTGCTCCCACAAAGTTAGCGAAGAGTTTATTATGTGGACAATGGAGCTTGATGAAAATAGCATCGTCAGTGCTGATTTTTCTTTCAATTTAACTTCACTTATTTGAATCCTCAAGAAATCTGTTTAAAATGCAAATGCACCAGGCAAATTTTAGGCTTTCTGAGTTTAAACTCTAACTAGGACCCGAATAGGAGAAAGAAGCTTAACAAAAAAAAAAAAAAAAAAAAAAAAATTAAGAGAAAGCAAAGAAGCTCCTGAGAAATTCTGTGTCTGCCTGATTTTTGCCCTAATTTTTTTTAATCTAAATGTCAAGTAGTTTGTGATTTGATACATTTAAAAACATACAAAATGTATTTTATCCTCTCATACTAAGTAGTAAGAGATCTCGAGATGAAAACACGTTGGTGTACATTCTTAAATTTTGATTAGTAAATTACCCTTTTAAAATGATAACCTTGTGTGTGTGTGTGTGTGTGTGTGTGTGTGTGTGTGTGTGTGCTGTGTACACACAGGTGTATGTGGGGTAAGTGCATGTGTGTGGTGGCCAGAGGTCAACCTCTGCTGTTTCGTAGATGCTATCCACTATGGATTTCTGAGACAGGATCTTTCACTGGGCTGGAACGTGATGATTAGGCTAGGTTGGCTCACAGTGATCCCCAAGGAGCTACTTGTCTCCACTTCCCATCCCTGGATTACAGACCTCCTCCGTGCCCAGCTTTTTTCATATGAGTTCTAGGGATATACTTAGGTCTTCCTATTTACAAGACAAACAGTTTGAGCTATCTCCTACCCTTTAAAGGACAATCTGGCAAATGGTACACAACTAAATGTTTATTTTTTTTAAAAAAAAAAAAAAGCAAGTCATAAATAAGCTGTAAGTAATGAGTGTCTAAAGCTGATCACAATAGCTTTTTTTTTTTTTCCCACTGAAGACAGCGGGATCGAACTCGGGACAGACAGAGCGCCTAGCGACGAGCTCGAGCATACAGCAATGCGCCACCACAGGCCAGTCACAATAGGCCTTTTAATTTTCATATTTGAAGTTGTTAATTTAGAAAGTTAAAAAAAAAAAGGAATTGCCTTAAGTAGACCAATTGTGATGGCCTTCCATTTGTATCATACAATTATACAATACGAGCTGTCTGGTAAAGAACAGGGTCCATTTCCCACGACACAGAAAAGAATGGTTTCTAAAAGATGAAACAGAGAAACCTTAAAAGTTGTCCTGTTGCACTTCATGGATAAGCACACAATCATAGACAGATACATAAAAGCATGCCAGCACCAGCACTCAACAGGAGACTGGCCCAGATTCACTGACTGTACAGAGAACGCCTCTCAATGCTACTGACAGAAAATGAAGTCAAGACTTTCACCCTTTACTACTGAACCTTGTAACCAGCAGGACAAGAGGACAAGCCTTTGGCTCTAAGAACACAGCTCTGACATTTTCCAGGCCAGAGTCAAACCAACTGAATGCTAAAAACTTGATAAATATTTTTTTTCTAATCCCATGATTACCTTTCATGATTTTACTAAACATGTATCTTTTAAAATAAGACAAACTGTGTTTTATTTCATTGTATATTGAAGTGATATTCTGGAGAAACCAACATGGTTAAAAATCTTCTTGGTTATTATGCCATAATTACAATCATTGACACACACCTTTAAAAATGATGAAACTTCTGTATCTTTCACACAAGCATCCCTCATCCTTCCCTTTTGAGATGTACTATCTAACTAACTAACAAACTGAATAAAACAAACTCCTGGAATTACAGATTAGATCAACCATTCCTATATAAAAAGCAGACAGCAAAAAGGAAAAAACAATAAAGATGAGATTCTTCTTATAAGAAATTTTCTGCTGAATATTATTTACAATATTGAGATTAAAATAGTTCAAAAGCATACACTAGATATCTGTGTCTGAGACCTATGCAGAACTCCACAGAGCACCAGACAGCAGAAGCATTAGGGCTTCAGAAGCTGGGCATCTTCCTCTAAGGGGTCAAGTGTTTCAGGGGAAAGTCACACAAGGTGTTTAACTCCTCTCACTGGTCAATGTGGGATTCCTCTTTATTTCTTGCCATCCAAAGTCTCTGCAAAGATTTCTAAATATTCACTGCCAATGTTTGAAGACATTGCTTGGGTCTGGGGAACAGGAGTCTGTTTCACGTTTCTGAGACAGCATCTCTTCACATCGCACAGGCTTCCTTCACATGATCGTGCTGCCTTTGCCTCCAGAATGATTAAAACACACACACGGAAGGAACATTCATTTTAATCATGTTCGTTGAGGCAAAAATTATTTGTACTATTATAGTGGTTGCAGATAATGTATATAAAATTAAAAAAAAAAAACTCACCAACTCCTTTTTCTTTCTGTTTCTAATCTGTCTTGCTTTGTCTCTGTCTCTATCTCTCTGTTTCTGCCTCTCTCTCTTTCACACACACACCACACACACACACACACACACACAACACGAGAGAGAGAGAGAGAGAGAGAGAGAGAGAGAGAGAGGAGAGAGAGAGAGAGAAGAATTCCATAGCACTCATGTGGAGGTCAGAAAATGACTTGGGGAGAGTTTAATGTTTCTAGACACCATGTGGGTCCTGAGGACTGATGTCAGGTTTGGGTCCTATGGCAAGTACCTTTACCCACTGAGCCATCTCATCAGCTGCTGCCTGTGTCATTTTTACATTTTAAACTCTCAATCTATTTAAACAAAGTTATCAATTCCTTGAAAAGAAGGGACAAGCTAGGAAATGCAAGGCATGACATAGTTTAAAACAACTCTATTCCACACAGCTTCCTTTTGGAGAGGCCATTGGTATAAAAAATGTTTTAAACAATCGTACTGAGACACATAAGTAGACCTCACGAATTCTCTAGACTCCCCTAAGAATGGGCACTGGGTTTCACTGAAGGGCTGGAAATCTCTAACTGTGCCCCACATTTCATGCCCTATGGCAGGGTAAGGCTTTCCTCCAGGAGCAGGGGATTGTTAGCATATCAGACGCATTAATAAATCCCTATCTCAAATACGCTGAAGCCTCACACAAAGAAGGAAGGAAGCCTGTCTTCTAGCTGCCCCTTCCATCTCTGAGTCCGGAAGGTGTGACTCCAGTACTGCCGGAGAACAAGAGTTCTCTTTCAAACCTTCAATCCCTGCCCCCATTAAAATGTAAAACCAGAGTCAACCCCATCACCGAGTGGCACCAGAGGATTGCAATTTCATCCGCCATGATTTTTATTAGCCTTGCAATTTCTTAATGGGCTCCCCTGAGGGCTAGCTGGGAGAATCCTGATCCTCCAGACCGGATTTGCTACCGGCAGAGCAGATAAACATGGCACCTGCCCTGTGACAGCTGACATCACATCCACCCCGGGTGCAGAAGGCAAAGCTAAAGGTTAACAAAGGCACTGCATGCGGGCTGAGCCGGTGGGCAGCAAGGTGAGCGAAGAAGATGTTCTGAATTGGAATGTGAAGGCAAAAGCTGTTCCCTGGGTCTGCAGATTTTGCAGCCCAGCCAGATTTGGAGGGAGCTGAGCAGGCAGCTCTCCGCCTGCTGTAATCAGTATCTCTTACACAGCTCATCAATGTCACCGTTGCCCGCATCTCATTATGCAGCAGAGGTGGAAGTGGACAGGTACGGAACACCGGAACTTTTACTTTTCTTATTATTTCCACGGCGCACAGTGAAGCTGAGAGTTAATTAAGTCCTGTGGGACAATCAGTGTCTTTTTTGGCTAGGTTAAATTACATTATATACAGATGCAAAGAAGGAGGGGAAAAATCCTCAGCTCTTTCCCGGTTAATAGAGTAAGTTAGAAAAATGACGATTCCAAACGGGAAGGTGAAGCTGATAGCTCCTGAGCACACAAGGGTGTCTAATGAAGTCATATGACAATGCCACCAGGGACAGCGGACCTCAGAGGATCTCCAAGCTCAGAAAAAAAAAAAAAAATACTTTTAAAGAACTCCTTGCCTCAACTCTGAGACAGCACTGATTGGGGTGGGGCGGTCCCGCTTTATAGATGGGAAAGTTCTTCAAAGATGCTGGAGAAGCAAACTCCCTTTGGATTCACACAAGTTCGAACCATCCCAGAGGGAAAGGGGGAAGCTGTCTCAAAGAACCTAGTCAAGCAGCCATCTGCAATTGGTATCTGCTGGGAAACAGAAAATCGGTTTTCTCCAATGGAGAGTCACTGGGTATATTAGCCACTCTAGGGCAGGCCCCATGCCAGGAGCAGTTGGCCAATAAAACAAATTCTAAAGGTTTGGGATTGGGGGGGGGGGGTGTTTTTGGTTTTGGTGTGTGTGTGGGGGGGGGTGTTTGAACTTTCAGTTTCTGTGAATAATTTTATTATCAATTTGCCATCGATAGAAACAAAAACCCAGCAGGTCCTTGACAAGGAAGTTGAAAAGCATTCACAGAAGCAGCTAACCTTAGGTTAAGTTGGTAATGAAACTATCTCAAACCGGGGGACTGAGGGAGACAAAGGAAAATCCCAAAACTATGATGTTAAATGAAGTCTCACAACACTAGTCAGGCAGTGTCTGTCACCTAGGAGGTTAGGAGGCTCCAAACCCAGGCTGGGAACAAAACAAGCACAAAATAAAACAACAACCCAACATGGGCATGGTGGAGGCAGAGGGATAGTTGTCATGCTTCAGAAGGCCAAGCTGAGTCACATGAGCTCGCTCAGAAAAGACAAGTGAGGATGACAGCCAAGCACCTTCAGATTAGAGAGTCAGATGTGGCCATGCGGGGCACTTTGGTTCTTTGTACCTAGGCTTTGTGCTTCTGCTTGTGGCGTAGGGAGAGAGTCTGCGAGATAAAGGAGGTAGTAAGCTCTAGTCAGCAGACGATGATGATGCTTATTCAACCCAACCATGTCTCAACTTATACTCCCTTCTAGTTGAGTCTGGCCGCCAAGACCTCCCAGAATCCTGGTTAGGGTGGGGGCCACCTTGAAGTGTTTCTTCAGTAACTAAAGCTGTTCCCAGGTAAAACCATAGTGCTGATGATCCCGGATCGAGTTAACTTCTGTCTCTTGCTGCTCTGTCTGCTCACTTCACCTGTTTCCAGCTCTGTGGGTTTTGTACAATTTTGGTTTGGTTTGGTTTGGTTTGGTTTGGTTTGGTTTGGTTTGGTTTGTTTGGTTTGGTAATAGAGTTTGTTTCTTGTTTGATCTTCATTTATTGTTGTTTGTTTGTTTGTTTGTTTGTTTTATCTTTGAGAGAGACAGAGAAAGAACATGAATCTAGGTAGGTAGGGAAGGGAGAATAGTTGGAGAGAGGAAAGAAGGTGGAAAATAACAATATGTGACAGTTAAGAATGATAAAGTTTTTATATTAAATTTAAAAAAAAATCTGTGGTCAAATGTCTTTGGAGGTAACACAGAGAGGGACCTGCACGGGATCTGGTCCCAAATTTCTCAAAAAAATCTCACAGAAAGCCAAAAAATGTCGCATGGCGGGGAAGAGCCAGCAATACCAGTGAAGGCCAGCTTCAACAGAATAAAGCTCATTTCCTTCCTGTAGACTTTCTCAGAATTTGCCTGCAGTCTGGGGATCATGCTAGCCTAGGAGGCAGTACCCAGGTTACTATTAGAGCACTAAACCACGCTGTCTCTCTGATTCACCAAGTCTAAAGCCAGAGACAATGACCAGTTCTGCTGCTCTTCAAAAAGCCATTCCAGGCTCCTCAACGTTACTTTCCAGAATACTGTGTAAGACGCCCTTCTCTCTGGGCTGTGTAGCTTTAAGATGCCTGAGGCCTACCATCTGGCATGGTGGCCAGTGTTTTTCTTTGTGTACATGTATCTGAGCTTCGGGGAGACAGCAGCTATGCCAGTCAGAGCTAACCTGTAACCCAGCCTCATTCAATGATTCTAGTTCTGTGCCTACAATATGAGCTCTATGAGAGAATGATCCATGACTGTAAGATAAGTTCTCTGAGAGTCTTACATTTCCCCCTGGATTAAAGACACACCCCTCAAGTGATGCTCAAGACATGGTACTCTCTATGCTTCTCCCTGGAACTCCCACCCCAGTGACGTTCATTCAAACCTCACCTCCCACTCTCATTATTTATGTATTTCTTCCCCCCACAATGTAGACTCTATAAGACTAGTCATTGTCCTGTGACCTCTGTCCCCTCATCCAAACCCAGGTCATTCCTCTGAGCCTAAGTTTAAATGTCATACCCTCTAAGGAATTTCCAGGTGACTCTTTTCAGCCAGAAGATTTCTTTGCCTTTGTTTATATTTTAAATTAAGATACATAGTCTTGTCACATCGTTATACTGTGCTTGTGACTTAGTTTTTGATCAAGACTTTCTATTTTCCTCTGTAAAGTGACCAAAACCCTTTCCAAATCTAGTAGATTGGGCTCGCCATTTCATCCCAAACACTTAACACCATTTCAGAGTCCTTGCTTCTCTTTCAAATTAATCCTAAAGGGCCCCATAGCATGGCTAACCAGTGACTGGAATCCTCTGAGTCCTCTGTTGTTTGAGAGTTAAAAATTAAACAATTTCAATTTCCCAGTGCAGGGATGCCGGGTGCCCACCTGCTTGTCATAGTCCCTGCATGTCCCACATGCTAACAAAGCTATCAGGTACTGTCCTTCAGACTACTCGGAGCCAATGCCAGGCAAAAGCAAACAAAATACATTTGCTTCTGCTTGGCTATGCATACTGTCCCCTGTGGGAAGGGAAAGAAGTTAAATGGCCGTGGAGGGCCCTGGATCTACTCCTCTTTGCTTATTACATAGAAGGGCTGAGAGATTTAATTAGTATTTGTGACATGCCTAAAAAGGCACCATTTGGAAGCAAAACCTTAGAATGGGGCATTTCTTTCCCAAAGATTATTGATCTTGTTTTTGTTAAAGAGAAGTTGCCTTGCACAGAACTGAGTAATGAGTCATCTCATTGGGAGTTGGTGTATCATAAAAACAAACAAACAAACAAAAACCCTCCTCTCATTTTGAATCAGGAAGGTGTATATCATCAAAGAAACGCACAGCTGATTTGGAGGTCCTGCAGGTTACTTGAATAGGGAGGCTTTACATAGTCATTATGCTATGCTTTCTCAGTTTGTTGAAAGTAAACACCTCTACTAAATTCTAACGGAGGTTTACCAAACTCTTCCAATTAGAGACAACAGGTTTCTGGTTTCCACCCCTGTTAAAAGCCCACATATCTCCAATGCCCTAGTTATCAAAAGCTTTCAGTAAGAAGAACCAGAGGACAAGGACTTACAAAAAAACTACATGGACAAGATGCAGACAAGCAGGCTTGGACTACTCAACTTCCATTTCCAAGCTTCTCATTCAACAACACCCTCGAGATTTCCCTTCCAGGCATCAGTGATTCCATTTTCCTGGTCAGACATTCAAGATGATATTAGGCGTAGGTCAAGGTTCACAGTGAACACACACTGGCTAAAACCAAACAAGAAAGCCAAACTCTGAGTACAGAGTACTACGATCCAATAACTTAGTGTGGAGCAATCTTGAATAGATGTAATAATATATAGGGAAAAGAATTTCCCTTCCTCTCTAACTGTGTGAAACCGGACCCTCTAATTCCCGTGTCATATGAGCAGGAAAGCAAGTAGTCCGGTAACCATAAAAGCCGTCTGTGGCCACAAGAGACACACTTAGGTTTAGACTAAATACTGCAGACACCCAAGCTACTGAATTATGCCATTCCTATCCCTAGGACTCCAAACTCTCCCATTCAGTGAGCCAATATAATCTCCCTGTCATTTAAGTCCATTTGAATTTTTGTCCATTTGTTTTCAAAGTCTTAATAATAGTATTTGTGTGTTTACATGTTCTTGTATGCAGCACACATTCATAGCATGCACATGGCCATAGCGGGAAGAAAACAACTGCAGTGTCATTTGTTGGAATACCTTCCACCTTGTTACATTGAGACAGAGACTTTTACTTACATACAGCTCAACAAGTAGGCAGAGCTAGCTAGCCAGTGATTTCCTCAGGGATCTACCGGTCTCCCTATCCTTAGGACTGGGATTACAAGCACTCACTACCACACTCAATTTTTCAGGAAGGTTCTTACATTGTACTTAACACTAGTGTCTACAGGACAAGCACGTTACTAAGCCATCTCTCCAGCTCTTCACAGTAATAAATACTTTAATGTTGGAGATTATAATATAATCGTAACATTCCTCCCTTCTCTTTCCTGTCTCCAAATTTCTTATATACTGCTTCCTGCTTTCTTTGAAATTCATGGCTTCTCTTTCCATTAATATTTTTGATGTAAAATTCAATGAGAAAAAGATAGAAAGCAAGAATGTACAGAAAATGCCTATGGATTATAATGAGCTGTAGGTATTGACATGAATATAGTATAAATTGTAGATATAGACATATACTACATTTGAATAAATTTTCTTAAAGCTTAATATTCTGAGGAAATAAAAAAGAGACCTGAGACAGAGATGTCAGGAGAGTCGCAAACCCCCACTTATCCCTACTATTTGTAACAATACTATGAAGGGTGAATAAGTCTCAGTACTGGAAAATTCTGCTGATGATTTTCAGGAGATAGGGACTGCAAATGAGAACAGAAACACAGTGCCCACGGAAGGGAAGCTTCCTCCAGCTTCCTCCAGCTTCCCCAGCTTCCCCAGCTTCCCCAGCTTCCCCAGCTTCCCCAGCTTCCCCAGCTTCCCCAGCTTCCCCAGCTTCCCCAGCTTCCCCAGCTTCCCCAGCTTCCCCCAGCTTCCCCCAGCTTCCCCCAGCTTCCCCCAGCTTCCTCCAGCTTCCTCCAGCAAAGCACATCAGCCCATCATACTACCTAACGATCCCTTCTTACGGTGTCACCTGTCATATTTGCCACTAAAAATCATTAAGTGAGACTCAGGTAGGCTCAGAAAGAGAAATTAAAGGTAGCCTATAGAACCTAGGGGCCATTAGGCTACAAAAGCGACTTGTGAAATATGACACATTCAGTAGGTCATGTATAGTAAGAAATGACCCCACGACTTCAGTAGCATAATCTTTCTATTTCTTAAAGATTAATTTATTTGTTGCATTGTATGTATGTATGTATGTATGTATGTATGTATGTATGCGAGTTTCAGTGAGTTTCATGTGTATGTACTATGAAAGTGCAGAAGAAAACTGTGGAGGCCAGAAGAGGTCATTGGATCCCATGGAAGGAGAATTAACAGGCAGTTGTGAGTTTGCTGTGTGCGTGCTAAGAACAAACACCTGGTCCTCTAGGAGAACAGTAAGTAAACACACTTTACTGATAGGCCGTCTTTCTGCTCCCAACCTTGTCCATACAAAGTTAACAAGATTATTTTTCTGTCTACATCCCTATCAATTCTCTGGGTCAGGACAACCAATATGCTAAGATATATTAAGCCCATTCTCTCATTTAATTAAATGAGGCTCTGAGGAGATGGCTGAGCAGGAAAAGTATTTGTCACGCAAGCATGAGGAACTGACTTCTAATCCTCAGAACTCACAGGAAGCTGCACACAACAGTGTGTGTCTGGAACCCGGCAATCCTACAGGAGATGGGATACAGATACCAAAGTGGAAATCCCCATTGCTTGGGGATAGGCTATCCTATGTACCCAGCAGCTGAAGTATAAGGTAACACCAACCCTTGAGATCTTTCCATTTACCTCCACACAGATGCTCCTACATTTAAAAGCCAGCATACATACACACAAACACACACACACACACACACACACACACACACAAATAATAACATTAATAATAGTTACTATAATGAACTAACACTGGAAATAAAAGACAGGAGGGCCCTTACATGCAAAGCTACTATCCACATTCTATTCAAATGAGATGTACCCATCAAAGCTCAAAAGACTAGGCAAGTACTGTGCTCCCTAGCTCTTAAAAATAGAAATAGGATTTGGAGACACTATCACCGAAGAAATAATTGGAAATGGTTATGCATTCATATATTCTCTCTCTCTCTCTCTCTCTCTCTCTCTCTCTCTCTCTCTCTCTCTCTGTGTGTGTGTCTCTCTCTGCTATTCTCTTAAGTCAGTGCCTCTCAACCTTCCTAATGCTACAACCCTTTAATACAGTTCCTCATGTTGTGGTGACCCCCAACCATAAAATTATTTTTGTTGCTACTTCATAACTGTAATTTTGCTACCGGTATGAATCATAGTGTAAATATCCATGTTTTCTGAGGGCCTTAGGTGACCCCTGTGAAAGAGTCATTTGACGTTCAAAGGGGTCAAGTCTTACTGATTGAGAACCAAGGAGAACTAGTGCCTTAAGTAAAGACAGGAACCAAGAAAGTCAGGTAAGCATCCTGTGATTTGAGGAAGCTTCCAGCATCAAGTAGAGCCCAGGGAAGGTTATTGCTTTATGTATCTTCTATCAAGAAAGGAACCTCAGGACACCCGCTGAGTGATCATCACACCTCAGAAATGCCAGATGTTCCCTTGGAAAAATCAACAGGATTGAGTCACACCTTTCTTGTCTCGTTGCATATTATTCTTGGTTTTGTTCCTTCTATGTTTTAATACATAAACTGTACATTTTATTTCCTTATAATGGTTGCTTCTACATGCTGCTTTTCTCTTTCCTCCCTTGGGAAAGACACTTTTCCTTCTATGAAAACTTTGCCTGATTTATACTTCCAATTAGCTTCCTAGAGAAAGGCAACCAGAGGGAAGTTCTGCACTGGAGCTGAATCAGTTCTTTTGCCACCAGTTTCCCTGCTATGAGCTTACTATGTAGCCGTGTACAGCTGAGGGGTCAGAAGAGGTCCTGTCTGACCCTCCTACCGGTGTGGTCAACAGTCTCAGATACTATCTGGGAGACAGTGACTAAAGGAGCCTACAGTAGAATACAGGGAGATAGGACCTTAACTTAGATTAATCAGGTCTCCAGGAGACTGGATTATACCAAAGAATTAGAAAGTCTCCAAATCATATGGAAACAAATTCATAGCCAACACGTGAATGATGCTATCTTACTGGTAACCTCTGTTTAACAGGTTTTCTAGAAATAGTTCAATATTCCTAATTCTACTTACTCCTCCCACAGGGAGACTGCCCTGCCTGTTATTCACAAGGCTGTTTTCATGGGCTCATTAAGCTGTTTTCCACTGAGGGCAGAAACTTGATTTTAAGGTAACGACTATGAGCAGTTTTCCTGGGATAATTCAAACTCCTGTATGGTGATGTAATAATTACCCAGTGGTACATAATAACTGGAAATAATGAGGACATTTGTGTCTGTGGCATAGCAAATAGCCATTGGAACTGCTACCCCATTCACTGATAATGTATGTTACATGGAACCCTAAAGTGTAATGTAGCCTTAACATATAATGTAACCCTAACTTTCAGAGCAGGCTGATGTCACAAACTCAAACAATACTAAAGTTCTCTGGGGGAGGAGAGACATGCAATAAGCTTGTAAAGGTAAGTTAAACACTGAAATCAGGCTATATATTCCCCAATTTGTTCCTTCAAAAAGAGGAAGCACCTAGCCTCTCAGAGACTTAAAGTGGCAGGGTGGGGGATACCGGAGGAGTGGGTACTCAGAAAACAAGAGATGGGGAAGGATTGTGGGAGGGGGTGACTGGGACGGGTTATAAAGTGAATAAGCAAAAAAATTAAAAAGGAAAAAAAAGAAAAAAGAAAAGAAAAGAAAAAAAACACAGTGCTGAGGTGATTTGTGGCTTGAGGTATACAACTATATTATTATGTCTAAGGAAGTGTATGTAAATGTCTTGACTAAAGGGCTAGAGATAACTTAGCCATAGTACTCAATTACTGAGAAAAGAAAAGCCACTTCTAACAGAGACTTGATAAAAACCAAAGTGAATAAATCAACAACTTCTTTTGTCTTCAAAAAAACAAAAAACAAAAAAAAGAAGGGTGTGATAAAGAAGCATACAAGACCTTAGTTTGAATCAATGACAAACACAAAGTGTCTTTAGTACTACAGGTTATGGGTGTGATGTCACCACTGTAAACAATAAAACAACATTCTGACCCTTCACAACAATTTGCAAAAAAGCATGGCCAAATCTATTCCTTTTCAGTTGTGTGTCTCATTATATGTTTTACAGACAATAAAAAATAGCATATTCAGAGGCTACCTATGAATGGAATGAGGGACAGCTAAGTCCTCATGCCTGTTATATCCTGTGAACCTTGGGAAACAGACAACAAGATACTTGGTGAAGAGAAGGAAATATGCCAAATCTATATAATAAATAAATCTAGTTTTTTCCTGGAGCCCAAGGTCACAGGCACTGTACCACGATGACACTATTGAACTTTTAGGATTCTCTGACTATTCCATTTTGTATATACTGTCTTCCTCCCAACCCCAGTGTCAGGTAGTGCTAATTGATTGAAAGGTTAAATGAGCTGCCTCGAAGTCACAGACAGACAGTTCTAGAATTAGAAGTCAGGCCCCAAGAGTCCTGTTCGCTATGCAGCTCGCTTGACTCTGCTGCCTGCCTAATTATCCTAAAAAGATAAGCCCCTTCTGAGGTGAAATGTCTGCTCTGCAGATCCTTCTCTCCTGGCAGTAGACAGCTGTTAAAGCATTAGGACCTTCATTTCACAGAGAAAATGCAGATACAAGGGACTCGGTTTTCCTGCAGGTCAGCCAGGGAACCTTCAAGCTCCTGCCTCCTATGTCCCTGTTCTAAGAACTAGTTCAGCTCTGCATGGCATACTTTCTGTTTGCAAGTACATCACCATCAAGCCAGGGAAGAGAGGTAGATTCAAGAGACAGAGAGAAGCAGGAGAGATGGGAAGGGAGGGGAAGGGAGGAGAGGAGAGGAGGGTAGCAAAACTGGGTGAGGGATGGCATGGGAGAGTGGAAGAGGGGGAAGAGAGAGGAGAGGGGAAAAGAGAAAAAAGATGGAAGGAAAATATAAAAGAGGATAAAAAAGAAATAAAATAAAAATGGGGCCATAAAACAAAATAAAGGGGAAATTGTTTTTGGATTTCTGTGATAGGAGACACAAAATTGACACATTTTTCAAATCTGTTTTTTGATACCTATACGTATTGTAAAGGAAACACTGAATGCTGTCACTACTGACTTGTGGGAATTTTCTAGAACATTCTCCTTAAACAAGTAGGGATCCAATTAAGCAGCAAGGTCGGTTTTTGACCAGTAGTCCAAACTGGGTATTCCCCTTCATCTATTCATCCTCAATGAGGAATCTTAAATGGATCTCACCTTCAGTGAGTTTCACTGTCTAGTTGGGAAATAGACATTGAAATCAATACCTATAATTTAAAACACAAAAGAGATAAATTCCATGAGTGAAGTATGATAAAGTACTATGGGCTATCACAAGAGAAAAATATCCTTTAGTTTTAAGAAAATAAATATCCTGGGGTTGAAATGAACTGAGAAGCCCAAACGAACTGAAAAAATGTCAATAGCTGAAAATCTGGGTAGGCATGGTGGCCACCTGTAGTCCCAGCACTCAGGAGACAAAGACAGGGAACCCTAAAGGCAAGCTGACTAGCTCAACTGGCTGGGATTGGTGAGTTCCAGAGCCAATGAGAGACAGATGCTCAGTAAATAAAGTAAAGTGCAGTGTGGGACTGCGTAAGGGTATCCTGGTTCTTGGCTAGGCATGGGCCTAGAACCCGAGACTCCAAGGGATAAACGGCAGGAGTTCGACCACGTCCCCAGAACTCAGGGTCCTAACAAGCAGTCCAATATCCATAGACCTACATTGTTCAGTCACGTAGGCCATTACAGCCCCTCCCAAAGTGCACAGGTAGAGGGTGTGACTACAGGCCTCAGGCCCTAGAGATTTACATACTTATGAAGGTCAGAGGGCGAGCCAATTAAGCATTCCTCTCCAGAACCTCCCCCTTTCTCCTCTCTATTTAACTCAGGTCTGCCCTGAGTTTGGGGGGGGGGGGGGGTACATCCAGAGCCATCCACCATCTGCCATGAAAATAAACCTCTTTGGAACCAAGGACTTCCTCGTATCATTGAGGCCTGTCCTCGAAGAAGCTTCCAGTCTCTGGAACTTTAGACTTTCTCCTGGATGTGGGACCCGCCACGTGGAAGTCCTGCAGGCAGCCTCCCCTGCTGAGGCCCCATATACCCACAGTGCAGTGACTGAGGTAGACACTTGACATCCACTCCAGGTCTCCATATGCATAAGCACTCATTTCCAAATGCAAGCATATCCACACATCCATATATGGACACACAAGCAAACATACACTCAAACAACACACACATATATAGACAGACACACAATATATATACACACATACACACACATACATACACACATATACACAATATACACATATACACACATACACACATATATACAATATACACATAGACACACATACATATATACTATATACATATACAC
The DNA here is from genome assembly GCA_021653895.1 of Mastomys natalensis. NCBI lineage: Eukaryota > Metazoa > Chordata > Mammalia > Rodentia > Muridae > Mastomys > Mastomys natalensis. The sequence continues at coordinate 222,106 of JAJTUV010000121.1, read as the reverse complement.
ACATACACATATACACACACATATATATGCAACACATATATACTACACACATATACACACATACACACACATATACACATATACACATCCATCCATACACACAGCATACACACATATGTATACACACATACACACACATGCATACACACACACATACACACAAATACACATACATACATACTACGCACATACACCCAAACATATATATACACACAAAGTTGAGGGGTGTGGTAGTGATTTAACCAGCCAAGCATCAAACATCTATGCATCATTTTGTAGTCACTAAGAGAAGGCTGAGTGGCATCTCTCCAGCCTTCCTGGTCCTGGTCGCCATTTGAAATCACCCAGCATTTTGCTGCTCTTGTCTTTGGGCCCTTGACTCACTCCAGACAGCTCAGCAGATGTTGTTGGCCAGATCTCATGATATGAGTGACAAAGATGAAAAGTATCACACAGATTTTCAGAGCTCCATTTTGGCACTGCCTCTCCACTCTGATACCCTTCCTAGAATCCCCGCCACCCTCAGCAGCCTCAGACTCCAATTTCTTAACATTCCACCCAGGGATACCACATCTCTGAGAATACCCATACCCTGTGCTGGTTTTGAGCAGTGCTTTCTGACGAGAAAATCGTGGTCCTTGTATGTTGCCTCTCTCATTATTCTTCTGTCTTACTTTAGCCTATTCCTGAAGTATATTTTGGCTAGCTTTATACTGTACATAGCATGGAGGTAAATCTGAAACTTAGTACTGTTTTGGTCCAAATCATAAGTCTGTCAAATCATACTTAACAGTGACATATTAATTGACTCAGTGGAGAAGATCAAGTGTTGTTGCAAGGGACCCAGGTAGGTTTGACTCCAGGTAGACACATGGAGATAGGCTCACCACTCCTCAGGTGCTAGGCATACATGTAGTGTACAGATGTACGTGCAGGCAAAACACTCATACACAAAATAATAAGAATAAATCTAAAATTTAAAAAATAACCTGAGAACAATTAGTGTTAAGTAGATGTCATGAAACTTTCAGATGTGGTACCTGGGAATCTTCACTCTGTTTTAATCTCTCCAAAGACACGTCGCTCAGTTTCCTTTTGGGGAGAAGTAAAACTGGATTTGCAAAAGATCTAACTCTCCAGATTTGGCAGGAAGACTGAATGTAGTGGGGAATATCTATGCTGACTTTTCCTTAAAGAGAAAACAGATAACCTATCTGCCCACATTTCAATTATGTCTGGAAACACAATACCTGGCTAGTGTATTTTCTCCTGAAATCATGTGTGTGCTTCCTGGAAGGTGTATTTGAGTGGCTGTTATGCCACTTCAATGGGGATAGGGATAAATAGGAATAGGAATTAGTTAAGTAGGAATAGGAATGGTACTTTCTCGGGGCTATGACGTTCCTCTGAAGGCATCAGGCAACCCTCTTATATGCCTGTTACGGTTAGAATGTGATATGTCCTCACAGGCTCGTGTGTTCAAACACTTGTTCCAGGAGTAGAGATGCTATTTGGAAACTTGTGAAACCGGTAGAGATTGGATTATAGAAGACTGATCGCTAAGGGTAGGCTTGGAGGTCTTATTACCTGGTTGTTCTTCTGTGTACTCTGCTTCTTACACAATGTTCACAAGCTGTCACACTGCTGCCGCCAGCACTACCCACTGTGACGGACTGTATCCCTCAGGCTGTAAGCCTAGCATAAGTATTCACCAGTATAAGTTGCTTCAGGTATTTGGGCACAGCATTGAGTGAAGTAACTAATAGTGGGCTATCTTGTCCTCAATTTCTGGTATCTCACTGTCTCTAAATTCAATGTTTTAGGGTTCTAAGGAGTGATTGGTCTTTTTCCTCTTTAACTCAATTCTCCATTGAGAAAATTTCCTCCACTTTGCTACATCATATGCTACTCTCCCAGTTGCTTTCCTCCTTTGTGTACTGACGTTTATCTCTGCAATTCTTCATTTCTTCATAAAAGAAACATTTGCTGCTGCTTCTTCTTCTTCTTCTTCTTCTTCTTCTTCTTCTTCTCTCTTCTTTCTCCTTCTCTCTTCTCCTTCTCCTTCTCCTTCTTCTCCTTCTTCTTCCACCTTCCTCTTCTTCATTTTCTTCTCTCTCTTCCTCTTTTTCTTTTTCATTTTTTGTCATTTATATCTACTTGAAAGATGTCACCGTTTCTTTGGGTTAAAAATGCATTCCTGGAACCTATGACAAGGGACTGGAGAAATAGCTGAGTGAATAAAGTTCTTGACATATAAGCAGGAGGATCTAAGTTTGATCACCAAAACCCTTGTTTATAAACAAGGTAGGATGCAGGACAATGGAGGCACAGACTTTTACTCCACTCAGGAGGCAGAGGTGGGCAGATCACTGAGCTGGAAGCCAGCCTTGTCTACGAAGTAAGTTCCAGGATGGCCAAAGCTACACCGACAAACCCTACCACAAAAAAAAAAAAAAAAAAAAAAAAAAAAAAGGTAGCAAGGGTTTGAAATCCAACCTCAACTGATCTTCTGGGCTTTCTGGCCAGCCATCAGAGCCTTCTTAGTGAGCTTCAGGCCAATGAGAGAGACTATGTTTGAAAAAGCAAAGTAGACAGTGCCTGATGGAAAAAAACCTGAAATTAAACTCTGACCTTCACATTTGCATGCACACATGAATACATACAAGCATGCACACACAGACACACAGACACACACACACACACACACACAGCACAAAACTATATAAAGTTCAGAGGCATACCACAAACAACTTTTATGTTGTTCTTGCTGTGTTTCTGGCTTTCGGTTCACTGTTGTTTTCTGAATCCCACGTCACATTTTACAGTTTCTCAAATCATCATTCAGAGTATGCACAGGGTGGAGTAAACTTTCTGAATTTCATATACTTTTCTCATTACTACATCAAATTACATATCTTTATTTTATTCTCATGCCACATAATATTGTAGTAGATACAAGTTTCTAGATTCAACATTAAAAACAACTTCCCTTAGAAGGGCTGTTTCAAGTATCTTACCCCTAAAAACGCTGAGACAAACAAGTAAACAAGTGGGGTGAACTTGGTGGAATTTCCTGGAGGCAGAAATGAAGAGAAAGCTGCTTTCCTCAGCCTTCCCTTCTCCAAGCTTGTCATAGAGTTCCACAGTTGCCTCAGGCGTGCTCAAGTTGAACATAAGCCCTGCTATATACAATGAACCAAATCCATCTGCTGTCCCCAGACAAGCAATCCCGCTTTGGTTTATGTTCTTCTCTTAAGACCTCATCTTGACAACCACAAAACTAAACATACAGAGTGACACAGATGACTCTTTTCCAGGGCAAGGCCACGAGGAGTGGTGTCAGACCCTTGAGAAACTACTGAATTAAAATGTTCCAAAGACGAGTTCTGCTAATACCATGGGTCTTCAAATTTACATGATGAATCATGTATCAAATGCCCCTAAATATCCTTGACATAAAGATATATTCATAATCATATAAATATGATCATATCTACCCTACACACACACACATATACACACACACACAGCAAGAGAGCACTGACATTCACAAATTCATCTAAATTTGGGGCCCTTCTACTGCAAACTATCTATTCTACTTGTCTCAGTTAAGGGCCTGTCAGTGCTGTACTTCTCCTAATATGGACTGAGACAAAGTTAGTCTGCATGCTCACAAAGATTCCCAAGGCTAAAGTACAGAAAGCACACATTCAAACATGGATAGGAAAATCACCGGGGACTTATTACTCACAGATCATACTGGCCTGGGTTATAAATCAACTCTATATCCACTTAGTTAATTATGGACCTCATGATATCCATTTCCCAAAACAAAACAAACCACTCTGAGACCAGCAAACAGAACTGAGAATTGACAAATTTCCCATTGCCTAGAACTATATTTTATGGGGCCCTAGACAACTGTGTGCCCACTTAAGCCAACAGATATCCCCAACTCTCTATATGTAAATACAATCAATAATATAGTCGATATGTTAAAACTGTGTCCTGCCCTTTGTTTGATTAGTTAGGAACCTGCTAAGGCTAACACAGATCTCAAATTCTGATGATTCTACTCTAACTCTCTTCCACTGTTCCCATGTGTTCCTAGCTTCTTGAAAGGGCTTTGGTAATAGACTGCTTAAAACTGTGACGTCATCGTCACCACCGCCAACTGTGGTACATACCGTCCTCATCGTTAAGGAATGGAGTTTCCTATACGTTGTGTTAGCCCAGTAGGTTTTGAGACGTGCCCTCATTCTCCCACTGCCCAGTTCCTGAAGAGTAAAAGACTTACTTTCTCCCCAGTGACTTACGGCTGTGTGGCTGTGATGTCAAATATGATCCTTATCAAGTCATCTGTCCTTGGGAATCTTAGTTACACTAAACTGATGGGTCTCGGTGATACCCATCAAACTGACTCGAGGTTGTAAACCCTCTTGTAAACCTTATCTTCTCTCTTAACTCACTATGCAGCTAGCCTTTAACGGTGAAGACATCATTCCATATTGTGTTTTAGATGCTGCAGTGTAGGGGATGCTAGAGTGGTGAGGTGGGAGTGGGTGAGTGGGTAGAGGAGCACCCTCATAGAGGCAAAGGGGAGGAAGGATGGGATGGGAGGTTTGTGAAGGAGAAACCAGGAAGGGGGGTACCATTTGAAATGTAAATGAATAAAATCATTAATTAAAAAAAAAAAAAAAGAACACAGCAGAGAAACTTGAACATGTCTAGAACTCAATTTAAGAATTTTCAAATACGTGAAGCGGGTAAAGATCCTTCCAATCTCAAAATTACACTCTGAATTATTAAAAATAATTAATGAAATCTAAGAAGTAAAGTTATCTGGTCAAAGCAGCAAGCACCATGATAAACAATTGATACCATTTTCTTGCACGGTCACTGGCTAACGCTGGACATTTGCTGTGCAGGTAATGCAATTTCCAGTGCCTTACATATAGTGAAATTCAAAAGGACCTGAGCAGGAAGGTACTAATATTGTTATCCCCACTGCACAGATGAGAAAACTGAGGCACAAGTAGGTTAAATAAATCCCTTGAGGTGAGCAGTGTATTCAAATCTGGTAATAGAGCACCTAAGCTCAGACACTTAACCAATGTTCCTCTGGGATCCTTTGCTGGGAGTTTGCATATATTAACATTCTAAGAACACGAGACTGCTATCCATTCAGAAAGAATGGTGCCCTGGTGCATTAAACAGAGACTTATAACTAGAGCCGACAATAAGAGCTAGTGAGGTGTTCAGCACTACAGACCTCCATGTCAAGGCCCAAGGACATCTGCAGAGGCAGGGTGGAATTTAAGAGGCAGAGGTCAGGGTGGCATCACAAAATGACATCTCATGGACACGACATGGCTCTTGTACTCATGGACTCATCGGAACTATGGCTACCTGCATAAGATGGAGCCCTTCAACACTTCATGATGGTTGAGGGACATCTCATGGGGCCCTTTTCCTCCGTAAAAGACTGTGGGTAGTTAATGGTTCGGGGTGGAGCATGTCCTGTTCTTCAGTGGCTATGCCACTGAATTGTTCCAGTTCCAGTAAATAACATCCTACCTGTGGTCATGCATAAAACGCAAACTCAACTCAATGACCACATGCCAAAGAAACAGCATGAAAGAGGAGGGGACATGAGAGAGGGCACAGGGCATGAAAATGACTTATATGCATGTGTACACATATGAGACGCTGGGAAAAATGATTTTAAAAGCAAGATTGAGAGAGTCTTAAGATTGCTCGGTGTCCCAGATAGTTCCCACTGACAGCTGGGTAAGAAGCAAAGACTGGGGTGTGGCCTGCAATTACAGGACAGTGGACCTGGAAATGAAAAGGCAGTTTGAGCCGTGGACTGAAAGGAAGAGGCGTCTGGAAGGAGATCCTGTAAAGGCAGAACTGAGGACACAGGACAATCACCTGGAGGGAGGTTCTAAGAAGTGAGAAACCTGGGGACAGGACAAAATTAACTCAGAGAGTCCTGGGTGTGGGGACAAAAAGGGAACAGTTTTGAGAGGACAGAAAGACAGACTTTTCAAAACCACACACGGTTCTCAGCAGAAAGATAAAACTTACACACAAAAAAATATTTACCACAAACCAAAGGTGAGTGAATTTGGCTCAGAGTGGACTGAATCAAACGGCATGCACGAAAGGACCTGGAATGCCGCGTCGCATATAATAGGCACTTAATAAATGTTTGTACCAAGTAAAAGAGACAAAGACAAGATGACCTAAGGATTGCTTTCATGAAGAAAGAAAGGCACCTAAGGGAGTGGTGCTCAATAAATATTATTTTTTGCTCTGTGTACAGTGAGAAGCCTGGGGAGTTGTAAGAGATTATCTGATAGATTTCCAAAGAACTCTTAGCCTCTGATTTCAATTCTCACAAACTCCTTGGGAGGCTGTGGAATTTCTCACTGGGGACTTAAAGAACACAGTATTATTAGAAGAGTCACTTGGAGAGAGTGGTTTAAATGAGATGCATTGAGAATGTGAGGCTGGACCAAATGGCCTCTGGCCCTTCTTATTTCTAACTTCCCAGGAATCTCCTCTAAGGTTGACACTTACACTCCCCACCCCCACCCCACCCACGGAACAGAACTGAACTGGATAGCCTAGCAACATTGTTATCCTGCAAAATGAAGATGGCTGATTGATCTGGAAACCTTCCAGAAGGGCTTGGTTAAATTGTAGGCTATTTATTTGATCAAGAAATAAAGAGCTGAGAGCCTCCTTTCTAACATGTATGCAGAAATCGGGACAAAAATGCTTCAGAGGTTATCTGTTCAGAATTCACCGTCACAGAAGTCAAGCAGTACTCATTTATTTTTTTGAGAAAATATATGATTAACCATAGTTAACAATGAATTCAAATGCTAGGCACTGGCTCTGCCCCTCAAAGATTGAGAGCATTTAATATTATGTATTGCTGCCATTTGGACTAAATTGTTTTTTTTTTAATGTACACAATATTACAAATTTAATTTGAGCTGTTTGAATCAGTCTGTAAAAAAGATTTGATTATACCTGAGTGTTCTGGCCCCAGCTTTTCTGTATTTCAGTAATCTTGGCGGTAATTGGCTGATTAGGCCTCTCACACTCCATCTCTGCCTCAGTTTCCATGGTAATGTTACAGGAGCTATTATAGATGAGAACTTCATCTCTTTCCACTTTAGGGCTGAAACAAGAGGGGAGGTTAAATGGGGTGTCATCAATCTTAATGAAATGCAATTATTTTTACTCTTATTAATCATTGCAAGCCATTAGCTTGTGGCAACTACAGGCCACCATTTGTCAAATTTTGCAAATTTCTGTAATTTTGTTTCCATTCTTTTATTGTTTATTTGTTTTTCCTTTATCTGCTTCACCCAGGGATGGAAACACACACAGTTAAATATCCTTCGCTCAGGCCTTTTCCTTGTTTCCAAAGTAGGTACAGGAGCAGCCGCTCCTCAAGCCCCACCCAAGAAGCAGCTCCCAGACAGCACTTTTGGTTCTAAAACTGGAAGTAAAACCTGAGGTTACTTCCTTTATTTTATTTAGAGTTTTTTTTTTTTTCTTAGCCCTGTACCTCTTCCTGATCTTATTCACACTTAGTGTTGGGGGGGGACTGAATTGCCTGAATCCCCCCAGGGCAGATGGAGAAATTGGAAAACCCTCACAACTGGCTAACTGGTCCCTAATTCCAACTGTGAAAAAATGAGCTAATTTAGACTTTCAATTCCCTCTCCCCAGCTGATGGCAATGAGGCTCTGTTGCTAGCAGTAGAACATTAAGTTAGTAAATTAATTAAACTTACTTAACAGCCCAGACTAAGGAGATTCGATATATGTACCAGTTATATCCCAGACATTCACTTTTAAAAGTCCTTTTGCTTTAAGGAGAGAAGGTGGACTGGGTTTCAAATGAAAAACAGCAGCACACCGGTGGTTAGAGAGAGCCTAAAAATATGCAGTCAGAGGAGGCGAAAGTCTGGATATTAAAGAGTAGTGTCCCCAACAGGTGTGATATTTATTCAGGAATAATCCTGGCTTTAGGCATTGTTACAACTAACTCAAAGATTATTAGTAATAATAACGCGTGCTGTTTCCCACGTTCCTACAATTTTATATGCAAGGTCTCGTTTCAGCCTGTAAATTAGGTGGAAGTAGGAAGTAGGTAACCCAAAGAGATCACGGAGATTTGCATAAAGCCAAATACAAATTTATTCACTGTCAAGATCGGAACTTGGGTAGCACACGGTCCTAAGCTGGGCCCTCAGATGTGCAGGTTTAACTGAGTATCAGCAAAGAAGGTAGCAGATCCCACGGGAAGCTCAGACGGAGCAGCAGGAAGGGCAAAGGTCACCGACACAGAGACTATAAATCATGTCAAGCTGTAGCATCTTTCTTGAAATCAATGTCAAAATGGTTTCTCAGACAATTTGCTAGAAATAATGACTATATTTACTATCCCGCCTCAGCACTTCATCTTCGTTTCCTCGTGTTAAAATGTCCTCAGCTGTATCCAGCAAAGACATGACTCTATAACCACCATGTTCTAGACCTAAGGAGCATCAGCAGCATTTTAACTTCACACTACCCAGAGCTAACCCAGAGCTAACCCAGAGCTAACCCAGAGCTAACCCAGAGCTAAAGCTGGACACCGAGGCTCTGTTCTCTTTTAATTAGACACTTACTGCCCATGGCACCTTGTTCTTTTGTTTGCCTGGTGTTTACCTGAAGATGCCAAGAATCTCAAAGGCTCAGCACTCCAAAGTGTGGAGGTTTCACTGTACTGTATATATTCAATAGAGGCTTGGGGCAGCATCAGAATACAAAGGGCAGGTGTGGAAGCTGCTGAGTTATAGTGGGATACCCGTAAAAATCCTTATGACACATAAGATAGCACTCACCAAACTTTGCTTTCACTTCCCTTTTATAAAAATAGTTACTAATAATCTAGCACCTGTCTTTGCAGAGGTGGTAGAGAATTTAATACAATAATGCATATAAAATGATTAGAATGGAACATAGTATACAATAAGTGCTCAATAAATCCAAAGCTTGTTCCAGTTTGGGTAGCAGTGGTGTGAGTCGTGTTAGTGTAGAGATGTCAGAATCCATGTTCAACACTAAATACTTCGCCTCATTTGAGCCCATAGTTAGAATACAATTTAAATCAGGTGCCATCGTCTACCTAGTTAAACTGTAATCCTGAAGGCAAATGGAGCCCTGGGATAAATAGATTGTGTTCGATCCTGAAATGCCAATCATGCTGTAGGATTCAGAGAAGTAGAATAGCTTCAGTTCTAAAATAACAAAAATTAAACCTGGTCAAAAGCCTATGTCTAGGGAGGCCCTAGGTCTTAGTGGAGAACAGACTGCTATTTCGAAAATGGTTCAGTTGTCCAACTACCTTCTAAATATTTCTTTGTAGATTGGTTTGTGCTACTCTCAACAATGGCCAGAGAAGCTTCCTTTTGCAAAGAGTAGTGAGTGGTTAATTCAGAGATTCATAACTGGTCAAAGCACTGAGAATGAATAGGTACTCAGCTATAGGTGGGTCATTTGTACCAACAACGCTCCACCCAAGGTTTAGGGAACATCTCAGAAGAGGGGCTGGGAAAGACGGAGTTTATTTAAGAACCAAAGGGTAAGGAAGAGAGCTGTGGAATGCTTTCTTCTGTACTTGACATAGACACTACACATAAGAACTTATGGGAAATGTGGCTATGCACACAAGATAGAGCCAGTTCACTTTCCAGCAGGGTTAGGGGAAGGGCTCCTAGGGCCCCACCCCCAGCTGAGCAGAGATGGGCAGTTGCTCACTGCAGAAAGTGTGGCTGTAGGTGAACTGCCTATATTTCTATGGTGGCCCCACACCTCTGCTTGTACAGTCCTCACGAACTGGACATAGGTGATTTATTTATTTTTAAAAGGAAAAAGAGTGCATGAGTTTGGGACAGAGATGTATTAAGCGTGTTCCTGGGGAAGCTGTAGGGCATGAGCTGGAGTAGATTTGACCAGAACACACTGTTCACGTTTATGAAGTTTCTGAAGAATAAATTTTAAATTATAAAAAACAAAGAGAGAAAACTAAAATGCTGTGTGATGGCTGAAAGTATGAAAATAAAAACAAATGCAGAACCAAGATGAATTCTCCAAATAGTTGACTTCAAAGCAATTTGCGGCAGGGCAATCCACAGTGGGTGAGGCTTAGCAACCAAAAGTTGTTTTCTCCTTCTTTGCTTCCATTTACTTTTCTGCTGCTGGGTTGGGGGAGATTCTTAGACTAGTTTATGAAGGGCTCATTCTGAGTTTACATCATAAATCACTGATGAGCCCATGTGAAAGAAATGAGGTTGGTCTATTGCACAAACTGCATTCCATGTTAGTTGGCTCCCAGACAGCTACTTTTAATTCTGAAGGCTCACAACCCATCTGATTAATAATTCCTCCCACAATTTTGTCAGGGATAATGTCAAGCTGAGATGTCTAAACTCCCATAATTCTCCATTTTTCCCACAATTAATTAGGAAAATATTTGCCCACCATCCCTCTCTGTCATTGGCCTCTACAGCAAAAATTTGAGTAAGTGATACAAGGCGCCCTGCTGGCCTGTTCTCAACATAATATCTTCATTATCTAGGTTCTTCTGTTCTAGAAGGTTAACCCCTTCCTGGTGTTTCATACTTTTTTTTAACCTGTCTCTGATTGCCTAAGTAGAAATATGTGTCATTTAAAAGCTATTAGTAAAACTGGCAGGGAAGCCATAATATCTGAAATAGACGTTCAAGGCAAGCAGATCAGAAGGCCATCCAGTGCTACAAAGTGAGCTCCTGTATCAAAATAAACAAACAAACAAACAAAAAATCTAGGTTTACACTTACAAAATTTCAAAGTTTTCAAAACACTATTATTCTGTTTACTTTTACAGGAATGTTACGAATGAGGAGATAAGAGTTGATTAGATTTGAAAAGAAATTGAAATATCTAAATAAACTGAGGTATCAATAAATGCATAGATAGTGATATGATTACAAATACAGAAGCAAATGCATGAATATTTAAGAGAATGTGGTGAAAATGTTTCATTCAAACACTGGTAATAATTGTTCTGGGACCTAAGATTCTAGACTCTCAATCTATGGCTCCTTCAGTGGACGCCATCATATTCTGATGAAAACAGGCGATAAAGCTCTGTGCTCTTTGCATGAGTCATAAAAGCTCTGCAGGAATTCTCCTTTCCCACTTCAGCAGAATTTGTTTTGCATAGCTCTGGCTTTCCTTCCCTCCAAGGCTTTTATCATAGATGCTGACTGACAGACAACATTATATGAAGTGTGCACGGTGAGCCAAGAGCCTCTGGTTCCACTCCCAATACTGCCCTGATTTCACTGTAGGCTTTGAAAAGGGACTTCATCTTGACTTAATAAAGAGTACTTCAAGAACTTCTCATACCCCTAGAGAGCTCTCCTTTCCTTCCTGGGATCCCTGTTTTTTCACACTGCTCCTGCTTAGCTGACCTTCAAGAAGGTCATAAAAATCTATGGTGATTTTGTTCTTGCTGCCTTCATTACCTGGATTTAAATAGTGATACCTTCTCTTTTTAGAAATGTCCATCTAAACATGATGTCAAAAGAGTTTGGGAATTTGTACGTGTATAGTACTCATAGCCCATGACTTCAATGGCTGCTGTTTTATTTTACCCTCTTAAGGTTGTTGACTTTTGCGTTCTATCACCAGCAAGTCATCCACTAGATCTGGGACAACACCTACACCATAGCTGTATTTGCTAAAAGATGAATGGCAGGTGGTGGTTGGGGAGGGAAGGGGATGGGTAGATGGATGGATGCATAGAGCACAGTTTTGCCACAGATACATCTGTCTGCCCGTGCCAAATGACATAAAGCCCAATATTAGTTCAATCAAGGAGATACAGCATCATCTAATAGAAGTGGGTCCTGTAAAAAGGCCCTGGAAAATAGTATTCTAGATTCACAAACAGAACCTTTCAGGAAGTGGACAAGCTGTATGCTGCAGGATTTCCTTTATGCCGTTTGCAGAATTTATTGTGTGTCTTCTAATTGTGAAATCAGCACATGTTCCACAGAAAAATACATAAAAACAAAATGAAAAAGGAAATACCATCAACCACCTAGCCACCCAGAGGCACAATGCGGATCTTTCTGAAGGCATCCTTCCAGCTTTGCTTTTCCAATCAGCTGAGTACAAACACACTGCATACAACAGAAGGAGTCAACTACAGCCCTGCTTTGGGGTCTGTGATTTTGGAGCATTTTTTTTTTAAAGCATTTCCTACTAAACACTCTACAGCATGGTTTTAAGTTTTTTCGTGTCCTGCCTTTTGGATGTATTATTAAACCTTTTTCAAATATTAGCTTCAAAGCATATCACTGTTTGTACACATCACACACTGCTATCTTCTTTCTTAAAATGAAGTCCTAGAAGCAAAATTTCTGGGACATAGAGTAGGTAGACTGGAATAACGATTTATCAAACTGTATTCCAAAGATTGTACCTGCCTCCTGCTAGCCACTGAGAGTCCTGTGTTTCTCCCTTTCATCCTCAACATGAAATGTAAACTGTGTTTAAGTCAAGAAGCTCTGAATTCTAGCTCAGTAACTCACATCCACTTTGGCATGCTGCAATACCAGAATGATAAGATGCTCAGTTTGCTGAAAACATACTGATGGGTAAGGGGACACCTTGTAATGGCATCTGAGAAACAGCCACTTCAACCACCTCTGACCGTGAGGAGGAAGAACATGGAAGAACCCATTTAGGATGTCCAAATAAACTCCCCTGACTCGATGGAACAGGATCTGTTGACATGGTGAGTTCTGAGACCTTGCTTCATCCCAGTATACCCTCCAGGTCCTCATTTCCCATGATACCTTTCCAAGGCATATCATACCCTACAGGGCAGCAGCGATTGAGGAAGTGCTTCTTTTCCTCTGGCTACTCACAAATCTCTGATGGCAACTTCCTACCAAGACAGATCGCTCAGGCCATCACAAAGTCAGACAGCCATGGAAAGGACCAGTTATTTCCTCTACCACAGGCAACTGGTCTTGTTTGGTTTTATATCTTAATCAGGAAATTGGTCTTCATTAAAAAGTCAGTTGTGGCTGTTCTATCCAAATGAGCAATAAAGACAAAAGGTGGTGGTCGGTGCTGAGATATCAGCCCACTTAGAAACTGAACTGCCAGCAGGAATTAAAGCCATGGGAAGTTACCAATATGACCACCTTTTAAAAATTGTCTTACAAAACAAGTTGGATCTGGAAAGTCACAATATTACTTGTTAGATTTTTTTTCTTCTTAAAAACTCAGAGTCCCTATGAGTTTATGGCATCTAAACCCCAGATCTACAGTAATTCTAGGGCATAACCCCCCTCCCCTTTGTTTGAATAAACATTGTGCAATCTGCTGGATTTCTCTGTGATTTTTTTTTTCATACTTGTGAATCTGTTTGGAAAGAAAAGAAAAAAGGGAAGCGAGGGGAAGGCTTCTGTTTTTCATAATGTCTAATCTTTCTCCCCATTGGCATTCACCAGATGTTGCTTTGGATCGGAAGATAAATATTAAAATCTAAGCAAGAACAAAGTGAGCTGTTTACTGGGCATATTTTTCAGATCTTCTCTTGAACACTTGAAAAAGACAGCGATGCTTTGATATGTAGGCTGGCTGGACTCCATGGTGGAACAGCCCCTCTGAAAGAGTTGGAGGCCCGTAGGCCATAACCACCCTGCCTGTGCTTTCTGACATCTCTGTGGAGCCCAGTGGCCTTGTGCTAGTAGGAAAGTCAAAGAGGACTGGAAAGATGGAGCTACCTGAGGAAGAGGCCTGAGAATGATGGGAAGACTGGCTCTGCCCACTGATCTGGTACTAAGAGGCACTGGGAACTTTCTTCACAAAGGTAGACATAAGTCCAGGATCCAGGCAGTCTCTCCATCCACATGGAGACAGTCACATCACATTGCAAGTACGTGGGGCTACTGACTTCACAGCTGTCTTCTGCATGCCTCAGGTCACATAGGAAAGCCAACGACACTGGAAAAGTCATCATGAGTTTAGATAAACCTGTGGAAAGAACTCAAAAGTCTTGTGTCATTTCAGGAATGATGTTTTCCTTGACCAAGGAAAATGAAATTATTAGTTCATTTTTCCAAAAAGAATTATGACCAGCCAACGTGGAATACTGTCTCAAAATAAAGTAGGGGGTACTCTTTTATGAATGACACCTGAGATTATCTGTCCTTCACATATATGGAAACACATTCACTTGCACGCACACCCATATAAATATATACACATATTCATTAAAGTATTAGATTTATACATATTATAAGGAAGATGAATATAAGAAATGGTTTTAAGCATAAATAACCCTCATAAATAAAATGCATGTGACTATTCAGACAGCAAGAGACTGAAACAGCTATAATACTTCTGATTTATCTGTTGCTCTAGACTCATTTCCTTCCTCATCCTCAGACATAACCACTTGGCATTTTTTTAAAAAATGTGAGGTGCTGGAGAAAGGGCACTAGCTCTTCTCCCAGAGGACCTGGGTTTGGTTCCCAGAACCAGCAGATAGCTCACGACCACCTATAACTACAGACATCCTCTCATGGCCTTTACCAGGCACATACATAGTGCACAGACAAATATGAAGGGAAGACTCACATACATACAAAATAAAAACTATTCTTAAATTTATTAACCAGATTTATATTTCTAAACAAGAGGCTACCAACTTATATGTTTGAACATTAATAAACATTACATAGGACAAAATATTCGTGACTCTGTTCTTTCTATGTAATGTACAATCCTTAAGTTTTCTGCATGATGTCACTGCAGGCAGCTGCTGTGTTACGCGTCCCTTCTGTGCACTGTCTGCCATGACTGTAATGAGTCCTTGGCTTCCCCAGTGGATTTTTGGATATTTTCAAATATTTGTTGCCACAGATATCAGCAGAGTTTCTCCAGGATGAATGTCCATGAAGAAAAAGGCTTGCAGGTGTAAGTTCAACTTTAAGAGAAACTACTACCTTGTTTTCCATGACATGTTTGTATTCCTACTGTCTATATTGTGTTCTTACTCAACAACTCCATGGAGTTGTTGAAATTATCAGACCTTGATTCACCTTGTGGTGAAGAACACAGTGTCACACCGTGGCTTTAACAGACATTTATTTTTAATCTTGACTTTTTAGATTGAATTTCCATTTTTATCATTACATATTAAATTGAGAAATGTTATGTTTAATTTTAATTCATGACTCTGTGAAGTTTCTGCTCTTGCCTTGTGGCTATTTTTCTACATGGAGTATTTATCTTTTTCTTATTTATCTGTTATGCTGAGGTCCTCTGGAGGTTACTATTACTTCTTCCAAGTTGCTGGCTAGGCTTCTCACTCTTTATGAAACTCCTAGGTTAACAGAATTTCTCTATGTATTATAGTGACTAGTAATATTTCACAAAGTGGAAAGCAAGTATTTGTCCCATTCTCTCTAGGACAAGGAAGAGACATAAAAGCAACAATAAGGCAAGCATGATCCTAGCATCCAAGAGAAAGAGACGTATCCAGTAGATCTGTGAGTATGAGTCCAGCCTGGTCTACATAGCGAGTTGGTTTCAAGCCAACCAGAGCTACATAGTCAAACTCTAGCTCCAACAAAAGAACAAAAATAATACAAAGTGTCAGTAACTTTTAATGGGAAGAAGAACAGATGTCTGGTGAGACATTTCAACAGGAACTGTCTGAAAATCCTCAAGTGAACAGGAGAGGAAAAGGGGCTCTAGCCTGCTCCAAGTCTGCGGCTAGCCTGTCCTCACAGGTACACAACAAATATCATCTGTATCTTTGGGCATGAATCCATGACTGTTACCTCAACCCAGCACTGCCAGCCAGGAGTTCACAAGGTAAGCACATGCAACAAGACTTGTACTAATGCTATCATACTTGAATGCTATTATGGCTGCTTTTGCATTCCAAAGCACCTGATACCTAGGACATTCTCTGGGAATGTTTTCAATGAATAATTGCAGGGAAAAAAAAAAATAAACAGCTGAAGGTAGGGCTCTCTTGTGGGTAGACAAAAACATGAGAACTTTCTAGCTCCTGAGCCCCAAGGCAAATAAAAACAGGCTCAACACCTATAAAATAATGAATTCATTATAGATGATTAAGTGGATGCAAATTGACAGGGTGGATTATGTAAAAGCACCCAAGGCCAGGGATCAAAATCCATGGGTTTTATTCAAAGTTCCGATACTAAATAGCTCTGTGACCTTAATCGCTTTAGCTCTTCATGCCTCATGGAAAAGTTAAAGTTTCCATGAAAAAGTCATTTGGTATAATCCGAGGAAATGAAAAAAAAAAATCCTGAAGATCAAAGATCTTGAACATTTTTAAACAAAAATGAAATATGAATTTTATCTAACTGGATGTTTTAGCACCCACTGTATAGAAAAATATTCCTTTGCTAGAAGTGTAATCTGAGGGGGGGGGCTAAAGATAGTTGACCCCAAAAGCAGCCAAGGAACTTTTCTCTTCTCCATCTTTAATTCCTCATTCTTCCCTAAAAGGGAAACACATTAGTCCATGGCATCGGAACAAGCAGACTGTAATTAGGAAAACTCGAATCTTAAGACATTTATCTACAATCTGGGGCAGGAACCATCCCTCTATCATGCAAAATCAAACTGAAACTATTCCAAACCAAGGGTCAGAATTCAAAGCAACCTTGTTAAACTGGAGAAGTTAAGGGAAAACAAACAAACAAAAGACCAAAGGAGATGAGCGCAGTGAACTGTGGAAGGAAAAAGAAGCCATATAAACAGGAAGAAGGTCGGGGTGTGTGCAGTCATTTTAGAAAGACAGACGCATACTTGGCATATGCATAGACATTCACACCAAATGCATACACATGCTACATGCATGTATAAAAACAAACAATATACTGGGCGGTAGAAGTGCATGCCTTTAATTCCAGCACTTGAAAGGCAGAGACAGGCAGAACTCTACAAGTTTGAGGCCAGCCTGGTCTACACAGCAGTTCTAAGACATAAAAGGCTACACAGAGAAACTCTGCCACAAAATCAAACCAAACAATATAAAGAAGCAATGCACACACACAAATGCATGCATACATACTACAGTTGTGCGCTTAAGTAAATACACACATAGGCACACACTTTGTATACATGAGAAAATATTAATGTGGTGTAGAAATTTTCTCTGAGATAAAATATTTCATCCTGAAGGATGGGTTCATTAACTCAGGAAGTAAAGAATTCAACTTAGGAAGTTCCTGAAACTGACTAGATTTACTAGGTCCCTCTTTCCCTGAGCATACTTAAATAGTCTATGACACACTTCTAAATACGCTGAGCTCCCTGAAAGAGGTATATCAGCTATGCAGCATGGAAGAAGCAGGGGAGACCAGCTGAGCTGCCTGAAGAGACCCAGCTCCTGTAAGTAACCCTTTGCCCATACTACTGTGAGTAACCCCAATAAAACTATTTCGTTCACCAAACTCAACTTTGACAGTAACCTTACTTTGGTGTGTTATAAACTCCAGAACTGGGGTTCATGTCTCCCTAGCAACAGTGTCACACAACACATGCACATGTACCACAAACATGCATGCATACCACATGTTTGCACAGAGAGAGAGAAAGAGAGAAAGAGGAGGGGAAAGTGTTTAGCAGGAAAATCATAAACCAGAAAGCAGCACTATTGTTAATAACAAATCTAGGACCAAACTATAGGCAAACATCTGTGAAGCTCCTCAACATGTCTAGAACTTGCTTAATAAACTACCTGGTTTTGAGCTTTAAATTAGGCAACTATGTAGGAAATCAGGGGAAAAAATATCAAAATGTTTCTGTAGAAAGTTTCAGCTAACATGAGTCCTGAGAATCGACACATCTAACAGATTCCCAGGCAATACTGCAAAGGTAACTCCAGGGCACAGGCATACTATGCTGGTGTAAGTGAGGAGCATGCTTCCCAAAGGCCACTGGCGAACCAACACTGAGACAATTCAGGAGGGCAGTACTAGCAATACAGATGAATCCTCTGCGAATGTCATCTGGAATACTGGTGTGAGAATTGCTGTTGATTCTCTTCTAACAACATCTCTGGACTAAACAGATTCCCCATGCTGCCGGTTATATGCAATCCTATCCAGCAGGAGAATGACTAGTGATTTTTAACAGTTTCTCATGCGCAGCCTCTTAACCATTACACGAGTACTTTCACAGGAAGAATGAGAACACAGTCCGACATGGAGCATTTCATTTAGTTTTAGAAGGTTCAAAGAATCCCCAAACCTCCACCTGGGTCTCACATAAGGAACCTAGAGTAGACCCTCACAAGACCATAAGAATAAGCGTATTTTCAAAGGCTGTTTTAATGAAAGAGAAATATGTGCTTGTGCTATTGATAAGTCTTTGGTGACACCTTGTGGCCATGGCAAGAATTACAGCTCTTAATTCCAGTGTTGCTCCTTTCAAAACTCAAATAGCTAATTCTCTGTTTCTAATCCTTAATCAAATCCTTTACAATATTCTAATTTAATTTCTCCCATATGGGTTTTCAAACCTACAACAACAAAATTTACCTGAGACTAAACACTTCATTTTTCCCTTTGTACTTCTGGTTGACAGTGTTTTAAAATAATACTAAGTTGTTTTAAAGTGTCTTAATTCATGCGATATATATGAGAAAGTTTTTAAAAACCTCTGTTCACCTAGACCTGATCCTCAGGGTCATGCCTAGCACTGCAAAAGAACACCTACTGCGGCCTTCCCTCCCCACTGTCTACACCTCTTGTAGACCCCACAGACCTCCCACGGCCCCGGCTGCTCTTCTACTTCCAACTCAGGACACCCTATGCTCAACTACAGATGCAAGTATCACCAAGAAAATACAGAAGATGAGAGAGAAAATCTTAGGCATTAGAGATACAATTGAAGAAATGGATACATTGATAAAGAAAAACGTTAAATCTAAAATGTTCTAACATGAAAAATCCAGGAAATCTGGGACACTATGAAGAGATCAAACCTAAGAAAAATGAGAATAATAATAGAAGATTCCCATTTCAAAGGCCCAGAAAATATTTTCAACAAAATCAGAGAAAAATTTCCTAACCTGCTTATAAAGGGAGAAAAAGATTATAGAACACCAAACAGATTGGACCAGAAAAGAAACTCCTCTCACCACATAATTATCAAAGAACATTACGAACAAAGAAAGAATATTTAAAGCTGCAAGTGAAAAATACCACATAACATATAAAAACAAAATTATTTTAATTACATCTGACTTCTCAATAGAGATACTAAAACCCAGAACAGCCTAGAGAGATGTGCTGCAGACTCTAAGAGACCACAGATACAAGCCCAGACTACTATACCCAGCAAAACTTTCAATCATCATAGATGGAGAAATGAGATATTTCATGATAAAAATCAAAAATAAACTATCTACAAATTCAGTCTAAATGAAGGTACTAGAAGAAAACTTCCAACCCAAGGATGTTAACTATACCCATAAAAACATAGGAAACAAATAATTTCACACCAGCAAAACCAAAAGAAGGGAAGAATACATGCAGGTGTGCACACGCACACACATCATCATCATCACTACCAAAATGATAGGGAGTAAAAGTCACTGGTATTGATATTTCATAATATCAATGGTCTTAATTCCCCAATTTAAAAAAAAACTAACAGAATGGATGTGAAAACAGGATCCATCCTTCTGCTGTGTACAAGAAACACACCTCAACACCAAAGATAGACATTATTTCAGGGTAAATGGTTGGAAAATAACATCCCAAGCAAATGGACACAAGAGGCAAGCTGTGTATAGCCATTTTAATTTTAATATTTAACAAATTAAACTTCATACCAAATTAAACAAAGGAGATGGGAGAAAACATTACATCCACCAAAATGACATTCCAATTCTAAACATCTATTCCTCAAACACAAGGGCACCCAGGTTTGTAAAACAAACAAACAAACAAACGAGCAAACAAACACTACTTATCCTCACACACTGATACTGGAAGAATTCGTTACCCCATTCTCACCAATAGTCATTGAGGCAAAAACTAAACAAGAGAGAGAGAGAGAGAGATAGGTAGATAGAGAGACAGACAGACAGACAGACAGACAGACAGACTGGAAATAACAGACATTATAAATCAAATATATCTAACATATATTTACAAAACATTTCAGCCAAACACAAAAGAATACACCTTCTTTTCAGCACTTCATGAGAATTTCTCCAATATTGACCACATGTTCAGATACAATGTCTCAACAGAGACAAGAAACTTGAAATAATTCTCTACATTCTGTCCAACTGCCATGGATTAAACCTGGATATCAACAAGAGAAACAACATAACATGTACAAACTCTTGGAAATTGAACAACTCTTTGCTGAATGAAAAGAGTCAAGGAGGAAAAAAATTAAAGACTTCCTAAAATTCAATAAAAATTAATACAAAATGTACCCAAATTTATAGAGCACAATGAAACTGTCCTAAGAAGAAAGTTCATAACACTAAGTGCCTTCATAAAGAAATTGGAGAGATCTCACACTAGCAACTTAACAGTATCTGAAAGCTTTAGAACAAAAAGAAGCAAACACACCCAGAGGAGTAGGTGGCAGGAAATAATCAAACTCAGGGATGAAATCAATAAAATAGAAACAAAGAGAATACAAAAAAAAAAAAAATCAATGAATGAACAAGTTGATTCCTTGAGAAAAATCAACAAGATAGACTTTTATCCAAACTAAGACAGTGTGAAGAGAACATCCAAATTAACAAAATAAGAAATGAAAGGAGGGGCAATAACAACAGACCCTGAGGTGATAGAAAGAATCATAAGGACATATTTTTAAAACCTGTACTCTATCAAATTGAAAAATGTAAAAGAAATGGGTAATTTTCTTGATAGATACCACCTACCAAAGTTAAATGAGATCAGATAAATAAGTTAAATACATCAATAACCCCTACTGATATAGAAGCAGTCATTAAAAGTCTCCACTCAGCCACTGAAAAAGCCAAGAGCCAGATGATTTTAGAGTAGTCTTCTACTGGACTTTCAAAGAAGAGTTGATGCCAGTACTACTCAAATTTTTTTCACAAAAATGAAACAGAAGGAACATTGCCAAATGTATTTGATGAGTCCATAGTTACCCTGATAACCAAGTAAAAGAGAATTATACACCAATTTCCCTTATAAATATAGATGGAAACAATACTCAGTAAAATTCTTTCAAACTGAATCTAAGAACACATAAAAAAAATCATCTACTATGATCTAGTAGGCTTTATCCCAGAGATGTAGGGATGGTCCAACATATGAAAATCATTCATTGTAATCCACCACATAAATAAACTGAAAGAATAAAAACACATGACCATCTCAATAGATGATTCTTTGTCATATGCACACACACACCAAAAAAACCCAACTTTGACAAAATCCAATATCCCTTCATGATAAAAGTCCTGGAGAGATTAGGGATTCAAGGAACATACCTAAACATAAAAGCAAATTACAGCAGGCCTTATAGCCAACATCAAATTAAATGGAAAGAAACTCAAGGTAATGCCACTATGATCAGAAATAATGTAAAATTGTCCTCTCTTTCCATATCTATTCAATATAGTATTTGAAGTTTTAGCTAGAGCAATAAAGCAACTAAAGGAAATTAAAGTGATACAAATTAGAAAGGAAGAAGCCAAAGTGTTGCTATTTGCAGATGATATGATAATATCACATAAGTAACCCCAAAAATTCTACCAGGAAACTCCTACAGTTGATAAACACTTTCAACAAGGTGATTGGATATAAGATTAACTCAAAACCAGTATACTTCTATACACCAACAACAAACAAACTAAGAAAGAAATCTGGGAAACAACACCCCTCACAATAGGCCCAAATAATATAAAGTATCTTGGGATAACTCTAACCAAGTGGTTCGAAGACTTGTATGATAAAAACTTCAAGTCTTTGAAGAAAGAAATTGAGGAAGATATCAGAAGATGGGAAGATCTCCTATATTCATGAATCAATAGAACTGATATAATAATAATTTTAATGGCCATTCTACCAAAAGCAATCTACCGATTCAACACAATGCTCATCCAAAAACCCAATACGATTCTTTACAAACCTTAAAAGTACAATTGTTAACTTCACATGGAAAACAAAAATTCCACAATAGCTAAAATAATCCTGAACAATTAAAGAACTGCTGAATGTAGCACCATCCTGATTTCAAGTTGTACTACAGAGCTACAGTGATAAAAACTGCATGGCAATGACATAAAAGCAGACACATTGATTAACAGAATAAAACTGAAGACCCAGATATAAGTCCACACATCTATAGACTAGACACCTGGGGTCTTTTTTTATTAAGAAGCCAGAACTACACACTTTGGGGGGCAAGGGAAGACAGCTTATTCAGCAAATGGTGCAGATCAAACTGGATGGCTGCATGTAGAAAAGTGTTAATACATCTGTTATTTACCACCCTAAACAACATTCAAGCCCAAGTGGATCAAAAGCCTCAACATAAAACCTGATACACTAAACTTGATAGAATAGAAAGTGGGCAAGAGCCTTGAACACATTGGCACAGGAGATGACTTTCTGAACAGCATACTGATAGCTCAGGCACTAAAATCAACAATTAATAAACAGGACCTCATGAAACTGAAAAGTTTCTGAAAAGGTTTTTTTTTTTTTTTTTTTTTTTTTTACCAACTCTATATCTGATAAAAGGCTACAATCAAATATCTATAAACTAGATATCAAAAAAACCAAAATAATGCAATTTTAAAATGGTGATACAGATATAATCAGAGAGTTCTCAATCAAGGAATCTTTGATAGTCAAAAACACTTAAAGAAATGTTCAACATCCTTAGCCAGCAGGGAAATGCAAATCAAAACTACTTTGAGATTCCATCTTACACCTGTCAAATGGCTAAGATCAAAAATACAAGTGGTAGCTTACACTGGCAAGGATGTGGAACAGGGGAACACTCCTGCATTGCTGGTGGGAGTAGAAACTTGTACTGCCACTATGGAAATCCATGTGGCAGTTCTTCAGAAAATTGGGAAATGATCTACCTCAAGACCCAGCTATACTATACCCGAGGGATGCTCTATCCTAGCACAAGGACACTTGCTCAACTATGTTTACTGGGGCTTTCTTCATAACAGCCAGAAACTGAAAACAATCTAGACATCACTCAACTAAAGAATAGATAATGTGATACATTTATACAATGGAGTATTCCTCAGCTGTTAAAAAATATAATATCATAAAATTTAAAAGCAAATGGTTGCATCTAAAAAAAAAATTATCGTGAGTGGGGTGATCCAGACACAGAAATAGAAATGTGGTATATGTTCACTTATAAGTGAATATTAACTGTTAAGTAAATGACAATCAATCAACAATCCATAGACCCAGAGAGATTAGGTAAAAAGGAAGCTCTAGAGAGGATTCATTGATCCCCCTGGGAAGGGGAAATAGAATAGATTTTGGGTAGACTGAAACAAGAGGAGACAGGAACAGGAGGGTTCAAGTTGGGGAAAGTGATGGAGGGAGAGAATATGGAAAGACACAACTAGAATGAGGGATACATTTGGGGGTGGTGTGGATACTAGTGCAGTGGAAACTTCTTGGCATCTATGAGGATGACCCTAGTGAGGACTCTTAGTAATGGAGGACAGGAAGTCTGAACTGATCATCTTTTGTAGCCAAGCAAGGCTTCCAGTGGTGGGTCAGGGTTTCATTTGTTTGAGTTGCTGGGCAAGAAGGTCCTGTGGAAATCCCCAAATAACCCAGGCTGATGCTAGAGCAAAACGTGACAGTGGAGGTCCATTGCCAAGGACAACATCCACATAGCTCACTGAATATAAGAAAAGTCGAGCCTGTATGGAGCCTTCACCACTACATTCTAGTTCCTTTGATATTGGAAGGTACTCTGTAGGTTATGGAAGGAGAAACCTGGACACCAACCCAGCAACAAAACCCTTGACCTACACTCTGTCCTGCCTACAGCACGTGCTGAGGCAATAGTGTTTGTAGAAAATGTGCGAGTGACCAACCAATGTCTGGTTCAACTTGAAACCCAAGTAACAAGAGGCAACCCATGCCCAACACTTCCTATATAGCCAGGAACCAGACACTGGCTAGCCCAGAGACCTAGGGTAGACCAAACATGACTGGCCAAAAAAAAAAAAAAAAAAAAATCAATGAAATGATTCCTAATGATATTCTTTTTGTCTATGTGTGTGTGTTATATGCATGTATAAGGTGTACATGGTTGAGTATGGGAGGATTTACAAGTGTGTAGGGTGATACTCTTGTCTAGGTGTGTGCATGTGGAGTCCAGAACTTGGCTTCAAGTGTCTTCTCCATCTCTCTTCACCTTATTTTGAGACAGATTTATTGAACCCAGAGTTCACCTTTCAGCTAGAGTGCCTACCCAGCAAGTTCTGGGCATTTGCCTGTCTCTGCAGCTGCATCCACTCCTGGGTTATAGTCACGTACCATTATAATAAGCATTAACATTGGTGCAGAGTTTCTGAACTCAAGTCATCATTCTAACAAAGCCAGCCATTTACCCACTGAGCCACCTCCTCAGGCCCCAGGGTCTACCATCTTTGCTAGAAAAGAGAAAATTCTACTCCCAGTGGTAGTCGGTACATTAGCAAAACAGAAACAGAAAGGGCCAAAGGATATGATCTTTACATAAATGTCTATGTGTGATTTTTTTTCTTACCATCCAGGGGCAGAACCAAGCAGCTGAAGGCAGACACTGTCGCATTAGCCAAGACTTGGCACGGAGCACCACATACAGCAGCTGAGATGTTCCCTGGAGAAAATCCTGCTCCGAGCACATGCAAAAGCCTTCCACCCAGGCAGCCTTCAGAGACAAATCCCAAGCTCATCACTCATGAGGCAAATCTTGGCTTACTGCACACAAAGTTCAACCATCACTCCCTTGCTGTGCAGCCTTCTCAACCCCCACAGAATGTGTACAGCTGATCCCAGCATCTCCATGAGCCTCTCTGCTTGACTCTGACCTGCAGCTTTTTTAGCGTGTGTTGGGCAATGATTAAAAATTGTAATCACATTGTATAAATTACTACTTTATAGCTCTAAGTTTTTCTCTACACAAATTTATTTCCATACAAAAAAATCATAAAATAGAAGCAAAAGTTTAAGTTCTCCTAACCACCTATGACTCTTTAACAAATATCATATATGTGTGTATATATTTATGTGTGTGTTATATATACATGGATATATGTTATATATATATGGATATATGTGGAGATATATGAGTTGGATGATTCCCTTCATGTTTTTAAATCATAATCATACATTATATATAAGATATATATATATATGCAAGCAAGGCAATATTAGCTATTTTAACCACTGTTTCCAAACAAATACATAAATATATATATGTAACACATATATACAAAGCATGTATATATAACATATTTATTTGTGTGCGCATATGTGTGTATGTATGTATGTATAATATGTATATATATTATATATGCATTATATACAAAGGGATCATTTTGTATATATTATCCTGAAGCTCTTTCATTTACTTAAAATTACTGCACAGATATTTTTTCAGACCTTCATAGATTCTGTTTCATTTTGATAGATAACTAGACTCTCATTATACAAATTTTCTCAATCAAGAGTTTAATATCCAATACCTCCAAATATTGCTCCATGACTGCTACTGTCAATAAGTGCCACAGTCAAGACATATTTTAAGGTTCTTAGGTAAGCAAAGTTAGTCCAGACTGCTGGGTCACTCAGAGATGCAGAGCTTCCATTTCCACTAGAGCAGTGATTCTCAATCCGTGAGTTGAGACCCCTTTTGGGGTCAAAAGATCCTTTCACAGGGGATGCCTAAGATGGTCCTGCTTATCAGACACTTGTATTACAATTCATAACAGTAGCAAAACTACAGTTATGATGGAACAACAAAGATAATATTATGGTTGGGAGGCGGATCACCATACATGTATTCAAGGGTCAGTCGCAGCATTGGGAAGGCTGAGAACCACTGCATTAGAGGAACGGAGTTCTTTCCACAGGCTCTCTACCACTCAAGGGTAATAGGTCCATTTTACGGTGCTCTTTCACCGTAAAAATTATGGTTTCTTGAGGAATAGGGAGAAGAATTT
Organism: Mastomys natalensis; assembly: GCA_021653895.1. Classification (NCBI taxonomy): domain Eukaryota; kingdom Metazoa; phylum Chordata; class Mammalia; order Rodentia; family Muridae; genus Mastomys; species Mastomys natalensis. The sequence goes on along the minus strand of JAJTUV010000121.1, from coordinate 195,790 downwards.
ATGGACTGTTCAGTCCAAAGTCCTTTATTAAATAAGGAAGCCAAATCTTAGAAAAAGCAAGGCTACATTAACTACATTAACCACTACTGCCTCCAAACGCAAATCCTGATCCCAACAGAATCCCACTCAGCAAAAGCCAAGGGTCTAAGAAATAGTATGGCTATTACCCCAACAATCATAATTGAGCTACTTCAGCAAAGTAAGTGAATGGAGACTATTTTGAAAAAAAAAAAAAAAAAAAAAAAAAGCTAAACAAATGTCAGTGTATCTAAAAGAAAAAAAATAAAGTTGGAACCCATAGAGATGACTCAGAGGTTAAGAGCACTCAGTCCCCTTCCAGAAGACTGGAGTTTGGTGATAGCACCCACAATGGGCATCTCACAACTACCTGTAATGCCAGTGCCTAGAGATCTGATGCCCTTTTCCAGCCTCCATGGGCACCTTCAGTACATGGGATGCACATATATGCACTCAGACATACACCCATATACATAAAATAGAAAATTAATAATTTTTTTAAAAAAAATTTGAACCAGTACACTTGTACTATGGCACTGGAGTATTATGAGTGGAGTATGAATTCAACTGTGAACCATTACAAAATGGCAAAAATCAATGCTACTGACTGTGTTTTGAATAATACAAATCAGCATATGTCTAAAGTAGGTGAACATATTTATATTCTTATACAACCAAATAATGAGCTTTAGCAACTGATATTAAATTTAAAACACTTGTCCAATGAAGTGGATGCCTGAAATTAAAATAAAATCAAATACTATGGGAATATGTGAAATTTCTTTCATGAAAAATTAAGATAAATAAACAAAACCCCACAAAGATGACCCTGGGGAAGACCCTGTGACTATGAAGTCAAGAGGTCAAAAACTCAGAGTAACAATTAATTCACTTTATAGAGAAAATATTCTGTCTTATATTCTCTACTTACCATAGTTCTCGGTCACTGAGGTCACAGTAGCTTTCAGCACAAGAATGAGAGCAGAAGAGGCCCATCCTCTGCTGTGATCATAACCTGTAACAAGATACTCCCCAGCAGGAAGCAAAGGGACCATGCACCGGAGAACCGTACGGTTACCAGCAACACCTAGACACGGTGACGTCCCGATACGAATGTCAACATTTGCAGCCCCTGAGATCCGGGCCACTGTAAAGGTTAAGATGTCATGACTCTGTGAAACAGAAAGCAATTCTGGGGTAAAGGTGCTGCTGTAATCAACAAATCCCATGTGATATAAAACTCCATCCACCTCTATTTCCAGAGCAACAGAGCCATTTCCTGAAGGAACAATACACTGGATGAACTCAGAACTGATGTTCACGGTTAGACAAGCCTGCTGGCCAACATAGACAAATGTAGCTTTCCATCCTCGCAGGGCTATGCCTTTTATAGTCAAGAGACTTCCACCATGGATGCTAAAATCCTTAGGAAAATAATCAAACACCTGAGGCACAATGAAGAAGTTTCTAGAAACACTATTGAGGCAAGCATATCCAGCACTTGTATGAACAGCTGACAGGTAGTGGAACCCTGGGGTCAAATTTCTCATCTGGCATGCCACATGGCTGGTATTGAAGAACGTTGTATAGCAAGGAAGTTGATCATCCACAAATGCTATTGGCTTGTCAACAGTGGTACCTAACCTCTGGCCTCTCATCAGCACCATGGTTAGAGACCCACTGATGCTTATAGTCAAAGCATCCACAACAGGAGTTGTTGCTTCCTCCATGAAGAGTGTACAGTTCCCCTCACACTTGCTGGTCATCCCATTGACCAGAACTGTGATGTTTAGAGCCAACGATGCTTCAGAAAACTGGTCACCCACAAAGTTGGTCTGGCATAGGACTGTGTGGGCTCCCAAACTCAAAATCACACAAGCAAAAGGACCTGAAAGGTCAACATGAACTGACCTCCTTCTGGAACTGAAAGCCATGCCTTTCACAGTAAGTACTGTCCCACCACATATAGAGCCATGTGTTGGGAAGATATCAATAATCTGAGGTAACAACTCAAATTTCTGAGGCACTGCAGACATATTGGCAAACCCCATCCTCTTGTGACGAACTTGGAGACTATAGACCCCGGCTTCCAAACTGTGGAGAGGAAGGGAGCACCCAGACAGGTTCTTGCTATCACCGAAAAATTGCACTTCAAGGTCACATTTCAAGGATCCCAAAAGAATAACTGAGTCAGAAAGATTATTTCCTTCCACAAAAAACCTCACACTGTTGTTCATGAGTTCTCTCCACATAGCAGTGACCACGGGTGTTGCTACTCCTTCATATGTGAAGGTAAAGGCCTTCCCCACCAAGCTTGGTCCATGGAAGAAAGAAATGTTGCCAGCCCAGATCTCCACAGATGCTGGCACAGTGAGAACATCTGCCCTTGGTGGTAGTACGGCTGGGGGAGTCTCACACCAAATGTTCACTTCCGTTAAGTTCACAATATCACAAGGCCGATTGTCCACAAGCACCTGAATCAGAGCTGGGTCTCTGCCCAGTCCAATTCCTGAGATACTGAGGATAGTTCCACCTAAAATGTAAACATGAAAGACACAAATTAAAAGCTAATATTCTGGCTAGCTGAAAGGCTCTGAAGCTAAAGGCCTCTGAGGTGTGGCCAACCAGGGTTTAATTCCTGAGGACCCATATGATGAAAAGAGGAAGCTGACCTCTGACCTCTACATGCCCACTGGGAGTGTGCTTATACACAGATAGACCCACACACACACACACATACACACACACACATAAATGTAAAAGCTAATGTTTCAAAGAATAACTGCATCATGTGTACAGGTCTACTGCAATTAAGTCAAAAGTAGGGTGCACAAATTTCATCCTTATCATGGCGAAATTTGTCATCATTAGGCCAGTACTCAGATATGACAAAATGCACATAGCAGAACAGTGATCCAAACTGTTTTATAAGAATACTTTTTAAGATTTTTTTTTTATGTGTATGGGTATATTGCCTGCATGAATGTCTGTGTACCACTGTATACTGTGCCCATGGAAGCCAGAAGAGGATATGACAGATCCTCTGAAACTGGAGTTACAGACCAGTGTGAGCCACCTTGTGAATGCTGGGAACTAAACTCCATCTTCTATAAGAGCAAAAAGTGATTGTAATCACTGGCCATCTCTTCAAACCCTAAAACTGGTATTTTTTTAGTATTTAAGACAAAGCTTCAGAATACATTTGTATGTCTTAGACTGCTATACTACTGTCAACTTATATGTGAGTGAAAAATTAAATGTTTTCATTTTCTTGCCATCTTCTATATTATCTGATGTAACAGTCTACATATTTCTTACATTTCCCACACTGAATTTGAGTTTCTATTTTTCTGCCTTTTTTTGTCTTTAATCCTTAGAGGAAAGTGGAGACACTGAAGACACCTCCCTCATCTCCTTGCACATATAATGTCAAAAATAATTGTTGCAGGAGGCTTGCCCTTCTCTTCCTAATACCTGACTGAGCGTGGTGTCCGCTGGATGCTTGAGTGTGGTATCTATTGGGTGTTTGAGTATGGTGTCCATTGATTACTTAAGTGTAGTGTGTCCATTGGATGATAGAATGTGATGTCCATTGGATGATAGAGTGTGGTGTTCCCTAGATGCTTGAGTGTGGCATCTGCTGGTTGATTGGGTGTAGTGTCCACTGGTTGCTTGAATGTGCTATCTACTGTATGCTTGAATGTTTTGTTCAGTGGATGCTTGAGTGTGCTGTCCATTGGATGCCTGAGTGTGCTGTCCACTGGATTCTTAAGTGTACTATCTTTTGGGTGCTTGAGTGTGGTGTCTATTGGATGCTTGAGTGTGGTATCCATTGGATGCTTGAATGTAGTGTCCACTGTATGCTTGAATGTAGTATCCACTGGATGCCTGAGTGTGCTGTCCACTGGATGCTTGAGTGTACTACCCATTGGATGTTTCAACATTTCTAGTACGAAACCAAAGACGGTACCTCTCCTTCTTATACTCTTTAATTTCTGGAACTCACAATGCTGAAGACCCACAGCTCTCTTCACATAAGACTGATTGTTCATCTGAGAACCAAAGGAAATTTCTTTCCCTGGCCCCTGCAGCCCTGACCTCACATGATCACTAGTCCAGGAATGAAACCTGACTATTCGGAAAGACAACTAGCTGGATAAATTATGTGTGATGTCAGAATCACTCACCCAAGAGAGATCCAGAACAAGGTTCCATGCTGAAAACTTCAGTAAGGTACTGGATGTGGAGATCAACCCTAGAGAAGATGGGTGGTATTAGAAAATATCATGGAGATGAGCAAAAGCAGATGGAGAGATGCTTGTAAAGGGAGGAACGATGATGGAGAGAAAGTATAAGTGCTCTTGCTTATGGAGAAGCAACAGTGGAGAGAAGGGCAGGGTGTTGTCCTGGACCAGTCTCATGTGGCTTCATCAGTCTTAGTCGCATACAGGTTAGATACTTCCTAGATTAGGGAGAGAGAATTTCTTGAGAAAATGTAGAGGGATTCCAAGGTACAGAATTGAAAGTGAGGCAGGAGGCAGAGCTTATGCAGCTATAGTAAGCATTTATTCAAAGCCTCAGACACAATCTTATTAAAATATTCCACCAAAGGCTTACCTTCTTTAGACACAGATGTCCACCCTAGTCCCACTTCAACCAACTTCCAGAGATGTCCCTTTTCTCCAACAAGTAACCCAACATTTCCCCCTCCAACCGTCTAAGGAGTGAATAGTCCACAAGACTTCAAGACTCATTCGTATGTTTGTAATTCTCATCACTTTACATGGGAAAGAGAAAACACTTAAAGGAGAATTTCCCAGATGAGTTGCTATTCCATCAAACAGACCCAAATTCAACTGCAGTGGCCACCTTACCTGTGTGAACCAATGCGTACTCCATTGATGAACGCTGAAATCACATGGATGCCAGGCAGCAGCGGAGGCAACACCACCTCCAGTCCCCACGCTGTCTGTGCAAGGACTTGAGCAGAAGTGTCCTGCACGAGGATTTGCACATCCAGATCTGTGTAATTCACCAGCAGTGCAATCCCAAGGAACAGAATCTCACCTCCTGCGTCAAGAAGAATACATTTACTTCTGGATTTTGGCCTCAGCCACTACATCTTTAAATAAAGTCAGCCCTGTAGATATTCTCTAAGAATTTTAACAGCCATCCACTTTTTCATGAGATTTCTAACAATTCTTTTAACAGAGATACAGCCTAAACCTTCAAGGGCATCAACAATGCAAAATTGCTGAGACAATTTTGCTAAGTTTTATGCCTGTAAAGGTAAATTAAGTAGTTTGGAGGTTTGTCTTCCTAACCTGCAAACAGGTCCTGTGTTCTTTACTTCAGCCTCTACTTTTGTGCTGATAAAAGCAAAAATCTACATCTCCAGAATGTGCTGTACAATTCCAATAGTTCCTCACCTACAGAGCACCATCACCCTATTTGATCTTCCCACTGGGTTCTAGTTTGCTCTATGTGCCTGTAATAAAATACTAGGCAAAATCAACTTGGAGAGGAAAGGATTTCTTGGGCTTATTGGCTACAGACAATCATCAAGGGAAGCTGAGGCAGGAGCTCCTAAGACAGGAACCCAGAGCAGGAACTGAAGCAGAGACCATGGAACATTGCTGATTTATTTGCCCCCCTGGCTTATTTCTTTCCTGTTTACCCCAGGCCCACCCTAGGAATGCTGCCACCCACAAATAGCTGAGCTTTGATGTATCAATTATTTATAAAAGAAAATGCCTTACAGGAAACTAGAGAGAAGACTCAGTAGTTCAGAGCACTTGCTGCTCTTACAGAGGACCTGGGTTTGGTTACCATCACCTATATGGTGATTTAGAACCATCCATAACTCAAGTTACAGGAAATCTGATACCTGTTCCTTACCTCCATGGGTAATAGAGACACATGTGGTACCCATAAATACACACAGACAAAATAGAAAATAAAAATTTAAAGAAAATAAAATATCTCACACACATGCTCACAGGGGAATCTGATCTGGGCAATTCTTCATCTGCAGTGCCATATTCCAGGTGATCTTAAGTTTGTGTCAAGCATGCAGATGAAGCTAATTGTCACCTACTGCCCTGATGAAGTACAATGGGCACTTTGAAGCTCAGTAACCAAGGTGTCATAACTAAGTACTGGAAAAAACAAGCCCAAGCTACCCCCTCTGCTTTCTATTTCAATGGCCTTTTGGTAGAACCAGTAACTCTGCTGAAAGGGTGTGCGTATCTTAAACACTTTCCCTCAACTCTTTCTGATTGAAAATAGTATTAAGTCAATGACAAAGACACTAGAGGTTAAAGGATACATAAACAGCCCTTGCCCTCAAAGAATTGTCAAAGGTAGTCAAAGAGCTGTCAAAATCATGTCTGTAGGTGGAGGTGAGATGGCTTTGGTGGTGGTGGGGTTGGGGAGTAAATGTACTTGCACCTAACCAGACAATCTGAGTGTGATCCCTGGGAGCCACATAGTAGGAGAGAACTGACTCCCAGAAGTTATTCTCTGACCTACACATACATGCAAATGCATGCACGCACACATACTAATTTTTTAAAAAATTAACTCATTTGTTTACTTTACATCCCAAACACAGCTTCCCCTCCATCCTCTCCTTGAAGTTCCTCCCTCTCACCTTCTTTTTAACCCTGCTCCCTTTCTTCTCAAAGAAGGAGAGGCTTCCCATGGATATGAACCCCATTGGCCTATCAAGTTGCAGTAGGATTAGGCAGATTTTCTACTGAAGCTAGAAAAGGGATCCTAGGATAAGCGATCCAAAGGCAAGCAATGTAGTCAGAGACAGCCTCTTCCTCTGCTGTTAGGGGACTCAGATGAGGACCAAGCTGCACATCTGTTACATATGTGTAGAGGGTCTAATTCCATCCCATGCATGTTCTCAAGTGGATGACTCGGTCTCTGTCAGCACCTTTTCTACCTCATTGGAAATAATCTGTACCATTTTATATACTTTAGTCACTAGAGGAGGATAATTCTCAGTATTACCTGAGCTGAATAACATTGATAAAGGGTAGATCACTCTATCCATGTACCCTCGAGCTTCAGAAAATGAGAGAAGTATCAGAAAAACTGAGTTCACGCTTTTTCATAAGAAAACATGATCTTTCTTATGATAAACCATGAACTCTGCCATCTGGCATTCAATTAACCAGAAAGAAGCATCACCAGCTACAATAACCAGTCTACATTTTAAAAACATAGCAAGAAATAATTATAATTCTGTTCCATCATATGAGCCTCAAATAAAGGTTAAACTATTTCATGTGCATAGTACTTTTAAAATCCTTTTTATACACAGTAAGTCTCCAAAACCAAGAATATTTGGTTACCTATTCTATAACTACTAAACTGCCACAATTGAACCTACTACCAAAACCCATATTCAACTGTAAGTAGCTGAATGCTTGGTATCTTTAGACTGTTGGTGTTTAAATCTTAGCTTCATTACTTGCTAAAAGTATGCATAGGTTATGTAGACTCTATTCCTTAGTTTCCTTTTCTGTAAACTAAACCCATAAATTACTGCTAAAACTTGAAGTCTATTATGTGTCTATACAATTGGCAGTAGCAATACGAATTACTTGCTCAACAAATATTTACTGAATACTAATTCAATATGCATATCATTTTGATGAGGAAATAGTCACATTTTCACAGAGAAGAAATAAGATACCAGGTAACTTGGAATTTTTTTCATCTATAATACAATAAGCTGATACCAGTTTGCATGCCTATAACCAATTCTCATAGAAAAGTGAAACAAGTGTTGCGAGTTCAAGGTCATTATCAAACAGAGCTTCAGGCTAGCTGGGCTATACAGTGAGACCCTGTCTCAAATAAATAAAGAAAATAGTAAATCAAAATCCATAGTCCATTCATTGATTTTTTAATGAACTCACAGCTCTAAAGTAAAAATGGGCTTGAAGTAACATGTATCTTACCTGCTATGCTGCTCCTGTTTCTGCTCAAAGATACAATCACTGGATTTAAAGAGGAGACATAAGTAAATGCTCTGGCAAGAACTGTGGAGTGGTCCCCATTGATCACAGTCACATTCACAGTATATGCATCTTCCCTCTGAAAATCAATTTTAGAATTCAAATCTTGGTTGGATTTGAGAGTAAACATAATCAGCTAAAAAAAAAAAAGTTTCTTATTATAGAATATATCTTTTTAACCTGTTTCCTCAGCTCCTGCAGGAAGTCAATAACTTAGACAAATTCAGCATTGAAGAATATTATCTGTGCCTTGAAAGGTAAGAAAGAGTAGTATACACTTCACACAGTAATTGTTTCTGGGCAGAAATGGCTGCTGGGAAATGTGGCAGTAATTTTCTCCTGTGGCATAGTCACTAGTAACTAAGTAACTCCCCATCCTATGCCCATTAAGAATCCCTAATTAAACTCAGTGGAACCTAAAAGGAAGGGATGGAACTTGAAGAGAATAAATCCAGAGGAAACAGAGTAGAGCCAAGAGAATATAGTAGTGGGTAAATGTCATCAAAACATGTCACATATATAGATGGAACTGTCAAAGAGTTTTTAAAAGTCTAAAGAGAAAATATAAACTCTAGAAAACACTGAGCCTACTAGTAAGAGAAAAAAGGTACTAACAAAATAAAATCTACAAAATAAAAGCCTAGATACATTCACCATAGATCAAAGCAAGACACAGAGCTTCAGTAAACAGAGTGAGGACATGAGGAGATTTGTTTAAAACATGGTGGGCTTCTATTATAAGGAAAAAAGAAACTAGAGAGGGAGAATCAAAGTACACTTAAAAGAAAAATTATACCCTTTGTTTCTATCAACATTACTTAGAAACAGTAATAATGTAAACACATTTTGTTGATTTGCCAAAAGTATTATTGCAATTTGAATTCAAAGAATTAAAAAGTGTTTCCAACGGGGAGACAGAAGAAAGAAAGCAGAAAGAGAACATGATTGTTCTTCGGTTTTCCATTGCATATTTCCATATATTAACTCTGTTCAAAATGTAAAGTTTGTTCTCTAATGTTTATCCTCTGTAGTAAAAGAAACCCAAAGAGTTCAAATTTCACTCATTTAATGGAGATTACACACACACAAAAAAGTAAAACCCATAGTTGACCAGAAATCAAACACACTATACTACTGAGCACATAAACCAGAAAAAAACTGTAGACAATATAACTTTATAAAACTATAAAACTTAGATTAATGGGTCCAGGAAAATATAAATATCATCAAAATATAATTATTAGGATAGTCTAAAGGCTTTGCTTATAATAGGGCAGATTTAAAAATCATCTAAACACCTGATAAGAGGGAGGAATCAATTACAGTACAGCTATATACTATAATTGCATATCATTTTCAAGTAAACGATAGCTTTTCATGGTATTTGAGGAACTGAATGACCTAAAGTTGTGGAGCCTGTGATCGGCTGGTATTCTGAACTCTCTCTCACAGGACATGTTTGTTCAGTGACTAGTCATTCTCTGGGGCATGGAGCTGCTAGGAATGATGAAGACACCAAGGCGGCCCTAATTAGTCTGAGTGTGGCAGTGAATGTGACCCTTGCCAATCACTCCAGGGAAGGGAAGGGCAAGACTCTAGACAATGGACACTAGACAGAACTGATAAGAAGGAAATGGGAACTTGAGACCATATTCATGTTGTTTGTTTTGTGTATGAAAGTATGTGTGTGAGCAGGGGCTTGTATACAAGGTTGTGTATACATTCCCAGAAAGAGAGAGGTTGCATATGCAAACATGTATGTCCACGTGGAGGTCAGAGATCAGGAGGGGATATCACTCCTCATGAGCTATTCACCTTCTTTTTAGAGACAGAGTGTCCCACTGTGACATGGGACTTTCTGATTAGGATTCTGGTTAGTCAGATATCCCCAAGGATCTCCCTGTCTCTGCCTTCCCAGCTCTGGAATTATGGGCATTTGACAGCACTCTGATCTTCTTATGTGCTAGGGATCAAAACTAAGTCCTCCTACTTGCAAGGCAAGCATTTTAACAACAGAGCTGTCTCTTCAGCCAAGGGGATATGCTTTCATAGTGCAAATAAAATAGTAGGGAGATAATTTGTGAATGTTCTATGTTCCACAAGTATGCTAGAAAATAAAACCACTAAAGTATGCAACTTGTTTGCTCAATAAACAAAAAAGATAACATAATATATGTTTTGCAGCTTTTGCTTATTCTATAGTACCAATATTCATTAAAAGCACAGAGTAGGATGTCTGAGTTGCCTTGTTCTTTAAGGAATTAAATGAAATTAATTATAATATAGGGCTCAGATTTTCATAGCAAAACAAACAATTGAAAAATAAAACAAGCACATTGTTATGATGACAAGTTTGGATTAGTCACTTTAGTTCTCAGACAGGATGTGTTAAAAAGCCGTTTGCTAATTAATTATGGTCTCTAACCAGACACAAGGAGCTAGTGTTAATTCTGAGATTCACCAGAGAAAAACCAATTCCACCATTTTGGACAAAATTTTAAGCATGCTTTATTAAATATTAAACATTGACCAGGAGATGGACCAATCTCTGAAAGTTCCCAGCCCTGAGACACTTGTTATAGGGGTTTATAGAGACAAACTTTCTTATGGGGCTTCTGTTATATTCCCAGAACTACAATTCCCAGCATCCCAGAAAGTTACCTGGTCCTTGGGTGGGTGGGGCTTATGGGTTAATATTACAATAGCAAAGAGTCTTCTTACCCTAGGTGGGACTTTGCATTGAATTTGTTGTGAATTGCTTCTAATGACATCAATGACACATGGCTGAGTTCCAAATAACACCAGGCTAACACCTTCCAAACTAGAGCCTCGGAGGGTAACCCACAGTCCTCCTGTAACAAAAACAGCATTTTCACACGTATGTAGACATATAAGCTGGTAAAAGTTAATTCCAGGAAAAGTTAAAATGAAATTGAAATAGAAAAGCCTTAAGTCAAAAATGCAAAGCAATGCTCAAACTGTGGGGAAAGCCTGAATTGAAATGTAGAAATTATCTCACATAAAGGAAGAAGCAGTCATTAGAGGGCAGAAAGAGTAGTGAGCCTTTTTGGAAACCTTTATGAAAAAAATATAAGGATACAGACAAGAGTCAAAGAAGCAGGTAGTTTCTGAAAACATTTTCTGCCCTAGATTCTAAATATCATTCTTGCCAGCCTTTGAAAACATACTCTTTCCCAAGAAACAATGTAGGACAGCATGATGCTTCAGAGGAGCCACGGAGCCAGGGCCTCCGGACATGCTGCTACCTGAGGCAGCTCAGTTTTAGCACTGGCCCCAAGCTCACTGGTCTTCATTTTCCTCTTTATTGAATACAAAGAATTAAAAGTGTTCCCAACTGGGGAAACAGAAGGAGGAAAAGCAGAAAAGAGAACATGATTGTTCTATCTTCCTTTCAATAAGAGTATACCATCTACAAACTTGATAGAAAACACATTGGAGGAAAGTTTAAAATGCTGCTGAAGACCTTAAATTGATTAGATTGAAACGAGAAAAAAAAATGAACATGAATAGGAAAAAAGAGTAAATATTGTAATTTCTCTGAATTAAACATAAAAAGCATACATATGATTCCAATAAAACATGGTGGGACTTGGATATAAATTAAGTGAGATGACTCTAAAGTTCAGTGAAAAGTGATCAGCAAGAAAACAAAACTTCAGAAATAAGAGTAAAGAGAGGTATCAAGTGATAGTGCAAATGTGATGGTAGCACCTGCTCAGACAGAGCGGGCAGAATGGGCAAGCCAGAAGGCAACTCCAATACACAAGTCCACAGGACGTGATGAGCGTGTGGCTCCACTATAGCCACACTTACTTAATAAGTAAATAATTTATTGAGTAAATAAAATAAAGAGAATAGCATGATAAAAGATAAAACCTGAATTGGGGATTCCCCATCTCTCATCCAAAGCAAATTTCAAGTAAAATATTTGGACATAGAAGAGATTAAGTCTATCCTGAACTCCTTAATGGATATATTTGTCTGAACTCAGTGGGAGAGGTTTTATCTAGACCCATAGTAACTTGATATGCAAGTCTGGGGAGTAAGAGGTGAGTGGGGAGAGTGATACCCCATGGGGGGCTTCTCCTTCTCAAAAGAGAAGGGGGGATGAAGGGAGGGCTTGCTGACTGGGTAGTAAGAGGAGAGGAAGGGCTGATATTGGGTTGTAAAGTGAATAAAGAAATAAATTTTAAAATGAGATTAAATTGAAAAAAATAGAAGAAAAAGTAGAAGTTTATTTTCATATGATCTCAGAGATGGAACATGTACTCTGAGTATTTAACAATCTCTAAAGCTATAAAGGCCAGACACATTTAATTACATAAAACTATATGTAAATTATAAAACTATGAAAATAGATAAATAAATCTAAAAATATTTAAAAGGTCTTAAAATAAATAAGAAAAAAGCAAGAATCAAATTTGGAAGGAAAGACTGAGATGAAAAAACATCACAGAAAGGAAACTGATAGATCCTTCCTAACATGGACATTCTGCTTTTCATATGTAAGATTAAACATCAAAAAATGTTTCAAAAATGTATTAGTACGATGTAAGCAAAAGATATCCATACCCATTATAAATAAAAATTATACAAACTTTAAAGAGAATATTTTCATACTTACTTGGCAGTGCATGTGTATATGTGTGTGTGTGTGTGGTGTGTGTGTGTGGTGTGTGTGTGTCTATGTGAGTGTTTTGCATGTGTTGGTACACGTTTATGTGTGTGGATACACATACATGTATGTGCACAGGCATGTGGAGTCCAGAGGATGGTGTGAGAAATCCTCCTCTATAACTCTTTCGCCTTATTCACTGAAGCCAGTTCTCCCAATCAAACTCAGAGCTCATTAATGTGGACAGCTTTCTTAGCCAGCTTGTTCTAGGAATTCAGTCTCTGTCTTCTGGGTTGGGTTTACATACAGGACACATGCTCACCTGGCATTTCCATTGGCTTCCTAGGATTCAAACTCTGTATAGCAAGTGCTTTAACCACTGAGAAATCTTTCTAATACCCTTTATCAACTTTTCAAGTGTATACAAACCCCTGGCCCTGAAATTTTATTTCTAATTAAGTATGTTACTAATATTTTCCCACAGATGTAAAATAGTCCAAATACAAGATTAAAGTTGCCATAGTAATGACAACATGGTATTGAGAGAAAACTAGACAGGTTGACCAGTAGAACAGGCTAGAGGACCCCAAAATAAACCCACACAGCTATAGTCATCTGATTCTTGATAAAGATACAGATAATAACACATTGGGGAAAATCTTCTTTAACAAGTGGTGTTAGGAAAATTATATATTCATATATGTAAGAGTGAAACTCCTCTATTCCTCAAGTCCCTCCCATCTTTATATAATGTATATACTATACATTTATCATCACCCACCCAAGAACATAGTCTCTTTGTTTTTATTCTATCACCAGCATTAATGTTTCTATCCCTGTGTTTCACCTGATATAAAAAACCAATTCAAAATAAATAAAAACACTAATGTAAGACCTAACATTGTGAAACTACTAAAGGAAAACATAGGGGAAACACTTCAAGTATAAGCATTTAACAATTAATGAAAAAGAAGAGACCATGAATTTGAAAGAGTTCAGGGGGTGTATATGAGAGAGTTGGGAGGAAGGAAAGGGAAGAAGAGAGAGATGCAATTCCATTATAATCTCAGAAAGAAAAGAAATGATAAAAATATGTATAAGCATAGTGATGGCTCTCTACATAGGATTCCAAAAACTCAAAAACCATAATGAGAATAGAGACAGGATCACATTGGACTTAAAGGTTCCATAGCAAAAAGAAAAATAAATAAAAAGACAGGCTACAAAACAGAATATGAAGTGACAACAGAGAAATACCCAGAATACATAAAGCGTTTTTTCTAAATGAACACAGAAAAAGAAATAATGCAAACATTAAATGGTCACATGAACAGATAATAATACAAATAGTCAATAAACACATGAAAAATAAGTTTAACATCTTTGACTATGAGTTAGATGTAAATCAAAAGTACACTGAGATTCCCTCCAGCTACAGCAATGTCCTGAATGTTTCTGAACAAGCCGAGCTGCTCTTGAATCAAGACGCCATGATATTCTTCTGGGTCACATTCTCTTCCACAAGGTCTCCCTCAGGCTTGCTCCTTCACTTCCTCGTGTCCTCTGTTCTCCAGAGTCCTTTATGTCATGCCTCCAGTGAATCCTGGTGAGCATCCTACCCCAACAATGTCCTCCTTCCCTCTTCATATTCTCCCCTTACTATTTTTGTTCATCACCGTTACCACCACCTATCCAAGAGCATAACCACTTTGACTTACCACGCGGCAGCATTAAGAGTTTCTGATGCATGATGGGAGCTAAATGCATTCTTGAGATCACGATTTTGTCAAGGGTAGGTGTGAGAAATTGTAGAGGTGGTGAAACTTTACCATTCGCATGTGTGCTTCATGAGAGTTCCTGCTCTATCTAAGCACAAAAGTGGACTAACAGCCTGTGTCCTCAAAAACCTCTTTTGAAGATGCTCGAGGACAGAGATAAGTGGTAACTTTGAGTTATTACAGACCTCACTCTTATACTTGTCCATTCTGTACTCCGCTGTTATTTAAATTTCTTTTCGACAAGCCTCTCCTGCTTCTCTTTAAATCCCCAAAGCAGGGTTTCACACTCTAGACTATTCATAGAGACGTTTTGAGGATTGTGATAAAATACAGATCGACTCGGGAGGTCTAGAAGACTTTGCACTTTTTTTTTTTCACATCGTAATTTACTTATTCACACAGGGGTTATAAACACAAAAAGGCAGGATGTGGGGAAGGGAATGACATGGGAGTGTAGGTGTTCAGGGGGAGTACAGATATCTTTCAGAACAGGGTATCAGCTGGGTGAAGGTTGAGGGGACAGGTCACTATGACTCTGCCTATGATTCACTTGTCCTTATCTAAGTTGATACTGTCTGCCAAGGCTACTAACAAGCTCCCAGGTGATATAGATCCTACTTGCCCAGGGCCACACTTGAAACACTAAAGGTCATCAGCACCCAATATGATGCCATGTGCCAGCTTCAACGACCACTGCCACTGTCCAGATGGCAGGGCAGGAAATGGGTTCACGTGGAAAATCTCAGCGCAATAACAAGGAAAGCAGCACCAAGAGCTTCTCCCAGATCCCACCACCTGACTCTTAATAAAAGTCACTTCGTATGCCTCTGAAATCATCCCTTCTCAACGAGTCACTCCTTTGACTACAGTGTGAGAGGGTGATGTGTGAGGAGTCTCCAAGCTCTTCAGTCTACTCCCCGTTTCTTGCTGATCTATCTCCTGACAGGGCAACTGACTGAGTCACCTGCTTGCCTGAAAAATGTCTACCATCTAGCAGTGCGGCCTGAGTTGGGCAAGGAACTCTGTGAGATCAAACCTCTAACAAATCTAGTCAGAAGGCTGCAATAAGTCCAACTCTCAAGCCAATAATTCACCGGATAATAAAGAATATGGTCTTTCACTCTGAGCAAAATCACAATACGTATGGAATTCATCTTGCTGTGGGCCTAGATTTCTGCCTATCAACAAGAACTCTAGCTTCGGAGGGTAGGTATGCAGTGTAGCCCCGCCCACATTACCAATCTCTGCGGCTGTAGAAGGCTCCACAGCATCCAGCCTGGGTTCCACGCGCAGGAAAAGGCCTTCTCCACTGGCATTAACAGCAAGGCCTAACGGTCTCACCAACAAGAAAATCTGGTACACTCCAACTGGTAGCAGCGCCAATTCACAGGCCACATTGGTTTCGTTTGAGAAAATAACTTCACAGCTTGCTTTGTTCACCGTGACCTGTAGGAACTGGGCATCTCTAGGGAAACCAGTTCCAGCAAAATGAACCAGCAGGCTGACATCACTACCTAAAAGGGGAGGGGGAGAAAGAGTGTCAAGCCCCAAATCGGTGCTAACATTCCATTTAGGAGATCTCACTCCGCCATCAAATGCTTGCTCGCTTTCCATTTCCTCTCCAAAAACTGAAGAAATCTGCTGACTCAGACAACTGCATTTATTCTGATACACAGTCCCCACCTTCAATTCCCTCAAACTGGCATTGAAATGCCATCACTTAATAAAAATAAATTAGTCGATAATAATATAAAGGAAGATCAAAATGAAAAAAATAATAACCACACACATTTCAAGGAAGAAACAATGTCCGGGCTGGAGAGATGGCTCAACAGTTAAGAGCACTAGCTGTTCCTCCAGAGGACCCAGGTTCAATTCCCAGGACCCACATGGCAGCTCACAGCTGTCTATAACTTCTGTTCCAAGGGTTCTGATTCCTCACACATTCAGGCAAAACACCAATGTACACAAAAGAAAAAGAAGGAAGGAAGGAAGGAAGGGGAAGGAAGGAAGGAAGGAAGGAAGGAAGGAAGGAAGGAGGGAAATATTTTCCTTTATATCAACTAAAATGCAACCCCCATCCCATCTCTCTCTACTGAAAATGCTGACTGTACTCTCACTACATGGCCTCTAGCAAAATCAGTGAATCTAAGTTTCATATCTAAATCATACCAAGGGAATACCACACGTAATCCACTCTGGGAGTTGACTCCTGCTGGTATGGAAAGAACAGGAGCCTGAACAACAGGCTGGTATGTCATTCACTCGGACGGCCACCTGGGGGACAGAGGTAAGAGAATGAAAAGCAAATGTCTGGACTACATGTCTGCAAGGGCAGTCATGAAATATTTGTGGGCATTTCCTAAATTAAAATGTCTCTATGATTCATATACTCTCATTTCCTTTTTTTTTTTTCTATTTTCTCAGTGAAAAGTTCTTATATAAAAATGAACCGTTCACAATGTAGTAAATCTTCACAAATAGTGGAAATGCCGAGATCCAGTCGAGCAAATAAATATGCTAAATATATGACTTTCTGAAATAAGGTCTTTTTTGTGATTCCCAGCCTGACCTTGTCCTATTGTATCCGGTCATGAACAGTATAGGTGTGTGATAAATTGTCTTTCAAAAGTGTCCTCTCTGTCATCTGGCAATAATTTCATAAGCTGAGAATACACAAGGATGTTTTAATCTCTGGGCCCACACCGCATGAGAACTACCTTTTTCTCTTTGACAAACACAGACTATTAAGATAAGCACTGTCCTTCCACCAGCAGGGCAGACCAACATGTATTCACGTATTTGGCTCAAAGATGTTTTTTGTCCTAGAACGTGGTGAGTCCTTAAGTAAAGACTCTGCATCTCTCCTTTTCAGTGCAACCCAATGCCCAATCAAAGAATGTTTAGAAATGAGAAAGGTAACAAGGTATGACTTGTCCGATTCTATATGGGTTTTAAAAGTGGGCCAAAGGCACACTCACATTTTATAACACTTCTGTAAGAAGGAAAGGCATACTTGAGTGACACGGGAGACAAAAAGCCCTTCAACTTTATTTGTGACGCTTTAATTTTCAAAAGATAAAAAATAACGACAATCAGCATGAGTAAGAGGGCTCTCGACGACTGATCCTAAGGACCTGAGTCATTTCCTCAAACCCATGCAAAGATGAAAGGAAAGAATCAACTCCCCAAAGTTCTCCTCTGGACTCCACATGCACACCAACACATCTGCTCCCTCACCCCACCCACCCCACTCAACATAACACACACACGCTTAACACAAATAATAATAATAATATGATGATGATGATGACATAAATTTAAAATTATTATAATTACCCACTCAGTTTGGATGCTTAATAATTGGTTATATATATTCACCTATACAGGTCCTCCATCTTTTGTACCATAATAATAGCACCCACATTTATAAAAGTTATGGTGTTTTCAAATACATTATGTTTTCATAGTACTTTGTGAATGCTGTGGAAACAAACCAAATTAAAATAAAGGCGTCACAGAAGTTGAATTAATTGGCTCACACTGAAAGCAGGTGAAGAACTTGAAATACATTTGGAGACAGCTGCCATGCTCACCTGAGTTTTCTGGTTGGCAGTAGCCAACATGTCTCCGAAGATGGGACCAAGGAAAACTCCACCGTCATACACCACACGAGCAGTTACAGCGGGGTTCACGCCAGTAAGATTTTGATCAGAGACCTGAGATAGTTACATTTTTGATCAATTCTGCCATGGAAAAGAAATCTTATCTTGATGAAAACAAAAGATGAGTTTGTACGCCCATGACATTTGAAATAATCCCATAGCTTGCATCAATAAGGAATTTTAGTCGAGAAACTTAATAACTAGACTATTAAGCAAAAAGTGGCTAATGGAAGCTTCAGTAAATAAATTCATTTGCAAGAGTTAGCAAAAGGGTGGAATGATATCCAAGGGAGGGATCCCTTCTCTGAGGAGGGGAGGAGATAATGGGGAGAAGGTATTTGTACAGGTGGGACTGAGGAGATAGGAGGGAGGGGTCCTGTGATCAGGACATAAAGTGAATAAAAAAATAAATAAATAAATTTTAAGACCAGCAGTCTCAACTAATATGTACCTCGGAGATCTCTCAGACACTGGACCACCAACCAGGCAGCATACAGCAGCTGATATGAGGCCTCCAACACATACACAGCAGAGGACTGCCTGGTCTGGCCACAGTGAGAGAAGATGCACCTAACTCTCAAGAGACTTGAGGCCCCAGGGAGTGGGGAGGTCTGGTGGGATGCGGATAGGAGGTGGGGACATCCTCTTGAAGATGGAGGGAGTGGGGAGGAGGTGTGAGATGTGGAATAGTCAGAGGGTAGACCAAGAGGAGGATAAAGTCTGGATGTAAAATGATTAAAGAATAATAATAATAAAATAAATCCTAAAAATTAAAATGAGACACAAAAAAACTAATGTTAAATACTGAGCTATGTTGCTTTTATGTGCCTCTCTGTCTCATTAGTTTACAATTTAATATATTAAATAAAACATAAGAAAATGGTACTTTGAGATCAGAGCCAAGATTACCATTCTTCTACCATCACGATCCAGTATTCTAACTGAAAAACCATATATCTTACAGTGCCATATAGCTCGGGTAAAATTTCATTTTGGGGCTTCATTTTTAAAATAAGCAAGTACTAGATGATCATCAAATTATTTTTTTAATGTTAAATATGCAAGAGCATCTGCCTTTGTCATTACCCAAGGACAGCAAATCCGTTTCTAACCTCCCTTCTGCCATGCCATCTGCCTCATGATGTTCCAAGTCGGTCACATCTGCTTAAATTATCCTATAACAGATGTGGACTCTGTATGGTGGACACTGACCAACAGCTCCTCTCTCTATGCTTTTAGAAAAGTCAACACTGGGTTTAATGCAACGCGATCTGAGATGTAAAATTTATGCTGAAACCATGGAAGAAGGATAGGGATTCTCATTGCTAGAACATTCCAACAAATGACAATAATAACCAATGACTTTTTTCACTCATACAGTCCTGAATTTCTTCATTTTACAAAATTTCTCCAGGGTACCACAAACAAACAAACAAACAAAAGTTGAGTATACCTACCCTGATAAAATTGGGCAAATCCCCAATCTGAGTGGTCCAAGAAAGAGTCCACACATGTTCATAGCAGGAATTTAGATCCTCTGTCACAGTGAAGTCATTGGCATTGAGATATCCAGATGTGGACTCATCAGCATTGTCCTGCAGTAGCTTATGAAACTGTCTGGCAGACACGTGCACCGGAACATCTGTGAGGCAAGTGTTTGATGCAGAAAACATGATGCTAAGAATACACATTGCAGGTGTCAGCATCAAGGATAAAAGAAAATAAATACCAGGATGTGCAGTTAAATGTGCAAGAGACCTTCAGAATCAAAATAACACACAAGAGACTTCTACTAGCAAAAATCATGTCTGTTCCCAGAAGTAGATGCCCACTTTTTACAGTGAGATACTTCCAACAGAGCTATACCACATGGCAAATGGTGAACACCTGTGTTAGGAAGAAGAAAAAAAAAAAAAAACTGTCTCGACTATCAACTTGAAACATAAGCTCCACACCTTTGTAATGCTGAGCGTCTAATTAAACGTTGACTTTTCCTTGGAAAAATTTAGCTGGTCCTGTGAATCGAGAAAACTTGGCCACTTTTCACAGAAAGTAGGGGTGGCATACGGCAGCTGACACCCATAAAATTTAGCACCCCAGCTAAGGAATGCTGGTACTTTGCTTTGCTTTCTCTATTAGAAGCTCCTCTAAGTCCGACCACCTGCTTTCCCCGTTCTGCATCCCCACAGAGAAATAACAAATCTCCATGCTCTGCACTTTACCAAAAGTTTCCATTTCATTAGCCAGTCCCAACTGCCCTGTGAGGTGGGCCATGTGGGCACCTTCGTGCCTACCTGAAGGATGAAGCAAATAAAACCTAATGATATTCAAAAGCTTGCCAAGTCAGTGAGGCAGGTTTAAATTAAAATTCAGGCTGCTTTTCACCTGCTCAAGAGCCTTCCTCTTGAATGCCACACTACCCTGAAGGGTTAATAACATTCCACTCTGTTTCTACAAGGCCAACAGCAGTCCCTCCATTAAAATGTGTTTCTCTACATTTGCACATAATTTTGGGTCTGTCCTCATTCCAGAACGTTGGACTAAAGCTGGCTTTCCTCCTTGGCTCTGAGGGCAGTAATGTGACACCAGAAAGGTACCTCTGCAGATAATCCTTTATTTGTAAGAAGTACAGTTACCCTAGTGGTTCATAACATAGAGACAAAGAGCCCTGTGAATACTGACCCAGTTATCAGCCTCTAAAAAGCAAGGTGCCTTCAGCTTTTCCTATGTTGTCCCA
This sequence comes from Mastomys natalensis, assembly GCA_021653895.1. Classification (NCBI taxonomy): domain Eukaryota; kingdom Metazoa; phylum Chordata; class Mammalia; order Rodentia; family Muridae; genus Mastomys; species Mastomys natalensis. The sequence continues at coordinate 174,923 of JAJTUV010000121.1, read as the reverse complement.
TTATAGTAAAGACACACCATGTACCTCCCACCCAGGGAGACCTTTTCTCAGGAAATACGATGTGGGGGCATGTACCAGCTGCACATAGAGCCTTCCTGAACGCCCCTTAGCCTCCCTTCTGAAGACTCACATTTCTATCAATATGTATCGATAACATTATTGAACAGTATTGGAATCAGTTCTAATACCCTATGCTTCATGAAGAGTGTATATTATCAAAGCTCTTAACACACCATGCTAACTTTGTGTTTTAATCTCTTTCAAACTTTCAAACACGGCAGTGCCACTGCATTTAACTCTGAAGGACATGGGGACATCGGGATTTGGCCTAGGAAATTGTAGAGAGAAGGTGAATACCCAAGAATGCATCTACCCGTCATCAATTAGTTTTAAGACCTTCAGGGAAGCTTCAGTGTGGCTGGCTGAATTCCACTCCACCTCACCCCATCCCTCATCTCCATCCCCACCCTTACACCCCCATAATATGACAGTGTCCTATCATTTGGAAGGCCAAAAAAATAAATATTATCTCATGTGATGGAAGACATAAGGTTTGAGAGGAGGAGCTTATCATGAATTGTGTAATAAAATCTTGTTTGTCCTTCAAGACCAAGGCAGAGGAAGCGCTGAGACAAAGGAAGCAGTCAGATTTGAAAGCAGATTCATCCAAGCAGTGGCAGCATCCACCAGGGTTGAAAGGGACAGCCAGCACAGCGTCCCCTAGAGCAGGGACAGGTGGGATCCTATGCACAGCTTCATGTGGGGGCTTCCGACTCCAGAACTAAGAATAAACTTCTGTAGCTCTAAGTCTCCAAGGTTGTGGTAATTTATTATAACAGCCTCAGAGAGCCAACTCACTCACTTTCCCCTTCTACGGAATTAAAAGGTCGGGACTGTACAGTGTGTCCTTTCTCAGGTCTTTAGTGTTAAAACAGTCACTTCAGACCCAGCATCCTAACTGCCAAACTTACAGGCTACTGTTTACCTTAGGTACCCCAGTATGTGCATGACGAACGCTGTACCCTGATTACCCCTTTACCAGGTATCACTGTATCAGAGAGGTGGAGGAGGAAGTGTCCTCCCAAAGGTGGGCTTGTCCTCTGGAATCTTTGCGCTGTCACCTCAATCAGTTCAGATCCTTCTCCTCTTTCCTCGGCGGCGGGCACATAGCTGTAGCATATCAAAAGCTATGCATTAACCACAGCAGCCTCAGGGTGTGGAATGCAGACCAAAGCCAGCTCTTTACAAAGATTATTCCATACCCGTGATTCTAGGCTATGAGTTTCAGCTCCCAGACATTGGATGTTCCATTCCCAAAGCAGGGACCGTGATAGATAGTTGGCTTTTTAAGAACATACCACCAACATGAATCCTATGATTACAGGGATCCAGAGCAAGGAGCAACTCTTCCACCCACCTGCCACCCCACCTCTGGTTCACAAAGGACTTGCTTTCTAAAGCCTCATTTGCATACCAGAGTCTACAGGCCCTGGTCCATCAAAGTTCCCCCCAGTACTCCTGCAGAAGCATCTACTTACTAACTTCCAATATGCAAACTCACTGCCAGGGCAGCTCTGCTTTTGATAAGCAAATGTATCCAAATAACTGCATCCAGTATCACGACCTAAGATGGAGTCTTCCCAGTCACTGTCCTGAGCTGACTAGATGTGTCCCCCTCAAACACAAAAGTCATATGTTGAAGCCCACACCCCAGGGACATGGCTTTAGAACATTAGACTTCTGAGGAGGTTTTTAGATCATGAATGGGATTGGCGTTCTTTGTAAGGTAGGTCCCAAACAGACTGTCCTCTTTTCCATCATGGCCACAGGCTACCGAGGAGCCCAGGGACTTGAGGAAAACTCAGAGTGGAAGGTCATCAGGAACACTCTGAGTGTGAACCTGTACACAGTAACATAGATTGGTTCTTATCATTTCATAGTTAATAAATATGCACGTGCATGTGGTATGCACGTACACGTGTGTGCATGTGTATTTATACACACGCATATATGTACAGTACACATCCAGGTCAGGGCATTTCGATTCTTATGATTCTGCTGAGTTTTAAGTGAAAATTAAAAGAATAACACAAATGTCATCCTGGAACTTCAAGGAGATCAATCCTTAGTTGCTGCTTTGGAATCTACAGCGGCCTGGGAAGCCAGTGTTGTGGTGCTCTAGTGCCATCTGCTGGTGCACTCTCAGAAATGCCTATTTTTGCTCCTTGGGCTGCTTGAAAGAATTCTAACAAGCTCAAATAACAGTGGGACTGCAATTAGGGGCGTCAACGGAAAATGGCGTTTACTCTGATCAGCATAAAAATGAAACTATCGTAAAACAAATTCAATATAAATAGGTTGTATCTTTAGCTCTGGGTTGGATAAATCAGCACCACTAGGTCACTGAAAATGCAAATTTTTCCAAAGACCCCAAACCTACCAGGTCCCAGCAATTTGTCTAAACAAAATCTCCATCCGAGTTCAATGTATCATACTCGAGATGAGGCCAGTGCCTTAAACAGTAAGCTAAGGAGTTTTCCCACCCTGATAAAAGCTGTACCTATGTGCACAGAGCCAGCTGTGACTACCGAAGAGGGACCCATGTAGGAAAACCACTCCTTACCATGCAGTGATGAGAGGGAGTTCTGAGCCACATCCTGCCAACCAGAAGGCTATGCTGTAGACTGGAGGGGCTCCCACCACAGATACTGACTCCACCACATCCCCACCTGGGCGGGCTGTTCCAGAGTCAGCTTGAGAAACTAGAAACCAAGGATGCAATTAGTACCATATAACTCAAGACAGAGACTCGGGATGTGGAGTCCCATGGAGATTCTGGCTGGAAATGGTTGAGTCACTCAGATCTCCAAGCTCACATAAAGCCGAGATCTCTCCCCACCAACTACCATCAGAGACCCTGCTGGACTAACAAAATAATAATCATGATTTTTATATTTTTAAAGTATTTCCTTGGTCAGGAGACATGAAAGGCAACTTTACATTAATCATTGGTTAATCTCCATGCCTGTATTGGTATAATCTTTATTGTACCCATTTTACAGATGAGGAGCATAAATCTTCCAAGCCAGAAAGTAGTAACCTGGGGAGTAGGAGTCCAAGCACAAAAAAAGGCAGCATGAAATTGTGAGCTAAACAGAAGGCAGAAAGAGACAGAGAGAGACATAGAAGTAAGGACACACACTCCCAACCCCACCTGCCTTCAAACCAAGGCAGGCGAGTTGAAGAATCACCCATTCTCTCCTTTTGGGGGTGAGGGGAGGAAGGCAATCACTAGAGTGAAAGTTTGAGACAGGCATTTGACAGGCAGGCCCAAGAGAACTGCAGACGCGGGGATCACCTGTTACGTTGGTATCTGCAAGAATGATTTCATCCACATAGAGCAGGCCTGCCGCCGGAACCATGGGAAGGATGTCAATCCGATGAACCAGCCACGGGGTGTTTCCAGAGAAGACCGGAGAGCCTCAGAGTGACGTGCACATGTGTGCCACAGGTTAATGCAAGTAAACTTCCAGCTGACAAAGCAGAGTGGGAGGGGCCAGTGGGTAAGGCTTTCAGGACTCCTCCTTAAAGGTGTGAGCCTGACAGCCCCCTATACCCTGGGCTCAGCCCACCTTCCTCTACAAAATCAGTGGATACAAAGTCAGTCAGTCAGTCAGTCAGTCAGACAGCAGTCAGTCAGTCAGTCAGGACACTAGGCATCAGCAGCACTTTTAAGTAACAAAGTAATTATGCATCTTAAACAGATTACATGCCAGGCTCTGATCAGAGGACCATACAGGTATTAATGACTCGCTGAACTTTGAAACAACTTCAAGACTGGTCACAAACTTCTGGATAGAGAACAGAATCAAAGGAGCAGGTGCCTTATTTTATTACAGACCCGCTAGCTGGTTGCATTTCAGTGAAGTACAGATTCTCAGGACCTCAATTTCCTTATCTCTCATGTCAGAGAGTGTCTTGAACATTCTGTCTCAAATGTGATGCTAGGATTCTGTCAGACTCCTTCTATATTCATGACAGTTTCTTTGTCAGGTAGAATAATTTCAAAGCCCCAAGTTAGTATCTAAGGCCCAAATGGAATACTCATTATCTCAGGTGGACCATTGTCTCTAAGACAGCTGATCCAGGCCTAGGAGGCAGAATCCACCCACACCTTCCCCAATGGTTACCTCTCAGGGTGGGGTTCTGTAAGGTGCCAGTCACAGGTGATATTCTTCATGATATTTTGGAAGCCAAATAGAACAGAAACAGTCATGTCCAGGGTCCTGTTCACGTGGCCTCTGTATGCAAGGCACAGCTGTGGATACCAAATATGCCCTTCAGTATACGCTGCCAGAAGCTTCAGTTTGGACACTACAGGAGGAGAGCTTACTACATGCTATGCAAGCATCTAGGTGCTATCTTCCTCCGGCTTTCCAGTCTAGCAGGGAGTGCAAACATTGTTCTTGACTTCCTTAATGAAGCCAGAAAAAATCCACTAACTACTTTCTCTGAGGCCAAAAGAAAATGCTATCAACGGAGAGCTTTTTCGAAGTTCAGTACTATGCTCAGCAATATGGACTTTAAAGTACATCAATTATAAAATCCCTGCTTTAACCCTGGGCACCAGTGGGGCCTTCAGCAAGTCACGATCCTGTCCTAGAATTTCTTCTACTTTCATTCCCAGCTTACCTGACTTCTAAACGAATACAAAACCAAAAGCATTCCGTGTGAGAGGGCTTTGGAGGAAGGATTTCTAACCTCTGCATTCTAGTGTTTGAGAGACCAGGGTAACCATTGAGTAAGCTGGCTTTTACAGTATAGGACATTCAACAGCATCCCTTGACTCTGCTTACTAAATACCAATAACAATTCTCCCATTATGACAAGCAAATATATTTCTCTGCATTTCCAACTCTTCCCCTAAAGGGCAAATGTACCCATCAGCAATGGAGAAGAGGTTGAAGAAGGATGGATCCCTGGCCTGAGCCACTTAGTCCAACTCCCATTACAGCTGGCTAGGAAGGATGCGGATTATCATAAACTCTGCTATCCTACACATACTGACTCTGGTTTCCAGAACCAATGAGCTGCACCGTTATGAAGATAAAAGAGGTGCCAAACTAAGAATATAAGAAGCGCTCAAGAGGGTCTGGAGACATGACTTAGCAGTTAAGAGCAATGGCAGTTCTCCCAGAGGACATGGGTCCAAGGAAGCTGACACCATTTTCTGGCTTCCACAGTTACTGGTACACATATGCAAATACATACAGAAAAATGCCTATACACATCCAATATTTAAAAAAAAAATAGGCTTTCAAGAATTGGGCTACCTTTCCTAAATCAGTATAATTATTTTCTAATAATTATAAGTAATTATCATTTATTTATAATTATGCATTCTAAATAACTATCCTTATACCACAGCTAGCTCCCATCCCTAATCAAAGAAGCATCTTCCAGCTGCAGACAGAGACCATCACAGAAATCCACAACTAGTCAAAAATGCAGAAAACTGACTACGGAGGTCCCAGCCTGGGATCTACAATACAAGCCCTACACCTAAGGCTCAAGAAACATTTTGGAATAGGGGACAGAAAGATATTAAGAGCCAGAGGACCAGAATATCAGCTACAAGATGGTATCTTTTATATATGACTGGAAAGCTGCACCCACACAATCTCAATACAGTCACCTGAAAAAGGCCTGCATGATGACAAGACCAGGTTCCAAATGTGGATGAGGGAGACCTCGCAGGCAATTAAGGGCTGCTTAGAGGGGCAGAATCCATCTTATTCAGGGACTGGCCTGCTGATAGGTTATCCAATCCCAGGTATTCAGCTCCAAACACATATACACATAAGAAGTACTAAATGAACTCTGAAGGAAGCGTGTGTGTATGTGTGTCTGTGCGTGTGTGCAATGATTAACAGAACAGGTTATGAATTTAGGAGGGAGTAAGGGAACACAAGAAGAGTTGGAATGTGGAGGTAGTGGAGTTAACTGTATGTAAATACAGTACTTATGTATGAATTCTTTAATTAAATAACTAGAAAAGGGACAGGATAGCCATCGATCTACTAGTTACTTACATTAATTGCAATAATGATAACTACACTCAACTGAGTCTACTCTGCTGCAAAATAGTTTATTATATTATTGTATTGATCTTCACCACATTCCTGAGAGCCGGACCACAACATTAACCATTTTAGAGATGAGTAAGTTATGACATGTCGTATCTTAGTAAGACATTAAGAGCACACAGGATGTAGAGTTAGACTTCCAAATCAGAGTCCATCTGTGACAGCTACACTGTTTCTCAAGCTTAGACAGCAAAGAAAACATCTGACCAAAAAAAAAAAAAAGAAACCTCCATAGGCCTTCTAGCTAACAGTAACCTTCTTAGGTATCAACGCAAAAGTAGGAACCTAGAGATGTAGCTAAGAAATTTAAAATATCACCTCAAAATGCACTGTACAAATCAGCAAAGTCGTTCCATTATTTTGGTCTCAAGCCCAAGGAATAATCCCAACCTGCCAAGCCTGGAGACATGAGGATGGGCACTCACATACGGGTATCGATCCAGCTGATAGCCTTTGTTGGCAGACTCGGGGCTTAGGATAAGATGTCGAAGTTGACCAAGGCTGAATCTGCCACAGAAGGGTTCAGTTGAACTGGTGAGGACTCCATCAGACTTGGAACCTTCTAAGCCTGTATATAATTCAAATGCATAGGAACACAGGCGAAGCCGTGAAACACAACAGTATATGCATAGGAAATGTACAGTAACATTGGTCCCTCAAGCCTAGAGAGAAATGGGAAGAATTCACAGGCCTTGCACCTCCCCTCAACTGGGAGGTTGTAGCTATGAGAAACCCTTTCTGGCTTCCACAGAATTTGGAATACTAATACCATTTTCTCTGTGTGCCAAGAAATGAAAACTATTGAGAAGCAAGGGAAAGGGAAATAGCAATAGAAAAATGCTTATTTATCAATTTATTTTGTATGTATGTGTGCCTGAGTATATATAAGTGTACTGTGTACATGTAGGAACCAATAGATGTCAGTGAGAGAGGGTATCGGATCACCTGCAACTAGAGTGCATGCTGGGAATAGAACCTATGCCCTCTGCAAGAGGGATAAATGTTCTTAACCACCGATCCATTTCCCTTGTCCCTCAATAAAACTTTAGTTCACTTTAAGAATAGTTTTTAGAATGCACTGTCCAGTGTGGGAAGGATAAGAAAGCACATTTAGCATATTTTAAGGATTTTTTTTGTCTGTATTCTTATATAATAATTTGTATCAGCTAGAAATGGTGGTGCACGCTCGTAGTCCCAGCTACTCGGGAAGCTGAGGGAGGAGAATCACAAGTTCAAGGCTGATCTGAACAACTCAGTGAGATCCTTTATCAAAACTTTTTTTTAATTAACAGAGTGTCAGTATGGCTCAGTGGGAGAGCTTGAGTGGAGCATCTGCAAAGCCTTGGAGTTTGCTCTCCATCAGCACGCCGACAAAAATCACTGATATGCATTTCAATTTTGAATTAAACAAGATTTTTTTTTAAAACAGTTGCTACTGCCATACATACCCTATGTCTTTTCCTTGTTTAGAGTAAACTCTCTAGACGGTGTTTCTCACCACTGAACTGCCAGGAAGAACCATCCCAAGCATCTCCCTCCCTCATGCAAGCTACTCTCCCGGCCACTCTACTCCATCCAGAGCCAGTGACCACGCTTTCATTTGGCTCTATTAGCACTTTAGTCAAGAAATAGAGATTGTTCCGATGCTATAAGGAAAGGAAGATGGTGATAGACAGGACCAGAACTGATCAACGCAGGAGCTACCTTGCTCAAACCCAAGCCGGAGGAGAACACGAGCTGAACGGGGTGCCAGATTGCATTTCACCACAAGCAACTCCTCGATGGTGGTTTGGATCTATCAAGATGAATAAAAATGCAGTCATACAAAGGCCAGGCCTAAAGGCCACCCCCTAAAATTGTCGTCTTTACCTTCATTATTGGAAGAAGACCCTCACCTGTTGGGCTGTAGCATTTGCAGGAATTAGCTGGCTGGAGACATTACCCCAAGTAAGGAAAAAGTTTCCTTTACTTGACACGTTCAACACCTAAAAAGTCAAGAGAGACAACATTCGCTGACACACAGGGACTTCAGTCAGAGAATCTGTCTCCAGTTCCAAGGAATCCCATAACCTCTTCTGGTCTCCACAGGCAGCAGTCACACACACAGTGCACAGACAAAATAAACACATGTAAATATAAATACATTAAATAAATAAATCTAAAGAAAAAACGTTAAAGACTTACCTGGAATTCAAATAGTTCAAAAATAAGTCAGCAAGAAAGATCATCTCAATAATAAAACTATATTTAAGAAATGTATTCATGCGGCAAGATGGTTCAGTGTACTGAAGCACCCGCTACTGAGCCTGAGCGCCCGTGATGGATATCAGGGACCCACATGGTTGACGGAGAGAACCAACCCCTCCAAGTTGCCCTCTGGCCTCCACACATAAGCCTTGGAACACGCATACACATAAATAATGTTTAAAAACAAAGAAAAAGCAATTTTAGCCTTTACAACCCTATATCCTATATCTGTGGCAGAGGAATTGCAATTGTGCCTCAGGTTTCCTTATTCTCTGCCAGCTGTCCTACTGGAGAAGGCTCCACTCTTCGAGTGGCTCGCTTTCCTGTGGGACCGGAAAGACACACAAACCTGTATTTCTGGAAGTCTCTGGGCTCGGGCTCGGATCTGGTGTTTCTCCAGAAGGTAAGTGTTGACCACATCTGGATTCAGCCAGGTGTTGTGCATCTGGACACCAATTCTCATTCCCCTGCTCGGAGCTATCCCATGCTGCTCTGCTTCCAAGTAGTACTTGGCTCCGCCCCGCAGTTCTAGCTTGGTTGTCTTCTGTTGCCAGTTCCCTTCATTTCCTTTCTGCTCCCAAGAGTCAAACCAGTCAGTAGTGCCGATCCCAACAGAGGCCACTTCAACCTGTGCCCAAGTAAGCCAGTCAGGGTCAACATTATGAATCTTCCGTGCATTTTATTGTCAAATAATGCGCATTTGAAAGGCTATCAACATGACATTTTTAAGTAATCATCGCTTTTCCAACAACGTAGCCTGCTCACTTTGGTTCAGTGGCTGTGTTTCTTCTCCACTATGTTTCCTTTCTCTCTCTCAAGTACATTGTATTTGAGTTAGAACTCATAAGTTATATTTAGGAACAGTCTCTGTCCTGATACCCTGTGTCTGTGATGCTCTAAAAAGATAGTATTAAATTCTTGAAAGACCTTGAATGGTACTAGCTCATCAAAACCCATGACTTTCTCCAGCAAGACAATCTCAGAGAGCAGACTAAGGACATTGTGGGTCTCTGCCAAAGGCACAAGGAGATGCTAGCAGCTTTCTAAAGGCACAGGGCCGATAGAAGATTCCTACAGGATGCTAACCCAAACAGTGAGAAAAGCACAAGTTTTAGAGTCAAACCAATCTGATTTTGAATTGTGAACTCTTCCCTTACTATTCATGTGGTCCTGAACAGGCCATACAATTCTCCAAAACCTCATTTTCTCATCTAGAAAGTAGAGGTATGCATATTTCACAGAGATAAATATTACTAGCAAGACTGTGAAAAAATGTAGCATGATACTGGGCTTACAATACCATTACAGTCATCCAAATTGCTTTGCAGTAATTAATATCCATGGGCAACCATGAGTTCTTTAACAACCATAGAACAGGAAAGTTTTATCTTTGATTCTTTCTTCTTTCAAGGGTGAAGGATGATGAGCCAAGGGAAGGCAACCCAGAGAAGGTGAATACCTTAGTCCTTGGCTCCTCTGAAGAACTGAAATGCAAGGAAGCTTGGCTGTCTGCCTGAATCCAGAATGTGTAATTGTTTGTCTCTGGAGCCACGAAGAACCCACTGAGCCGTGCTCTATAACATAGAAGAACACAGAATCAGCTGAAATTAGACAAGGCCTGGATCACTGAGCCAGCGTATAACAACTCTCGCACTTGGCTCTTCATTACGAAAATGACAAGGAAAAAAACACCTGGCTCTTACACCACAGAATTATTCTGAAAATTCTAGAGAAAGCAAGCACACCTGTCTGGTCTCAGCATCTCTCGGTCTCCAGTCTCCATACACCTACTTTGCAGTTTGCACACAGCCCTTTGTAGTTGTATCATCTCTCAGACAAACACGACCATAGCACAGGACAATGTGGAGCTTTGGCTAAGAAGAACACTTATCTCCAAAGCAGATTTAGACTTACAGGAAATATAGGTTTTCACACTTTGCTCTGTATTTGGCTGTATAGCTACAAAAGGTCATATGATATCAGCAGAATGGCCAACACTGGCTGAGAATGTTGTCAAATACTTCTCATGTTGAACTGGCCCCTGTGACAAACGACCCCCTAGAAATATCATTGCTTTCTTTCCTGTGTCCTAGCTGGCCTGAATTAGTCAATACACTCTTGCTATGGATTCTCAGTCTACAACATACCTGAAAGGTCTTCCTGCCTTTGACCAAAAGTCAGATGGGGAACTGGCATTAGGAACTATCTGCCACCTGTACCCTGGGGTGGCTTCAGTCAGCTCCATGCCTTTAGCAGCATCTCCAACTTCAAAAAGGAGTCCTCGATTGCCTGTAAGACACATATATCCTATAACCACCAGACAATGTTCCTCCTCACAACTAAGACCCCACTCAAATTACAGGGTGAACGGCATTCTGGGATGGTGTATCACCAGAGACCAAGATGGAGTAGTCCTGTGAGAGACTTTGTAGAGACTAGGAACTATCTAGAAAGAAAGAAAAAATCCCTGGGTAGAAGGTAGACTCTTGGAAAGACCAACTTAATGAGAAACATTAAGGGGAGATTTTTCTCAGAGGGAGGAAAGAGGAGAGGAGGAAGACTTTTCCGCTCCCATTCCACATAAGAAGACCACGTCCTGAAGAGGGCATGAAGAAACAAACAGTGCTGTTCAGAAAGGTGGCCTGTGTGGTGGTAATGAGTGACATTGTCTGGCTTTGTGCCTTCTGAAGATGGACATGAACGTGAAGGCCTGATTCAGCCTGCATGTTCGATTTCATAAAATTCCCCTTTCCAGAAAAATTGCCAGTCCCTCAAGTTTTCAAGTATCATGACCTCCATGTGTGGACCCACACACAAGGCAAATTGGTAGCATACGTTCATTATATGGTATTTTAACTGATGTTGTACTTACACATTTACACTTTATGTTAAGCAAACCTTGAGGCAAAAGACTCTGGGCATCAATATTGGATACCTATCTTGATTGATATTGGATTGGACAGTCATCTTGGATGGGCATTAAAGCTCTAGATGTATTTAACTGTATATTCAGATTTGAAGTCTATCATTTACAAGGTGTGAAGTTTAGGGGCATTCCTCAGCTCCCCAAGTCTCCATTCATGCATGTATCAAAATAGGGCTGGTAGGAACTAGAAACAATATTCAAAGACTATAGGATCTGGAAATAGAATAATGACTCAATAACACGGATACCTCTTACAACTATTATTATCAACTACTAATGTTGCTCATTAGCCCCTAAGATGGATTGTAAATACAGGATAAGCAGAGAATTCAAAACATGTTAAGAAAATCACTTTAACTCTGAGATTCCCAACCTCTGCCCTGTTTCTGTTTTAGTCTGGGAAGCTGGTTGTTGGGCTGTGCTATACACTGCAGGATGAACTGCATCCCTGGTTTGCACTCATTAGATGCTAATATCACCTAGTCCCCTGAGGACAAGAATCAGCCATGTTGGAGAAGCCCGCTTTGCGTGGTTTTTTGCCCTACTTCCACAGGACAAACTTCAACATCTTTTCAAAAAGGGCATCACTTACTCAAATAGCTACTTTCCGGAAATGATTCTACCATGAATAGAGCATCTAAAGCAGGAAACGCTCAACAAGGGAACCACCTTCTGCTTCCTACACAGGAAACACACTTTCTCTGCATTACCTAGTTCAGTACTTTGGTCTCTTTGGATGGGCGCTCTCCTTACATAAAGACTGGCAATCTGGGAGATCCAAAATTCTCAAGACATATCCTTTGCATTTCTCTCTACACAGCAAAGGGCTATGTTTAGGAAGGTTTTCCTCCTGCAGGGCAATTTTGCCTACAGGGGCTGAGCCTTTAGAATTGACTAGTTATATCTTTGAGCATTAGGTCAATGCCACATGCACAGAACAGCAACCCGTGGTTCTTGACAGAGCAACATGCCAACCTTCCTTCTCCTTAACAGCACTGGAGCCTCCCATGCTAATGCCTAGCAGAAAATGTGGGAGCTTCAAACAAATGAGGACAGGTGGAACCTGCTGCCTCACCTCCTCCATCGCTGTCTACTGGAGGCAGATGCTGGTGGCCATGTCACAGCACATAGCCATTCGTGATATCAACAGAAAAATGCCCACAGGGGAAATAAACAGTATTTAAATATACTCAGTCACTCCTTACTCTCTGACCTATCTACTGCTGCTGCTATGAGCACTGAAGAGCATGCTCCACTACTCCTGTCTCCTCGATCAATAAACATACAACCTCCCTACCAAATGCAGAGAGGCAGTTTGGGGATTCAATTCAGAAGCCATGGTGTCTTGGTGGCAGTTAGATTCTGCCTGAAGCCTATTGCTTAGACATATGGCAGGGGCTAGGAATGTAGTGCCACTCGGGAATGGAATGAAGCTAGGATATTCCTTGATATGATAGGCTTGACCACGGCATTGGGGATCCAATTAGTCACACTGCTGAGCCAGAATTCAAGCGTGTTTCCTTCTACCCCCTGGATCCTTGAGACAAAGCATGGCGGTGGAGAGTTTACTGAGCAGCCCTAGTGATTTTCTTACCTGCCTGAGGAGTAGTGAGCCTTGCTCTGTTTCCTGGAGCCCTGGTGGTGCACTCAATCTTCCTGGGAGACACATGTCTAATATCACATGGGATGCCTAAGGGGAATTTTTAAAACTCATAAATACACCTGTAAATAAACACACACACACACACACACACACACACACACACACACGTCACAATGCCACGCATGCACTCACTCACGCATTTGCAGGTGGAAAAGGCTGAACAGGATCCTATTGATGTTAAGGGTGGGGTCTGGAGAGTGGCAAACGTTGTCACTCTAACAGAAGGAGATCAGGAAAGGGACTGTGTAGTGCAGCAGAGGGTGAGCGTGGAGCAGCTTGTGGTAGTGAGCAAGCAAGTCACACAAAGCAATTCCATTCCACAGGGAGGTGCTGACCTCTTGCTCTGTGGAAGAGTAAGTACAACGCGAGTGTGTCAGGAGCACCCTGTTTCAAGACAAAGGAGCCAATGACAGGGCTCAGGAGGGCTGCCCTCTGACCTCCACAAGAATGCTATGGCACACTTTCACACACACTCATACACACTCATACATGTACACACCACACATGTGACAGACACATAAACATACAAACATATGCATCCACATCTATACACTCACATACATACATATATACATACAAACATACATATAAACATACATAAATGTCTGTTTCAAATGTAAGACAGCTTCCCCTCACAGCCATGAGCTATAAAATATAAAAAACCCTACAGCATTTAAAATTGAACCATTTTCAGCCATTTTAGCATAATTACCTGCAATGGTAACCCGGGCAGAAGGGTCAAAGAAATCTCCTGTAATGATGATGTCTGTTCTTCCCCAAGGCTCCCAACTTTTGGAAACACAGATAGGATTTCTGCAAGAGTTTATAAAATGGAAGTTTCTATAATGTGATGTGGCCCAGAGAAACCACCACCACTTAACTCTTACCCTGCAAGTTAAGCAACAGGTGGTTTTTCTAATAGTCATTCATAATATACATAATAACAAAAGGACTATAAATATACATTATACATGATCAGTAAGTATAGGGAAGGTCACTCACAGTATAAGCAAAGGTTTCTGCATCTCTTATGCTTTCCTATGAAGTATGTCTCTTCACATTAAGGATTTAACTTAACACGGAAGACTCAACAATGGATGCAGTAGCTGGGGCTTTGTTTCCCAGTCCTTTGTTCTTCCTCATGCCGCACGCTTCTTCCCCAGGTGCATGCAATGTTTTACCCACACTTCCTTCAAGTTGAATTTCCTATAGCGATGTGAAACACACCCTCAAGGATTTCATGTTATCCTTTCCTTAAAGATGTTTTAAAATTATGGGTATTTGGAGTTGGGGGATGCAGGGCTTACAGAGGCTAGAAGATGACAGCAGATTATCTTGGAGCTGAAGATATAGGTCTTTCTGAGCTCCTTCCCATGGGTGCTAGGAATTGAACTCAGGTCTTCTGCAAGATCAGTATGCTCTCTTAGCCACCAAGACATCTCTCCAGCCCCTCATCCTTTTAGATATTGACAGTTTAAAGTCTGATTCCTTCCAGGGGAAAGAAGAGTTGTTCTCTTTGATAAACTAAATGAAAACTTATTAAACTTATAGGTATTCCTAGTATAAAGTATAGTAGATATATCCTCAGACATGGCATAAACTAAATGTGTTTGCACAGGAGCTGGTCATGAATTGTTACAATGTCAAAGTAGGAATCATTGTTTTCAAACTTGCTTTGCCCCGAGACATTTTCATACATGAATAAAATGCATTTGAATTACTCTCACCTCCCACCCTCTCAACACCCTTCCCTCCCTACAAATCCTTTGCCCACATTCAAATCCTCTTGTTTTGTTTAGTGACCCACTGATCTTAACCAAGTTCATCTGTTTGACCAGGCATTACTACTATCCACAGGCACGGCCTCAATGGCACCCAGGCTTCCAGAATCTTTCAGTATCCAATAATTAAACTCCTTGTCTGCAGGCAAGTCTCATGCAGGTCTAGTGTGAGGGCAAGATGGTGGTGACTATACCATGCCCGGAAGTTGGCATTTTAGACCCCTTCTTCCTATCTCTGGGTCTTACATTCCCTCTGCACCCTCTTCAAAGATGTTTCCTGAGCCTCACAGGAAGTAGTTTCAGTGTCTTATTTAGAGCCAAGCACTCAGTCATCACTTATCGGCAACATTTGGAGCAGCCATGAGTCTCTGCACTCACTATTGTTCAATAGGAAGAGAGGCTTCCTAGGCTTTAAGAACAGCCATAGGTAGCACAATCTTTTTCCAACATTCATATAGAGCCTACTCTATTAAATTAGGAAGATAACAAAGAATTCAATGTAGCCTCTCCCTTCAAGCACATGACAATGGTAAGGACGTGTATGTATACAGGAAGATAATTACATACAGGTCAGCAAAATTAAAGAGGATATGAAGTAGGTAAAGGTTTAGGAGTAGGTGAGGGTACAGAGTAGAAAACACTTTCTGGATATAATATCTGAACTGATTCCTAAAGGGTGAATTTAAACTGACCAAGGAAAGCCGAGCATGAAGTTGTACACCTAGCGAGAGTCCCAGCACTGGGAAGGCTACGGCAACAGTATAACAAACTCAAGGCTAGCTTGGACTATAGAGCAAATAAAAATTTTAAAAATGACAATAACTGACCACATAAAAGGGAGAGGAGACATTGAAAACAAATAATAGGCAGAATAGGGAAAGGTTACAAAATGCATATTAGTGTTGCTAGAATATGCAGAGAGATGGGGAAGAGAGACAGGGAGAGAGGAGAGGTGGGAAGAAGGGAAGGGGAAGACGGAGCATAGAAGCACATAAGAAGGAGATAGACACTTAGATATTTCTCACAGAAGATGTGACTCCTTTCGACAACAGTTCTCAACCTGTGAGTTGAGACCTATTTGGGGTTTCAATGACCCCTTCACAGGGGTTGCCTAAGACCCCCTGCATGTCAGATGTTTGCATTATGAATCATGGCAGTAGCAAAGTTACAGTTACAAAGTGGCAGCAAACATAATTTTATGATGGGGGGTCACATGAGGAACTGTATTAAAGGGTCACAGCATCAGGAAAGTTGAGAACCACTGCTTTAGAGTATGTGCTCAGAAAGGCTTAGAGGCTTAACCACACTGGACTACTTGTTGAGTGACAGTCTTAAGAGGCTAAGCCCCAGACTCTTACAGATTCTCCATATCTCCAAGGATCCCTCCGCTATGAAAATGCTCATGTCTGTGAGTCTCCATCCCAAGAAATATATGAAAACAGATACAGTCAGCCTACTTATCTAGCCCATCAGAGGTCCAAATTATAGCAGTATCCTAAAAGCCTGAGGCAGGGTACCAGAGGCAGCATGCTTCCTGAACAGTGTTAGTTAGATGCATGAGGTATTCCATTTGCCAGGATCTTTGGATAAGTTGCACCCCCTCCTAATCTGATTTTCTCAATAGTAACACAAGGACAATATTTCCTATTCTTTAGCTCAAAGATGTGAATATTGGTATCATATGCCAAAGACTCAACAAGGATGTAACTGTCTTGTTGCTGTCTGTAGCTGTATCCATCAGTATGGATGCTTCTTTACACTTACTCTCAAACACACCAGGTAACTGTTTAAAGACAAGAAAGGCAAGGGTCTGAATTCAGCTCCAGCAGGATGGGCTGCCTGAAGAACAAATGGCATTTGTCCCACGATCTAGGAGATGATAGCTTTCTCTTTTGGAAAGGGAGATTTTCCACTGCTTCTGAGATCTGAACCTACCTCACAGACACGTTTTTGGTGGCTTTGTGATTGTATCCCAACCTAGATACTGGGTGCTCTCTTTAAATAGCCAACTGCCTGCTAGTGAACTAAACCTTCAATTTCATGCGACTTTGCAATTTTCAGTGTTCGTCTTTTGGTACCAGAGTTTGCCCATCAGAGGGTAAGACCATAGCTTAGCATCAGAATATGCAAGTCATAAACCAGACTTATGACTTATGGTGTGAGAATAACCAGAAAGTAGTCCTATTATATTTTTAAGTGCCACCTTCCTTCTGTTACTTTTCAGAACACACAGGAAGGCATAAGTCCTCTTTGTTTCATTTAGTCTATAGCTATATCTTTGTATCTACAATTGAGCCTCTTTGGATATAGTCAAAAGCCGCTGGACAGTGCATCGACAGACAACAGATCACATTTGTATCACAATAGTGCCATAAGAATGTACTGTTGCTGAAACCTTATCATGTAGTGACATCAGCAAGGCTGCTATAAGGACATATACAATACACACCACACATATTTATGGTGACGCAGTGCATAGAAATTTACTATACTCCCACTGGAGAAAGAAAGGAATGGGAAACAAAATAGCTACAATTATGAAACAGCCAAATGATAATAAAGTGTAAAAAAAATCAATAAAAAGTATGACGCAAATATGTACCATCTATATTTAATAATAATTCATTTAAATTAACTTTATCTGCTTATTATATTATACTATTCCTATGCTTTTTCTGTTATTTTATAATGTCTACTCTTGTTTACAGAATAAAAAGTTCCCTGTAAAACAGTGTGCTGTGTTACACGGACGCCAGCCTCGTGGATGCCGTGTTGACTTCATCTCTCGCTTGCATCAAGAGGCCACAATGTATGATTGAGCTACAGCATCTACATATGTGTGCATGCACGCCGTGAGGAAAGTGCAAGAACTATAGCATCTAATTTCTCAGAACATCAGCAATCAGTGCAGGACTTTAAGCACTAGCGCTAATACAGATACAAGCAGTTTGCCTTTAACCAGAATGAAGAGGCCGTGTTAATGGTCATAGAAAAACTGCCAGAAGAAAAGTCTAACTTTGAGTGCACTGTGAGGGACGGGATGAAGGAGACGGGATGAAGGGGAAGATTACCTGGGTACGTCTGGTACAGGAACAGTTCCTGCTTAGCACTGATCAACCAGGCTTCCTTACGCACCATTGACCTCCAAAGGAAAACAAAGGCTTCGGATAAAATGTCACCTACAATTGCATTGCTTTATACAAATCAGCTTCTTGAAAAGGACTTCATAGAATAACCTCTAAATTTAATAATTTGGATACCAGAGCCTTTTGATAACCAAAAAGCAATATGATGAATACAAGCTTGTTTTCTCATAGAAAAAAAAAATAATTGTATTGGAATAATCTCTATTTTGTGGGATGTCAGAAGTGTTAAATACAGCAGGAAAAGGGAATGTGCCTAATACTGAGATAAATGGACACAGTATATTCCTACAATAGATAACTGGACACAGTATATTCCTACAATAGATAAATGGACACAGTATATTCCTGCAATAGATAAATGGACACAGTATATTCCTACAATAGATACATACAATAGATTACTACAATAGAGTAGATGAGTTTGGTTCTTGAGAACAGAGAAAGAGAAAACAAATATATACTTTGAGCTAAAATACTCTTATGTAATGTGTTGATACAATCACAATGAAATTAATATAAAACAATGAACATACTTTGAAGGACAAAAACATCTACCAGAAAAAGAAGTAAGGCACACACAGAAATCCAGAATCTTAATTTATCTGTGTCTCAAAAAAAAAATAAATAAATAAATGGTGACTATGAATTCTTTCCCTCTCGAAGTGGGCAATTCTTATAATGACACAACACGTCTCTGGAAACTGTTACCCACAACACACTCATGACAGCTGTGGAGTCACTGCACTTTAACAGAAGGGATAGCTTTTAAAATTCTGCATCATCTCAATGTTGAAACAGCTGTAATACCCATAGGTTAGTCAGAACATAATGCTCTCTCAAGTGAAAAAAATCCAGGAGTTGTGAGAAGTTTGCTATATCCTACTGGGGTATGGTTGAAATTATAAAGGTTAAAGGATGTACACGGGATATTACAGACAATACAAGACTCAGGTAGATTTGTCTACCCCAGTTACTCACCTCCCTTTGTTAAATACTGAGAAACTTACATTCTGGGAACCTGAGACACAAAGAAACACACAGTAATGTTAGATTGTGCAGGACTCTCCTGGGCTAGGACATTGCTACCCTAGGCCCAAAACTCCAGTACCATCATTACTGTCCAATCCTGGAATTTCTTTCATGTTACCCAGGTAAATATGTCAGAGAATTAGCACTATGACTTTCACGAAGAAATGGACATGGACACATGTATGACAAATAAAATGCTGGGCTTAGATTTAGATAAAGCATGATTTCAATTCTAACACACTGGTTGATATTATCAGCACAATTACTTGTAAAGTAAAATTACTATTATGATAATCAAGTTACTTTACACGGAAGTTGTTTTGTGGGGTGTTTTTAGAAGTTATTTTGGTAGCAATTATTATTATTCACATGAAACCATATAAAAAATGTGGTTTTGTCTTCCTTTCTGGATACCATAAAAGAAATGATTTTCTTTTAAATGACAGTCCTAAAACAGACCAATATAATTGCCTTCCACACGACACAGCACAGTCCCAAGGCCATGTTCCTCCTGGATGGGAAAACTGTGGGAAAAACATACCAAAGTAAGAATAACCAAGCAACTGCTTAGAATTCCCAGCTCTTTGAAGAAAGTAATGTATAAAAGTCAAATTAGCCAGTAGAAACTGATACATACCGAGGGTTCTATAGTAAGTTATCCTCAGAATAATGCTAACTGTAGTTGTCAATACATAAACCCCACGGCAAATATACAGTGTGGCAAACAAAACTTACTTTAACTTACTCCTAGTTTCTATTTAGTTTTCTCTTTCCAAAACTCTATTTTATGACAAGTATAATAAAACATATCAAGAGACATGACCTAAAAACAGACAATCTCAGGTGAACTACAGGAAGACACTAGAAAGAAACTATAGCGCAGAATTTGGCTCCACTAAAAACTCATTCCAAGAAGCCAGGCCATAGCACACAATTCTTGTAGTAGCCTCAAACCAAAGTTAATCTACCTAGTTGAAAGTGAAGTAAGAATCCAACCAAATTTTGGCAATATGACCTAGAGCATGTATACACTCATTTCAAAACATTTCAGGGCAAGACTTTGATTAAGTGGGCCTGTCTCTTTGAATAGAGTTGGAAAGAGATTTATTATGATTCCAACACATCAAATTTGAGCATACCTGCATGTACATGTAAAGCCTCGCACATGCATGCCCACCTATGCATGCACATGCAAACATAAACACCAGAAACACATTAAAAAAGGGAAAGAAAAAAATGTTTCAGGCATTGTTTGCTTTCCTGGTCATTATAGTTACAGTGGTTACTACATGGGTTCTGAAGATTTCTTAATCATACAGGATTACAGGCCCAAGTCTGCTGCTTGCTCTCTGAGAAACCTTGTCTCATCTGTAAAGAAAGACTAATAACTGCACATATCACTCTTACTAACTTCAACATAGCCCACTGGGCAAGCCTTGCTGTAGTGTTCACCTTTAGTTAAGTAGTGCCTACTTATTTTCACAAAAGGTTTCAGATCCTCCCTTTACTTTTTATTTTCCACTGATAACCAAGCCTTTCATCTTTTCCAATAAGCCTAAAGAGAGAAAACTGCTAGCCGTGATTTCTGGTTTTGAAACGAATGAATGTATGTATATGCGGTTGTCATGTGGAAGAAACTGAAAGCCAAACATTCACAAGAAAACAACAACCACAACAGAAATACTCACCAGCTTCCTGTGTGCCTGTTTATAAGAGAACAGGGAGTAAGCCATTTGTCTGCTCCAGCTTCCAGGATCAATGGGCTGGATTGGAGGACAAAAAAAAAAAAAAAAAAAAAACAGAAACAAAGACAAGAAGCAATAGTATGGTTTCCCAGTAAACATGGCTGCCAAGAGTCAGAGTGTTAGGAACTTTTTCCTCTGGCCCGACAGGTACCATTGCAGAGGTCAGTGAAGACCATAACTTTTCTCCCAAGAATAGATGCACCTTCATGGCCCATGCTTCTACACTGCACATGGAGATTTTACAAATCCTTCCCCATATTGGCCATGCTTGGTCTGCACAGTCATTGTAGAATTTGTACCTTCACTGCTCCTTTTAAAAGTTGGTCCAAGGTTGAGGTTGAGATAGGTCTGCATAGTGATGAGGACATATGGGCTAAGGATGTACTTGGACTTTCTATCTCCAGTAGAAGTCTATTTTTAATTTGAGAAGAAAAAGAAGTTGATAACTTCCAATGGTAGAAATAGAGGGAAGAATTAAAAAGATGGAGAAGCTATAGGAAATGCCTCTAAGACATTTGCTCCAGGGTGAAGAAAATTTAAACACTGTATACACACACTATGCAGTTGGTTAGATAGTGAGATAATGTTTCTTCTACCTTAAAAATCCTCACTATAGTTACTGGATTTGTTGGGAGATAGCGGTTGCTTACAGCTTCCCTGGAACTCTGGTCTTCCTTCCCCAGCATGGATGATTTCATACTAACATTTCATACTTCCAATGTATCATGTTCACATCTAGTCACTTCAGAAAACATTACAAGCTGCACAGCTTTAATTCCTGAGCTCATGAATCCTTCCCTGTTACCTTGGTGACTGAGCCCACAGTTACCTCTCATCCCACCAACAGAACTTCTGAATGATCAGGTGGGAAATAACTAACTAAAAAGAGAGGTTAATGGACTTTTGTGTTTATGCATCACTTTAAAAAGAATTCACCCTCAGGGTGGAGAGAGGGAAGGGTAAGAACCAAAAAGGAAAAACCCATGGATGTAGTTGCAGTGCAGTTCATACAGGGCCCAGTCTCTACTTGTCAGAGAAAGCAGGGAAGGAAGGAAGGAAGGAAGGAAGGAAGGAAGGAAGGAAGGAAGGAAAGGAAGGAGGAATGAAGGAAAAGGGAAGGAAAGGATGGAAGGAAGGAAGGAAAGATGAAAGAAAGAAAGAAAGAAAGAAAGAAAGAAGGAAGAAGGAAGGAAGGAAGGAAGGAAGGAAAGGAAGGAAGGAAGAAGAAGAAGGAAAGAAGGAAGGAAGGAAAGAAGGAAGCAATGTAAGCTGCCAATTGCAATTACATTCACAAAGTAAAAGCTGAAATCTGGTGCACCAGGGACCTTAAACCACATAGAGAAAAATAGCAGTTCTGTGTCAAGTGCTTACAATTTGCTACTGCAGAGGAAGCTGGCCCAGGATGCCATCTAGCACATAGGTACCACAGGAACAGACATATGCTTACCTCTCCATGTAGCTCACATCGGGATCAAAGGTTTCCAGCCAGTCAGTGATGACCCAGCCATACACATGCACTACTTCTCCTGTTTTAGGAAGAGTCCAAAACGGAATGTGCTCACTGCAAACTCCAAATGGATAGCATAAATTCTGTGTGTGTTTGTCTTCTTACATATACCCAACACGGCACAGGATATAAAGTTAACATGTTTAATAAATGATATTAATGTAGAATGAGGGCTAGAACCCAGTGACTAGGGTTGTACACTAGAAAAGCTAAGATAATATAATACCTAAAAGCATTAATTGTACACAACTCAAGAATACAACAGTACTTGCCGTAGCCTGGAAAGAACCAGTGACAGAGTGGGCTAAGACCAGGTTGATCAATGACAACTAAGTTCTAGTTAGATCGGGAAAGTAAGTTATGGCATTCTATTTCACAGTTAGCTAGCTTTGGATATCAATGTACCGTGTTTTAAAATCAAGAAGACAGGATTCTGCTATATTCAAAAAAATAAAGGATACATTCAAGGAGACAGATATACATCTTTCAATATGAATGTTATACAGTATATGCACACATTAAACACCATGTGGCATCCTATATCTAACATGATGCATGTGTGTTTTATGTGTCATATCTCAACACTCATCAGAGAAGCTTCTTTTGGTAGTAGCTGGGGATTAGTACAGATATTCAGAACTAGCCAACTTGCAAAGGGTAAGAGTTATGGAGCGCTTAGCTCTTTAGGGGAGGATCTCCATATCACACCGCCTCCCCAGACTCAAGAGTCATCATGAAAGAATGAGAGACAGGGATAGTGAGTAGGAAACACCATTTCCAGACACACCAGGGCAGCTGCACAAACAAGTTCACGGTGCTTGTGGAGGCCCCATGCACAAAACCTGTGCAAGCTCAAAGCAGACAAATGCCAGCATGGAGTAAGGGAGATTAGTTAGCATGAAACTCTACCCCAGAACAGAGCTATTGGTAATTGACAGCTGCTGGGATGGGGGAGTCAATTTTCTTTAAGAGCGTGGCTCCCAGTAAATCAATCATGCTCCAATGGAAGGCAACACAACTAAGGGTATATGGGCATGACAAACTGGATTTGGGTGTGTGTGTGTGTGTGTGTGTGTGTGTGTGTGTGTGTGTGTGTATCTTAAAGAAATAAAAAGAGAACACAAAATTGGATAGGTAGGGAAGGAGGAAGTGGATCTGGAAAGAGTTGGAATAGAGAATAAATGTGACCAAAATTGTATAAGAGTCTCAAAGAACTAATAAAAATGAGAAAAAAAAAAAAAGCCATATGAAGAGGCTATGTCACACATTCTGATTAGTCTTCTGGGATCCTAAGTAGTTTCCGTAACCCTTAAGTACAAAAGATAAAAGACCCTCACAAGACTAATGGACAGGAACTAAAAACAAGCAAGAGAGTTAGGGCTAATGTCTGGATATTGCACATAAACTGTTCACTAAGCAAAGACAGGGCAAGCCACATACAATGTCATCTACCTATAACCCCAGCTATTCACAATGTTCCGGCAGTAATATTATAAACTAGCTTTACAGATGAGAGAGCTATTTGTTAATCTAGTTAAACCTCAAAACTTGACAAAGGATGCCTCCAGGGTACTTGTGATCACTGCATCCAGACAACTTTTGAGTTTCTCCATGAGCAGTTAAAACTGCTCCTCCTCCTCCTCCTTGTCCTCATCATCATGATCATCATCATCATCATCATCTATATTATTGTTTTTTGCATGCTGTTCTGTGTGTCATTAGCAAGAGGAGACTTTCATCTGCAGTCACTGCATGCCTAGCGCTGACCCTTCTGGTGGATAGAGACACTGTACATCTTAAGGACTGAGACAAAGATTGTAGAGTTTTCAGAAGGATGGAACCTCAAATTCTCTGTTGCCACTAAAAAATATATCTATCTGGTGTTAACAAAGCCACACTACTGGCTTCCCAGCCCTAGAGACTCAAGTTTTGTTATATGCCACTCAATTACAGAAATGAGGTCCTGTAGGCTCTTTGGTTGTTTGTTTCTAAACAAAGAAGCCAACCAGAGGCTGACAAATGGGCAAAGTAGAACACAGTGCCAGGGGATTCTGCGTCAGAGTTAAGCACATACAGAAATCCAACTACCCATAAAATAACACACCATCTCTTTTGTAGCCACCTCTTCCCGCATGTCCCTAGCTGCTACTCTGGGCAAGCTTCCAAATGAAATGAGAGTAATTGTCCAGAAAGTGATTGTGGAGATGCAGTCGTGTGCATCATGCCTCGAGGGACCAATCTGACAAGGCCAGCCACCAATCGCGTCCCCCACCCCAACCCCCAAGGTAGAAGAGATAGTGCGGAACTCCACCTCATAGAGACAAACCAGTTTGACGGACCTGGAGAGCATCTGACATCCCATTCACACACAGTTCCTTATTCATCCCTCATCATGATAAGGTCTCTGCCACCTAAACTGGAGTTTTCTGCACACAGCAGCAGGAACCCAGATGTCTGTGCATGATTTCCACAGTGTGTATCCTTTTTCATAAAACATGATCGTGTCTCAGTTACTCAAACTAACGAAGTGGGTTGTATTTGTGAAAGCCTCATGTCAATACGACAGTGACAAATTCTTGTTCTTTAGAAGATAATTGAAATACACACATATACATGAAGAACATTCTGTCCACACACGCACACATACTTCAACATACAAACACTGTCTGTAACATAGATATTCATTCTGATTACATTAACCAGTCAATCACACCAAAACAATTAAATCAGATTATGCATTCTAACAGAATCATACCTAAAAACCTAGCACCTTGGTCCGGCAAAGATTTGGTGAGTAAAAAACAAAAGAAGTGCTCTCTGTTGAGCACAATGACCTGAGTTTCATCCTTGAACCCACTCCTAAAAGTTGTCCCCTGACCACTAAACACAAGCTGTGTGGCACATGTACACATGTACATGGTACACACACTACACTGCACACATACATACACACACAATAATAAGTAAAGAGGTAAATGTGTTAATTTTTTAAATTAGCAACTATGTTCATATATGTCTACCATACAAGAGACATATAACAAATGAAATATCTGATATATGTATGTATGTATGTATACATATATATGTACATAGAGCAATTTGCCAATAAAAAGATAGCAAAATACATCTTTCTTTTAAAAGCTGTTTTATTATTCTGTCCTAAAGAAGGCTGGCAAAGCTACTAGACCTACTCCTCAGAGCATTCTCTTTTTCTATGTAAATCCCCTACCTTACCCAGCCACCTCCTCTTCCACCCTCCTGGCTCTAATGTGCTGGTGTTTCATCCTTTCTGAGCCTTTTGACTAAGACCAAGTACATATGTCCATGTACTCTTTAACTCATGAACAAATCCTCTCAGTAAGCATCAGGGCTAATAGCATTTCACATTGTATCCAGTACCAATTTACACACTGCAAAATAGTTACATATACAGGTTTATCCAAGTTCAAATCTCATCCACACTGCTTTTTATTGATATGACGTTACAACAGTGCTTCTCAACCTGTGGGTAGTGACTCCTTTGGGAGATTCACATCAGATATCCTTATAGTTACATTACTATTCTTAACAGTAGCAAAATTATAGTTATGAAGTAGCAATGGCATGATTTTAGGGTTGGGGACCACCACAACATGAGGAAACTGTATTAAAGGGTTGGGGCATTAGGAAAGTTGAGAACCACTGCTTTAAACAAATACTTTGATCCCCAATACTTCTGTTTGTTTGTTTATTTTTTCTCATCAGAATGAAAATAATAAGAATAGTCCTGTAGCTTCACGTTTTTGTGATCCTCAAATAATAACAATATGAAGAATTAAGAATATATGTAGACACACAATAGGGGCTCAATAAGTACTTCCTAGTACGAGTGGGCTAAGATAGGTGATAATAAAACAAGTGGTGATGATTTCTATCTCCACCAGTCTCCTGTATTAACTCCTTTGGGTTTTGTTGGACTTTTTTAAAAATCATGTTCTGTAGGGGGGGGTCTGATGCTTTGATCAGGAATCTGTGGCATGAACGCTGAAGGTCCTGTTCCCCAGTTGGTTCTTGATGGATCAAAAAGATGCCAGTGGCCAATGGCTGGAAGGAAGAGGCAGGGCTTTCAGGTTCCAGCAGGCAGGCAAGGAGACACGGGAGGAGGAAAAGGAATCTGCTGTGCTTTCAAAGGGAGAGAGAGTCACCAGCCATGTGAGATCTCGGTGAAGTGGCCATTGGACGCTTCCCCAGGTAGAAGATTAGAAACACAACTAAGCTGAGGGCAGATGCAGGGTGTTGAGCAAGGAGAAGATAACTGGACAACTAAGCTAAGGCAGATTTATAGTGTTGAGCAAGGAGCAGAGGAAAAGTCACACTAGCCCTGGGAGGCTTAGACAAGGCCAGCTGCTGAGTTAAAAATGAAAGCTGAAACTTATTTTCAAAACAACATCAGTTGGGTTAAATCAGACTGCTTATAGAAAGCGCACACTGGTAAAAGTGTCTGCAATGGGTTTGGTAAAGAGATCCATGATTATTCATATTTAATAGAAGATTTCTTACCTGGAACTCCACTTGCTGGGTTAACTTGATATAAAACAGGTGTCTGCTCCTTGGAAAACTGTTTAGAAAGTATTATCACATGTAAGCATTTCATTAGACTATAAATGACCATAAAAGCCATAACTATTTCCCATAAAGCATTAGTGGGAAGCAGGATGTGTGTCCTAAAGACTGACACCTACTTCTTATCCTTGTGCTGTTCCCATGAAACACAAGGGACTGGCATTATTGTACTCCTCTATGGGTGAATTAAAGGGACCTGATAGAGACCATACAACTCACTACTCTTTAACATACTGTTCAAATCTTGCTAGGCTGTTCCTATCTACCTGCCTGCCACTCCCAGGGACATATTTTGCCAGAAACAAAAGTAGACAAGGCACCATCTAGAATGTCAGGTTTTTTATTGCATTGTTAAAATTTAATGTCTTTCAATCTTAAACGATTTACATTTACCTAGAAATGAATTACTATTTTTAAGCTGGAAGGAGTGTAGTTTAAATTATTGTCAGCTAGCAACTATATAAGATAAGTTGGATATAAGTGAGTACAATTGAAAGAAAAACAGAAGGTGTGTCCTTTGTGGGAAAGCATTCCAAAAAAATGGGAAGGAACACTGTTCTTCAGAAGGAGGTCAGGCTATGACCATGGCTTAGTAAATAAAGCACTTGCCATGCAAGCATGAGAACCGAGTTTGAATCCCCACATCTCACATAAAGTCAAATGCATCTATTGTCATCCCAGTGTTCCTATGGTGAGATGAGAGGTATGGACATGAGAATCTCTGAAAGTTCCTGGACAAACAGCAAAGAGACCCTGATTCAAACAAGATAGAATCCAAAGATGGAGAGAAACCCAAGGTTCTCCTTTGACCTCCACGTGTTCACCAAGGCCATTTGTGGGCATGTGCACATACAGACACACACACACACACACACACACACACACACACAGTGAACATCATTGATGGAAGAAATGGGAACATGCTGAAGCCTACTCATGGAACCAGAAAACAACTATGATCCTTCTTTTTTTTTTAATTATCTCTAGTCTTTTTCTACAGTCCAGTCTTTATCCCCCTCCTGGTCTGCCCTCTGACTGTTCCTCATCCCATTCCTCCTACCCCTGTCTCCAAGAGGATGTTCCCACTCCTCCCTCACACCACACCACACCACCAGGCCTCCCCAAACCCTGGGATCTCAAATCTCTCAAGGATTAGGTATTTCTTCTCTCACTGAAGCAAGACCAGGCAGTCCCTCTGCTGTGTTATGTGTCTGGGAGCCTCAGACCAGCTCATGTATGCTGCCTGGTTGCTGGCTCAGTGTGTGAGAGATCTTGGGGTCCAAGTTAGTTGAAACTGCTGGTTCTCCTATGAGGTAGCCCTCCTCCTCGCTTCTTTCAGCCTTTCTCTAATTCAACCACAGAGGTCCCTGACTTCTGTCCATTGATTGGGTGTAAGTATTTGCGTCTGTCTCTGTCAGCTGCTTGTTGGGCCTCTTGGAAGACAGCACTATGGCCCTTCTTAAAGCAAACACATGTTAAGCTTCAGACATCACAAAGAAGAAACAGTGCCTACTGCCGGTGCACATGGTTTCCTCTGCCTAGCCTGAAATGTCAGAGACATTCGAAATTCCTGTCTACACATCTAATAGCCCATTCTTGATTGACTATTGTCATGCTTGGCCTAGGGAGTGACACTATTTGGAGGTGTGGCCCTGTTGGAGTAGATATGTCACTGTGGTGTGGACTTAAAGATCCTCATCCTAGCTGCCTGGAAGTCAGTATTCTGCTAGCAGCCTTCAGATAAAGATGTAGAATTCTCAGTTTCTCCTGCACCATGCCTGCCTGGACACTACCATGTTCCCATCTTGATGATAATAGACTGAACCTTTGAACCTGTATGCCAGCCTAATGTTGTCCTTATAAGGTTGCCTTGGTCATGGTGTCTGTTCACAGCAGTAAAACCCTAACTAAGACAACTGGTATACTGATGAGAAGGGAAGGAAGAATGATTCAGAAAGCCCATCTCACCTACAGGCATCTCGGTAAAGATAAGAGTAGAGTATTACTCCACTGGGACATCATATCAGGCTATGTGAAAAATGGAGATGCATAAAAAACAGGCTGGACTGACCAGGCCAAGGTTTGACTCATGAGTTAATGTCTCATCCAGAAGACTTAGACACTTCTGGTCTCACTAGGTACCTAGACAGCTTCATTTCTAAACAATCTATGATGCTGCTTCCCTTTTTACAAAACTACAGCAAACTGTTTTGTTTGAGCTACATCCAGCTCCCCAGGAGTCCAAATTCCCAAGGAGACTATTACCAGAAAATAACCATGGTTAATCAACAGCCCTAATCAGGCACTGAGGAATGAACGAGGCTTTTTAGCCAAGCTGATGGTGGCCTGTTGGGTGTGGAGTTTAAGTATTAATGCACACAGCAGTACTGTCTGCCATCCAGGCCATTTCTTCATTCTCTCCAAGAAAGAGTTAGAAACTAGTTCACAGAAAATATGCACATTTGGGGGGTGGGTCCAAAATATGACTACTGTGGCTTCGTAGATTAAGAGCTGGCTGTGATCTCCACAGAAGATAAAGTTTAAATGCAGTTCCACACATGATGCCAAACAATTCAGTCCCAGCTCTGGCCTCCAACCCAATGACTGTAATCTGCTTTTATCTCCCACGGGAAGGCCCTTCCGACAAAAGTGACTTCCATTGGAATCTTAGAGACGTGGTTATTGCCCTCTCTCGCACTCATTAAAAACTGAGGCAGATGGAACAATCAACTTCAAAGCAAATAATGAAGCATACCTCTAGGTTTCCAACTTGAAATATAAGCTCCATAGTGCCATCTGCCACTCTTTAAGAAGCTAGTGGAGATACATAGATTTATTTATTGTTTCTCCCTGACCACATACTCCTCAAAGAGCGCTGGGGTATACTCAGGGTTAAAGTCTTCACTTGTGATTCTTTCTGTATTCATATAACATAAAATGGTACTTTTTCTAAGAGAAACAGGCCTCTGGTCACCCACCAGGCTGGAGACAGAATAGTGAGAAATTAATGAGCTTCCAAAGCAGGGTTCCTACATGCTGGTCCTTGACCCCCATGGGGTTAGCAATAGCAAGATGGGAAGGTAGGTGGGCCAGAGAGGGTGGCATAAAACAGCGGATTAGAATGATAAAGTCACAGCCAGCGCTAGCTGCTTGATAAACCTTCTGTGAGTTCTTCAGACTTGTCAGTGCCTGCAGCAGGCTCTTTGGAGTGGGCTGGCAAGATGGAATTAATTTTTAATACCCATGGTTCCCTTAGTCCCAGTCGCAGAGCAGAAAGGCGTGCTGTATTTTCCTTCACTTGAATGCCTCTCATTAACTGCATCCCCTGGTGATAGTTCATCAACTCACCAAGTTAGTGGAGCCATTCATGAACTTGTTTCCTTTAATGTGCAATTGCAGAAAGTGGACCCCCCCAACCTCTCTCCTTACTGATCTTTATAATAAGTAGGAAACCTACTCCCTGGGGTGAAGGGAGCTTGGTGACTCAGGGGTGCACAGATACTCTGTGATGGTCCCTGAGCCAGGGCAGAGCTGTGATATGGCTCTTAACAAGAAAGAATTTATTATTTTCTTTTGCTTCCTACATACAGAGACAAAATTTCAGGCAATAATATTCTTTGGACTGAGGATCAAAATATTACTTGTGATTGGACAATAAATCACCAGTTTCAAAAAGTCAGTGCCTATATAATGGTATTCGAGTTGAGTTTAGGGTGGTGGTGTCTTAACTCTAAAAACAGCCTTAGTTAATGATTCAGTTCTATTCTCTATGGCTCGCAGAGGTCTTTTCCACCAGGATTGCTGATGGAAAACCACGTTTCATGAGAGCCTGGTAGAAGGGATTTCTCTTTTACAGATCATTTTACCATAAAGCTAAGTGAATCTTAGGCTGAACCAAACATAAAAGTAAGCTCAATCTAAGTGTTAAGAGTCTAAATTAAATAAGATCAGACATTACCCAAAAGGGAAACTGTTCTCAGTCTTGCCATCGCTCCTTGATTTATCTGACCTCAAAAGAGAATTCCAGCAATAAACATGCTTCCAGACAAGTGTCAGAAAGGGCAGCAAAAGGTGGTGTACTGGCTGGTTTTGTGCGTCAACTTGACACAAGCTGGAGTTATCACAGAGAAAGGAGCTTCAGCTGAGGAAATGCCTCCATGAGCTCCAGCTGGAAGGCATTTTTCTCAATTAGTGATCAAGGTGGCAGGCCTGCCCATTGTGGGTGATACCATCCCTGGGCTGGTAGTTCTGGGTTCTATAAGAAAGCAAGCTGAGCAAGTCAGTAAGTAACATCCCTCCATGGCCTCTGCATCAGCTTCTGCTTCCTGACCTTCTTGAGTTCCAGTCCTGACTTTCTTTGGTGATGAACAGCAAGTGAAAATGTAAGCTGAATAAATCCTTTCCTCCCCAACTTGCTTCTTGGTCATGATGTTTGTGCAGGAATACAAACCCTAAGACAGATGCCATGAAGCAGGGGACAGGGAGATTGCCCCACCTACCTCCAAAGGACCTAGGATCCTTGTGCCCCTTCTGTATCCAAACAATCAGAATCCACTGAAAACATAACACTTGTCCACAAAAGCGATGTCAGTGGCTCCTCTGTGAGCATCAGGTTCCCTGAGGTTTCACAGTCACATGAGGGTTCAAATCCTGACTCTGCCACTCATTACCTGGGTGATGTGGCAAGCAGACTAGATGGCCTTGGGAGTATTGTACTCTACAATATATATAAGGCACTCGGATAAGCCTGGTATACATGGAGTCAGTGTTTATCTTTCATAGGTAAATCCATAGAGAGAGGAATCCCAGCATTCTCTCCATAATTCTTCCTCCTTATTAAAGAAGACATGGGTTGACTCATAACTTGCTATTTGTAACACAGCAGACTATCTGACCAGTTCAACACACATTCCTTTATCCTGACAACCCACCTTGAAAGTACAGCTGTCTAGTGATCTCAGACATGGGCTGCCTAGCACTTGTTTCCCAGAGCGTATCTCCAGAGAGTACAGACCTGCATGTGCTTCTGATGGAAGAGACCTGGGGACAGAAAGTGGAAATCTTTATGAATAAAAAACCAGGAGTTCCCATTTGACCATTTCATACTTCCTGCCTGTGTCTGTAACATGGAGCTGAGTACACAACTCAGTAGTTCACTATTCACCACCTAGATCTCCCGCTCACTATAACTCCACTTTAGAGCTGAGTCCTCCCCAAGAAAGACTGGACTGCTGCTACCACTACTACCACCTATTCTTCATCATCGTCTTCATCATCTTCATCTTCGTCTTCTCCTTCTCCTCCTTCTCTTCTCCTTCTTGTAAGTCCTTTAAACTCAATTTAAAATGTCCTACTTCTCAGAATTATGGACTCGAAGGACTTGCAGAGCATAAGACAAGCACTTTTTAAAAAAGCAAATATGAATACAGTCAAGGACCTTCAAGAGGACATAAACAAATCTCTTAATGGAGTCTATGAAAATACAAAGAAACTGTGGAATGGAGTAATGACAACAGCTCAAGATGTGAAAGTAGAAACAGAATTTCTAAGGAAAACCCAAACTGAAACAAAACTGGAAACAAAACCTAGTCACATATAAAAGCAGAACCATTAAAATAACACTTGACTTCCCAATGGAGACTTTGAAAGCCAGAAGGGCCTGGACATATATTCAAAAAACTCTTAAGATGACAGATGACAGTCCAGGCTACTATACCCAGCAAAACTACCAATCACAATAGACAAAGGGGAAAAAAAAAAACACTCAACGATAAAACGAAATTTTCAGTCCAGCCCTACAAAGTGACTAGAAGGAAACTTTCAGTCTGAAGATGTTAACTCCACCCAAGAAAACACATGGAATAAGTAATTCCAAAATAGTATTTCAAATGATGGGAAGAAACTTAGAATATAACCAAACAATTTCAAGAATCAATAAGTGCTGCTCATTGGTAATTCTTCATATTTATGGTCTCAAGTCCCCAATAAAAAGATACAGACTAATGTACTGGATTAGAAAACAGAATCCACCTTTCTGCTGCATCCAAGAAATGTACCTTACTGTCGAAGATAGACATCACCTCCGAGTAAAAAAGGTAGAAGAAGCAAATAGACCCAAGAAGCAAACAGGTGTGGCCACAGTAATATTTGACAGAGTAGGCTTCAAACCAAAACTAGTTAGAAGAGATAGGAAAGAATAGTACAAACCTGTCAAAGGGAAAATTCACCAAGAGGATATTGTAACTCTAAATACTTATGTACCGAACACAATGGTACTCGGGTTCATAAAAGAAATACTATGACAGCTAAAATTACAGTGGCAGTGAGAGACTTCAGTACCCCACTCTTGCCAATAGACATCCTGACTCATTCAACAGAGAGACCAGACTCTGACCCATAGACAGGTCATCCAGACAAAACCTTAACAAAGAAATGCTAGAATTAAATAACATCATAAAACAAACGGACCTAGCACCTATTTACAGAACATGTCACCCAAACACAGAAGAATATACTTTCTTCTCAGCAGCTCACAGATCTTTTCTCTAGCACTGACCACATACTTGCACACAAAGCATGACTCAACAGTTATAAGAAAATTCAAATTATACCCTACATCCCATATGACCACCGGGAATTAAAGCTGGGTATCAACAACAGAAAGAGCAGAGTGTATACAAACTTACAGAAACTGAATAACTCACTACTGATTGAAAATGGGCCAAGCTAGAAATCAAGAAGGAAATTTAAAACTTTTTAGAATTGACCAGGAACTAAAACACAACATACCTAAACCTATGGGACACAATTAAAGGGCATGCTGAGAGACAACTGCATAGAGCACTAAGAGCTTGCATTTAAATATTGGAGAGGGGCTGGAGAGATGGCTCAGCGGATATGAGCACTGACTGCTCTTCCAGTGGTTCTGAGTTCAATTCCCAGCAACCACATGGTGGCTCCCAACCATCTGTAACAGGGTCTAATACCCCTTCTGGTGTGTTAGAAGAAAGTGACAGTGTACTCATATAAATAAAATAAATAAATACATCTTTAAATATTGGAGAGATCTCATGTTAGTCACTTACTAGCACATCTGAAAGTTCTAGGACAGAAGGAAAAAATGACACCCCAAAAGCGTAGATGGCAAGAAATAAATAGAATCCTTTTTTTAAGTCACATCTGAGTAATAAGTAATTATGTATGTATGAATAGATCCCTTTGCCTCCTTTCTCTTGATTGATTCAACTCTATTCCCTGACCCTGTCTCCCATATACAGCCATCTTCCTTTCAGTTGGGATTAGTTCCTGACTGCACAGCACCACAAATATAAGAAGGAGAGGTGAAAATGTATGCATCGTTCCCCCTGTGACAAAGTAAATGAGGATGCTTCTTATTTATCGATTGCTCATCTATCTCATGCTGAGGTCTGTATCGGACTGAGCTCAGGGATCCCAGTGGAGGAGTTAGAGAAAGGACTGAAGAAGCTGAAGGGTTTGGAACCCCATAGGAAGAACAACAATATCAACCAACCACACCCCCAGAGCTCCCAAGGACTAAACCACCAACCAAAGAATACACATGGAGGGAGCCATGGCTCCAGC
The DNA here is from genome assembly GCA_021653895.1 of Mastomys natalensis. Classification (NCBI taxonomy): domain Eukaryota; kingdom Metazoa; phylum Chordata; class Mammalia; order Rodentia; family Muridae; genus Mastomys; species Mastomys natalensis. The sequence continues at coordinate 140,529 of JAJTUV010000121.1, read as the reverse complement.
AGCATATGTAGCAGAAAATGGCATTGTCCGGCATCACTGAGAGGGGAGCCTTTTGGTGCTGTGGAAGCTTGATGACCCAGCGTAGGGGGTTGCTAGGGCACTGAGGTGGGAGTGGGTGGGTGGGGGAGCACCCTCATAGAGTCAGGGGGAGGGAAGGGGGGTTTGTAGAGGGGAAACTGGGAACAGGGATAACCTTTGAAATGTAAATATAATAATAAATAAATAATAAATAATATATATAATAAAAATATAATAATAAATAAATAATAAATAAAATAACCACTAAAAAATTTTAAAAAGAAAGAAAAGGAAGATTGTCAGAGTCTGCTATGGGATTATGTCTACTAGTAATATCAGAAGCTGCACCCATAAAGTCTCACCAAATGACTACCCAAACGTGAGCTGGACAGACAATAAGCATGCCAAACGAATGGGTGAAAGCCCAGGAGCTCTCAACCCTACACAAAGAAACTATAGACACCTGAAGAACGCTAAGAGTGGGAGAGGTGGTCTTCCAGGAAAGAGCACAGCATCTCGTTATCTAGTGCCAAACAGTCAGCCCTAAAAACTTACATACAAGTAACATTATACAGCTTGAGCAGATTATATTTAGGTGTGTGTGTGTGTGTGTGTGTGTGTGTGTGTGTGTGTGTTTGCAAATAACAATAATTAAGGGGGAAAGAGGGCCATAAATTTGAAAGAGAGCCAAGAAAGGTATGTTAGAGGATTCAGAGAGAGGAAAGAGACCAGAAAAAAATGATGTGATTATATTATGACCCCAAAACTAAAAAAATAAAACAGAAATTTAGAGTTTTACAGAAGAAAGGGCCATTGGTGGGTGGGGGCTTTTGCTTGTGACACTGCTAATTTTCATTTTCTTTCATTTGTCCTTTCTGCTAGATCTTTGTTTCTGTTTTCTCCTCTGAGAGAGATTAGAGAGAAAGGATTTTTTTAAGCATAGAAGCATATTACAGAGAATGGTTTTACAGTCACACCTGATAACTGTAGTCACTGCAAGAGTTGTCTAACATATCACCCAAAACTACTGAAAAAAGCAAAACTGTCTGTCCATCCTGCCGAGTTTTGTATTTCAGGCAAGTGTACCTTGTCTGGCATGTCACCACCGCAGGCAAATCCATGAAGACTGGAGAGAGATCGCAGGGGATCCTCAAGGCAGGCTTTGCCACATTCACCAGATCTATCTCCAGCTGAGAGCCATTGCTGGGGTAAAGAATACGTCTATCCAACCTAAACACAAAAGAAATCTCAAGCTAAGAAGGCAATGCAAAGTGATGCAAACTTTGCCCACAAGAGGGCAATGTAAGACATTGCGTTTGCCTGAAGATAAAATTAATGCTCTTTTCCAAAGGCAATTACAGTTTTACAAATGTTTTATGAGCCTATAAAAATTTTCCCTCTCTGCACATCTGCCTACTTCCTAGGAAAGAGTTTTTCAACCTTCCAAGTTGCCTTGCGCTATGGTAGAAATGGGCATGGTAAGGCATGTTTAGAGGCTCCTCACATCAAGAATCATTTGTAAGGGCACTCGCCAAGAGATGGAGTAGTTGTCCAAAACTGTTCACTTCTATGTCAGATCATTGTCTTCACAAGCATCCCACCATGAGGATGCTGGTGCTACAGTGGCCTCTGCTGTGACACTGACCATTTAGCATCTGAAAAAGACAGAGTTGGGTCTCTGTTTATCCTGCTCAGGCCCTGCTTTAGAGCTGTTCTTAGACAAGAGGATTCATAATTCTTTGGAATTTAGATGAATAAATTCAAGACTAAAATTCGGAAAACCCCACACCTACCATCAAAAACAACTGTGATCCAAGTTCCCCCTGCAAGGCTACCTTCTGCTGGTTCAATCTGGAAACTTGAGTAAGGATCTGTCAATAAGAGAAAATGCTGGCTGTGAAGGTTATATACAATCTACGAGCGCCTCCAGTGTTTTAAAGTAGACTTTAGCATGTATATACCATCCAGTGGCCAGATGAAGCACGAATCACATGGCCCTTTTACCAGAGTTTCTGGTTCAGAGTGTCCACTCCTATTCAGGCATTATTGGTCCAGAGAACATACCTTCAGAGTTCTACTTTAAGGAAAATGGATAGCTCTCATTTTAGCAATTCAATCGTTTAGCAATTCAGGATAGTCCTGAATTTCTGCTCCCTTAAAAATAGTCTCAAAGACAAGCTTGGTTCTCTGCAATCCACAATGCCTCTCTTCTCTTTTACACTCTTTATTCAGATGGCCACATTTAAATGTAAAAGTTACTATTTATATCATATATTCCTACTTCCTGGGAGGAAGAAAAACTTCTTAAAATATACCTGCGATCCCTCCTCCTCCTCCTTCTCTCCTCTCTCCTCCTCTTCCTCTTCCCTCCTCCCCTCTAATTTTCTGTTTTGAGTATTTTTGAACACATAATCAGAATAACTCCCCAAACGAACCCAAGGCATTCATGATTTTTGCCTTGAATGATCATAGACAGACAAAAGTGAGAGATGTAGACATCCTTGAGACAAACGAGTATACTTTAAATACTAACTATGGGTTTAGCAACATCTTGAGATATCCCGCATCTTGGTCAAGCAAAGCACTTCAAGGAACTAGTAAATCTCACATCATAGATATAGCATAAAGGTAGTGTTTTATAGAATTCCTCAAGGGCCAAAAGTTAGGGAAGATCCTGAAGGATGCTAAGGTAGTGCAAACCCATAGGAAGACAAAATATAACCAATCAGACCCAGATCTCCAGGGACTAAACACAACAAAGGTTAGTCTACATGAGCAACCCCATGGCTACAGTCCCATATGTACAGGAGTTGGCTGGAGGACATCAATGGAGGAGAAGGACCTTTGTCCTGTGAAGGCTTGATGACCACCAGTGAAGGGAGCATCCAGGGACAGGGAGATGAAAGGTGTGGGGAAAGCACCCCATATGTAAGCAGAGGTGGCGGGATAATGGGATAGAGGGTTTTCTTGGGGCTGAGCCAGGAAGAATGCAGACATGAAATGTAATGAAGGAAATACCCATTAAGAAGGAGGAGGAGGAGGTGGGAGGGAGGAAAAGGAAAAAGAAGAAAAAAGAAGAATAAAAGAAGGAGAGAGAAGAGAGAAGAAGAGAGAGGAGAGGAGGAGGAGGAGGAGGAGGGAGGAAGGAGAGAGGAGAGGAGGAGAGGAGGAGGAGGAGGAGGGGAGGAGAAGAGGAGGAGGAGAGGAGAGGAGGAGAGAGGAGAGAGAGAGAGGAGGAAGGAGAGAGGAGGAGGAGGAGAGAGAGGAGAAGGAGGAGAGGAGGAGAAAACTGCTTCATTTCCATGTCAAGAAATTTCAAGAGTAAACACCTGTGGACCATCCCAAGGCATTATGTATAAACAACATATAGGTGTCTCACTGCATACCTAAGAAGGATGGAAACCCATTCACATCAACATATCAGACAGATCACACCATCCTCAGACCCTAGAGATGATTACATACTTCTGTCCAAAAAAGACAAAAAATATCATAAGGAAATACAGAGGATTACCAAACTCAGAGAGAAACTAGAAGCATGATCAGAGGGAAAGGGTAATTGTAATAAATGCAGTCGTTTGTCACCAAGACACAATCCCTTAGGGAAGACATAACAATGAAACCTAATAAGCATTGTATCTACTAGCCCAAAAAAAGGGATTATAGAAAAAGTTATTATTAAAATATTGAATTGCAACATTAACCCCTTCTGGGCATTAAAAGTTGACATATCTATTCATAACAATTTAATAAATCGCCTCAATACTCATCAGGGAAAAAACAATTATTATTTTAGATCTCAGAGCAGATAGTTCAATGCTTCCTTCTAAAATGATGGCTTTGTTCACATTTTAAGTGAGCAAGTAAGACTTATGTCTGTCCACAGCATAAAAGCAAAGTAAGGTTTCCTTTACTAATAGGAGTTCTCAAGGTAGCCTAGTGGTCTGATCTGTATCTGATCACTTTCAACTTACTTGCTAACAGTAGTACTTCCATACTCAGCAGAGAGATCAAGCCAGGCAGGCATCATGTCCAGTTAGTTCATTTCTTGTGAGACTTCTCATAGACTAGAAGCATTTTTAGGGTTGATTGGTGCCATGTAGCTTTTGTGCCTTATAAAACATAAAGTGGAAAAAAAAATGTCTTGCCTGTATACTATCAATGAGTTATATTGAAGCAGAAAATTAAAGAGATGATTTAAATGTAGTGCTAGCTCAACAATCCCCCTCCCCCCACACCAACATGGCTTATGGAAGTCATTACAAAAAGCCACAAGTAGTGATACATCTACAATGGAACTCCTACACATAAGCCTCTGAGAACATGGAGAAAGAAGGGGCAGAAAGATTGTAAGACCAAGAGAACTGAGAAGTCTGCTATAAGGCAGCATCTTCTAGATATGACAGGAAAGCTACACCTATGAAATCTCGACAATATGGCTGCCTCAACAAGTCCTGATCAATGGCAACCAGTTTTGACATGCCAGTGTGAATAGGGGAAAGCACATGGGGGGCCTCTCCTAGATGAAGAGCTACTGGCAATTCAAAACTGCTGAGCTCCTCATATTGTATTTACATATTTATCCACATATATGTAACAATAATAATTAAAGAATAAGAAGTTGTGAGTTTAAAGAGGAGGGGAGGAAAGGAGAGATGTAATTAAATTTACAACAAATAAATATATAAGTAAACAATGTAGTACTATCTCCTCTAGAGGGACCTACTATCTTCCTATGAGAAACATTATAGAAAATCACCACACAGCTCATCTTGTCCCAATAGCTATTTAATGCGTGTTTAAATCATTCATGAATTTACCTTTGTGCAAAAATGGAATCGCAGAAATAGCTTCTAGTTTATCTGATCACTAGTAATCAGCCAGGGTTCCATGTTGCTTTCTCATACCCCAATTTCCCCTCCTATGATGGTCAGATCTGAACCCTACATGATAGATACACTATATTTCTTGTTAGCAATCAACCAAGGCTTCCCTCTATTGACCTCTACCTCAGCCATTAATCTTCCATGCCTTTATGAGCTACTGGCCTCATTCTCCAGCAAACCTTTCCTCAGTAGTCTCTCAAATTTCCAGTTCACATCCGGCCCCTTGCTTAGAACAACAGAAATCAACACCCCCACAATGAATTCCAATAAACTCTAAGTTCAGAAATACCTATTTCTCTCCCCCACCCCCGAAACAAAACAGTCATATCAACCATAAATGTCACTTTGCTGGGTGGGGATTCATTCAAGCCTGCCCATCCTTCCTGATGATAAACTCAGTGTCTCTATTTCTTTTAAGGAGAATGTTTCAGCCACAGAGAAGTGCACTGTACATCCAGTTAAGTCCTCTTCCTGACTCTGTCTTCTCTGTCTTCTGCCCCCTCCCCGGTCCCTCTTCTCTTAGCACCCCCTCCTCTGGGAGCCTGAAAGACAGTTTTCGTGTCCTTACTATGGGTCTACCATTTCCTTTTGCTTAGTGCAATGACAGCAGGAGATGCAGCATTAGAAAAGGAAATCTTCTCTGAATCAAACCGTACCTGATTCTGTGTCTGCCTTGCGCTTCAAACGAGAGAAACTGTTCGTCTCTAAATGAAGTCGCGTTGTCTGGTGACTGGCCAGACCGCAGCTAGCTACATGCAGGAAGCTCACTTCATGTTGGACTGTAACTCACCTAACTAGTTTCTGTCCTGGCTAAACTGTGCGCCAAAGTGAAAGTTCACAAATGACCACAGGGCAAGTTTAATAATTAACATGAGCCACTTAGAGACCCAAAGAAAGGGCTGCTTACATTTTTTTCCCCACTTTACTGCATGTGTTTCAGACAAGGATTTAAAAAAAAAAAAAAAAAAACAGTCTAGCCAGTATGGTCAACCAGCTCTCAGTGACTGAAAGGAAGTGCCAGAAAGACAGCCAGTGAGCAGAGAGAGTCCAGCAGGAACTTCTGAGGAGGATTACATGCTTCGTGAGTGGTCTCTGCCTGATCCGGTGCCCTGTGCTATGGGCTTTCAGTGGTGGTCCACTATACTTGATGTCTTATTGGTTTCACAAATAGGGCAAGCCTAGGGTTCAGAGGTTACCAGAGTAGATGATTTCCTTCATGGAGTACTGTTGCTGTCTTGTGCTTGCTTTTTCTACAGGTCAGATATATTTCCTTTGTTCGTATCTTCAGGATAAGGCTACCAAACAGCTCGTACTATTGCTAGCTTGTGATATTTATTTGTACCACTCCTTGATGCCTTTTCTAAATGTTGGCTAACCCTTCTAGAAATAATCCCGTTAATAATTTTTATCTCAAGTATGCTATTTCCTACTAGGACTGTAAGGTTATATATACTCTAAGAGATAACTAAGTTCCCATATTGGCAATATACAGTTCACAGTTATCAAAAACTTGGGTGTAGCTTGCTAAATCACTCAGCAGACTTGAGCTATTCAATAGTATCTGACTTACATAAGCTATTCCCAAAACTATGTGTACATCATTTAGGGAAAATTACTATGTTTATTCTTCTATAAATCAAAATAGATTGCACTGTGCTTTATATAGAGTAGACTCATCCATAAAGTGGATTACATTCAGAATATATTTGAGGAAAACCACTGTGAAGTAGATATGGGCAATGAAAGCAAAGTACTGCAAACTAAGAATACTTGATGCTGGTTTTGGTTTGGGCTTTTTCCCCTTTCTTTACTTTAAAAAAAAATTATTATATTGTCTTCAACTTACATCCATATTTCTGATAGAAGGAGGGCAAATTATCAAGTGAGCAGGACACTAACATGATTTTCCACTGAAGAATTTCATTAGAGCCTCAGAGCAAGCTCTTCTGTCTTCCATGGTCAACTCTGAGATGCTTCACCTCACATTGCACTATCAGAGCTCCCTGGAGAAAAATTCACCCTTTTTCCTCTCTAGGATTGGCCCAGTTTGTCTTCCTTGCTTTTCTTCAGCCCTCTTTTCTTCATGAAGATACAAAATAAAGAGAATCATATACCTCTGGCTTTCTCATCAGCATCGTAGGCTCAAGTTTTGAGGCAATGTGACTCTTCACCCAGGGCCTAACCTAAGGGTAAAACATTAACATCAGACTTTCATTAACTTTCTTTCCTGCCAAGGGACATGCAGGAGGAATGGCAAATGGTTTTAGAACTCATGGAATGCAGCCCACTGGTTAGCACAGCTATGATGGGTGGGTGAGCCTTGGTTGAGACATAACCCCGAAGACCACGTGTTTTGAGAACTTCATGCTGTATGGAGTTCTGCTCTGCTTGCTGCCCTCATATTCCTCTTAATCTAAGAATTGTATGAAAACTCTAAGGGCCTTCCAGCCCATTACTGGAAATATCTCTGGAACTCACAGTAACAGTGCTTGATCTCTTTCAGACATTGCTTCTGGAGCAGATTAATGATTCAGTCACTACCCTAGGAAAGAATTTAGCAATATAGGTTGTCATCTATGACACCATACTTAGAAAACATTTGAAAAAATAAACTTGTTAATGAAGCTAGGTTATGATGTTCTTGCTACTGACTTTGATGTAGAAAATCTTAGGGAACAATTTGAAGTTCAGAAAGGTACACTCTTAGTAGTTAAACTTGGGACCTTTTATGGTCAGGGAACAAGAACAATGGCATCACTGGCTGACATGACTCTCACTGAGGCTGGACTGGTAATGATTGATTTCTTATACCCATTTTTGCCCTTAGATTCCGGATATGTTTTATTTAGAATTGCTGATGAGTAGGTGTGCATTCTGAGGGTTTGAAGTAAATATGACTGACTTTTTTTTTGTATAAAAGTTTAGATTTGTGGTTCATTTAAGAGTCTTATAAGATTACTTTTAAAAAATAAATAATAAAATAATTAATCCTTTCTCTATAACCATAAATTGTTGCCCGCCAGTAAGAGAAACTGGCTAAGAAAATGATCTTGCTTGCTTACACTTTGTTAATCTATAACAAGTTGTTTAGTTATGAATCTATGTGGGTTCTTGGGAATAACTTGTTTTCTTTACCTGTATGTAAAGGTTTGGAAACATACTGGTATTTTTCATAGCCATTCAGTAGAAGAAACTAGAATGAAATCACATAGCAACTTTATAGGGCTTGAAAGATTTTGATGGCATATATAAGCCATAGGAGGAAGAATAGAAGTTGTTGGAACATTGTTCCTTCCACCCATCAACTTTGTGTATGTATGTATATGTGTAAAGTTATGAGAATATGCTGAAACTTTGTCCTGTCTACCTTCCAAGTATTTATTATGTATATGTATGTATATGTGCATATATATATAAATTTGTGTGAGAGTGTGTTACAACTTTGTTCATTCATCACCAGATATGTGTGTATGCATGCATGTATGTATGTATTTGCATATATAAAGTTATTGCACTCTAACTTTTGTTTCATCAACTCAGTATGTGTGTATGAATTTTCTCTCTTTCCTTCTCTTTCTCACTGACCCCAAGGAGTTAAAAGAGTTCAGAATTTTTCACTGGCCACAGGGAGTGCCAACCCCAGGAAATTATGCTTCGTTTCACTCAGAAAAGTCTGCTGAGTAATTTCTCTAATCACTAGATGCTAGAGGCAGCAGTCCCCATCAGTATTCAGACCCACCTTCATCAGTGGCTATAAGCATTGACCCCCACTGGCTGCCTGCTTCAGTTTACCTTTGACGCCACTGGTTATTGGCACTTTCCCATCAAACAAAATTACTCAGAGATAACTTTTCCTTATTGCTTCTATCTTAAGTCCTTTGGGCTCTTTGGCTTATTTTAATAATAGTAATGCTACTTGCCCAGAAGATACACTGGGGTGACCTACACCTTCCTAAATGAGAATCACAGGGCCGTCAAGGCCATGGGGCATCAAAGGTAGAACTAGCTTGTACAGCCTGTGGACCTAGAAGATACACTGAGCTGGCCAGCTGTTTTACAGCCTGGTATCTGGAGACATGGGATACTTTCTACTTCAGTCATCCTGAGGACATCACCACCCTGCAGTACAATAGGAAGCCAGTTCACACTGCTGATACAGAGTCATCAGAAAACCATAACATCATACAATTAGCATGGGCTTTGGAGTTTTCTCAGTGCCTAAGAGTTCCGGTTTTTTTGAAGCAAAGAACATCCCACATTAATCAGATGACTGACACCCTGAAATCTCAAAATTTAAAAATAACGTTAAGGGACTTGAAGAAATGAATATAAGATGTGTGATAATTTTAGATGCATCTTATTCCAAGAAGAAAAAAAAAAGATACTTTCTATAACTTGGCACTCGGACTGGGTAGACTTTAGCTGCTCTCTCAGTTTGGTTCCTACTGTGTCACCCTAGACAGATGTTGCAATCATCAGTGTCTCCTAAATCAGAAAGACATTCCTTTCTTTGATTTTGGAGCATGCCTCTAAGAGACCTAAGAATAGCAGCATATCACTGCATGTCGGTTTCTAAATTAGAGCCATTTCTTTCTCCCCATGTTCAGCAGAATTTAAAATAAACCACACCAGCAGGGAGCGACAACACTAAAGTAATTAATTTTTTTTTCCATTTTATTCCTTGCTACTGAGGTCCAGAAGCCCAACTTAGCTTTCAGAAATGTCTCTCACACTTGGTTGTAAAATGGTGAATCATGCTTTCTGTAGGCCTGATAGAATGCTTGCTGTATTGGTAGAATGTTATAATACTCTCAAGGTTTTTTGTAGCTTAAATAATTTTCAAAATCAAAGAAATGGTTGTCCCCTTTCTGTAGTATGTTTGCCATTAAAACAGCATGGTGTCTGATCATATGAGTGATACAAATGAGGGAAATCCTCTAGAATAATGAAGACATCAGGTAACAAGTCAGATCACTCAGAGGGCAATTATTAGGGGCATAACAACTATTCATGTATTTTATTTGAGAAGCTAAGTAGCATGGCAGGCTTTTAGAAGCTAGTCACAAATTCTTTGTCAATTTTATTTTTAAATGTAGGGACTACATTTCTTACCTTATAAATCTGAATAGATCTTTGAACTCTCTCACTTAGCAACAGAAGGCAGCAGCCATCCCACATTTGACCACTGTAACTAAAAACCAAAGACACGCATGTGTCAGATACTCAACTTTTTTCGAGTACAGTGAACTGAACTTGGGGCCTCAAACGTATTAGGCAAATACTCTGCCACTGAGCTTATCCCAAGCCCTCTTTTGAATTTTTATTTTGGGACAAAAATCTTACTAAGTTGCTGAAGCTGACCTTGAACTCCTTTCTGTAGTCTGAAGGTCTTGAAACTCGCCTGCCTTGGCCTCCAGAGTTGATGGATTACAGGTCTATACTGCTAAGCTGGGCTTTAGATATTCAGCATTTCAAAGAGGTGTCTGCTCTCCCGCCACTGTCAAATTGGGTCATATGTCTCTGAGGGTTAGTTGGGTAGAACTGAAAAGACTCCAACAGCTTAAAGCAGTATCCATGTGGCTCACAGAAGCTCAACATAGTGGATACTCAGGAGACATCTGTTGAATATACGCATGAACAATGTCAAATATATCAAGCGTCTGCAAATAGTTAATAATTACTAGCTTTACGGAGTTCTCTGCTAACTTTTTTATCATTTCACTTACACATCAGAAAGGCCCCACCATGTTATTTGGACTCATGAGGGTCCCATCTTATCATGGTGGGGAAAGGCACAGTAGCAAGAGCTCACATTACATTCACAATCAGAAAGCAGAGATGAACGCTGATCCTCAACTTACCTTCTTGTCTTTACACAGCTCAGGATCTCAGTCCATAAAATGGTATTACCCACCTTTTAGAGAAAGTCTTCCCACCTCAATGAACGAATTTAGGAGCTCCACCAGAGGCACACTCAGAGCTTTGTGCTCCTCACACAAAGATCTAGCCAGGTTGGTAATCATGTTAATCATCACAGCGGGTATCTAAGACAGGCAAGTACCTCTTTGTGACTGGGAGAAGCACTAGAAGCTTGGTGCATAGGCCATTCATCTCATGAAGAGCATTTCGGCCATGTCTCAGAAACAGTGTTCTACCGTATAGAGTTGGGGAGGCTGTCCATATTTTTATGTCATCCAATGATATTAAAATGCACTGAGAGATAACTGAAGGCTATAGAATGGTAGGAGGATATACATAAAAATGAACAATCAAGTTTCATTTGCTATCCTACAGCAAAGAAGAGTAAATATAGTGGGGTTGGCTATGTCTACACTAATACTACTAATAGCAGCTCCAAGTCTAGCAGCAGCCAGAGCTCAGAGAAGACAGAACAATTTCTATATGAATATCATATATGGATAAAGAGAATTCCACTAGTACCATAATGCAACTTAATGGGACAGCAATGATGACATGGTTCCTAGTTTGGCAGTTATAAAAAAAAAAAGAAGTGGTGAGTGAAGTCAGGGGATGTGGTGTTGGCACCGAGTTTCTGCCCCATTGCTAGGTTAGTGCACCTATCCATGTGTCTTCCTTTATAGCTGAGCCCTCTGGAGAGGGTGCCTCAAGCTGTAGAAGCCATCTTGCCATAGACTTCCTACAAGATTATATAATTCTGCTGGGGAAAGGGACATGCCTTTAATCCAAGCACTTGGGATGCCAAGGCAGGTGAATCTCTGAGTTTGAGGTCAGAACTACAAAGTGAGTTCCAGGACAGCCAGAGCTACATAGAGAAGCCCTGTCTCGAAAAACCAATTGAAAAAATATATATTCTTCCCTCAAGTGCTCAGGCTCCTTGACTAGTGGATGCAGGATGTGGAAGGCAAGGCCTCTTCTTCACAGAAGAATATGTCCAGCAACCTTCCCTCTCTGAAGCTCCTTGAGATCAGGCTGAAGTTAGATGTCAGCCTGCCACTCCTGCTCAGACTCTACAAAGTATCTCCTGAGTCCACATCCTCAGTAAATACCTTGCCCAACATCTGTCACAGAGCTCTGTCTCGGGCTCAGAAAACCAACCTACAACAGGGAGTAAGACCGTTGGGAAAAGGTTTCTCTGAGGCAATGAATGATCAATGTGGTACTTCTTTAGTGTGGAATCAGGTATCACATAAGCAAGGTTTCATGGCTACAACTTCCTCATCTTGTAGTCTCAGGCAAGGTACTTAACTATGGGTGGGTCCCAGGAGTGCTTAGGTCTTGACATTTTCAACAGTTTCTAGATGACACCTGATGCAGCTGGAGTCTAAGGTCAGTTACCTTCACCTTAAGCAATTCTGTCATCAGGTTCATACATTATCAATTCTGTGAGTGTCTGGAACCAAAACATCCAGGGATATACTGGTTAAAACTCTCTGGAACTCCAGTTTCCATATGGGCACACTAGAAATCCTTATTCTTCAGCTCTGTCCACGAGATAAGGTAACACGGTAAAGGTTAGGATAAGAAGCCCCATCAGTGACACCATTAATGCTGCCCCCTGTAGGACTCCTGGCACTTCCTCTCACAGATAAAATCTAAACTGATGTAGGCTACTGGGCTCTAAGCCAAACTCTCTATCAATCTGTTTGTCTGTCTGTGTGTCTGTCTATCTATCTATCTATCTATCTATCTATTATCTATCTATATCTTCTCCTATTTCTTTCTTTCTCTATCTTTCTTCTTCTTCTTCTTTTTCTCTCCTCCCTCTTTCTCCTCTCCTCCTCCTCCTCTTCTTCTTCTCTTCTCTTCCTCCTCCTCCTCCTCCTTCTCCTCTTCCTTCTTTTTCTTCTTCCTTGTTAAAAGGATACAAGAAAGAGTCTGCCAAGTGAAAGCTTGATATTTTTCTCTCTGGAACTACATGTATGTTTTACACCAAGCTGAAGGTCCAATGGGCAGAAACCAGGCTGAGTAAGCATGAAACCAAGACCACTCCCTAACATGGTCCTGAACTTGTAGGACTCGATGTAAGTAAATGAGCCATGCCCTTTGATGGCATGGCTCAGCACTTTGATGACACTGGGCAGGCCTTATTTATAGACAGCAACTGGTACCTAACTTCAAAGGGGCACATACCCAAGGTCGACATGTGAAGGGAACACTTTGAAGTGCTAAATTCTCAATTCAGCAAAGTACACAACAACTCTGGAGACCCAACTGTAAACCATGCCAAGAATGTCCATTTGTCCCGCATAGTGTGGTAGATGATCAAAACACTTTATGTCCCGCCTAGAAGTGCAGCTGTTATCCAAGGCAGGTGGCACCATGGGCTTTACTTGACTCTCTGCCACATTAAGACAAATTCTCACATTTACCAAACAAATGCATGGCCATCAGATACTGTCTTTCAGAAAAGGGATGTTTAATTTTTTTCATATGGAAACATACACACACCACACACACACACACACACACACACACAACCACACACAAACAGAGAGAGAGAGAGAACAAAAACAAAAAAAACAAGATGACTAAAAACAATTCTGAAAAATAAAAGAACTACTGGATATATCACCAGATATCCTTAATTTCAAATTGTACTGCAGAGCTACAGTAATAAAAACAGCATGGTATTGACACAAAAACAGACAGATATGTTAACCAGTGGATTTGAATTGAAGAGTCAGACATAAACCCACATAATTATATAGACTCTTGGTTTTTAATAAAGAATCCAGAAACACACACTGGAAAAAAGGTAGAATCTCCAACAAATGGTGCTGGTCAAACTGTATGTCTGCATGTAAAAGAATGAAAATAGATCCATACTTACCACCCTGCACAAAAGTCAAATCCAAGTGGATCGAAGGCCTCAAAGTGAAACCAGATACACTGAATCTGATAGAAGATAAAGTGGGAAATAGCTTTTAATTCAATGGCACAGGAAAGGACTTTCTTAACAGAATACCATTAGCACAGGCACTAAGATCAATAATTAATGGATAGGACTTCATGAAATTGAAAAGCTTCTACACAGCAAAGGACACCATCACTCAGACAAAGAAGCAGCCTACAGAATAGGAAAAGATTTTTTTTTTTACCAACTCCATATCTGATAGATGTTTAGTATTCAAAATATATAAAGAACTCAAAAAAAACTATCCATAAACTAAATAATCCAATTAAATGGGATATGGAACTAAACATTTTTTAAAGAGGAAACAAGGATGGCTGAGAAATCTTCAACATCCTTAGTCATCCAAGCAGGAAATGCAAATTAACACTACTTTGAGACTTCATCTTATACCCATCAGAATGGCTAAGATCAATAAAACGAACAACTCATCCTGATAAGGATGTCAAGCAAGGGGAACACTCATACATTACTGGTCGAAGTACAAACTTGTACAACCACAATGGAAATCCTGTGGCAGTTCCTAGGGAGGATGGGAATCAGTCTCCCCCAAGTTCCAGCTATACTACTCTTGGGCATAAGGTGTGTGATCCTCCCACAGAGACGCATGCTCAACCATATTAATTTGCTCAGCTCATAATGGCCAGAAATTGGAAATGACCTAAGTGTCCCTCAACAGATGAACAGATTTTTAAAATGTGATACATTTACACAATGGAGTATTACTTAAATGGCATCATGAAATTTGTGAGTAAATGGAACTAGAAAAAAAAATCATCTTAAGTGAGGTAACCTAAACCCAGAAAGACAAATATGGAATACATTCGCTTCTGTGAGAATATAGCTGTTGAGTCAATGATAACCAAGCTACAATCCACAGAATCACAGAACTTAGGTACAGAACAATGACTGGGGTAGGGGCAGACAGATCTCATTAGGAAAGGGAAATAGAATCGATAGTTGTCTGTGGTGGAACAGGGGGATCAAGTAAAAGAGGAATGGAAAAGGGGGACTAAAGAGTACAGGGAGAGGCAGCAAAAATTAGAGTCATTTGAGGGATAGTATGGAAACCTAATACAGGGAAGTTTCCTAAATATACACATATATGAAGGCAATCTAAATGAAATAACCAAATAATAGGGGAGACAAGGCCCAACTAGACATCACTTGTCACCAAATAAATCTTACCCTAATTTTAGCTGCCTCTCCCTCTTCCCTTCCTCTATCTACTTGGGATATAGCTATCTAATTAAGATGTTAGCTAAAGGGCTCTCATGGAAATGGCCAGACAGCCCAAGCTATTGAGAAGACTATATGTTGCTCTCCAGAAACTGATGGCAAAGCCCATTGCTGAAGATAACACCTACACAACTCATTGAATGGAGAAGTTGAGCTTAAGCCTACAAAGAGCCTTCACCCTTTGGTTTAGGAAGGTACTCGGGCACGCTACTAAAGGACAAATGTAAACATCAACCCAGCCACAAATCCTTTGATCTACAATGGTGTCCTGCTCAGATGGTATGCTAGTGTAGTGACGGCACAAAGCTTGTGGGAGTAACCAATCAGGATCTGATTTCATAAAAGGTCCACTCCAGGAGATAGAACCCATCACTGATGCTGCTTGGGTAATCAAAAACCCTAGATAGCACCAGTCCAAAATACTACTGTTATAAAGAAAAAAGTAGCAATAAAATGACTCCTGATGACATTCTGCTATACTCAAAGATCAGTGCCTTGCTTGATCATCACCAGAGAACTTTCTCAGGCAGCAGGAACAAGTCAGATCAGATACAATAACCAGACATTTTACAGAGAATGAAATGTGCTGGAACAATCAGTCTTAAACAGGCTGTCTTCATCAAGCCCCTTCCCTCAGGGTTCAGGAAACCCCCACAAAAGGGAAGACAGAAAATTGTGTAAGAGCCAGAAGGGATGGAAAACACCAAGAAAACAAGGCTTTCTCCATCAACATGATCAACACACATATGAGCTCATGCAGACTGAGGCAACACACACAGGACCTGCCTTGGTCTGCACAAGATGGGATCCTGGAGCTGAAAGGAGAACTGGACACATGACCCCATCCTTAACCCAGAAGTTATTCCAGTTGCTAACCACTTTCAAATGAAATTTTAGTTTCCTCCAAGGGAATCTCACCGGAGATACAAATTACTCTGAAACGTAGGCCGCATGCCCAGCAGTAGACGGCCAACAGAAAATGAACTCAACATCATCTTTGGTGGTTTCTTAACTCATAGTGTCCTGTCAGGGATTTTACTTTTTAAAATATTATCTTATTATTTATTTATTTATACTTTTTCTTTACCCTAAGGTCCTTATGTATGTATTGTGATTTCCAGGTTCGTTTTTTATAGGATTCCTGAGTGTGTGAATGAGCGGGTCTCTGTTTCTTGTGCCTTCTCTTGGGATCTTTTTCTTCTATTGGTTTGTCTTGTCCTGCTCCAATGTGCCAGCCTTTGTTTTATATTATTTTATCTTATTGTTAAGAGGCCTATCTGTTTTCTAATGAGAGACAGAAAGCTGGTGGATATGAATGAGGGTGGAGTAGAGAGGATCTGAAAGAAGCAGAGGGAGAAGAAACCATAATCAGGATATACTATGTGAAGAAAATCTATTTTCAATAAAAGAAAAAATAAAATAGAAACAAATGAAGGGCAATATAGAACCCTGAATAATAACTACTTTCCCACCAAGTCTCTGACATCCCCAGAACCTGTGACTGTGGTACCTCACATAGTAATGGGGATTCTTAAAGATATTAAGATGGTGTTGTGGTCCTGGACTGTCCATTTGGGCCCAGTATATTTCAAGGGTCATCCTAAGAGAGATATAGGAAGATCAGGGACAGTGGGGAAAAAATACTGTGGAACCAGAACTTGATATGTAGTAAAAGAGGGCCACATATACAGAATTCAGGGGGAAAGAACAAATGAAAAGACCCACCCTCAGCTCCTTCTGAAGGAATCAGTCTTTAAAACACTTTCATTGCAGCCTAGACAGAAAGGTGTCAGACTTTTATCCGCAGAAATGTGTGGAAATAAATCTGTATTGTTTTAATCCCTTGAATTTGCAGTAGTTGGTGGCAGTAGTCAAGGAAAAAAATCACAGAACCAGGAACAACTGTCATTTACTGCCATCACACATATGCCATGTGTGGTGGTGCTTGCCTGTAATTACAGCTTTCAGGAGGCAGAGATGGGAGATCAGAAGTTGAAGGTCAGCTTAGCATAGATAGCCAGGTGTGGTCTCAGGAAATGAAGAGGCTTATGTATTCCCCTTAGAAAGCACTGGTGGAATAAGATAATGAGTAAATGACTCGAGATACCTTTACCTGCTCTCTCCCGCTTCTCCCTTCAAAATGAAAAGCCACAAATGTTCAAGAAATAGGTTAACTTAGGGATAAAATTAAACATACCCCCAAAATGTCAAGACTAATTTAATATCAGTGTGGAAGGCAGAGAAATATGAATTCTGTGCATGCGCAGATCAAGAGTGTGTCACAGTGATGATAGTCACTGCACAGTGAGAGTATGGGGTGTTTCCTTTTCTGCATTGTGTTCGCCTTTATTCGCCTTATAAAAATTAGCATGTGCTATGTGCATCAAGAAGTTTGAAGTGATATCATTTGCAACAACAGTGTATCTTTGGTGACTGTTTTAAAAAGGAAATGTTGGGGGAAACTGCCAAGGCACTTCCCATGAAGTTCTTGGTACTTAAATGATATAGAAAATTCACTAAGTTTCCATACTGAATCTTGAACATAGAACCGGACTCCTATAAGCACATACTCATGCAGAAATAGTAGACACACAAGTATCAAATCTCAGTACCCAACCTTGTCCAGAGTATCTTTACATCAATCAACTTTACATGGTAGCATTACACTAACTTCTTTCATTTGCTGCAGCTTTCAAAAACATAAGAGTAAAACTTAGTAATTCAGAAAGATAACCCATAAAAATTCAAACACTTCAAATAAGTATTCCCCAAATATTAATTTCATCATACACTAATGCATTTGCTTGGAACTTCCTATTTGTACATCACTTAGGAGATTCTGATTCACGTGCCAGGTAAGTGCTCTATAACTTAACTATATCCCTGGCTTCAGTGGGTGAAAAATCTGTAGTTTATCAGAGTTAAACCACTTCTAGGAGAGTTAGCTACCTAGTTGTGATGGTGAATCTTTATAGTCAGCTTGACTGGATTTAGAATCACCTAGGAGACATGCATGTTGATATGTCTATCAGGGTTATTTCAAAAGATATTAACTGAGGAGAGCGTAGCCATCTGGAAAGTGGGAGGCAATATTCCAAATGGGCTGGGGTTCTGGGCTGAATAAACAGAAGAAAGTAGGGTGAGGCCCAGCATTGGGCTCTTTCTGCTTCCTCACTACAGATGCAATTTGACCAGCCACCCCAGACGCCTGCTGCCATGGCTCCCAGGCCAGAATGGACTGTGCCTTGAAGCTGCAATGCAGAATAGACCCTTTTCACCTTAAGTACTTTCTTGGGTATTTTATCACAACAGTAACAACAACAACAACAAAAATAATTGATGCACTGGACATGATCCTTATGCTTTGAATGTATTCTCTATTCTCCAAGAAACCCAACGAGATGGTCTACCAGTACAGGGATTATATCTTAGACATGTGCACGCCAGAACCAATGAAAGAACTTCACAGAACCCTGGGAAGCAATAGTAGTACTGCAGTTTCCAACAAATAGGAATCCTCCTTGTCACAGAACTCTGTTAAACCCCTTTCTACAGAAAGGTACAAAACAGAGGTGAATCGATTCCATCTTATGATCCTCTTCCTCCTGTGGGAGAAACTGAATCCACTGAGAAAAGTCACTATCACCAAGCAAGCATCCTCAATGGGAATCCTGTCCCAGAAGACAAGAGTCACCAGAAGAGTCTACACAGTTGGGTGGCAGACAGGGAAATGGTGCTTGAAACTTGAATACCGACTGCTCTTCTGGAGGACTGGGGGTTCAATTCCCAGCACCAGCATGGAGGCTCACAATCATCTGTAACTCCAGTTCCATGGAATCTGATAGCTTCTCTTGGCCTCCAAGTGTATCAACACAAGTATAGCTAAAACTGGAAGGCAAGAGCTGACAACTGAGGCTGTCCTGAATCAGAGAGCGGGGAGAGGGAGAGTGGAAGAGGGAGAGAGAGAGGAAGAGGCAGGAGAAGAGGGAAGGCAGAAGGGAAAAGAGAGAAGGGAGAGGAAAGGAAAGAGGGGGAGATCTTAAAAAGAAACACAGGTAGCTACATGTGACAACGCAGACCTTCTTAACAGCCAAACAGCAGAAAGTGAAGAAGGAAAGGGAAAGTTTGGGTCTCTTTAACTGAGTCCAGCAAGTCATGACCTAATGTCTCCACAACACCAAATGTATATAAGTGAAATATTGTTCAAATGAGTTCTGAGTACAGACTAAATGATGCAAAGACACGTTAAAACAGTACTCAGAGAGAATGGGTGGAGTCAATTGGGAAGAGCCATTTTTACTGAACTAGTTTGCCTTGATGGGCCATACGTGGGATGTGAAGGAGGAAGAGTCTTGAGCACACAATGTTTGCTGTTTGTGGGTTCTTTAGTTAGTTCCTTAGACTCCTCCTGTACATCACTTGCCACCAAATTAGTAAGAATTGCCACATCCCTTCCCTAATTGGGTGATTTTAACAAAGGGTTGGGCCAAGTTGCTACGCAGAATGTTCTAGACAGTGCTTTAAGGTAATTAGGAAGTAGCTAGATTGCCTCTACACAGGCTGCTTTTCCCTCTGCCTTCTTCTCTATGGTTTTGGAAAGTCTACAGACAATATTTCCAAGGTCTTTCATTTCTTAAAGAGAAAGAGGCTGTTACTTGTAGACCAGGCTAACCTGGAACTCACAGATATCCACCTGCCTCTGCCTCCCAAGGGCTGGGATTAAAGGCTTGTGCCACCACCGCCCCAAGGGACATTCAAACACTGAGAACTCCTTATACAAATGACCTTCCACCCTATCCTGTTGTGGAGAGGACCCTGTTGAGACTGACTCCCTCTGCTGTGCACATGTGCTATAGAGAAACTCCTGTGAAAATACCAGTTGCTCCCAAAGTCCCAGGATTTCTCTGCCTTTCAGAATCTTCCTCTGTCAGACAAAGGTAATTGACCTGATTGATTGATTGATTTCCTTCTTTCCTTCTTTCTTTCTTTTAAGAGGGTTAGGTGAAAAAATAATTGTGAGCAAATATTGTGACCTATAAATAAAAGGTCTACTCGTGTGCAAGAGTTTACTATTATTTGCCATTTTTACTGAGATGCTGTTAGGGCAATCACATAATGCACGATGGAGAGAAATAGAGAAGAATGGTGCCAGAAGGAAATCTTAATCACATACACCTCTCAAAAGTAAGAAGTTACTCTTTGATTCATTGATTTTAATAAATTAATAAAAGTGTGCATATGGTCCTGATAATTCATTCCATGAACATGTGCAGTATCTAACACACACACACACACACCCTACCATTCAGTCCCCTTCTACCCCAGTGCTTCATGCTCCTCCTCTCTCTCAGGAGCCTTCTAATCCCCTGCACACACTTGACAGACATCAATGCAGCTTCTGAAGACCCACATAAAATTCCTGAAATGTGATCCCCACATCGAGGTCCTGCTGTCCCAGGCACAGTTGTTCAGAGTGGAAAAAATGTCCCTGTGTTACTCAGCCTGATTGGCAGTATCTGCTGAGGAAAGAGGAACTCTGTAAGGGATTTGGTGGCTCCACTGCCCCCTCTCCTCCCGAGGGGAGACAGCTGCCTGTCCTCGGTGCATGCCACCTCCTGTCCAAGCATTAAAAGATCTGACTGTACTCCCAGGTGCCCTTGAGTCAAAGCTGCCTGGAGAAGCCACACAGAAGACCCCAGCATAAGCAACATATTCATTCAGGCAAACAGCTGCTTCTCAGAAACCCAAGTGGGACTGGAATGAATCATACTAACTTGCTGAACCCAAGAAATTTAAATTTAAAATAAAACTTAATCGGATAAGCCATCGAGCCAGTTTTAACAGAGTTAAAAAGTGGAGGGGAGGGAAGAAATAGTTATATTTTTCCCATATATATTTATATATTGAAATTTTATGATAAGTACACAGTTTTTAGTACCGCTTTAAATATACAAGAATGAAAATAAGCACATACTCTCCTACAACTGATTCCAGATAAAGCAAATATATCAGAATGTTCATGGATGCATTCCAAGCTCTTCCCAATTTAAGATCGTCGGAGAATTCCATCCTCCTGATATCTTGAGTCATCCAGGCATGATCCCGGGTATCACAGAATAAGAGTCATCTGAGTACATATACATGCTGAGGTTCCAAGAGAAACAAAATCCTCTCATCATAAGTTGGGTTGGGGTCCTGCCTCCATCTCTTCATCCCTTCTTCACATCTAGTTAGCTGGTTGATGGAGCAAACTCTGAGTTAATGTGGAAAGGAAACCTGAAAACAGGACTGAATTTAGACAGGACTGAAGTTGTACTCATTCTTCAGGGTCCTTACAGAGTATATCTCAGGACTCTCTGAGATTACCTAGATCTTCATGCTTCATTAAGTCTTTTATATAGAGTGATAGTGTTTTCATTAACCTTTGAACATTCCCCAGAATATTTTAAATCATTTCCATAGGAGAGATAGATAGATAGATAGATAGATAGATAGATAGATAGAATATAGAGATATAGAAATATAGAGATATAGAGAGATAGAGATGCATGTGTGTAAATGTCATTTAAATATGATCTATCATTTAGAAACTAATATCAATAAAATAAAGATTTGTACAGTTTTGGTAGAGACCCAACTTTTCTCCAAATATTTTCTCTCCAGAGTGACTGAATCTGTGTTTGTGGATTGGGTAAATATGGAGTTATCATGCCCAGTGTCATGGAGGAGGACCACAGGTAGGACCCAGCAAGAAGCAGAGACTGGAGCCATGACCGTCAATATAACAGACAAGCCAAGTCTTCTGAGAGAAAAACAGCCTCCCTGGAACTCCAAGAGCATTTAACGAGTCCCGGGTCTCACAAGTGCAACCTAATCGGGGTTTTTGTTTATCATCCACTTCCATGGCTTCGTGTACTATATATGTGCCGATGACTCAAATATTCTGAGCTCCTGACCTGAATGACCAACTGCCAGCACAGTATTTCCACTCAGCTGGCTCTCGGACACCCGAAACTCAGCAAGCCCACAGACTCTGAGCCCTTGATCTCCAGTCTGCAATCTCTTACTCCTTCAGTGTTCTCTGTCTCCAGGAATAGCTCAGTCATTCCCACAGGAGCCCACATTACAAACCTTTGATTCAGTCCTTGACAGTTGAGCTTTCTACTTCTAATCAGTCACTGAGGCTTACAGATTAAATCTCTTAACTCTTTCAGATCCATTGCCCTTTGACATACCCAATGTCACACCCTGGCAAGTGATTAATGTCCGCAAACTCCTATGAGATCCTCCTAACTTGTCACCTCATATCCCCCATCCCTCTTTCAATCTATTTGTCCAAGTCTATAAATTGGTTTGTACCCCAAATCCATCAAATAGTCTAAGTCAATTGATACTTTTCTCCTTAAAATGATCGGATGAGTTTCTAATAAAGAATTTGTAATGGCTCTGTCCAACATCTCATTCATTCAACAAATATCTACCAAAGACTTCCATGGGCCCCAAGTGGTGTTCTAGCTCTAAATTACAACAAGGAAAAGAATGAATGGAAATCACAACCTCCAAGAAACTTGCAGGCTAGTGGTAGAGACAGAAAACATACAAGAGAAGTGAAATGAGACTTCCATAAGCAGAAAAACATGGAGGGAAGGAAACAGCAGGATAAACAGAAGATCTCTGAGATAGAAGCATGCAAGGATGAAGAAGAAAGCCCATAGGTGCCGCACGTGAGAGAAGGCTCTTGGCAGAAGAAAGCACAGAGCCCCAAGAAGGCTGCTGCTCAACATGGAGAACACTTAGTGAGCAGGTCAGTGTGATCAGGAGAGAAAATGAGCTCAGAGAGGAAGAGACATGGGGTAGTTGTTGCAACTCCTATAGAGCTCATAGTAGATTATAAAAAAAAAGAACAAGACAAAACATTATTCAGCATGAACTAGAAGAAAGTGAGGAGTCATAAGGAGAAGTGTAACCAAAGCACAGTCACAGGGTGTTCTGAGAAATGGCTGCGAGCACTGAGAGTTAAGCATTGCATGAGGTCTGTGCATTTGCAAAGGTGCATGCTACTGGGCAAAGATGGTCAATGCAGAGTAATAGGCAAATGAGCTGATCTCTATTTATAAAAACATAATAAAAGTGAGACTCGATGATGTGCTCTATAAATACAGCTGCTTGCCATCTTCAGATGTTCAGAAGAAGCCATTTTAAAACTGTAATATGTTTAGCGACAAAAATGATCAGGTAGAAGATGGCCTTATGAAAAATCTGTGTGGCTATAGAAGATAGGAGCTACAGCCTTTATGGAATACAAGAGAAGCCAGTTTAGATGACGAACACTGAGAAGCAGCAAGGGCTGATGTAAGAGGAACTTGTCATAGCCTACAGAGTGAGTCATGGCTAGCTTTTAGATTTTATTGTAAGTAAAACAATTTGATTAGAAGACTTAGAGAAAGAACTCAAAGCCATAAAATAATATGATCTATAATTTTAATACTGTATGGTTAATTAGGTACAAATTGAGAAGAAGCCAATAAGGTTAAATTAGACAAGAAAAACTGGTAGCTCAGATTGAAAGAACATACAGGCAGTATAATTTGAACAAATTGCTGGAAGACTGTATTGGAATACTACTGCAAGATAAATCCAAGACAAAACAAGTCTAGGTTTTGGTCCTGAGCCACTGAATGCCCCCTTCTGAAATGTGGAGGATGGGCAGGACCAGAGATTGGAAATGAGATTAGAGGTACACTCTGGCCAGGATAATTTGAGGTTACTTCTTAGACTTCTAAGCAGAAACAGTAAATAACTTTTAAAACCAAGAGTAAATATGGGTGGGAATTAATGTAAGTCATCTGTATCTGAAGACATGGGACAATATAGGGTCACCTAGAGAGAAACCATAACTAGCCAACAGTCTAGGGATATTGGTGCACTTTAATATCTACCAGCCAAGCAAGAGAGAAATGGCCAAGAAAGTGCAACAAAGAAGATGCAGCAAGAGACTTGCATGCTTCTGAAATGCTATCATAGGGCTGGTGCAACAACAGTGACCATGGCTGTGTGGAAGCCACCAGTGACATTGCAGGAGCAATTCCATTGCAAAGAGAGAATAAGGGATGGACACACAGTTGCAGAAATAACAGACATTTGTTTTCTAAACATTTGGCTATGACAGGGTAGTGGTAGAGACAGGAGGGTGGTGGTGGAGATGGTAGGATTGTTGGTGATGAGCTTTCACACCATGTTTATATGGCAATGGAAAAGTTCCAAGAGAGTGCAAATTAAATCTCAAGTAGAGGCACAGTCCCCAGTGCCTTGTTCAGACTTTTCACTAATTAATTCCAAATTCCCAGAGCTGCCTTTCAGTTGACTGTCCTGTAGTCTAGAGCCAAAGATTGTGGTTTCAGCTGTGAAAGAAAATTGTCATGTTACCAGGGGACTGGACAATAAAGTGTGGCTAGGTCAAATCAAATGCAATGGAGCAAGTAAGAAAGAAGTATCCATGCAGACCACAAAGAGGATGTGTTGGCGACATCATCAAGGTTAGGTGCACCAGGCTATGGCTGACTGCTCTACAAAGTGCTTTTAAATTGGTCAGCATTTAGCAGGCATGCTACAAGCCACTTCTACCATGGGGATAGTGGATGTTCTGAGACACAGGATAGCCTGACAGTATAACAAGCCCCCAGACTTTAGAAGGTCCCCAGACCTTAGAACAAAAGATGCCATGATATCTTGGAACACTAGAACAAAGACCTGATCCATCAAAGTCGGGGCAAGTCTCTGAACGTACTAACCTTCCTGTTTAGCTTCTGTATTTCTGCTTCTGGCTAACTGTTCTTGCTAACTGAGGAGTGTCAACCCAGGTTGTGGTTTTTGAGCTTAAAAGCACACCCTGAGAAATGCTCCTGAACACACATTGTAGTTGTCAGCTGGCTAATAAAGACTTCTTATTGGTTTGAACTCATGTCCAAGCAGTCGTCAGAGTGGATACCTCACAGCACCGTTCTATTCTACCCAAACAGCAAAATAGTATTCACACCAACATTCTGCAAACGTGGCCAAAATTAAGCTAAGTAAAATGAACTTAAGTCACTTAGAACATTATCTAGTCTTCCTTACAGTTTTGCTCATTCCATGGTACAAATTCCGTGGTACAAACTAGAAGGGAAAACCAAACTTCAGAAAAGAACAGGTATCCCCAATGCTCAAATCTTCACTTTAATCAAGTACCCATTCTCTGGATCTCATCACAACATGCCTCAATCAAACACATTCTATATTAGTCTCATCCCTGCCAAATAAACATTTCTCCCCCTCTAGCCTCCTCAAACAATGGAGTCTTCTTATCTCTCAAACCCAGTACACACCCCCTCCCTCCCTGCCTCCCTGTCTTCTTCCCAAGGCCATTACTCTTGCTGAAACTCCAGAGTCATTTCCCAAAACCACTACTTCCATTTTTTGACTTGTCTTCTCAAGGGGTGGAATTCTCTTCCTATCTCAGTTCAATGGAAAGGTACTCTGGGGTAATCCCAAAGCACATACATTTGTAATGCTTTTTCTTGCATGCACATGGAATCCATGTTTGTGTTTGGCCAAAGGGATGTGGTCAAGATGATAGCATATCCCTGCCATGATTAAGCTGCCTTGCATAAAATCCACCTAGGCTGGGAGCTTCCTGGTGATAGTAAAAAGCAAACTGTTCTGCTAGGAGCAGTCTCTGGTAGCCATGTAGAACCATGGGTAAACTCTAGAAAAGGATGGAGGTCTCCTGAGGACAGTCAAGAAGCCAGAACTCTCAAACATGCAATTAGAATGACATGAATATTGCCAAAACTCTGAATGAACCTTGACACAGATTGTTCTCCACTCGGATCTGTGGATGAGCATACAGAGCTGGCGACATCTTGCTTGAAGCCTAAGTCTATGAGCAGGGAGCCCAGTTATAATGTGCTTGGTCAGGGACATAATCAACTAGGAAAAATATAGGTGTTGATTATTTTAAAATAAAATTTGTAGTGAATTGTTACTTCTTAAAGCCCTACGTAATATTTAAACTAATAAAAAGCGTTTGCTAGACCAATTTTAAAGAGTTTTATTGATGAACAACTGACATATTACAGACTAAATTAAGACATGTAGTTTAATAACTTCTTACATGTGTGTGCATTCATGAAACTACTGCCATGGTAGCCTTAATTATATATAAATACAATTTATGTATATAAATATACAGAAGTTTACACATTTGTATGGTTAGGTTTTTGGATCAAAGGTATCCTTTAAGGTGATTGAATGTCTGATAATTCTGATACCTCTTGCTGAAAAACTATGCCTTGTCCACCAAATCTGGTCTTTACCTTTGTTAAATTAAAAACAGAATCATTTTGTCTCTGTGTGGGTTTATTTCTATACTCTCTATTTTGTTCCTTTATCCTTCTATTTAAGTTACATTTTACTTGTGTGTATGTGTGTGTGTGTCTGTCTGTCTGTGTTTGTGTGTGTGAGCGCACATATGTATGAACTCATACATGTGAGAGAGCATGTAAAGATAAGAAGACATCAATTTGGCAAAATATAATAGCTTATAACTGGTTCAAATCACAAGCAGGGTATAGTTCTCCTGAATCTGTAGTTTCTCTCTGCAGTGTCTTGTAATTTATATTTTGCAGGAAAATATTTTAATTACCCAAAACTCTTAGGTCTGTCCCCTCACTGTAGGGTGTCCAGTAGATTCCATTTGCCCCCTGCCCAAACCACCATCACACATACACGCACAGGCACATGCACACGCACACGCACACACAAAGCCTTGAGACTTATTAAAGCAGTTGAAAGTTCATTAGATTTCACTCTTAATTCTTTTCCTGGACCCAGTAAATTTTCCACAGAAGTTTACATGATCTTGATTATATCCAGATAATTTCACAGCCAGCTTTCTATTTAGAAGAATTCACAGGTTGCCATGGCCTTCTGGCTGGCATGAGTCCTCTCCAATGCTCCACTGGCACAAGGTCCATCTGTCTTAAGTTCTCTGGAAAACTGTGAACCTCCAGAAAATGGGAATTTGATCTTTGAGTTACTTCTGCATCCCCAGCTTCTAGCAACTGGGCCTAGGCCAGATGCGGGTAGTATCCAATGAACTGTGTCAAATTAAAGAGGAACAAAGCAGCCTTTTCTTGTTTCCCCCTGTTCCTCAATTTATACCATCTTGAGACTTACACATCCATCCTGCCCAAGCTGGCCCAAGTATTGTTCCTGTGGGATGAAGCATTATCACATCTTTTGACCCATAAAACACCTACAAGTAGCATCTATGCTCCCTGAAGAATCAAAATTGAATGTGGGGTACATAGGAAGCTTCACGTGCAGGGAGGGCTGTTATGTATGTGGTAACATAAATCTAGATAGATAATAAAGTAATGACTCACTCTCTTCATTTAGAACTGTGAGGTATGTTGGGAAGGGTGCATATATGAAACAAGGAGAGCCATCTTAAGGCAGGAAGAAGTAATGTTATCAACTGGAAATGGGGCGTGTCAAATTTAGTTGTCTTTTCACCATAAAAAGTCAATTATAACAGGAACAGACAGACCGGAATGCGGAGGCAGTGATGGAGAATGGGGATAAACTGCAACTTGAATACAAAGGCAACATCCTAGCATTTTATAAAGTTAAATGTCATTGAGGAAGACACTAAAGTATATTGGCTATGTAATAACCACTGCCCGGAGCACACAGGTATCTCAGTGTTAGGCATGTGTCATGACAGCATCATTCATTAAACAATCACTCCTCTAATCATGTAAGCTACATCAGTAACAAAAAAAATAATAATCTATTTTTCCATCATCTTTGAGACGCAATTAGATCTTTACGTAGTTACTCCCCAGTGTCTGTAAACAAACATAACCTATAGGTAACAGTCTTCCAGTCACTATAGGGTGAAGCCTTGTCATGTCCTGCTAAGCCCTCCTCACTGCCTCTCCTCCAGAACAGAGGCAGGACAACTAACATTCACTTGGTTCTTTTGTTGCTCTTGTTAATCCCATACAAAATTCCGAAAACATTCCCACAGTGAGCTTTCTACTAGTTAATGATTGCCTTATCACACAAGATCAGACCGGGAGCCTGCCTCCAAAACCATGATGATGGAGTCCGTTGTGAACATCCACAGATTCTGAGGATCTACTTCAAGGCTAGCCTAGTAGCTGGTTCATGTTCAAAAAGCCTATGACCCACTCCGGTGTCTGGGTTCCCTAGCTTTATGTACCAGTTCTTCTCTGAACACTTTCTTTCAAGATGTAAATACTGATGACATTCTTTCCTGAAGCTGGAAGTCGGAACTGCCCTCTCACTGGGAGAACTAGAATGTTTGAGATAACCCATCTAATATATTCTGCCAAGAGAAACACAGGACAGGTCACAGCATAAAGGCCTTCTGTGTTTTGCAGGAAATTTCTCTCCATTAGCAGATTTTTTTTATTTTAAACATTAACTAGAAAGTTTTCCAGTCTTGCTCTTAAAGGTCAGGACCAAGCTGGGGAGACAGGTAGGAGGGAGAGCCACTTGCTGCTAGTGTCAGGGGGCCTAGGTTGCCAGTACTCCCACTTTCCTGCCACGATTGTGAAGACCAACATTCCCTCCTTCAGATGATCAGGAAGTGGACTCGGGTCTGTTTCAACAACTCCATCAGATGTAGTCGTTGAAACAACTAAAGAACAGACTGGTTGTTCTGGGAGGGGGAAGAAAAGCAAAGATTAAAAATACTTGGTTCACCCCAGAGGAAGAGGAGGCAGAAAGGTTGTAAGAGTCAGAGGAAATGGAGGACACTAAGAAACCAAGGCCTTCTAAATCAACATGAACAAAGCTCATAGGAACTTACAGACTCGGAGGCAGCATGCACACGGCCTGCACCAGTCTGCACCATGCTCTCTGTGTGTATACTATGGCTTCCAGTTTATTCTTTTTATGGGACTCCTGACTGTGTGAACAAGGGGGTCTCTGATTCTTGTGCCTTTTGGGGGGCTCTTGTCTTCTGTTGGTTTGTCTTGTCCAATTTGGATGTGATGGGTTTTGTTTTGTCTTATTATATCATTTTGTTGTATTTCATTATTTATCTCTTGGAGCCTGTTCTTCTCTAATTAGAGACAGAAACTGGGTGGATCAGGATACAAGGAGAGATGGGAAGGGATGGGAAGGTGAAGAGGGAGGGGAAGCCATAATCAGGATATTATTATGTGAGAAAAAAAATCTACTTTCAATTGAAAAAACATACTTGGTCACCCAGAGCCATGGCCAAGATAGAAATCCTAGCCCACGGCTTCTGTGGAGGGGACACTGAGGGCTAAGTCTAGAGGCAGCTGATAGGAAAAAAAGAAAGAATTTCACCAGTTGTCGCTCACAAAGAGCTAAGGTTTTAATATGTAACCTGAGTTTCTACAGGGCCTCCAGGACATTGGAATGCAGTGACAAATGTGTTCTCATTACCCCAGTCACTAACACTTGCTCCTAACTACTTGCTCAGCAGAACTTTAGTTCCTGACAATGTCTCTACATATGTGACATTTCTAAAGAGTCCTGAGGATGGGCTGGAGAGATAACACACTCCTAGAAGCAGAAAGAGGGGGAAGGGATAGAGAGTTTCTGGAGGGGAAACTGGGAAAGGAGATAGCATTTGAAATGTAAATAAATAAAATATCCAATAAAAAAAAAAAGAGTCCTGAGGAAGGCTTTCATATCGTCACAGATAAACGCACCAGCTGCCAATGGCATCTCACACATCCTACTGACATGGGTTCTATTGAGTTGGTAATGGCTACCAAACTACTTTCTGTACAATATAACTAACACACTCTATGGCCAAGTCAATCTACATATATGATGTATATGTCTATATATAAATAAATGATAGATATTAAATATTAATAAGATACATGCCTATTTATTCTTATATGATAAGACTCTTGGATGGAATCGGTAATACTGGAAACTCTCACTGTTACTAATAAGAAGAATAACTGGAATGATGGATCTAATCTCATCTTACACATAGTTAGTCTTGAGTTACAGTTGAACAATATTACACACCTTCCCCCTGTCCCCTAGATTGTCAACACAGTTTGGATCGATTTTGCTTGCTGCTTTTGTTACTCAGGACGGATCTCAATAGAAGGAACTTGGTTTACCATGTCCTTTGTGGAACAAGCAGCTACATGTGATGGAGCCTAGCCTCTGAAGTCAGAACATTACTTTGTTTCTAATACGAGGGAAGTCAGCCGAGGGTACTACAAAAATAGCCCCTGGATTCCTCAACTGTTCTCTGCCCAGCCTAACCCCAAGCAAGGATTTCTTTCAGTTGTTTAGTTGATATCTGAGAACTGGAGTAAGCAATGTGTTCTAAGAGGGATGAGGATATAAAAAGTTATTGGGTGCCCACTCCTCATGTCCCTGGCTCCCACACACATAGCTTAAGTTCACCTCTCACTACCACATGTCATGGGCCTTTTCTGCCGCTCCATTCGAAGCTCTGTGTGTTCCACTTTACACAGATAAGTTTAAAACTACAATTCCATCCAGTTTGTCTAAGTAACATATTTCCTGAGGTAAGAAAAGAAACCACGACTACCACTAACAACAAAGACAGAAACCCGTGTCAGATGCCAAGCAGATGGCAGCTCCAAATTCTGTAGCTGGCATACCCGCTTCATAGAAGACTCACGAAGCCACCATGGAGCTCCCTGACTCCGGGCTCTCCAGCCTGGAGGGATTTCTGCTACTCTAATTGGCAGTAGGCTGTGACTTTAGGCCAAGAGCTAGTTGTTCTGAACTTAGAAATAAAGATAGATAAAATGTCAGGAGTCAGGGCAATGTTAATTATTGATCTCACCTCTCTTGTTCCCGGTTTTTGAATAAGGTATCATTGCTAAGCTGAGTCACAGGAGATTAAACACAACTATTCATATGACAGCATCTAGTAATGTTTTTCACTTTCCTACACCTGATTTGGAAAGTACATTATTAAGTGTCTGTTAATGAATACGAAGGGACCTGACACAAATGTAAATAACTGGGTGGTGTGATGAAGTTATCACAATTGACTTTAGACAATCTTTTACAAATTGCCAATGTTCATTAGAAAAAAAGATGGACAGGCGTATTGTAGCAGACCATAACATGTTACTGCATTTTAATAGCTAGAATACTGCTTGATGAAGAAGTATCAGTCCGTACACACATGATTCATTCACCCAGCAACTATGAATAGCTACTCAGCCTTCTCAGGATAAACTAGGATATATTTGTAACAAGACAAGAACTTCTGCTCCCCTCCCCTTAGTTTATAATCTCTTAATTAAAGATACAGAGGAGATATCGGTTACCTACGAATAACAAACTTTCCCCGTGTTTTTTAAAATTCAATTTCAGCGGATCCAGAACTCAAGCAGACCTGACTGGATTCTTCACTTCTCAGCTGCTTCAGTTTTTCACAGGGTCCTGGATTTGTGGTCCCAACCTAAAAGTTACTCCTGAAGAATTCATGAGTGAATTCTCTCAGCAACTGTTGACAGTGCACATTTTCTTGCAGTTTGGTAGAATGGGAAAACTTGGTTACCGCCATGTTGTTGCCAAAGGCCCCTGGATCCTTGCCACATAGATCCCCCTACGTGGATACTGGTTTCGTCCAGTTCACAGGCTGAAAACCCAACAGAGGCTGCTAGCAAGATAGACATTAAATTCTTATATAACCTAATTACAGAAGTGGCAACTTCACCATATGCAATTGGTTGGAAGCCAGTTTCATGCAGTAAAAGGATCACACACCCTTTGACTAATGTGGGGTAAAGATCACTAGGCACTAACTTTAAGGTTGTTAAGATGGATTATAATGCTAAGCCAGTGAATATTGGTGACAATTTTTAATAGCATTCTCAGATGGCATCTCATGGAAGTGACAAGTGAACAAATTTGAAAGGAAGTAAAGGTGTCCCGCATGTGAATATCTGTGGGAAACATTTTCAAGCAGGGAAAACAATAAGTGAAAAAACAAGTGAAGAATTTCTGCCATGAAACACAAAAGGAAACAAAGCAAACAGCAACAACAACAACAAAACCTAGAGGCCAGTCAATTTTATTGAAGAATGTAGGCAGAGGAAGAAAGACATACTTTCAAGTACCATTATATGGCCTGAACAGGCTATATTTAGGAGTGTATGTATGCTGCATATCATGTGTGTGTCATATGTGTGTGTGTTTCTATGTACATACAAAAAGCAATTAGTGAAAAAAGTGGCCATGTATTTGAAGAAGAACAAGAAGGGTTATATGGAGGGTTAGAAGGAGCAAAGCAGAAGGGAAAATGTTGTAATTATATTATATCTAAAAAATAAAATAAAACAACATGGCATACTCAGGAGACAGAAGAGGAAGGTGGAGACCATGCAGGACCATGGGAGGCATCGCAAAGACCATAACTTTTGTTCTGCACAAGGGACCACGTTGTGAGGCACAGAGTATGAGAATAATTATTCACAGGTTTCTCAATGATCCCTTGAGCCAATCACTTGAAATTTAGCTGGAGGAGCACACAGCAACATGCATAGAGATAAGGAAGGATGGTAGAGAGGATGAGAGTGGACTTGTTTTGAAGGGGAGCCCACAGGACCTCACAGTGACTTGGATTAGGGGTAAAAATGAAGACAAGGAGTCTTCAGGTAGGACAATAGTGACAGAGTTGTTACCAACAAGATTAGGAAGGCTGGAGATGAGTGGTTTTAGAACTAAAGATGAGTTCAGGTCTAGGATGATGAGTTTGAAAGCTGGCTGGAAACATGGAGGTAGATATCTGATACATGGGCAGTATACGGCTCAGAGATTGAGGAAACATCCTTCTCAAAGATAATCAGATTCTGTTCTCATGTGTCCTGTTACTTCATTGAAATACCATTCAGCAAATGCCAGCAAAAATTATAATGGGCAAAATATCTCCTTTTACAGATTGATGGATTCAGGGATTTTTTTTTTGTTTTTGTTTTTGTTTTTTTGCCATTCACTCCTAAAAAACTAATCCATATGCACATTGCAGCAAAAAAATATATTTTTGTTGAAAATTATGTTATGTCTCCATATACTTTCTACTAGGCTCAACTCCATGTTGTTTCTAAGACCAGACAAGATTGGGCACATTCGTGGTAGCATGCCATAGAGAACAATGAACTGTGGGGAGGCCAGCCCTAATAGAGAGATCTGCAGCAGAACTCCTACATCTGTGACTCAGAGATGTTGTTGGAGAGGGAACTGAAAGATGTAAAGCCAGAATAGCAAGACATCTGCCATGTTTCAATAGATATGCTAATGTGTAAGGGAAAATATAAGAGGGTCCACCCCTAGACAGAGAGCTACAAGCATCTAATGAATACTGAGAGTAAATTCACCTCTCCAAGGGATGAGTCCCCTGTTTGGTATTCAGTGGCCAGCCCTGAAACCATATACACACAAACAATCATAAATGGACACAAAATGTTGTATTTATATATTTGTCCATATATGTAATGATCAAAATCAAAAGAAAAGAGGCTATCGATTTGAGAGTGGAGCATCAGAAGGGATGGAGAGAGGGAACATGGAAGAAGCTGGATAAAGAAGAGTTAATGGGAGAGGTTTTGTAATTATATTTTAATTAAAATATAAATATGTATTTAAAGAAAACCAATGGTCTGTTAATAAAAATAATTATTTAATGAGCATAAAAAAAAAAAAAGAAAGTAGATAAGTGTCCAAGGAGCATCCTAGGTATATAGTTGGAGAAGATATATTGATCTGGGCCTTCTATACAAAGAGTGAATAAGAGCATCTATCTCTGGAAGTCTTTTAATACCCAGGCATAGGGTAGAGAAGAGGAGGAAGACTCATTGTTTGCCTTTCATGTGTCAAATGTGAATGAGGTCTGGGGAGATGACTCGGTCAGTAAATGCACACTTGGGATTAGCCCCTCGGAACTCATGTATAAAACGTCTGATGTGGAGGTATTCGTTTATTATCAGTGTTGTGGAGGCAGACACAGGAGGAGCCTCACAGATCACTGGCCAGTTCCCTGGGCAAGCTCTGGGATGAGAGACCATGTCTTCAAAGAAAGGAGAGATGGAGAATGATTCCTGAGGAACCAGATCCAAGGTGCTACCTGTAATCTCAGCCCTCAGGAAGCAGAAAAAGGGAATCCCCAAACCAAGCTGGCTAGCCAGACTAGTCAGCATTGGTGATTGAAAGACTCTCCTTATAAATAAATGGGGAAAGGAAATTGTAGTGAAAGAATCAACGTCAACTTCAAGCCCCTATATGCACACGCATACCTGTCTCTTCCTACAATTCGTGTGCACCCACATATATGCCAACACTCATATACATGTATGCACACCATACACACATACACAAAGAAGAATATTGCAAATTCCCATGCTTAGAGTAGTTTGTGATTAAAGGTGAATTTCAAGTTGCTAGGAATTACATAGCATTGATGTACTTTGAAGAATATATAACATTTGAACTATAAAGGTCAGAAATTAAATCATTTGGATAATCACAATTTAAAAACATATATATTATATATATATATACAACAAAGAAACAGTTTATAAATCAATTTAAGTAGCACACAAGTAAGATATGTTCTACATTTCTAATATTCTAAATTAATATAATTTTCTAGAAATATTAATCTGGATACACAAGAATGTAACACAATATGGAAAACAAGACAACTCCCCCACTGAGTTAGCACCTCTAGAAAACAATTTTGTAAAGGCTAATCAAGAACAACCATGAAAGCATAGAGCTAGCTCAGGCTAGGGACCTCATAACCTTAGCTCCCTTATAGCTAACTAAAACCCTAGTACTGCTTTGAAATTACATGTGCTTTTTTATATAAAGGAAATGCATGATAGAGACTGGTAATCAATTTTGCTTTAACATTGTTGCAAAGGCTAAGGAGAGTTAACCACCTTCGAGTGCCTTTTAAAGTCCAAACAGCCCTCAAACATGAATGCCTTCTCTGCTTTACAATTTGTTTTAATTGTCCTTTGCCAGATAAGCCTGGCACAGTGTGCTGCAGAGACCAGAGCAGCTTTGGTTTGATACGGTGGGTTCAGCAGTGGTGGAGTTTGTCCGAGGGCATGGTAGCCTCATGTGCAGTAACTTTACTTCAGGCTCATCCCTGTGCAGCAAGGACATGAAGTCGTGAGACTAAAAGTGATGTTGTATTGTGTGTGCGTGTGTGTGTTGTGTTGTGTGTGTGAATATATCTGTGTATATGTGTGTGCGCTATGTATATGTGTATGGTATATATGCTGTGATATGTGTATTATGTGTATGTATTTATATATGTGTGTGTATATATGTGTGTATATACATGTGCATGTATGTGTGTGCATCTATGTATATGTGTATGGTATATATGTTTGTATGTGTGTATGTGTATTATGTATATGTGTGTATGTATGTATATGCATATATGTATGTGTGTGTGTGCACGCGACGCGCATTTATATTGCACATTTGCACTGAAACCATAAGTGAGCTCAAAACCCAGCAGATGTTTGGTTCCTGATTCATGATGTTACTAGGGTTTTTCTTGTGAGGTCTGAGATCAAATGACCGGACTGTGAGACATATTTGTTGGGAGCATCATTTGCAACAAGGTATCTCCCAAATCCCATTACTGTAGGAGACCCTGGGTGAGTGCAGAGCCTCAAAGTCTTCCATACCAGCTGTTCCCAGGAGGTTTCCCCACCACGATACAACTGCCAGCTGTGGGATAGAGGAGCTTAGAGTGCGGTATTCTGCAAGGAGGTTTCCAGTAGGAACCAGCTTAGAATCAGGCCAAAGGCAAATCACTTGGAAATGTTTAGGAAATAGAGTAAAGAACAGAAAGCTCATTTACTAAATGCATGTTCAGATCAGCACAGGAGTTACCCCAATTGCTCCACTTTCCTCCTTCTCTTCTCCACCTGCTTCCTCTTCTTCTAGTAACGTTTGAGGACTGTTAGGAATTTAAAAAGCACTGGGAGGTGAGTTAATTCTCCTTAGCTTGTGAAGCAGTGTTCAAAGGAAATTGAACAGCCTCACCATGCACTCCTTTTATATTAACAGACACATATAATTTCAAAGCAGCATGAGGATTGTAGTTAGCTATAAGGGAGCTAAGGTTATGAGGTCTCTAGCCTGAGATAGCTCTATGCTTTCATGGTTGTTCTTGATTAGTCTTTAGGAAGCTCTGTGCCTCCTAGAGCTCTCAGTGTAGAGGTTGTCTTATTTTCCGTATTCTGTTGCATTTTTGTGTATCCAGATTAATCTTTTTAGAATATTGATTATATTGATCATTAATTTAGAATTTTAGAAATGTAGAATATATCTTACTTGTGTGCTACTTAAATTGATTTTTAAACTGATTGTATAGCCAGGTTTTTAAATTATGAGTATTGAAATGACAATTCTTGGTATATTGTAAATATTGACATTTTAGCTCAAATGTTATATCATTCTTCAAGTCCCTATTAGGGGAGGTTATCACATTATTATTTTATCATCTCTCCATTTTAGAAGGATTCAAGGTTAAAAAAAAAGTCAGCAATTTCTGGCAATCATATAATAGATACCAAAGAAGTCCTTTGTTCTAAATTTAAGGAAACTAAATTATCTTGGGGGAAAAAAAATCACAAGTTTACTGTTAACCATTACACTTATAGGTGTCTGGTTCTACAATTGCCAAACACTTGGGTAGAAACAGGATAACCACCTTTAGGCACATGGTATTTTCTTTGAGACCTAATTCACTGAAACCAATTCACGGAGCTACACACACCTGTGTCAAATCCAAAGCTCTGAACACGTTTGCAATGGCTAACTCCACAAGGACAGAGATGATATCTAACTTGGCTCCCTAACCTCCCTGTGGCTCTGCCCCGCATGTGTCCTGCATTTCTTGTTGATTTGTTCCTCCTATAACGAGGTGGGTCTCTCCTTGACAACTGGGGACCACATTTAGCCAAGCAGCTGTCCGCTGGCATCTGAAGCGTGCAATGCTCAGGTCTGGCAGCATCTCAAAGGATTTATTATTACCATCCTATGATTTCATTTAGTATTATTATTGTCGCTCCTACGAAATTCCAACACTGAGCCTGCCACAAACCATCAAGAGACTGCAGGACGTGTGACAGTCTGCTCAGTGCGTTTCCGAACAGCTGTCGCTCCTTCTCCGTCCAGTTTCCACTTACTACTGAAGAGCTTGAAGTGGTGACTACATCCTCTTCGGTGTTCTTTTTATGGCCACGGCTTCTCGTGGTGACCTTGGGAAGGGGAATGCCCTTCAAAGCAGCTTTATTCAACAATCATGAGCGTTGGAATCAAGAGATGCTGATTCTGTGGCAATGGGAAAGTCCCTTCTGGTCATGGTTTCCTCTATACTGAAAAATAATGTCTCTTTTATGAGTGAGAGTGTCTTGAAGTCCTTGAGACTGTCTCTACTTTTACCCTATTATCTGGCTTTCCCTGGGAAAGAGCTCTTATTGGGAACATTTCCAGAAGAGCCTAGGCCCAATCCTCACATCTTCACTCCAGAACCTGCATCATTAAAAATACAACAAAAATTAAAAACTAAAACCCTGATTCATACAAGACAGTAGGATGGTTCTGCAACTGGAAATGCCAGGGTCTCTGCCCTAAAATCTACTGAGGTTTATAAAAATAAAAATTTTTTAAATTAAAAAAAAAAAAAAAAAAAAAAGGAGTCCTAAGATTTGTCTCACTCCAGAGTAAGTTCTGTGCATTCAGCAAGTCTCTTGCTGCTGAAGTGGCTTTCAGGTTTCATCTTCCAAATTTCAATACCCACACGTCTCTGATGCCTCCGCCTCCAACAGGCCTAGAGACTCACTTTTAGCTTCAAGCATTAAATGAGACCCTACATAAAGACATGTTGTCAAGTTACTCTCAGCTCGTCTATTGACTCTGACTAATGTGCAGAAGCACTAGTGGATGGATGTATTTGAAAGAGGCTTTAGTCCTATGGGAATTTCGTATTGGAGTTAAGTTGTAGATTATTAACTTAACCTTTAAGCACGGACTGAGAGCTTGATGTGTACCATGCTCCATGCTAGAAACAAAAAGGGAAAGGGAACAATCAAAATCAGCACAAACTGGGCCTTTAGGAACTCTTGGTATTACGAACTCTAGACATACTTAAAAATATGAAATGGCTGGGTGGTGGAGGTGCATGCTTTTTATCCCAGCACTTGAAAGGCAGAGGAAGGTGGGTCTTCAAGTTCCAGAACAGTTTGGTATACAGAATAAGTTACAGGATAGTCAAGGCTACACAGAGAAACCTTGTCTCAAAAATCCAAATACATATTTATACATATGTGTGTATGTATATGTATGTTTATGTATATTTATATCTATGTATAATATATTATTTCTATTATATATCATATATAATGCATCATACAGTAATACAATTAGATATATATATAATTATATATATATATATATAATTTCAAGGAGATATATATATAATATATATATATTATAATTTTTAAGGCAGAATTATAGCAGTTAAAGTGTTTATAGACAGACTCATAAAAAATGCATAATCCAGCCAGGTTGGAATCTGAGCTATCAGTAAGGAGTAAGCTGTATTGACAAAAGTGTAAGCTGTGAGAGAAATGGATCCCTAATAGGCTAGAATGGGTAACACTAGAAGTTTCTACATTTACAACAGCAGATCTTTATATAATTAATTATAATGCTTTGGTGACTGGAGAGAAATATCTACTTCTCTCTGATTACTCATAAGCAACAAACTTCAGACCGGGTAAATCCACTTAATAATGACCAAAACATCCAAATTCATATTTATTTAAGCTGTACAACCCATTCCACCTATAGTGTTCTTTTTAAGCAAAGTTAACCAAAGAATCATGTGCTCTCTAGGGACTCGTAAAAACTTGGCATCTCCTACCCTAAGCTTATGTAGCATGGCTGCTTTGTCAGCAGTCTCTGTCTCTGTGCCTTTGCCCTGGCTTTCCCTCATCTTAGAACTTACTCTAAGATGTTCTGTTACATATAGTTCCCTAGATTCAGGTTCCAGCCCCAAAAGAATCAGGATGTCTCTCATGGACATGGGTAGTTCTTCCCAACTCTGGTGTCCAATAAGGTGCACAGCAGTTGGACAAGCACTCACCAAGTACATGCTGTTGAGCAGTTACTGCCCAAACTACTCATATTTTCCACAATAAGTATCTCCCCATAAGACAATATGCAAAGTGAGTTTCAGATGAGCTAAAAGAAGCTGCATCTCAAGTAGCATACATTGATGCAAACCTAAAGATGAGGACCCATTTAGTTTTTTAAAAAATTACACTCCGACTCTTTAAAACAATTCATGTATCGCTTTAGTACACTCTATAAATAGGAACATTAATATGGACTTGCCTATTTAAAAGGGGGATTTAGCAAAGGACATTTCTCTTTGCAGTGGGACAGCTGAAGAGGTGTAATTTAACAGCTTTCAGAAGCCCGTCACTGGAGTGATTGAGATGGACAGAAGGCAGGGACATGACCACGGTCCTTAAAAGACACAAACAGGTGGGAAAGCACACTGGGGGGTGGGCACAGGGCTGGAAAGTACAAAAGGGAAGAGGCTTGCCTGGAAAAAGCAGAGACTAGGGGAAGCAGGGGTGAGACTCCTGGAAGAGAGAAGCCCTGGAGAGAGAGAAGCAAGAGAGGAGGAGAAGGGAGCAGAAAAGAGGAGTAGGAAGGAGATCAGGGAGAGATGATGAAGGAGAGACGGGAGAGACAGGAAAGGGAAGAAGGAAGAAAGGAAGAGAAGAGCGGAAGAGAGAGGAGAAGGAGAAGAGACGAGAGGAAAAAGGAGAGGAGAGGAGAGGAAAAAGGAGGGAGAGGAGAGGAGAGGAGAGGAGAGGAGAGGAGAGGAGAGGAGAGGAGAGGAGAGGAGAGGAGAGGAGAGGAGAGGAGAGGAGAGGAGAAGGAGAAGAGGAGAGGAGAAAGGAGGGAGAGGAGGACAAACCTGAACCCAGAACACATTTGGACAGATCACAAGTCAAACACAGAGGTAAAGCTAGAACAAATGACAGTCATAAAAATAATGAAAGAAACAGGCAGGGGCACAGAGGGTTAAATGATAGACTGTCAAAGAGGACAGAGCACATGAGAAAAAGAAAGACCTTGGTTTCTCTGTGAGTGGCTGGAAGCATAGATTGTGGAGGTAAGAGTAGAACAGGATGAGGGGGAATCTGTAAGGACACAAACAAGAAATGAGTGCAGGCATAGCGGTCTAACTGTCAGAAAGTCACCAGGCTGTTCAGCTGGGCTGCAAGAAGAGCTACAGCTTTACCCATGAGGGGACCATCAGAAAGACAGGAGCAGGCAATTTAAGTAGCTAGCTACTGGGGGGAGAAAAGGAAAAGGAAAGAAAAAATAGATGGAAAGGTGAGAAGCAGGCAAGGGAAAACCCAAAGGAGACACTGGCCCAGAAACCTTTTTAACTTTCTGTAAGAATCTTCAAGGCCCCAAACTAGGCCAAGATTCTGACTGACATTTCTGAGCTCACCAGCTGCTGTTTCCTTGAGAGGATTCTGACAGGAAGGCATAGAAATGCAAGCCAACCCTGCCAGCTCTGGAAATAAATAAATAACAACCCAGGCTCTACACTTCTCAATGGGGGCAGAAGCCTGCGGGGCAAGAAAGCCCACAGAGGGGAGGGACCCGCCTGCAACTCTCCCAGGTATGTCACTGAGCTGATTCTGCATGCTGCTTTCTCTTCTATTTGTCCCCTGGCTGTTCCTGCCTTCTCCAGCTGTCTTTCTTTCTTTGTGAATTTTTGGGGAGCCCTGTGGGTGATCCGCTTTGTTATGTGAAGCCAGCAAGGCGATCTAGGCAAGCAGGTGAAGTTCCGGTTCTGCATCTCAAACAAGCGGGAGTGGGGAGTGAATGAGAGAAGGAGCCCCCACCTGTGGGGGTGGTGCATGTGGATGACTGGTTGGCTGGTACTGAAGTGGGGCTTCTGTGTGCAGGAGCTTGAAGCAAAGCTCAAAATGAGAGATGTGGGCCCTGGGACATCCAGGGACAGTGAAAGGTGCTGTTTCCGGAATCCAACTGTGGGGAGAGATTCCTTCATACTCATCTAAGGGACTGGCACATTACCTCAGGAAGAGCTAAAGCTTTAGGGTATGAGGTAGTAAGGGAGAAGAACTCAGTATCACGTGACCTTGAGCTTACAGCATGCCTTTTGAGTGGCTTAAAATGTTTCAAATGCGCGTTCAATTTTTTTCCAAAAACTTCACAGAAATATAGTCTGTGTGTGTGTGTGTGTGTGTGTGGTGTGTGTGTGTAGTGTGTAATGGATATATCTCAATATATTACAATTACACCCACAAGGTTGAGTTTTCGATGACTCCACAGATGTCCCCCGCTCAGACAATGTGGACAGTTGCAACATTTTGAAAACTAAGAAGCAATCCCTGAACCATGTAGTTCTTTGGAAAGCATGGACCAGAACTCAATGCTCCTGACTTGCCCCTTGAACTTTAAGTAGCTGTTGTCCTCTTCAGTTTAGTGGCTGTACTGGGAGGGAGGAAATGCAGAGGTGGGGCACAGCTGACTTGGAACCAATGACATTTGCTGTTATTCTGTATCATTACATTGTTACACTACATATTATCATTATAGTCTCTCTGCAAATGACCTATGAGGATACGTGAGCCAGTGGCCGTGTGCTGAGCTATCTTCTCAGGAAAACCTGTTATGTCATTTTGAACTTACTCTTCATCAAACCCCAGTGAACACCTAACTGATAAACATTGACACAAAGGGTTCGTTTCAAGTAACACACAACAACTAGAGTCAAAACACTTGGCAACCTTCCCACATGGGATTTCCCTCTCTTTTTGGCATGTTGGCTGGCTGTGTCCTCGCTGTTAAAGGACCGTCTAAGGCTTAGAGGCTAAACACATCTTTGAGACAGTTCGCTGTGTCCTGGCCTCTAATAGTTTTTCCTCCCGTCTGTCGCTTCATTTGTAAGAGGCCAGTATGTAGAGTCAGTTCCTTACCTTTGCCCTGTACAGCATAAGAAATACTGACCTAGTAGTTATCAGTGTGGTCCCGACACCAGCAACATCAATATTCCCCAGAAACATGCTACAGTCGCTACTTCCAGATCCTACCCCAGACTTAGCAAATCAGGAACTCTGAAAGTGGAACTTGACCATTCATGTTTAAGCTGGATGGCCAGGAAACTACGAGGCACTGACTTAGAAACTCGTGCTTTTTAAAGGTGCTGTTTCCTGGATGGACCATATTTAGATTTCTTCACAGGTATGATGTGATCGGCTTCAGGGCCAGTTGTACAAAAAGAGACTCTTCAACAAACGGCACTCTTTGCATTCCGGTTGGTTATTTCTTTCATCTGAAGCATTTCTAATACAGGATGCTTGTTACAGTGCTTACAAGAGTATCTGCACACATATTGCTTCACTGGGTCAGGAGGAGTTTAATCTGCATCACTCTTTCTGTGTGGTGGTCCTTGAAAGACATAGGTTGAGAAACCAAAAGCTGAAGCCATCAGGATGCCGGCCAATCAAGAGGAGAGACAGGTGTGCTTCTCACGTGCACAGGGAGTTAGAGTGTCACCAAGGTCACATGGGATAATACTATACGACCAATTACAAACATTAGTGAAGAAGAAAACGTATTTTATGCAATGAGGCGTTGGGAAGTTAGTTCGGAAGAGCATAGAGTTCAAGACCAGATTGGGATACAGTGTGAAACCATGTCTCAAAAAAGGAGACTCTACCTACAGCAAATGAGCAAAGAGGGAGGTAGGGGCGGAGAGACTGCCACTGGTAACACTGGGAAGATAACTCACTAGGGTTCCATGTAGACATTCTGTTAGCAGAATATTAACCACTCCTTGTAAAGAGAGTAATCATATTTCAGACTCTAACCATGCATCATCATGTGTACAGAAATTCTTCATTAATCCAGACTAAAGTTTCCTTAACGTGTGGATGCATAGATTAACAGTAATTTTTATTAAAATCCAGTCTCTCCTTATGTCATCTCAACAGTGGTTTTCGATCTACACAAAATAAGTGGTTAGAATCACATGTCTCCCCCACTTGATGATGCTCTGTCACTTGTAGGACCTGATCCTTTTCTCGGAGTCCTACAAACAAGAATAAATGCTGCATCCAGAGAGCAAATGTGTCCCCACACATGCCTTTGATTGTGAGGCAGCTGTTCAGTTGAGGAGCCTGATCTACAGTATTCCAGGACGCGGGCACTGGAAATTGTCAAAACCAAAAAAAAAAAAAAAAAATGCTAGGTGCTTTTAATCAGAAAGGAAAAAAAAATCAAGTGATAGCTACAACTTACATGCTGTATGATTTCGTAGTTTCTTAACCATTTTCGGCCCCAAAATTCATTAACTCATTTGAGACAGGATTTTTATTTCATTTATTGGCTTTTAAACAAATTTTTCATGTAATATATTTCAATTGTATTCTTTTCTCTCCCTGAATTCCTCCAGATCC
The DNA here is from genome assembly GCA_021653895.1 of Mastomys natalensis. Taxonomy (NCBI): domain Eukaryota; kingdom Metazoa; phylum Chordata; class Mammalia; order Rodentia; family Muridae; genus Mastomys; species Mastomys natalensis. The sequence goes on along the minus strand of JAJTUV010000121.1, from coordinate 96,901 downwards.
TCCCCACCTCCCTATTACCCAATTTCAAGCTTTTCTCTCTCTCTCTTCTCTTCTCTCTCTCTCTCTTCCTCAAAAACAAACAAACACACGTGCATGCACACACACACACAATTCAGTTTTGTGTTAGCCAACTGCTTTGAGCATGGGCCTGCCCTAGGCTGGGGTTGATCTACCCAATGTCACTCCTTTAGAGAAAATTGATGTTCCCTCCCAGCAGGTATCAATTGCAATGAATTTCTTGGTTAGGAGTGGAACTTTGTGTCCAAGTCCCCTTCTGCTTGAAAAAATAAAAAATTTCAAATGTACCTCACAGGATTGGTATAAGCATAAAAATTCCTAACCAAAGCTTTTGTATACTGTTGGCTTCTTCTCATCCCTGGTGCTATCTCTCCCTGAAGTTCCAGCTCTGAGTCACCTGGGTGAGAAGGGAACAAGGACAGTAGGTTAATGTCATGTCACCTGTGCTCCCCTGTTCTGAGCTAGGTGGCAGAATACCACCTGGAGGGAGAAAAGGATTTTGGAGCTGGTGCGCTGCCCTGGCTGCCCTGAGAAGTTAAACCAGGTTTATACCATGAGTCAATCAACACTCAGAACTGGTCAGTGCTTTAAAAATAGCAAAACTTCCTGGCTTAGCCCAGGAAAAAGAAGATCCTATTACCAGATACCCCCCTTTGCTTGCCTTAGAGAGAGGGGACCCTGACATGATTTCTATCCTGGCAGCTTGATGTCAGTTCCAAAGGACTGTTAAACTATTGTATTTCATGAACAACCACCAAGATCACCAGTAGTAGATGTCAGAGTGTAGAGCAAAAGTCATCAGACATTGGAGCGAGGCCTCTCTGCGAGGCCATTTCTCCCACGCTCCCATTGTTACAAACAGAAAGCTTGACCAGGCTCAGAGATGGAACCGGGAAGGAACACAAAGATGCCTTCATTGGTGGTACAGAGAGTGAGCTGCAGGTGACATTCAACATGATCCAGGTTTTTCTCCTTGCTTAGCAAAGGGCTAACAGGCTAAATGCAGATCTGTCATCAGAGGAAAAAAATGCCCTGTAGTAAAGAAAGGGAGTGTCTGAGCATCTTAGTAAGTCACTCATAAAGGTCCCCAAACTGAGACTGATGCCCCAGAAACTCAGTACAATGGAACAATTCTTATTAGAAAGGAGGCTGATGAAGACCCTTCCTCTCAGCTTCTTTATAGACATGTCAAAATGTTTTAAGGGCTTTTTTGAGGAAGACCAGCATTCTTAGGAGAACATCTCTTAGTAATAGTTAATCTTTCCTAAATACTTACGAATAAATCCATACATAAAAATAATTTTATGTCAGTGAAATGCTTTTAAGTAGGTCATGCATAAAGATTCCCACACGGTGTATATACCTACTCACTACATTAGAAGGTAAGATATTAAGTACAACTATTAGTAATAATAAAACCATTCTTAACTAATGCTACGTTCACAGCATTTTACACTTCCCAAACGTCTCTCACTGGAGTTTCTTGTTGAATAAGCATTATTAGTCCCACCTTTCAAATAAGGAACTGAGGCTATAAATCAAGGCCTCGTCTTCATCCTCGTACCCCCTGCATCCAATAACCTTGAAGATTACAGCACTGTGTTGGTCTGTAATCTGTTCTTCTCCCTGTCTCAACTCATTCCCAGTTTTCCCCAAATCTCAGAAATGTTCCGAAGACCATCACTAGGGATTTACCATCTTTCATCTTTAGTATTTGTACTATTTGTGTTCTACTATATAAATAAATGTTCAGCTCAGGAAAAAAAAAAGAGATAAAAAGTAAAAAAAACAAGAACCATGGTTGTTGTTTGTGATCTTGACACCACTTTCACCGTTGCTTAAGTCCTGATGCTTTTCGGTACAACTGCTTTGTAGAAACGAAGGGAAGAGCAGTTTAGAATGGAAGGCTTTTATGAATTAGTCCATTGTGGGACGGAGTTGGGTGGTGGAGAATAAACCCTGTTTCCAGTAGCATGCTGAGTGACATCTTATATTGTCATGAGCCCATTCTCTTAAGAAACTCAAGACCTTCATGTGGCATCTCCAACCACCTTTTGATGGGCAGATGGGATTCCTCAATCGATAATTTCAGATAAATGTCCTGGTATCTGGGGCACAGATGAGGAGAAAGGTGGGTGTTTGCCAACACAGCACAACATACAAGTGTCTGGACGGCACAACATGTCTCTCATTTCTCTTCAGCACCACCTGTCAAAAGCATAAGATTCAAACTGATAGAAAGTAATGAAATGGTCTGGAAACAGCACATAGTTTCCTTATCAACGTTCTTTGCCCTGTGCCAACCCCAGGGAAGCACGGGTCTTCACGTTCTCCATCTCACAACCTTTCCCTACGTTTTTCTTGCCCATCAGGTATTCCAATTGCTGAGGTTTCTTTGTTTTTTCCAGTCTGCCATTCACAACATTTTCAAATGCATTTTATGAAGTTCCTTCCTTGCATCCTAAGTTAGATGTCCAGCAAAGCACAACAAGAATTTAGATGAAGCCGTCTAGAGGTGGCACACCCCTCTAGTGTCCCCGCTCTGTCGTCTGAGTGCTGTGTCTCTCCCGAGTTCGATTCCCTTGTGGGAAAAAAAAAGAATTTAGATGAGCCTTTCACTGTAGGGTCATCCTTTGATCTTTCTGTTGACTCTCCAAGGTCTCTGTGTATTCTAAACCAGTAAGAATGTCAGCTTCCTAAACTCACGAACTGCAGAGTTATTGACTATTCACGTTTTCTTTTTTTTTTTCCAGAATATTTTACAGAGAACTTCTCTGTGACACATTGACCCTATGAGTTTGTACTTAACAAAGACCAAACAATTCACACTCAAATGGTAAACACAATTATGTAGTTACATTCCCTAGTATCTCAAAAGTTTTCCCTGAAAAATCTTGTTTATTTGTATTCCTACATCAACTCACCACCATCGGCCTGGCTCCTGAATAGTTAAATCTCATAGAACTGGCCCTTACAGTTCTTAGGAACAGGAAACACAGAGGCCTCTCTGGACTTTGCAGACTTTCACTCCTGACAATACATGTGCCAAACATCTTGGAGGATTCTGTGTGACAAATTTGACAAGTGAGGATGAAAATTGGCCCTGTTCTTGAGCACTATGGCTCTCTGAACAGACGAGACATTTGTACTTTTCTCTAAGTCGTCTTTGAGAGATGACAACTTCTCTTTTGACCTGAGCAGTCTCCTCCAGAGACATCTGTCCCCGACACTGTGCTTGGATAGACCACACCACCAAATGTGCAGGATATTCAGCCATAGGCTCACTTACATAAAGCTTGTGTTTGACCCCAGAAGAATGATGTCTTTTCAGAGCAGAACCGTAAACAGCCATTAGATTACATTAAATAAATTACTGGATTCTTTCCAATGACATCCAGAAAGGTTTTGACTAGGATGCCTGGGACATTTTCCTACACACCTAAGGGAGGGAAACACACATACACACATACACACACACATGATTTCTAAATCAGTGCAATACCAACACTCCAAGCTCAAAACTGCAGAAAGATGAAAATGGAATATAAAACCTCCGTGTCCTTCCTTCCTTCGTTCCTTCTTCCTCCCTTCCTTCCTAACACCTTTTACCTTCCAAGCTCTCATGAAGAGAACCTGTACTGACCCAAGGCTATTGTTCTTCCAATCTGGTTAGGTTTTTTAAAAAAATAATAATAATTGCCATTTGCATATAAACAAATTAATTCATTTCTAGAGTCATAGCTTCATGTGTAAAACACCAGAAAGAAGGGGGCGGGGGGGACAGCTTCACATAGACACAAGGATTCAAAGAGCTGGCATAGGGAAGACATTGAAAATGATCCTGTCACAGAAAACTTGTCTGAAAAAAAGTTACTTATCATTATTATTGTTCTTTGACTGCATGAAGCAGCCCTCACAGAGCTCTGAGTCGGCTCTGGACCCTACTTCTCCACTTAGCTTACTTCTCTACTTCCTGACGGAGAATTCTATGCCAAGAAGCTCCAACCCTTAATTTTCCCCAGCCAGCGTGATCAGTCCAGACTCTGAATGGCTCAACAGCTGCCAGTGCCCGTTCCTCTCCTACAGCCCGGGTCTCACAGATTGTGAGGCAGGTGATGGGCCACGGGCAGCAGAAACTGAACAAAAAAGATCCTCTCCACAATGAACAATTGTGCTGGAATGCTCGGCGGGCAGCTGCAGCCTGTCAGCACATTCCGAGCACCCCAAGTAGGAAGCACAATAGCGCCTGGGCCAGCCTCTAAGCTGAGCAGTTTGCATTCATGGAGTCACCCCTTGTTTTAATGTTCTGTCGGTTTCATAATATTTAAAAAAATTAATCATCATTATTTTGAAATCTACCCTGCAACCGCAGCAAATCAATTAATCATAGTGATAACGGAGTTGCTAGGCCATAACTGCGCTGAACTCTCTAGTGACCTTTGGGCAAGACTTGGGGTCCTTGATCTCAGACTGAAGTGTATAGGAGGAAATTTGTTCCCAATAAGCTCTATCTGTTAGGCCAAGATGGCAACTTACTCCTGGGATGGTTTCTGGGAGTATAGGACGGATGACGTCAGGTCCCAGGGACGCTTAGCATTTGTCACCTGTGCAAGGAAGAAAGCGACTTTGCCTTCTGCGCGACGAGTGCCTCAGAGGACACCGCTTCCCCAGGCCACATGCTTCTTTATATCCTCATAGATATCACTGCGCTATGGAATGTAAGGAAGTGTGTGGTTTTGGCAAGTGCTTCTTCATGGCCGATGATGGCTCCACCCAGAGAAGACGCCGGTGACTTCTTCGTTCCTTGGCCACGTTTTTTCGTGCAGGTGCCCTCTTCCCCAGCAATCCAGCTCTACAGACTTCTTCCATAGTATGGGGTTTCGGGCCACCAACTGTTGCTTCATCCTAGCCCCTTTATATCAACCTCCCTGACGCCATTCCTCACACTTGCTCTCGAGAATGAGCTCCCAGGGCTCTAGTTCCTTCCTCTGTTCATATCGCTCCTGCAATGGATGTTTCTACCAAGCAAGCTCAGTGATAGTTCATGGTGCCGGATGTGTAGCGTTTGCTGTGTGTGTGAGACTTGTGTTGTAAACAGAGAATATACAATTACTGGGCTCTGAAGAGCACCACCTCGGTAGAAGGCTCCACACCTCCTGGCCCTGCTGTGCTGTTCTTTCCACTTCATGACACTGTTAGTGTGTTATTTCCGGGCCACACTGTCTGAGGAAAGGTGGAGGTGCCAAAAATAGTGATGTATTCATTTAATGGCCCATGTTCCTGTGTTCTCAACCCAGTCTTCTGTGTTCCCAATTCTGACTCTCTAGTTAGACACTAGAATGTTAGACAGCTCATTCCATGAAGGAGGTAAACTCTAGAGGGAAACTAAGAAGAGCTGCTAACACGAGGCTCATAGCCTCTCCCAACAGTGTCAGAATTAAGAAGGAAAAGGAAAGGCTCTCCCTTCCTCATTTGAGTCCCAGTCCCAGGATGGCTTTATTCTTTCCACTACTCTGCCTCCTTGTTTTAGAGTGATGTGTCAGATGCAGACTAAGACTCAGTTAAGCTTGCAGACTGAGCTCATAAGCAAAGCAAAACAAAGCACCATCGCATTTGAAGATGTATGCCCAGAAGCCCACGATGGGTATGGAAGTGTAACTGAACAACACATGAAGAATATACAGGAGGAGAAAAGGAAGAGAAAGGATATGTGTGTGTCCTAGACTGATAGCTGAACCCTCAAAAACATCAGCATACTGAACACACTGGGCAGCTCTCTCACGCTCCCAATTGAGAGGCAGCCAAATTGGGGACCATTACATCTCTCATTTGGGAGCCAGGTAGTCCCCTAGCTACCATCAAGAGCATGCCACTCTCTTCTTCTGGGGATAGGTGGAAGGGCAGGAGGAATTATTAGAGCCGGGCCAGCTATGGGACTAAGCACAGGATCTTACCACTGAAGATCAGTACCCAGGGAACTGGGTGATTTGGGCAGACTTATTGTGCTGTCACACTTGGGGTATTCCTGGAGTCTGGGGTGTGGAGACCAGGGATGCAGCAAAGCCTGTACAGTGTACAGACCATCTCCATAGCAAAGAAGTACTCAGTCCAAAATTTCAATGTGGGAATATCAAGTAACCCTGTATTTGATAGTATGGTGTCCGACACTGGCATTTTCCCAAAAAAAAAAAAAAAATCTCTGTTTGAGACTTCAGTCTTTTTTTTATATAACATATTTGATGCCTCAAATTGAACTGCTTTCTCTTGATAGCCTGTCTTTTTGTCTAACCTTACCTGCTCTGCCCATGGGTTTTTCTCTTTCTACCCTGGTGTTTCATTTCACATCGTCCTGAAATCAAGGATAGGTTATATAGATGACTGTTACTGAGGCTGAGTCAAAAAACATGGGCAAAGGAAAGGAAAGAGTTGGGGAAGCGGTGTTCAGAATTCTTGTGCGTGCTTTTTCAGAAATAAACTCAGACAGCCAGGCTGTCTCTGCCCCTGCAGTTGCCAGGTTTCTTGCTCCCTAACGTAAGCTGTGGGCAAGACAGACATGGAAGAAGATAGAGAACAGGAGGCACAAGACACCTGTCATTAGAAAAACGACAATGAAGACGGTAAGATTATGAGTGCCAAGCCAGGAGGCTTCACACCAAGGAGGTGTGACCCGGGACACAAAGAAGTTCAGTATTATCCTAGAGTCACGCCGTGTGTTGTGATGTTTATTTCTATCATCACTACATACATACATGATAGGTATGTTTTTATCCAGTTGCCTTTTCTGCAGTGCCCTGTTGGGTACTTTGAGGTACCTTGTTGATTCTAGACTGGCCTCTCAAGCTGAAGTTCATCTGGAAGAAGCCGGGCGGTCGCCTGGCTACCTCACTTCTAGACATGCCCTGTGGGTTTTAACACATTCACGAATAAGTACAAATCCTTGCTGATGAATGATGGGGCACACTCATGAGAAAAGATGGAGTTGAAAGTGAAGGTTTGGCCTCAAAAGCAGGCAGAATTGCTCCCTCAGACTCTCCTACAAGCCTTGCTAGTCTCCACTGTATAACATAGGGACTCAGTACACCCTTCATTACTATCAAAATTCACAAGAGGCAGGCAAACTAAGCATACTTTCCACCATGTAGACAAACATGCTGACCTATCAAGATGCTACTTAATGCCTCAATACCAAACGTCATTATTTGATATTTCTCAGTATAAAATTCTCAATATCAAATAAATAAATAAATAAATAAAATCAAGAAAGCATCAGTGGACTTTGAACCCAGATAATTTGAATCCAAGGCTACATGGATTCTTCTCTCTTTGGGAGGGGGGTTGGTTTGGAGGGGTTGTTTGTTTGTTTTATTTTGTTTTTAGATACAGGCTTTCTCTGTATAGTGTTGGCTGTCCTGGAACTCACTCTGTAGACCAGGCCGGCCTCAGACTCAGAGGCAGATCTACCTGCCTCTGCTTCCCAAGTGCTGGAATTATAGATATATGCCACCATTGCCTAGCCGAACTTTCTTCTCAATGACTTTTACTTATCAAGAAGAAAAAAAAACGTTAGCCAATAGCTATCCCCAAGGGAGAAAGTTGGTTGTCTGCAAGCACTCGAACTATCGTTTCTGCCTATGTCTTTCCTCTCCTTATACCAATACTTTACAGGAATAGCCAAGCCTCATTTTAGGGGAATCTCTCCTTCTTACCCACATTTGATCTCACTTCACTACTAACAAGTCACAACCAGAGGATACCCCTTCTAGTTTAATGGTTCTCAAACTTTAGATGCCTCAGAATCACCCCAAAAGCAGGGTAGATCATGAGTTTGGGGGCCCTATTCCTGTTTATATTGGGGTGGTAAATGTTGCTTTCCATTTACAAGGTCAACTTGTAAGTTCTTACATACTGGAATCCAAGCTTCTTCATGATGTACAAGAACCAAAACTGCCTCACTCTCCCTCAATAGACTCTACCAAAGTCAATCCATCCATTCTTTCAAACCAAAGGACTGTGATATCTATTACTAAGGGAAGGAATGAAGATAATATATTTACATAATAAAAAACATCAAATTATATAAATTAGTGAATTGCAGTTGCCACATTAATATGTATGAACCTTACAGATGTCATGCAAGGTAAAATTAACAAACCACAGAAAACTTATTTATAATATGATACATTGAAACATATTAATTCCAAACATGCATAAATGAGAAAAGCTATAAAGAAAAGCATCTAAATTACAAGAAAACAAGAAACTCAGTATCATAGTTACTATATATTATCCCCACCTACTTATATTTCATTTTTAATGGAAGTATGATACATTCAGAGAGGATTATATAATACACATTTACATATGCATACAAATACACTTGACAATGTTGAGTTTATTTTATAATATAAAAGAGTAGAGTTCCTATTGTTTTTTTTCATATTCTATAACTGTATGTCATTTTTGTGCCTAATGTTTCAATTTGAGAAAAATAATAAGAGCTAGAGGAAATAAATAAATAAATAACTAGAAAGCAAAATCCAGACTGTGAGATTTCTTTCAAGTCATGTGAGAGATCAGTCAAGGTAATGTACTCTTTGGGGGTTGGTTCATGCTAATGTGGTCCTCTCTGTTACAGGCTTGGACAATCGATGTTCGAACACTCCAAGGACTTCACACACGAGAGGCTGCAGTCACCTCCCAAGGGAGTGGCCCCCTGCTCTGGCTGGTCAAACGGAACCAAGTCCGTCTTCCTGAGAGGTTTGGTCCCCTTCAACCAGCTACAGCAGGGCTGGCAAAGCCCAGTCATTGGAGAAAGAGAAGAGAAGAGAAATTAGCTGCTTCAGCCTTGCTTATGAAAAAAATTCTGATTTTGCCATCATAACGTCATGTTCCCAAGAAGGAAGAAGAAAGGAGAAAGCCCAGGTTTGAAAGAGCTCATAGGTCTCGTGCTCAGCACACACAATCCTCTGCCTTTGCACTCACATCTACAGCCACACACACACAACCCTACACACACACACACACACACACACACACACTGATAATGCTAAAGCTGGAGCTTGGGCCAACCTTAGGCCAGCCAGTGGCAGAATATGATATATAGGAGACAGGTCTTCTGCTCTCAAGGACACAGAAACGTAAGTAAGGCCACTGACCATGGAAATACAACACAAGCTCAATGGAATTACAGGCCAGAGCATGCTTAATCCAATATATATTTAGTATATGTATGTATGTATTCATGTATATATATGAATATGTGTATATATGGATATATGTATGTGGATATATATGGATATATATGAGTATATATAGTTCACTGAAGTTGCCTGTGACATTCTATGTCATTCTCCACGAAGCCCAGAACTTAATGTACACTCAAATTCATACACAGTACAAAAGAGGTTGCCGAGGTACCTGTAAATAAGGTAAAACCCTGTCTTCCTGTTTGCATCCTGCCCATCTTGTCTGTTAGCTATGATATGGGCTCAGGCAAATAGCCTCAGTTCCCTCTGTAAAAACATTAGTTGCTTCTTCACCAGTAAATAGAAATAGTGACCTGGTTTGAATCAGCTCTAAGGTTTTTAAAAAGACAATGTCTGTAAATAACCAACCATAAGCATTCAGAGAATGCATATCTTGATAGTATGGCAATGATGGTGTCATGCCCAGAAGCATGGTCCCTTGAGGAGGAAGAACAAATTTTAAAAGATAAAATTTCCAAAATAAATTTTACATTTATTTTGGTATATATGTATATATATTCCCACTATTGATTCTACTAGCATGCAGCATACATTCATCCTAGTGTGTACTGTTAGTATGTAGTGAGTTTTGCTAAAAATTACTTTACACGTGAGTTTCTACTGCCTGGGAAAAGGTTTCTGACAGCTGTTGAGCTTGCTCTATAGCCATAGAACCTCCAGAGTGTGTGAGGCTGTAAAGCGTATTTTCTAAAGGCAAACAGAGAATAAATATGGCTGCCTGCCCCTCCACTCTGAACCTGTTTCCTTATGGAAAGAATGGAAACATAAAAACTATATTGCAGAGAATTCATGGGAGTGAAAATAATGTACTAAGGTCTAAAACTAGGACTGGGTGCACCATAAGGTTTTTCTCTTTGACAATGCTTTTAAAACCAAATTGGTATTCAATAAAGTTTTCTCTAATAAATTGCATTTGTCATTTATTTATTCTCAACATAACCTGTAGAATTGTGAGATTTCTGTTAACTCTTTCGATACACAGCTCTTGCTCAAATCAGTGGTAAGAGAATGGGTGGCAGGCCTCTCTCTCCTTCCCCAACTTTGTGGTGTGATGGAACTTTACCTAGAGCTAGGCACATGAACCACCCATCAATAGTGGAAGCAGGAAGATCTGGAGGTAGCCATGTTCCTCTAACCTGAAATGCACCTGAGAGAACAGGAAGGTTCAGTTTCATACAAACAGACATGGCTTGATCAAATGTTAGGTGAACTGAACAGAAGGGAACTTGTCCATCCAGGAGGGAAGAAATCAGGAACATGAAGGTTAGATGTGTGGGCTGGAGAGGTGAAGATATGGCTTGGCGGTTAAGAGCACTAGCTGTTCTTCCAGAGGTCCTGAGTTCAATTCCCAGCAACCATGCAGTGACTCACAACTATCTGTAATGGGATCTGATGCCCTCTTCTGGTATGCATGGAAATAACATACTTATATACATATACATGAAATAAATAAATCTTTTTTTTTTTTTTTTTTTTTTTTTTTGGTTTTTCAAGACAGGGTTTCTCTGTATAGCCCTGGCTATCCTGGAACTCACTCTGTAGACCAGGCTGGCCTCGAACTCAGAAATCTGCCTGCCTCTGCCTCCCAAGTGCTGGGATTAAAGGCGTGTGCCACCACCGCCCGGCAAATAAATCTTTTTTTAAAAAAACAAAAAAAAATGTGGTGCATAGACACACATAGGGGCAAAGTACTCATATACATAAAAATAAAATAAATCTAAAACATTTTTTTTAAAAAAGACTAGGTGTGTGGTGACTGAGATAAGCATCAGAAGAGTCAAGAAAAAGCCATGTACAAATGTGGGGGTTTATGGCCAACGTGCATGATACAGCCAGACAGAACCTTATAAGGCTAAGATTAAATAAGTTAGAAAGAAGCCAACCCATACAGGGCTAGAGTTAGAGAAGTGGGCCATGCCTCTACTTACTGGATGTCTTGGATGCATGGGTCAAAGACTTCTTGGAAGTGTTGGAAAATGGACTGAAGATCATCTTCAACATCCCTCTGCCCCTACCCTTGGTTACAACACCTTTGAAGGCTGCAAGATGGGACAATTTGTAGTCACAGCCTGACACCAACGCCAAGGTAACATACTGACCCCTCCCTATATCAAGGCATCAAGTTTCTGTTTCATCGTCACAAGACTAGGAACGGAGCAAATGGAGTTTGGCTCCCACTCACCACCAGCATGACAGAAGGGACTTCTAAGAATGTATGTTTTCTCGTAAGTTTATCTAAAAGGTCCCCAAAACCAAACTCTGCCCTCAATAAGAAATCCAGGAGAATTGAGTAATTGGGCATCCTGTCCCAAGCTGCTGCCATTGATCTTGCCACAGCCCCATTTTTAGGGCAGAAATCTAGGTTAAGCCACCCTGTGGGGCATGTGGTTTTACTGTCAGTGTGTGTCCTTTCCTGTGTGTTCCTGCATAGACAGCATCCCCGTGCTTCTTCTAACCGGCAGGGCATGGTGTCACTCTGGTAGAACAGAGATTCTGGGTAAACCCCATGGCTGGCAAGAGTTAGCTCTAGAAGAACAAAAATAATTGCATAAAAATGCAGAAAGGGCTTTTGCCCAAGAGGAATTGATGAGAATAATTTGAGGCTGGCTTACCCTGCTACAGGAAGGTCACAGGAAGAGGAAAATTCCATTACACGAAATTCATCAAAGATTGCATGTATGAATATATATATATGATTTTTTTTTTAACAAGGTCTCACTTGTAGCCCAGACTCCAAACTTGTGATCCCCTGTTTCTACCTCCCAAGTGTTGGGTTAGAGATGTGGATTACTATACCTGAAAATTCATTTTTCCTTTTTAAAATTGTGTGTGCATGTATTGTGTTGAATATATATATATGACATGATACACGCTTTTGTGTAAGAGTATGAGTGCATGCATGCCGTTGTGCACATATGACGGTTGGAGAACAAACTACCATGTCTGAGGAAAGATCTCTCATGGTTTCCTGCTGTATGAGCCACACTAACTAACCACTGAACTTCTAAGAATTCTCTTGTCTGCACCCCACATGCTACCATAGGAGCCAAAGATGACAGACCTGTTATTGCACAGGTTTTTTTTTTATGTGATTTCTGGCAATCCAAATCCAAGCTATCTGGCTTGGTAATTCCCAATGCTGGTAAGCCTGCTGACCAACAGACAACTCTCAAACAGCCAAGGTGTGATGCTGAGTCCTACATCTGCTTTTGATATCACACTTCAATCCATAGCACTACTGTCCCAAAACAGAGTTCTTTCTTCTGCTGCTAACTTTGTGCCCCTGCCCTCTGTGCCCACTGTTATGGAAATCACCCTTCAGACCTCCACACAACAGGTCTCCACAAGCATCCTCCATGACTCCTTGACACTGTCTGATATAAACTCTCCCTGAGAAGGTGTTTGGACTTGGGGGTCTCTAAAAGTACGCGGAGTCTCTAAAAATAGCGGACATATTTCTCAGAACATGAAAAGGCATGGAAGATTCTGACTACCACCAGTGTTTCCCATGAGTGTTCAGTAAGGGAGGATAATAAAACAGTAGTATAGGGCTGGAGAGATGGCTCAGAGGTTAAGAGCACCCACTGGTCTTCCAGAGGCCCTGAGTTCAATTCTCAGCAACTACATGGTGGCTCACAACCATCTGTAATGGGTTCTGGTGTGTCTGAAGATAGCTACAGTGTACGCATATACATAAAATAAATGAATAAATCTTTAAAAAATAAACAGTAGTATAAACAATGAAAAACAAGATTCAAAGTCCCTGGAGTCTTGAAGTCCTGCTCTCCATTGTTCAAAAGGCCAAATTATTTTATCTCATATGTTTTTTAACCTATGGCATCCACACCAGACACCATCCTTAGAAACAACAATCCTGATTGCCAGAGTGTCAGATTTATACTTGTTGACAGTTAGCAGTTCATATCAAGACAGATCAGACTTATCACTGATACTCAAAGTATAAACCAAAATGGTCCATTTTGTTTGTTTGTTAACACATGCAATTGTATGTTGGGAAAACTATGACCCATCAGGGACAAAGGTCGACAGTAAATATTCTGACAGTGGAATTGTGAGGAAAGGCTTTCTGGCTTTTCCCACTGTTGCCCAATTCAACTATAGTACTTGTGAAAAAGCTAGACTGACTCCATGACAGGCTTCAAACTGGCACTTTAGGAGACTAGGCCTAAGAATCAGGCAAGTCTAGGCAAGCCCAGGCAAGTCAGTTACAAAAACAAACAAAAACAAAAAAACAAAAACAAACAAACAAAAAAAAAAAAAAAAAACGGAGATTCCTCAGTAACAGTTTCCAGCCCCCAAGCCCAGGTAATGGAATGTCCCTAGAGATAGAGAAAGACAAAGCCCACCTACCCTAGAACCCCCTAATGTGCTTTAAGTCAGGCCTGTGAGCTCACCTGGCTGTTTCTCTGTCTTGGTAATGGGAGACCCCAGCATGTTGGACTTCTGCAGAATAAAACACTCTGCAGCTATCTACTTTTTGAGTCTGGGGTATCATTCTTCGGTGAACATGGACCCTTACAGTTGTAATTAAAGTAATAGTATTTTAAGTTTGTTGGACATAAGGACTTGCTATGTGGTCCATGCTGGTTTTAAATTCTGAGTTTCTACTTCAGTCTTCCAGGCATCAAGATTATAGGCATAAATCACCATACCAGGTTCAAATTTTTCTCTATTATTTTTTTCCTTTATTTTGGTTTTTTTTGTTGTTGTTGTTTGGTTTTTTGGTTTTGTTTTGTTTTGTTTTCGAAGCATAGACTCTAGTAGTTTAGGCTCGTCTTAAACTTGCTATGTAATTGATGATGGTTTGGAATTCCTGATCCTCCTGCCTACACTTCCCAAGTGCTGGGGTTAGAAGACCAAGCCTCCATGCTGGATTTGGGATTTTTGCAAGTACGTTTGTTTTTTTGTTTTTTTGTTTTTTTAATGGTTGAGCGCCATCCATATTCTAAACCAATAAAAAAGTACATAAGGCAAAAAAAAGGTCCTCACTGGACTCCAACTTGGAGGCACCTGGACCAGATCTGTACGTGCCGTACATATAACTGTCCCTCAAGCTAGACACTGCTCCCAAGCAGTGCTGAGATCTAGCACCGACTTCCCTGAGTGCAATTCTCCTGTGTCACTCTAAGGGCAGATGTTAGTATTCTGTCTAAACTCCACCTCCACAGCTATCTGGCAACAGCCAGGTATGCTCCTCCCCCCAGTTACCTGGCAACAGCCAGGTAGACCTGCCCACTCTAAAAGGGGCTCCTTGCCCCCTCCTCTCTTCTTGCTCCCTTGACCTCCCACCTGCAGGTCTTCTCTGCCTCTTACCCCCTCCCCGCTTCCCTTCTCCCTCTCTCCACATGGTCATGGCCGGCCTCTACCTCTCTGCTCTCCCTCTCTCTCCCCTCTAGCTCTCTTCCCTCTGCCCTAAATAAATCTTCCCCTCGTGGAATCTTCTGGCCTGCCATTATCTGTTCCAAGCTTCTGCACTGAAAATCTAACAGCAGATTCTAAAAGAAGATGGATGACGTCACTACAAAACCTACTCCATCCAAGACCAGCAATGACCCTGCCCTGAGCATCTCATGTTCTAAGGAAAGAGACTCCATACATGTTCTCAACAGAAAGGCATTTGTCTATTTCCTATGTAACCTGGTGTTACCCATTTCCTCAAAAGTATCTTCTGAAGAAAATTTACATTAGCTGCATTTTATCCACATACCCCACCCCAAATAATTCCCAGCTCTCTCATAGGTATCTAGCAAGAGGCCTATATACACTCAGAGCTTTCCACTGAAATGCCAGGAATACGTGTTTTCTTAACAGAAAGTAAATAAGAGGCACACTTATGAAACTTAACAAAATACAAAAGCACATGGAGACTCATTCCCAAGCTACTTGATAGTCCAGAGCTTGACTCAAGGGACCTTACCCAAGGGGTTCCTTTAATGAAAAAAAAATTATTCATTATTCCTTCAGAGAAATAAAACCAATTGGGTACGGGTGTGTCTGTTTGTATATTTGTGTGCATCTGTCTGTATTTGCTTGTGTATATGTCTGTGCTGGTACCTGTATGTGCCTCTGATTGTCTGTGTATGTGTGTGTATGTGGTTGAGTATCTGTATTTGTGACTATGTGACGTTGTGTGTGTGTGTGTGTGTGTGTGTAGATAAGTGGCTCTGTGTGTGCACTCATGCACACTCGCACTTGTCTGTCTGTCTGTCTGTGTATGTCTGCATGGTCAAGCAGCAAGAATTGTTTCTTCTCAGAGGAGATAGGAATAAAGCTGGAGGTGTTTCTGATGTCACTCTATCTCATTTTCCCCGTGGTTGTGTTCTGGGTCTCCAGTCAGGCTGAGTGGTTTGAGGACTATATTGTCCATCAAAAGCGGGAGCTGTGGCCAAGAGAGAAGGAGGGTCAGCGCCAGGAGCTAGAAGAATTTAAGCAGAAGATCTGGAAGCAGGGGGAAGAAAAAGTTCTTCAAGCTGCCCAGCAGAGTTCCTGAGACCTTCAGTTCCTCGAGTTCCAGCTCCCTCCCCTGCCTGCCCCCCTACCCCAGGAAATAACACACACTCAACTCTTTGTTGCAAAATAATAATAATAATAATAATTGTTTCTTCTCACAGGAAAGTTAGCCTTTCTTAGTCTATTCAGGCTTTTGACTGGATAAGGCCTATTTACACAATAAATGGCAAAAATTCATCACTTTGAATGTTATAGAAACATCGAGAATAATGTTTGAACACCTGGGTACCTCATGACCTGGACCAATTAACATATAAAACTAACCATCACAATACATTTTTTTTTTCCAGTTAGTTTTGCAAAGAGGCTGAACAGGTTCAAGAGCCACAGGCCTCCAGCACTATGGTCTATTTCCTTACAGCTCACTGACCTGGGAGAAACCCTGGGGTTGGAAAGACTGTCTTCACCACTGTCACTGAACTGTGCCAAGGCAACATAAATAGACCTTCATCAGTTACAAGAGACAAAGGATGTGCTTCCTGTGTGTGTGTGTGTGTGTGTGTGTGTGTGTGTGTGTGTGTGTGTGTATCTGTCTGTCTCTCTGTCTGTCTATCTCTGTGTCTCTGCATATCTCTCTCTCTCTCTCTCTCTCTCTCTCTCTCTCTCTCTCTCTCTCTGATCATATACTGAATCCAGTCTGGTACTGCTTGCAAGAATGCTGACCAATTTTTTTCATTTGATCTTGTACAGATCATGGGAGCTGCAGTGCATTCAGGAATTCGACAGCCATGTTGTGTCCAATAGACAACATTCCATGGCAGCCCTTTACCTCCTCCAGCTCCTCTAGCCTCTCTGTCTCCTCTTCCTCCATGTTCCCTGAGCCTGGGTGGAGACATTCCATAGGCCTGAGCACTCAGAAGAGCACTGAAACCAGTTATGGGTCACTTCATTAACTGCTAACCTCTTACAGAAGCTCCCTTGGCCGAGGCTGAGAGCAGCACTAACCTATGGGTATAAAATATAAATTCTTAGAATGGAGGTTGATAAAGAGACCCATTTAGCAAAACAACAATATTAGGTACAGAGCACACCACCACCTCAGGCTCTGTGACCAAAAGCCATGGGCTTTTTAATCATGTTTACAGTGCTTAAACTGTAGTGTTTAGCTGCTAAACAGACTCCCTGATAGGCAGACAGGGAGCAGAGCCACAGTTAGGTAATGAAAGCATAACCGCCCAGGATGGCCAGCATCTCTCTCACCTTCTAATCTGAGACACCAGTTTAAAACAAAAGCCTTATGGGTCTTATCTCCTGCCAGTAAGCCACATCTAATGGACTGGCTCAACCTGTGCAAGGCCAGATAAGGAATGTTCACACAACAGTTGTGGGCCAACCGGCTCTGCTGTCTTTCTTCAAAATGACCAACCCTAAATTAAGGGAGAAAGACCCTACAAGACTTTAAAACTCCCAGGAGGCTGGACTTCTGCTTGGCTTCTCTAGTTATGTGTCCTGCACCCCACCCCCACCCCATCCCCATCCTCATCCCCATCCCCCTGTGTCCCTCCCTCCCCATCCCTCACTCCTCACCCTCCTCACTCTCCATCCCCTGCCATGCTTTGCAGAAAGTCTTTTTCTCTGTGTGCCTACTGGGAGTATATGATTCCTCTCCCCTAGTAAAAGTCTTTCTTCAACTCCCAAATCTGTCTGCTTCTGTCTACTATGTTTGAGATTTCTCCGCTGCTACCTGTCCACCCTTTTAATTCTTTAACAGAGAAAAGGAACCCAATTAAGACCCCCTAGATAGTAACATTACCAACTCTGAATTCTGTCCCCTCAAACCCCAGTTATCTCTCTTCACCTCCAGAGAACACATCGAAGGTCATATGGGCAGATCACTGGAAATCTTCTTTTTTTTTTTTTTTTTTAAGAGCCAAGCATTCACACCTGTTCCTTCCATTCTAGTTGAAATGCACCTGTAGTCTCTTTACAATGGCTCTTTAAAATAGTCCTTCACATGTATAGCTTGCAAAGCTTTTCTCCCGTCCCATACCCAGGCCTGCATCCCTTTAACTGAGTCCTTTGCTGTCAAGGAACTTTGAGAATGTCATGAGATAATTTATTGACCTTATTTCCTGAACAATGGTCCTATCCAGAAAGCCCTTCCCAGGCCTGTACCATGAGGGGTTGTCTTTCTTCTTCTTCAACAGTTACAGAGTTTCCAGTCCTTACATTTAGGTCTTGAATCTTTGGAGCTGATTTCTCTACAAGGAGAGATACAGGGATATAGTTTCATTTCTTCTATGTGTGGCTAGACTACCAAAGAACTCAAAAGCTAGACAGCAAGCAATCAAACAGCCCAATAAATAAATAAGCTATTAAAACTAATACTTTTTTCAAATGAAATGTAAGTGGCCAGTAAGTACTGATAGAATATCCAACCTCATTAGTCATGAGAGAAACATGAATCTGGTCCCTATCAAAATGGCAACCATTTAGAAAACAAATAACCTAAATAGAAAAAATATTGACAAGGATGTTGACTGAAGTGAACATTGATATACTGTTGGGAATATTAACTAATCTAGCCACTGTGGAAGTCAATATCGAGATTTCTCAAAAAAAAAAAAAAAAAAAAAAAAAAAGTTCTACCACGTAGCCCAATCCTGAGTATCCACCCAAAGGATTCCAAGTTACCACATCCCAGAGAGACTTGCACATCAATGTTTATGGCAGCATTATTCACAATAGCTAAGTGACAAAGCCAGCTCATATGTCCAACACTAGGGGAACAGGAAAACATAGTGAAACAATGGAAATGTTTCCAGCCATAAAGAACAAAGTCGTATTGCTTTTAGGACAATGGATACAACTGGAAATAATCATATCAAGCACAGCAAGCCAGTCTCAGAAAGACAAATCTCATATTTTCTCTCATTGGTGCATCCAAGATGGTGTATAGATACATAAAATCACCTAAGTAGGTGCAATAGGAAACTATCTAGAACTACAATGAGAGCTAACAGTCGTGGTGGTAAGCTGTGACAAGGGAGCCTAGATGAAAAATGCTTAAAGCAGGTGGTGTGTGTGTGTGGTGTGTGTGTGTGTGTGTGTGTGTATTTTCAAAATGTAAATTTAAAGACCCCTTCAAATGAAGCTCAGGAAATCTGGGGCTGTGTTTCAGAACCCCAGGAGCTACTGAGAGAAGGAGCTTCATGTATTGATGTCCCCTAGAGAGCAGATTCCAATGGATGGTGTCATCTGGAGAACTGTGCATACTTTCTTCCTTTAGGCGCTATGCCCATCCCCATAGTCGAAGAAATTCTATCCAGTAGCCTCAGCTCCAAATAATGTCCATGTAACTGCCTGACCCTGCATGACTCAGCTGCTGGGCACGTGTGCCAGCACTCATGGCCTCCCCCAACCTTCAGTCTTTCCATCTCTTCTTCCAGAACAGCAACTGGGAGCACCTTGGGGAATGGGGAAATGCCGTTTCAGAAGAACCACCACCTGTTGACAAGCATTTCCTGAGCTCCCAAACCAAGGGTGCTCAACACAACACAGTAGCATAGTGATCCGTGCTTCTGTCGACTCAGTCAAGCTGGAATGTGTGCAGAAGCAAAGGGCTCTGCCAACAAGAAGCAGTCACTCTGCAGCGGGAAGAAGCGCTCCCTCCCTCCTCTCCCACTGTCCTCTATCCTCTCTCTCTCTCTCTCTCTCTCTCTCTCTCTCTCTCTCTTTCTCTCTCTCTCTCTCTCTCTCTCTCCCTCTCCCCCCTCTCTTTCTCCCTCCCTCCCTCCTCCCCTCTCCTCTCCTCGATAGTGAGATAAAGTCCAAAGAAGGAGGGAGGCATGGGTGGGTAAAAGTTCTTGGTATTACAGATATTCCTTTGGCTTGCAGCCTTTCCAAATGGCATGTGCAGCTTCAGTCCCTCTCTCTTATCAGTGGACTTTATTCACCACAGCACACATGTGCACAGAGTTGGGTATGCTGGGACATGAAATGGTATGGAAGAGTTGCAAGATAGACAGAAAAGGAAAGGGGAAATGAATTTTTAAAACTTCCCTTTCTTCTTTCTTTCTTCCATTCTTTCTTTCCTTCTTTTCCTATCTTATATGTATGGGTGTTTTGCCTGCATGTATTTCTGTACACCACATGCCTGGTGCCCAGAGAAGCCAGAAGAGGACATCCAATCCCCTGGAACTGAAGTGATAGACGATTTGGAGCCACCACATAGGTGCTGAGAATCAAAGTTGGTTCTTCTGCAAGAGCAGCCAGTGCTCTTAACCACTGCACCTCAAGCCCCAGAAAGTAAATTTTTATTAATGCAGAAAGAAAATACTATATTTTGAAATTGTGTGTTTTCCAAATAAGTGTCTGCTGGTAGGGAAGTTTCTAGACAGGTGACAATTGCTTCTTAAACACCGGTTCTCTGCAACAATGAGGTACAGAAGTGCCTTTCAGTGAGAGAGGATTCCAAAGACCCTGGAGGAGACTTGAAGAACTAGCAAGAGGCAAAATTTTACAAAAAGGAAACTCACTATGCAGAGTAAAACTGTAGAATCCTGTATTCATGACTAGTGTTTCTCTGTTAACTGGGTTTCTACTCTTGCCTTCACTCTCTCTCTCTCTGCTATGTTTTATAAAATGGTGGTATAGATAGATAGAGATAGAGATAGAGATAGAGATAGAGATAGAGATAGAGATAGAGATAGAGATGAAGAGAGAGATAGAGATGAGAGAGAGATAGAGATAGAGGTAGGCATAGGCATAGGTATAGGTATGGATGGTAAATATTATATATAATGCTGAGGGAGGGAGCATTTCATCAAGCCCTGCCAAGATGTCCTATAGGGAATCATACCATGTGACAGACCTAGTATAAAGACTTATTATTGGGTGAAGGGAGGGGAGCACAGGAGTAGAGACAGAGAAAGTGGTGTGGGGGATGGAAAAGGGCAGAGAGAAGAGAGGGGGGAGAAGGAGAGAGGGATAAAGGAGGGGGAAGAGGAAGAGACAGCAGGGAACACGTGGGGACAGAGTAAAGGAGGAGAGAGAGAAGAGAGAGAGAGAGAGAGAGAGAGAGAGAGAGAGAGAGAGAGAGAGAACTGGGTTGTGAATATAGGAATACACCTGCCTCACACCTGGAGGCAGGTGATGATGTAAGCTATTGCTAGGTGGCTGTTGCTACATTCCTAGGAGGAGCCTAGTCTGTAAGCTAATACCTGCTCCCTGCTTCCAACACAGGGTTGCCCGGAGGTCCCAGCCTGTATTCTTTGAATCTCAGCTGGACATGGGCTCATACATGGCGCTGACCCTATGCATTCATTTCATTCTGGGAAGAAGCCTGGGTTCTTTCAGTGCCTGTGACTTCCACCTAGCCTTAAGTCCCTCTGTGGCTTCCAGGAATATCACTGAGTCCTTCCAGCAGAGATTTCGGGTTTCACAGTGGCTATAATGGTGAAGGGATTAGGCCAACAAATCTCCCATCTACACTAGCTTCAAGGGAAAAGGGCAGAAACAGGTGAACAGTATAAACTAACAGTATCTTGGGAGTGATTCATGACCTGAGTATTAGCTGGTGCCTCCATTAAGCCCTTCCTTGTAGGACACTTTACTAGCCTAAAGAATACACATCTCTTTCCTCAAAGGGTTGCAATTTTGGAAATCTGTGTGTCACTCCCAAAGTACCAGATGTAGTAATTTATAGTGAGAAGGCTAGGCTGAGGGAAGGGAAATCCCACAAGTGGTCTATAATCTACTCTCAGAGGCATACCTCCTTCAGGATCCCATTGAGAAGGATGAAGCCACAGAGGATAAATGGGATCATACGGATTTGTCCCAAGAGCACCTATCAAATGAGAGCGAGAAATCTCTCAACAGAAGCCAGGCCAGACCAGAGCTGCAGAACTTCTCAGAGGCTGAAGAACCATCCACCAGCCAGGAATAAGACATTTTGCAGGGAGTAATTTTTGAGAGGAAACAGCCAGACTCCCTGAGACCTGAGCAGAGCCTGGGGAATGACTAAGTTCCTGACTGGGAAGAGATGGAAGCATCTGTGTTTGTTGGTCAGGACCCTCATCCGACACTGGGTCCTGCTGGTTCTCTCAGAGTAAAGGGTGCTGCCCCAAGAAGACACTGTTGTGGATGCTGTACCATTGTTCACCCGTATTCTGGAAAGAGATTTAGCCTTGAATAGGGATCTTCAGAGTCTTCGTAGTTTCAACTTACCCACTTCCCAAGGAGTGGCCTCCTATACAATACAGAAAATGACCTAGAGGCTGCTAACCCACAGCCTGCTAATCCACAGCCTGTAGAACAAGTTAACATTCTTGCTGGTCAGGCACGGTTTCAGTGTACTGAATGCAAGAAGAGGTTTCTTTACAGGTCTCACGTTGACCTCCACCAGAGGTCATGCACAGAGAGAGACCCTTCAAGTGCAATTGTGCAACAAGGCCTTTCTACAGTCCTCCGCCCCCAATCACATATATTCTATTACATTCCTTAAGATCTCTGATCCCTCTCTCATGGTACACTTTCATTCCATGAACCTTACCCCTATAACACACACAGACACAGATACAAGACACACGCACACACAGACACACACAGAGATAACAGAGAGAGACACAACATTATATACATACACACAGACACATACACAGACACACACAGAGGTACACACATAGACATACACACATAGACATACACACAGACACAGAGACACACGACATGTGCACACAGACATACATATACAGACACACAAAGGGAGAGAGAGACACAGACACACACACACACACACACACACACACACACACACACACAACTAAACATAAAAACCTGGAATCTGCATATGGGAGGAGATGTGGAGTTCCCAGATGCAATGCTGAACATTGGTTTGTACCCAGTTATTCTCGCTGCTGTTTTCATGAGCATCTTTGTGATTGCAGCTAAGTTTGAAAAATCTCTTTTCAGGCTAATTAGCTCTGGGGATTTCTTCCTTTATGCTGAGTGCTTGGATTTAGTGCACATTATCCAGGCACTGCTTAAACTTGCAATCACCATTTCCATACTTTGAGAGGTCTCTGAATCTCTTCCTTTTGTCAATGGAAAGTTTCTGCTTTTATATTTGGAAGAGAATAAAGACTTAAAGGTAATACATTTCCTGGAAGTGTCCCCCTCCCTTCCTCCCTTTCTCCCTCCCTCCCTTAGTCCCCCTTCTCTTCCTTTCATACTTCCTTTCCTCCCTCTTTTCCTCCTTCCTCCTTTCTCTTTCCCCTTCCCTCTTCTCTTTCTGTGGTTAACCAAAGAGAGAAAGAGAGAGAGAATCCTGAAGAATTTATTTCAAAACTTCTCACCAGTTCTTTTTTGTCTTCCAAAGCCACATTGATAGTTTTAGACATATTTGTATGTCTACACTTCCCTCGATGTAGTAGGTGAGAAGAAGTTCACCATCTTGTAATCATACTATTTTTTTTTTCTTCATGGTTAGAGATTTTTAAGAAGTATTTTACTCCAAACAGATGTCAAGGTGCTGGAGTTTTTATTCTATAGACTTCACAACTGTCCTTCTCACATACAAATGTCTACATGGAGCCTACCTCTATGTTTAATAGGAGATGAAAGTCTGGCTTCATTTTTTTAAATAAGAAGCAACTTTATCTGCAACGTGTTGTTGGAGATTGGTTCTGAGGCTTCGATTCAATCAGGAATCTGTGTGTCCAGACGCTGAAGGTTTTTGACCCTAATTGGTTTTTGATGGATCAATAAAGATGCCGAAGGCCAATGGTTGGGCACAGGACTGGACACTTAGAGTTGTGAGGGCAAGGATGCAGAGAGTAATAGGACAGAAGTGCCATGACTAGGGGTAGCAGAGTGGCAGGAGATAAAGCCAAACCCATGTGAGATTTCAGTGAGTGGCAACTGGCCACTTCCCTGATTGGGTAGCAGGGGAAGGTTTAGCAGTGCCCAGCCTCTGTGGTGGACAAGCATTTTAAAACTGACCTAATGTGTGTATGAAGCCAAGGCGGGGAAGCAAAATGGACCGATACATCATGTTTCTCCACTGACCTACGGACTCTTCAAAGAAAAATATTTGCGTTAAGTTTTCCTATGTATTCAGGGGTATCTCTAGGGTCACCAATAATTTTCCAATAATTTAGCATCCATACCACACCAACCTAACCGATGGCTACAATTTTCTGGTAAGCCTTAATATCTTGTAGAGGAAAATCTCCGTTTTCAGGTTGACTTAGCAAGATGTCAACTAGACATATTTTTGGTATATGCTGACAGACAGATAGAACCAAACTATATGAGTCACGATTTCCACTCTTATGTATATGATAACTTCAAGAAATTCTCAGACTATGCCGGGCAGTGGTGGCTCATGCCTTTAATCCCAGCACTTGGGAGGCAGAGGCAGGTGGATTTCTGACATTGAGGCCAGCCTGGTCTACAGAGTGAGTTCCAAGACAGCCAGGACTATACAGAGAAACCCTGTCTCAGAGGGAAAAAAAAGAAAAAAAAAAAAAAGAAATTCTCAGACTGGCCTGTAAGAGTACACACAATTATTTATTGTGTTGTTATTATTATGTGCTGTGGGTTGGAGTTGGCATGCCCTGAAATCCATCACTATAAGAACATAACAGTATCTGGAAGGTAAATACTATGGGGTAAAACACAGAGATCACAGTACACAAAGTACACAGCACAAAGAACACGGCAACTTGGCCTCCTTTTCAGCATCATCCTGGGGAAGTAAGTACAAATAGGGAGATCTACAGCACAGCATCCTTTGAGTTGCAAGAAGTCATATAAGCAAAACCAAATATATTAGTCTTTTTAACATATTTCTGGGATGCAATGACAGATAAGAAGAAGATATGGGTTCAATGGGATAGGAAGAGGGCCTTAGAGGGAGGGATTTCAAAAAGTAAAAAGCATGTTAGCATTTAAGATATTGAAACTGATCAGTTCACCCCTATAATCCAAAATAAGGGAACTTCGTGAAGATTCTTGGAGCTCCAGGGATGGCTCAGTGGGTACCATAAATTGATGGACAAACCAAGAGCTCTCTCATGACAGCATGACCTGGCATCATGCACCTGTGATCCCCAGTGAAGGAAGATGAATGCAGGAGGAGAAGGGCAGATCCCTGAGACATCTGGCCTTCCAGTACAGCCAACATGGTGAGCCCCAAGCTTGGTGAGAGACTCTATCTCAAAAATTAAGGGAGACGGTGATAAGGACACTCAAAAGCAACCTTGCACTTGCACACACATGCATGCACATACACAATTTTTAAAAGAACTTTGAACATATTCTGTCTTTGTTTTCAAGATTTTTATCTTATGCTATGAGTGATTTGATGTTGCTGTGTGTGTGTGTGTGTGTGTGTGTGTGTGTGTGTGTGTGTGGTGTTCTCAGCAGAATGTGTTAGATCCTCTAGGACTGTGCATTTCAGATGGTTGAGAACTCCCATGTGGGTGCTGGGAGTCTAACCTGGGTCTTCCGGAAGACTGCTGAGGCCATCTCTCCAAACCCTGAACATATCCTTAACTATGAAATTAAAAAAAAAAAAATAAGACCTTTTCTATGACTAAACCTACCTGACCACCCCAATCCCTCTTTGGTCCCCACCTCCCTTAGTCTCTCCATCTCATCTGTGCAAATGGAAGTGGGAGACAGCAGCATATGTACCAGGAAAGTGAAAGGAAAGTGAGTTACCCAAAGTTGAACAATTAAAAGCATAGAGCACTTGTTGAATGCTATCAGAATGCTGAACTTTGGAGATCTGAAATAAAGATGTCAGAACAACAGAGCTTCTGAGTCCCCAAATAACTGCCTATAATACACCTAGGCCATGTTATCTACCATCCATGATTTTCTGTAATGAAAATGGGGAAATCAGTGAGTGAAAAGGCATTTTTAAACGTAGTGAATATTCAGTAGGACCAAAAGTAATACACGTAGCTCTTCCCCTAACATGCTCCTCCCCCAAGGACCTGACCTTTGGGCAGTTATAGGACATCTGCTGTATAGTAGGTGCAGAAATAAGTATTTTATTGGAATAAACTTACCACCCATTAGAGTACATAAAACTCAAAATACTTTATGTACTCTAAACATACAACTGCATCATTGAGATAATATGGCAAAACCGACAGAGTATAAATATGTCTAAAATTATCAGTGTGCTTTTGGTAGATGAAAAGTGTGTAGTGTGCACTTACAATGATCGTGTTCATATTTACTAAATACTAGTTATTAGTATTATAACTGCAAGTAGCTAAGAGTATGTATACTAATAAATTTCAGCTCTGTCAAGAGCTACCTGATGTTCATATATTGGAGGTGAGTGTTCCAAATATGAAAAGAACAAATTAGTCTCTGAGAGCATTTGCTATTCCTCAAATTTGCCACCAGATGACAGCATTGACAAGAAAGACAGCTCAGACCCAAGAAAGAATCCTTCTTTGAAGCATCAAGGGTGTCTTTTCAGAGTATCTATGAAGCACATGTATTTGGAGCCTTTTGAGGAGTCTGGACAATCAATTAGTTTTTTTTCTCTGGAACTTGGTGGAAAGAGAGTAACAACAGCCTTCCTCACTTATTACCAGGGTTAGGAGGAAGATTCTCCTCTGACGAAACAGCTCTCTGAGACTTAGTAGTGCATGTTTCTTTACTCAGGGTGGGCTTGTACACATACCTTTACTCAAACCAGGAGTATATATGGACCATTGGACAGTGGGAAGGAGTTTTTAGAATAAATGAAAATCATTGGCTAGAGTCTTAAAGTTCTGTGAATGCCTATTTGCGTGGAGAGGCATTCCAGGAATCTCAAGTACTTATCAGGAGAACTGATCCTGTAATCTCAGCAAGGCTGCCTGACAGTCAGCAGGTAGAGGATATAGGGTTTGGGGGCTCCCCAGACAAGGTCAGAGAAGAAGAAGCTGTGTTTGTAAAGGGAGTGCCCCATTTTGTTCCAAACTCAGAAGACTATCCAACAATGGTAGACTTGGACCTTAATTAGCAAGGCCCAACAATGAGCTTATGGAAAAAATGGCAATTCAGAAAGGTCCCTTTGTTCTGGTTGTTTTTTCATACTTTGGTCCTTCCCATGGGAACAGAATACCTAAGGACCATCTAGAGAAAAGAGGAAATCATAGACCTGTCTGGTTTTTATTTCAGAGGCAAGGAGTTCTGATCTACAAAAAAGGAAATTCCAACTTCTACAATCCATTTAGAGAAAAAAGCAGATTAGGAGGAAGGGGAGAGAGATAAGGATCTGCAGACCCTGCTCCTAAGCCTCCTAAGCCCTTCAGTTCAAAGCACTGGGTGCCCTATTTTGAAGAGTCGTGTCAGAGACCCAGTAATGCCCACTTTAAGATGTGTGCTGCCTGCGAGAATTTCAGCAGAGAAGAACATATTATTAATATGTATATTATTACTAGGCATTTGAAGTATTATTGGCAATGAGAGATTAGGATTATAGGACTGGCCCCAAAACTCGATCTTTCACCATAGATATATGTCTATCAGAAGAGGAGCTGTTCACAAAATAGGACTCCATACATTTGCAAAAACACCATTAAAAATCCAGAGAACAGTCTTGTATGATTTGGGCTTATGTTTAATTGATTTTAATTGTGTATCTGTTGTTTAAAAATGAAAACACACAGCATGACATTTCCTGTCTTAACATTTTGATCAGTAAAGTTAAGCCCAACACTAAAGCAAACCTTCTGCGGTCTTACAAAGCTGAAACTCCACCTCAGTAAACAACAGCTTCCCATTTCTGTGCTCTTGACACAGCCGTCAGCTGAAGCCTTTAGAGATGGATCCAAAAGTAAACAGAGGGTTCATACAGAACAGAGGCTTGCGTATGACTGAGGTGACCCCAAGAAAGAGAACCTTTGCTTGTCCTTCTACTTAAATGATGCTGCTGGGGGCTGGGCGTAGCCCTTGGGGAGCAAGGGAGCAAAAGTAGAAAGCTTGCCACAGACTACTGCCAAGGAGAAGGAAAAAATATAATCTCCTGAGCTCTTCCATCCCAGCCTTGTAGGTCGAGATCTGCTTCAGGCCGCAGACTGCCCATGCTACATGTTTACTGAGAGTGAGAGATCAGAATAAGAAAGCCTAGGTTCAAATTCTGTCTCTGCTACTTGTCACTCTTTAGCCTAGATTTTCTTGATTTCTCTTAAGCCTTACTCTGCAGATAGAAGCAACAGCACCTTTCCTGAGAGGAACATGAATGAAGATAAATTTTAACCAGTGAGCAAGCACTCAAACACGTTAGGACCGCTAGCAGTGCTTTTATCACTACGCAAATATACCAGGTTCTGAGGATACAGCGAAGACCAGAATAGAGATAAATGTCTACCCAGAGACCTCAGATATAGACAAGGGAAGAAATGTATTAAGAGTGTAAGGAATACAGAGTACCCAAAAGGCTGTGGGAGGGGTCTCAAGACATTGTGAGAAGTAAGCAAAGGCTGCCCCTGAACCACTGAAGCACAGCTTGGTTAAAGATTAGTTGTGGAATCGTATTCCTCATAGACAATTACACAGTGTCTTGGCTATCAGAAGCTGGATATAGCTAGTGTTATAAAGAGAAAGTATTCTTCTAAGTGCATGTTGAAAGTATTACATGTATAAATTATTCACTTTTTATAATACTACTCCTGATTACTATGTCACTTATAGATTCTGAGAAATAAAACTTGAGGCGTGGTGGGATTCAATAAACGCCCACAGTCTCATATCCAGTAGTATATGGACTTGTCTCCTCAGCATCGACTTGTAGTAAAATCTATTCAGCTCAATTTGCTAGAAAGAAATTGTCTCTAAAATCTATTTCCTCAATGGTGTCTGTCAGTCTGTCAAAGAAATCTCTAAAGCGAGTAGCACAACAGCTGCTAGTTACTACGTGTGCCTGTGAGTACTTGAAAGGTGGCTAATAACTTTTCAATAATAACCAAGAAGCTGAATTTCAAATTTAATTAATATTAATTAGTGGAATTTTAACTTTAAATTAGAGCGTTTGTAAAATATGTCTTTGCTAAATGCAAGGTACCATTTCAGTAAGACATTTTCCTAGTAGATGTATTATAGTGGATGAATTAGGGACAGCTGTCATTTCTAATATCTTATTGTGATATTTGACATATTAGATGTTGAAAGGATAGTGTTTTAGATATTACTGAGCTAAATAATAGATTATTTAACTCACCCCTATAATCCTAACACTTGGAAAGCTGAGACATCAGTATTGTTATAAGTTCCAGGCCAGCCTGGGCTAAGTAGGAGCCTATCAATTATGTATGTAAATTTATTTCCCTTAGAAAAACGTGAAATGACATATGAAGCCCACATTGTACCCCATGTACAGGTCTGATCTAGAGAAGCCGTCAAGGGTTTTCACTCAAAGACTCATTGGGGAATTTGGACCTTTGCACACACTTTTTGACACTACATCCTCAGGTTGACACTACATCCTCGGGCTTTTGGTATCTGAGGTACTGGAGCTTAGTAAGAGTGGCTCAAATTTTCATAGCGCAAATGGCCACATCCAACGTGTTGTAGCAAAAAGAACGACCAACTAAGGTGTCCAACAGCAAGAAACTTGTCAATCATAAGCTACTCAATCTTGACCAATAGCTTTAATCTTTAGCATGTGCTTTGTCACTTAGGAGCAGGCTAGATGTTTCCTGACATGCACTAACATGTAGTTGCATGATCAAAAACTATCAGAAGCTGTTCATTTCCAGGTCGGAAGAGAGCCAGCCTATGGTCACAGATTTAGTACAAGGTCTTAGAGATGCCCTTAGTGACAGAGGGAGAGAATGTGGGTGGAAAGTGGAAGGGTAAGGACAGACCTCCACCCTAAGAAACACAAGTTCTGTGGACTCATTCACTGCCATTCTATTTGGTGGCTCACATATTTCTTCCCCCACTTGGCGTTCCATGATGTGGGCAACCAGAGGTAAACCATTCATTCACTCAACCAATTGTTATTCTTCATGATGTCCAAAGGCTATGATAAATGCTAGGGGCATTATGTGAACAATACTGGCTTACCCTCCAAGAGCTTAAACTCCAGCTAGAGAAGAGATACTCAAGAACAAGCTATGCAAGTACTCTTTAATTTTGTACAAAGTCTGCAGAAGAAACATTCAGTGTAACAAGGGCTCAGAACAGAATTACCTGCCCTGTCTTGATGGAATTTCTGTGTGGGAAGTCAGAACAACTTAGAGGTGAAGTGAGATTCCATCCGTGTAAACTGCTGCATTCCAAACAAAACAAAAACTTTGAAGCCTGCTGGCAATGTGACTTGGGGCACATTGAACAAATGATCTTCATTTTTCTCGCCTGAAAATAGGGACAGTAGAAGAATGAAGAATCTTGTCCAAGGTAGTTGACAGGGAGCAGTAGGTTAATACAGAACATCAAATGATTCAGTAGAAAACCAGGAGAGTAGCCAACACTACTTCGCTAAGACCCGGTAGCATCATAAAGAGTCCAGTGGACTGTGACGATCACTCCAGGATACTCATTTTCAGTTGATCCACTTTAGAGATTTTATTTTCATTTTTTTCTTTTCTTTTTTTAATTCATTTTTTAAATTTTTGCATTTATTCTTTGTAAGCTCCACATCATGCACCCCAGTCCCACTCATCTCCCGACTCTTATATCTATCCTCTGCCCTTGCAACCCCCACCCCCGAAAAGAAAATTAAAAAAAACAAACAAAAATAATAAACAAAACAAAGCATAGAAAACATTTCATCATGGAAGCTGTAGTACGCCACAGTGTATCCCACAGTACCCCCCTCTGCCCACACATCGTCACTTGCAAATGTTCCTTGCAATGAGTCTGGTTCTAGATCTCTGGCTTCTGTGACACCATCAATACTGGATCCTCCTCAGGAATCCCCTCGGTTATCCTGTTGTTGCCTTGTGTCAGCAGGATCAGCAGAGCCACCCTTTCATCTACTCCAGTAGTTCACAGACAATGTAGATTTTGGGATCAGCCAACTCAAAGCCCTGGACCTGGATGGTAGCTCAGATAGATGGTCAGCCTGCCAGCTCTTTCTTTTCCACATCACCAGGGTGAGCTCTCCAGCGCTGCTCCGGCTCGGCCATCCAGTGCTGCCACTGGTAAGAGGCAGGGTCAGCTCTCCTGCTCTCCTGCCCTCACCTGCACCCATGCCTCTAGAGCTAGCTCTGCAATGCCACCCATTCAAAGCCTGAGACCCACTCTCCCAAGTGCATCCAGCAAGGGGCCAGGTCAGTCCTCACACTCCTGCACATTCTCCGTTTTTAAATTTTGATATTGTTTTTGTTCTTTGGCTGTCTTTTGAAATCGTGTCTACCTGTGTAACCCGGGCTAACCCTGAACTCACATTCTTAACCACTGAATCTATTCCTAGCTGCCCAGTTAATTACTCTTTTATCTAAATGATTTGAACCAAACTAGAAAGCATCACTTTTTCATCATATACACGGGGTCCTTAATGCAAAACATATACATCTGTTTTATTAAATAGCCAAGCAAAGTGGGATGGAGAGTGGTTTGTTAAAACTATTTTACCGGCAACTAATAGCTAGTAAATTTTCTAAATAGCTGTTTATTTTTTGAGACTATTAATTCCATTAAATGTTATCCTACAAATAATAAGGGGGAAGCAGTTTCAGAAAAAAGTATTGACATTCGTCCAATTTCGAGTCTTACCAAACAAAACTAATAGGGAAATATCTTCTGGTTTGGGGGGCGGGGGGTGTGCACTGGTATGCTTGCGTGTGTACATGTGTCTGTAGAGGCCAGAGGTCAACCTTGGTGTTGTTCCTGGGGAGCTGTTGACGTTTTTTTGAAGTGGGGTCACTTGCTGGCCTGACCACACAGAAAGCCCCATACATCCTCTTGTCTCATGTCTTCAGCAATGAGATTACAAGCACATGCCATCACGTCCAGCGTCGTTATGTGGAAGCTGGGAATCAAACTCATATCTTCATGCTTTCAAGGCAAGTGCTAATCTAAGTAAACTATGTCTCCTGTCCCAGGGACGTATCTCAAACCAAAATATTTCCTCACTTCTCTACCATGGGAAAGTACAAATTAGACAGTAGTACCTTAAGAAAGCTAAAAGAAATCTTTCATTTTTAATGTCTGCTAGACATATTAAAATATTGAACACAGAATAAACCACTTCTTGTTACTTTAACTACAAATGTTCTCCTATCTCATTTTAGAGGGCCTTGTTGCTAAGTTGGGTTTTTTGTTTGGTTGCTTGGTTTCTTTTGTTTTTTTTGTTTTGTTTGTTTGTTTGTTTGTTTTTGTGTTTTTGTTTTTGCTGAAACTCAACACTTCTAAGGTCAAACCATTATTTAAATTAGTTATGGTTTTCTGTATGTGTGTGGTGTGTATGTGTGCCATCGGTATGGTGTTTGTGTATGTGTGTTGTGTGCACGGTGTTTGTGTGTGTGTGTGTCTGTCCATGTGTGTCTGTGTGTGTGTGTGTCTGTCTCTATGTGTTATGTCTGTGTCTGTGTTGTGTGTGCTGTTTAGGGTTGTTGTGTGCGTGTCTGTTCTGTGTGTATCTGTGTGGTGGTTGTTTGTTGTTTTGTGTCTTGTATATGTGTAGTCGATCTGTTGTGTCCTTGTTCTGGTTGTTGTGATGTAATGTGTGCTTATGTTGTGTCAGTTCGTGTCCATATGTGTGTCTGTGTGTGTGTGTCTTATATGTGTGTCTCTATTTGTGTGTAGTTGTTCCCTATTATGTGTCTGTGTTGTGTGTTATGTGTGTCTAGTGTCTCTATATGTGTATCTGTGTGTCTGTGTTCTGTGTGTATCTGTGTCTGTTTGCTGTGTGTATCTGTGTCTGTGTGTATCTGTATGTCTATGTGATCTGTGTGTGTCTGTGTGTGTACTTGTGTGTTTGATCTGTCTTGTGTGTCTGTGAATCTGTGTCTATGTGTCGTTTCTATGTGTGTCTTCTGATATGTGTATCCATGTGTTGTATCTGTGTTTGTCTGTGTATGTATATTGTGTGTCTATGTGTCTATGTCTGTGTATTTGTGTGTCTTGTGTGTGTCCATGTATATGTTCCTGTATGTGTTGTCTGTATTGTTTTGTATGTGTACTTGTGTGTATTTGTGTGTCTGTGTGTTCTGTGTCTGATCTGTGTGTCATGTGTGTGTGTGTGTGTGGGGTGTATCTATGTGTCTTATGTGTCTGTGTGTCTTGTGTGTCTGTGTGTGTTTGTGTGTCATGTGTGTGGCTTCCTCTGTGTGTGTCTGTTGTATGTGTTGATCTGTGTCTGAATCTGTGTGTCTAGTGTGTGTGTGTGTGTGTGCCATGTGTCTGTGTGTATGTCTGTGTGTATGTATCCATGTGTGTCCATGGGATTCTGTTATTGTATGTGTGTCTGTATGTGTTTGTGTATGTGTCTTGTGTGTATTTGTGTGTATGTGTGTGTCTGTGTCTGAATCTGTGTGTCCATGTGTGTGTGTGTGTCTATGTGTCTTGTGTGTCTATCTGTGTGTCTTGTGTGTCACTGTGTGTTTTGTGTGTCAGTGTGTGTGGCTGCCTCTGTGTGTGTCTGTTGTATGTGTTGAGTCTGTGTCTGAATCTGTGTGTCTCAGTGTGTGTGTGTGTGTGTTATCATGTGTCTGTGTGTATGTCTGTGTGTATGTATCCATGTGTCCATGGGCATGTCTGTGTATATGTCTGTGTGTTGTGTTTGTGTGTCTATGCGTCTGTGTGTATATATCTATGTGCCTTGTATGTCTGTGTATCTGTATCTGTGTGTGTCTGTGTGTGTTGTATCTACATGTCTGTGTCTATCTGTCTTTCTGTCTATGTGTCTGTATCTGTGTGTATTTGTGTCTGTGTCTATGTGTGTTTGTTTCTGTATGTGTGTGTGTGTCTGTATCTGTGTGTGTCTGTTCCTATGTCTATGTGTGTGTGTCTGTGACTGTGTGACCTTGTCCATGAAAGCCCTCAGGAAGACAGAGACTGAGTTTCAGGTGTATTCCTCAGTTGATGGCCTTCACGTTTTCAGACAAGGTCTCTCACTGCACTTGGAGCTTAGCATTTTGGCTAGAATGGCTGGCTGGCAAGCTCCCAGGTCTTCCTGCCTGTACCGTCCACCCTCCGTGCTGGCGTTACAAATATGCAACCCACACTCAACTTCTAAGTGGGTGCTGGGTATCCATGCGTGGGTCCTCACACTTTCACACCCAGCAAGTCACCCACTAAGCCATTTCCCTAGACCTAAATTAGTCACAATTTTCCAGTGTTAAAAATTACAAAATCTTCTCTATTTCTGCAACCAAGAATGTTCTTTATCTTTCTTTACATTTCAGTCTTCACAGCAGTATTATACAATCAAACTGAGTCACTATGCAAAGGTAAAAATGGCAGTAATTCTACTTTACACCAGGATATTCATATTGTTTCTGCTGTTGGATGATGATTTAAGCTAATGGTGTCAATCAGCAAATAATTGGTTAACTGATCTACTGTCCATCCATTCCTCAAAATGTTAGACAAAAGACAGACAGAAAGATAGACAGACATAGACTCACAAAGAAATAGAGACAAAGACAGATGGAGACATATTGTGTTTTATGTGGAAATGTTAAAATATACTATAAGAAGAGAAAAAAACAGAATTAATGCTGTTTCTTAAAACTTAAAATGATTGCAACAAGAGGTACATCCTAAAAGCTTTTTTCAAATAATTATAATTATGGCTGAGTATTATCCTCTCTCTCTCTCTCTCTCTCTCTCTCTCTCTCTCTTCTCTCTCAGAATGAGGATTATTTTATCTCCTAGCTTCATAGAGTTTCTATAATGATTCTTAGACTTAGGGAAGACATCATGGAGTAGGGGAATGTGGTAGATTACTTTCTTGCTGCATGATGAACAGAAAGCAGAGTGAGTGAGAGGATGAGCGGGGTGTGGGACAAGACAGACACCCCAAAGCCATCCCTCGTAACTCTTAAAGTCTCTAGTAGTTCCCAGACTTGAATGATCAACTGAAGCACATGACTTGAGCTCATTAGGAACATTTCATTTGCAAACTGTATCAGTGTGAATATATGTTGGTGGGTGTATGGATGGGACATAGATAAACTATGGGACGTAGATAGACAGACTATAGCCATAGCACCCTGAATATGCCAGTCTTTAGATAGATAGATAGATAGATAGATAGATAGATAGATAGATAGATAGATCAACATACATACATACATACATACATACAATATAGATGCATACAGAACTGAGTTCTGTATTAAGTTAACTCAAGTAAACTGTGGTCTCTTTTTTATTTTTTTTTGTCAGTGCAACAATATGTAAACCAAAAGAACAGTTTCATCATTTTGAGCAGGGACTGTCCCTGTCCATCACTAGAAATGCTTATGTCTGCTATCCAGAGCCTTGTTTTCCAGGTCATCTACACAAAGTCTGTTTAATTATTTGATCAGCAAACAGTATAGTGAGCACAAAATAGAGTAGGGGGCCTTGATTAGCCTGAATTACTCTTCCAAAGCCAGCCTTAGGCTGTAGCCCCAGAACACAGCAGCATGGTTCACCTGAAATAGCCTCTTTAATAAAACAAACAAACAATTATTCAACGGAAGTCTAGTTCATCTGGCCATATGGAAGCCTTCAATTTCCCTGGGGAGTATTCATTCATATTAACAAACACCTAGTATTCCTCAGACCTGCAGATCATCTCTCCTCCCAGAGTCCTAGGACAGATTCTTTTATGCATGATGTATCTATAAACATTAATAGCTTATTCACACCCATTGAGCACTGAATTTATGTCAGAGCACAGAGATGAGCTTATTTCTTGCAACTATGGGCCCATTGTGTGAGCTCTACTGTCAACTTGACTTTACAGGTAGGGAAATGGACTTACAAGTGAGCTAGTGTCTTCATCAGCTCATAGTACTAAGGTGGAACTGGACCCAATCTTAGCAGTATCTGAAGCCAAAAACAGACCCTTAACTGGTGCAATATTCAGGGTCTTTTATAGTTGACAAATTTTGTATTCCAAAACCACTGCTAGGGAAAATAACAGCTGGGTTTTTTGTTTGTTTGTTTGTTTGTTTGTTTTGGTTGTGTTGGTTTTTTGTTTGGTTGGTTTTTTTTAAGTTCTGTTAAGGTCTTCCTTTCTGTTAACGTAACTGAGGGCATTTAATCTTCTCTTTAGATTCCTTAACTCTCAAAGACGTGTAGATATGTAGCCCTTGTAGATTGTGCCTTTGGGTTTCTAGCCAGATTTAAACTTTTGATTCTGTTTCAACATTTTTTTTTACTTGATTTTTTTTTTTTTTTTTTTTTTTTAGTATCATGGTATTTTTAAATCTTCCAACACATTTTGAAACACAGAAATACAAAATCACAAGGTCTTGATTTTACCATCTTCCATTTCTCGGACCTGTTCCGTCATCACAGCAGCCATGATATTATTGAAAGAGCAGAATACCAATTAACAACATTTTCCAAGTTCATGTGCTGTATCTTTCTTTTTTTAAATGCAGTCTGTGGTTGTCTAAGCCATGTTAACTGCAGTTTTGCTGAAAAAAAAAAAATAAAGATAGACCAACCACAGCATGTGGTTTGGTTTACTTATTTAATTTTAGACGATACTTTTCAGTGACATCCGTTTAGACTTGAAACCCAGTCAGTTGCTGACCTTGATTCTAAGGGTATCAGATGAAGTCAGCATTACCCAAGTGGGGGCCATCAGTCAAACAATTTGCATGCGCCTCCTAACACTAGGCATCTGATTCTAAATGTACTTGGTTGAAAAAAAGATGGAAAGTTTTCTGACCCACTTTAAATCAATGTTTCAGTAAAAGACCAGTGAGGAACTCACCTAGAAAGTAGCCTTAGTTTCCATGAGGTCCGTACTCATTACTCAGAGGAGAAACTGACAAGCTAAGAGGATCTGTTTGATTCTATTTTCAGGTAGAGACTGGGAAAACACTGATAAATTGTCGTCATTTTGAGATGACATCACACAACACATCTTCCTTCTCTTACTCAGCTTCCAGGCATTATTCTCGGGTCTTTGGGGCTGGCAAAGAGGATGTGCGAAGAAAAGCCACCATTGCCAAAGTGATGGTACTGTTTTGAGCTTGCCAAGGGAGCTGATTCATATGGATAATAAAATGGGTAATTAATGTCTTTAGCCACATGGGTTAGGTTTGCGTTTTAGAGTTGTACAGTCACATAGGTATACCTGATTAGATTGAATAAAAATAATCAGATCAAAATTAAGTGAGGTAGCTGTCAACAACCAACAGGGAAAGAAAGAAGAGAATATATGTAGAAGCACCTCTCATAACTGGTCTCTATCAGGGAAGAATCACTATAATAAAACAGAATTGGAAGATTAGAAAGGGATTCTGGGGCTAGAGAGATACCTGCCATGCAAGTATTCATACCTGAGTTTGGAGCTCTAGCATCTATATATAACTGAGTCTTTTCAACCCTAGCTAGAAGAAATAAGGGAACAGAGGCAGGAGGCAGAGGGATCCCTGGAGCTCCCTGGCCAGCCAATCTAGCCAATTAGTAAGCACCAGTTTCTCAGTCTCAAAAGAAAAATGAGAACTATCTAGGAAGGCTCTTAATGCACACATCTGGCCTCTACACACACACCTAATGCATCCACATGCTAACATTCAAACATTCAGCCAAAGCACCAGCCTACCCAATTAAACTAGTCACTTTACTGATGGAGCCCAATTTGCCATATAACATGAGGAAGGCACCTTCTTCCACCCCAGATTCCAGAAAAACCTGGTGGTACCCATTCCTGGAACTTCCCATCCCGGAATTGTTCAGAGTGGTCCTCAGAAGCACCAACTATAGTTAAGAGTGAGTTAAAGTGTAGATCTAGATAAGATCCTGGCTTTGCCAATTCCATAAGGCTACCTGTGTGGTCATCCAAATACTCATCCTATTTTAACATCAGATCTTTCCTTTAAGTGTCTGTTTGGGATTGTTCCCGGTCCAGGTTTGGCATCTTCATAGCAGCACTCCCTATATTTAGGACCCAAGAACACTGTCTCCAAAACTGTTCTCTCTCTATTACACAAAACAATGGAGAAGGATCCTTATGCAGTACTGTGCACTGCATTAAACTAAACGACACCTACCTGTTCAAACAGTCATTGTCTTCTTTAAATTGGGATGTATGTTAACCACTTAAAACTGTGAAATCACTCCTTTATACAGACCATTGTTGTTATTGTTTTTCCTGAAAGGGGCAATAGATCACAAGTTGGTGAAATAATAGATTCTCAACGGTAGCCCTGCCATCTGAGCAGGAAACAAAAAATGTTTTTATAATTTCAGTATATATTTAATTCTTCACCACATGGAGACAAAAGATATTCTATCTTGTTTAACAAAAGTAAGAATTTTCGCTTATCCTTGGTATTAAATTATCCTCAATATAGCTAGAAAATAATACTGTATAATGGCCTAATGATTTCAAGAAGCCCACAAACGTCTCTTCCCTTAAAACATCATTTGACTACAAGCTTGCTCCTGTTGCATACCCTCCCACACACAGCCCTGATCCTGAAACTCTTAGCTGTCCAGTGTTGTAGCTGCTGTTTTGAGTCTCCGGAGAATCAAGACAGATAAACTTGAAGACCACTCCTGAGCAAAATCATCATTCCTAATCTACTGCTTTTGTTTATTCATTGCTATTTTCTTTCTGCAAAAAGTCAACCACCATCAGCAGGTGAGACAGAACCTCATTTTATAAAGAAGAACAGCATGTCTACAAAAAGATGAAGTAGGTTTCAGCAATGAAAGGCACAATGAAAGCGAAGATGCCCTCAGCACACAAGTTCTCACTACAGCCTTCCGTCTACCTCTGAAGGCTAAGATCCAAGTCTGAAGGAACAGCCAGCACAGAAGAAACCTGACCTTCTGTGCACAGCCCCTGTGTTCCCAACTGCTCCTCCAAGAACAAAGCTTCCAGATGGAGACGATGGCTAGGAAATCTGTTTTCAAAGCCAGGCACAGCTGCTCCACGTCTAAATCAGCATCTTCACACTATTGTGAAAACTGATCTTGTCTCTCCCCCTTCCTTTTATTTCAAGACAAAGATTGTCACATGTCAAAGGCCCATACACAGGCTGAGTTTCACTATCACAGGACACTGCACAGGGGGGATTATTAGAGCTTCCTCTTCATCATTAATCGACAGACTTGGCAGCAAGCCTCTTCCCTTCTGCTCATCCTTGCCAGTCAGCAACAAGGAGTATCTACTCCTCAGATTTCAACATAGGCTACAACACGGTCATACACATTTCAAAGGCATAAGGATTTAGAGCCAAGGGATAAGATAACCCAGGAGTGTCTTAGAATGTAACTGAGTTCTAAAAAGAGACAATGTCACGAATTTCTGACATAATGTTTCATATTGTCACTCAATAAAAAAAAAGCTTAGCTGTTATTTACCAAACTCTACAGTAACTTATAAAATAGAAAGGAAGTCCGTAAGCAAACAATATACAGTTCAAGAGTAACAGACAGCCACATATCAGAGACAAGTGGGTCAAAAGTAATCCATGGGGCTGGAAGGATGGCTCAGCGGTTAAGAGCACTGATCGTTCTTCAGAGGTCCTGAGTTCAATTCCCAGCGACCACATGGTGGCTCACAACCATCTGCAATGGGATCCAATACTCTCTTCTGGTGTGTCTGAAAATAACATCAGTGTACTCACATATATTAAATAAATAGATCTTTCTTTTAAAAAAAAAAAAAAAGTAATCCATGAAGACCTGTGTTATATAAAAGGTTATATTATATACAACAAAATTTAAGGAAATGAGTAACACATTAGCCTGTAAAGAAGGCAATGTTGTAGTATGTTTATTCCAGTGACGTTATTCCCCACTAGAAGAGCTATGTGAATAGGATCCTACAAGACAACCAGCGTGCTAATAAACAGGGAGAAAAAGAACACCGCCAAGGTTGTACTTTAACAGAAGGTATGTAATTTGAGGAAGGAGGATACATAGAAAATCAGGACCCGGTGAACCTTAACATGGAGCATAGTAGGAGTGAGGCTAGAAGGGACTGTTCTAGAACTGTTAAAACTGCAATACTAATTCAAGAGCTAAGGAGTTCACATTTCTCATTCAGGAAGCTAGAGAATGGAAACAAGAAAAAAAAAAAAAAAAAAACGGGCAATCAGTGGTGTGCGTGAGCATCATTCCAGGGGTATTAGAAATGTCAAAGGGGCAAACACAGTCCAAACAGGTGAAAGCCAGAATTGTGGAAACTGGAAAGAGGATCGAGGTATGAGGTGCTGCAACTTCTGAGAATAACATGATCACAACTGGAATCCAGAAATCCTACCAGACGTGCCGTCTACTGAACAGGAGCTGCTGGTTCACCTCATGGTTTTGTGCTGAATGTCAGACCAGGAGCTGAAGAACTGGGAAGCTGTGAGACATGGTTCACCTCATTAAAGGTAGAGACAAAGAAAAAGGACATGTAAATGATCTCTTTATGTAATGACCTAATGACCCCCATATTTGCCATAATGACATGCAGATGACCTCTATATCTAATGACCCCTATTCACCATCTTTTCCTCATAGCCTCTATTCCTGAAGAGAAAGTCTTCTCAGGGACTTAAAAGACAAAAGTCCTTTCACTGGGAGAAGAGAACATGAGTTTCCATCTTCACGTCTCATCCCTCCACCCCTCCTGTTTGTGGTCTCCACCCGGCAGTGCCTCAGTGTCTCCATCGTCTTTCAGCCTCCATCTTGATTTCAAATTCGTTCTTCACTTTGTCCAATTGGTCTCTTATTCTTTCACTTCCATTTCCTCCCTCCTTAAAAGAAAGGCTTGAAACTGAACCTTAACAGTTGAACTTACTGTTGAGGTTCAGTTCACTCAAACAGCAAGTATTAATAAGTTTCTTGATAACTCGCAGCAGTCATGTCTTCACTAGTAAACCTCATGTCTCTAACTATTCCTTAATAACTAACTGGACTTTGTGATTGTTTCTTGCGAAGAGTAGACATTCAAGAAAAACAGTCACTATACTCAGTTAAATAAGATGTGTTCCGTCAGTGTTGAAATATTTATTTTGTTTGTCTTTTTACACAGCAAGATATTGATAGGTTTTTTTTCTTTGGGGGGGGGGTGCTTTCTAGCTGGTAGAAAGGGTAGAAAGATCAAGTCAAACTTCAAACCAGTGACACTAGAC
Source organism: Mastomys natalensis (assembly GCA_021653895.1). Classification (NCBI taxonomy): domain Eukaryota; kingdom Metazoa; phylum Chordata; class Mammalia; order Rodentia; family Muridae; genus Mastomys; species Mastomys natalensis. The sequence goes on along the minus strand of JAJTUV010000121.1, from coordinate 55,884 downwards.
TGTCAAGAGACGCACAAACCATTAAGATGGAGCCTATCTCTGCAACAGCTTCGGATACGTCCATACACACATAACGCTGAACCATAGCAAAGCATCTCTGTTCAACTCCCAACAAGTCATGCTTCTTTGCATAGTGAACTTCTGCCCTTCCCATCTACCTTCAGAGACAGATGTTACCCGTCATAAAGGGGTGGTTCTGTTCTGACCTCATTTGAGGATGGAACCTTTACCCCAATGGTGTCACCCCCAACCCACTCTCGACGTAAGTGACCACAGACGGAGTAAAACCCTATAAAAAGAGAGAAGGGAGTGCTACACTTCATCCACCTCACACGAGGCACAAGCGCATCCAGCACCAGCTGATCACGACAAGCAGCCATGAGTCCCGGGAGAACTTCGTCTGCGGTGAGTCCTGCACTAATAATGTACAAGGCGCTTGTTGATTGAGACCAGGTTGCATTGCTGCTCATGATTTGAAATGCTCAACTCCAACTGTTGGGGTCCATGAATCGGTATATGTAGAACTGGAAATGAAATCTTTGGTAGATGCCTATATCATTGTACAGCATTTTCAAGAACTGATAAGGATCAGTCAGGAAGACAAGGTTAAAACTGAAAGGTAGCTGTGATGAAACTAACCCACAGAAGAAATGTCACGTGACACTATGCAATGAGAAAGTCTCTTCTTCTGAGTGCAAAGGATTTGACATAATTCTCTTGTGTCCTTTTTCTTTAATTCAGAATAAAGTGGGTTACTCTTCCTGCAGATTTGAAAGCCTTGGGAGCAACTTTTGCTCTATCATTTTATACCAGAGTCTTAGGACATCCAAACCGTTTGATTCTAATTAGATACATGTATAAGTCTCCTTCTGAATAAAGCTTTATGTTTTTTTAAAATATAAACTTAACTTTAAAAGTATGTTCTGAAATTCAGTTTTCATTATAGAATCAATGCACGCTAAATTTAGAACCAGGAAATATACGTAAGAAACCATAAGGGAGTTGAGTTTCTATCTCGAGGCTAGCTGGTGTACACATACTGTTTCTAATTCTAACATGAGTGCTGACAACAGGTAGGTTTTCTACAGTCCTCTCCTCCAAGGTACATATTTGACTGTGCACAAGGTTTACAGAAGGAGTGACTAAGAACATTACTGCATAAGGACAAGAAAATCGAGGTCATTTAGCGTTCCATTGACTCATGAGCCAGCAGACTGATGAGATGGCATGAGCTGACATTTTTACGAAGACCACTGCTGTCTAAGACATCATGTGTCTGTCCTCAGTCACAGAAAGAATGTAGGAAACTGGTTAAAAATAAGATAAATTCTACGTTTTTAGCATGATTTTGGCCATCTTAAAAGTTTTTCAATTTAAAATTACTTACATGGTAGGAAAGAGATCTTTCCAGACTGTCGTACATTTCCTGCAGTTAGCTATATACTCATCATAATGAATTTGTCAGAAAAAAATATATATATACTAATCCAATCCCCATCACATTATTTTTCCCTTCTAGTCTCTGATGCTGTTGATATTACTAAGCCTGGAGGCTACAGTCAAGGCAGCAGTACTCATCCCTCAAAGTACAGCATGTCCAAACACTGAGGCCAAGAACTTCCTCCAGAATGTGAAGGTCAACCTGAAAGTCCTTAACTCCCTTAGCCCGAAAGTGAGCTCCAGAAGGTCCTTAGACTACCTCAACCGTTCCACTTCACCATGGACTCTCCAGTACGTAAGAACTTCTATTCTCTGATGCATCACACATGTCCTGAACATGATTTCTTATTTTTTCCTCTCAGAATCCTCAGAGGCCTAGAAGATCCGTTGTGCTAAGCAATGGTTCTCAAAGTTTCCTCTACAGACTTCTTGGATAGAGCAGGGAATGTTTCACCCTAACCTGTTATAGCGATCACTAATGGGAAAGATCAACCCAAATTATTGATAACCATGATTCTAACATCTAAGAGAGCTCATGTTGATTGCTGACTTTTTGGAAATCAGGATATTTTGGTTTTTTTTTTTTTTTCTACCAGACCTACAATTAAAGAGACTTGCTGAAAATAATTAATAATTAACTAGGTATTTTTGTGTCTGTCCTGAAGAAGACATGGAAAAATAAAACTTCAATGGCTAGTAGAGGAAATATCCTGGTGGATACTTCTTCTCCTTTGTGAGCTGGATAGAGTTCACCTCCATTCCCAGCACTTTATATATGACATATCTCTGGCATACACTATTTAAACCCCATAAAGGGCTCACTACTTTATTTGAATTTTATGAATAAGTTTCAGTGGCAAGGAACCTGTGGATTCACCTGTCTATAGGATTTCTCTTTTTTTCCCCAATATTAAGGATAGTTCAATCAATTGATTCAAGACTCCAAGTGAACTATTTATTCAGATATTATAAGAGGACAGGGAAGAGAATATAAAGGGACTTCTGTTGTTGTTCTAGCTTTTCATATAGTCGTTAGATTCTGTCCCACAAAGCATTCTCAGATATAATTCTGACATTCCTTCCTTCAAAGACCAATTTCACCAAGTCAGATGAACAGCCATCTTACTCCTTGGTCATCTGTCCCTTGGTCATTTCCTGTCTATCAAATCTACCCTTAAAATGTCTCTTTTAAAGTTAAGTTTCAGTCACTGTGGTCTTTAGCTTATTCCGTTTATCTTTCAAAAAACATTCTTCTAAAACACTTCCCAAACTTTAAAATTCAAGTCTGTGAAGCTGAGGGCTCCAGTTCCGTGACAGAATGGGTGTCCATCATGTGAAAGACACTGGCTTTGATCTTTATCACTGCAAAAGAGAGGAGGCAGAAAATGAGGAATCCGGGAGGAAAAGACGGAAAGGGAAGAATCCAAATTTTCAAACAAGCCTTAGTTAGCAGCTAACATGCAAAGCTTCTGCAGTGCACATATGTGTCGTAGTATGTTCTTCCTCCCTTCCCCTGTGCTTTTTCTTCCACTTAACCAAGCGTTCATTTTCCCCCTGGCTTCTGTCTCCCCTGCAGCCGCAATGAGGATCCTGATAGATACCCTTCTGTGATCTGGGAGGCACAGTGCCGCCACCAGCGCTGTGTCAATGCTGAGGGGAAGTTGGACCACCACATGAATTCTGTTCTCATCCAGCAAGAGATCCTGGTCCTGAAGAGGGAGCCTGAGAGCTGCCCCTACACTTTCCGGATGGAGAAGATGCTGGTGGTGTGGGCTGCACCTGCGTTTCCTCTATTGTCCGCCATGCGGCCTAAACAGAGACCCGAGGCTGGCGCCTAAGAAACCCCCGCAAACGTATTCTCTGAAAACTTATTTGTATTTTTAAAACAGTTCATGCGATTGATTCTCAGTAAGTGATATGTTTTCAGAGCCAGAGTAGGAATTGTTTGCCTTCTACCCTGAAAAGAACATGTAAAGGGGTTCCAAATTGCTTCTTGTTTGTTTTAGTGTGGGCTTTAAATTATTTATGTATTTACTATATCCCGAGATAACTTTGAGGCATAAGTTATTTTAATAAATTATCTACATTCTTATTATGTTTCTTTCTGAGGAATACAAAATTCAAGACTAAGAAATTTTATTATTTAAAAGGTAAAACCTGTATTTATATGAGATATTTATGGATCTATTTATTTTTTTTCTTAACTCTTTGAAGTATTAAATGCATGATTATCAGATCTACCTAGGGAAGTCCTAAATAAGATTAAATATTAATTAAAATTTCAGCTTTACTATTTGTTTATTTATTTAAAGTTCTCTCCTCTGGAGTGAAAGCCAAACCTAGTTTTATGTCTAATAACTTTTTAAATTATTGAAGCTTCAAAAAATTGGAAAATTTAGCTTCTTAATCTGTTTAAAAAAAAAACCCTGTAACAATATCACTTTAATAAATTTTTGGAAGAAAATTTCTTTTTTTGTACTTACTAAAAGTGGGGGCAGGGTCTGAAGAGATGGATGACAGGCTATAAGTCTTTTCTGTGCAATCATAAGGACAAAAGTTCAGATCCCAGAACTCACATAACAAACCAGTAACCCCAGCTCCAAGGAGGACTGAGACAGAAGGATCACTGGGACCTGAGTCCTGGTTCAGGGAGGGCTCCTTCCCTAAGGGAATAAAAGAATAAGTGATGGAGGGAACACTTGACACTCTCTTCTGGATTCTGCATGTATACACAGGCACACACATGCATGCTTGTACATACACAAACACACATACACACATACAGAGAGAGAGAAAGAGGGAGAGAGAGAGAGAGAGAGAGAGAATAAATCTTTCCTAAAATGTATAATCAGGAAAAAAAAATAAAGTATAATCGGACCTTCCTGATAGAGTTCCACACCTTTGGATTTAATCAGTTGACAATCAAGAATGTAGCAGCATGAAAGTCTCTCTTTACTACAAAAGGAGACTCACAGAAAACTACACCTGGCAACAATGTAGAGCTCAACAGAACATGGGAAGCCCATCCCCAGTGGACACATCTGCTGTACAGCTTCTGCCTCTGTAGCTCAGGGAACATCATGGAAGGTTGTAAGAACCAGAGGACCAAGGAGTCTCCTAGAATGGCTGCATGAACAACGCCAGAACAATGACAATATCAATGGGTATGTTAACATGGAAGGGGGGATTTCATCAGTTCCCACCCCTAAACAAAGAACTACGGGTAACCGTTGACTTCTGGGAGAAGAAAAATTAGCCTCTACCAGAGATGAGCCCCTTAGCCTTTGATGCAGAATAGCCAGCCCTGAAAACATATGCACACCAACAACAAAAATGGACTCCGCAGGTTGTGTGTGTGTGTGTGTTAGCACATACATATGCATATGTATTATGTAGCAACAATAAAGAAAAGAACTATCATTTAAGAGTGGGTGCGTGTGGAAGGGGTTCAAGGAAGGGTAGCTGGAAGTGTCTGGAGGGAGAAAGGGAAGTGGAAAGTGACATGATTCTATCTGTACCAAAAAGACTTTTTAAAACATAATATGTTGAAACCCCAGAGAGTGGAGAGGCCTGGCAGGGTGGGGTAGGGTAGTGGGGGACATCCTCTTGGAGACAGGAAAGGAAGAATACAATGAGGAACTGTCAAAGTGTAGACCGGGACATGGGTAATGACTGGACTTAAAAAAAAAAAAAAGATTAAAGATAATAAATTTAAAAATAAATAAATAAATAAATAAATAAAAATTAATTCCAATTTAAAACTGTAATATGTTTTCCCACCATTATAAATCAGTGGCCATTGCTCATGAACAATAGAAATTTGTGATCACACAAATTTGGATTTCAATCCTGGCTTTCCCTACTTGCTGCTCCCTGAGTAGTATTCCTCAGCCTCTTGCCTCCTCATCCATGAAATAGAAAACCATAAGAGTAAAAAAAAAAAAAAGAATGTAGCTAGGCCTTTGATAGGTGTCAGTATAGAAGGATATATACAGCCTTCTCCCCTGTCAGTCTTCCCTAAACAATGTGGTAGTGTAGACGTTTGCACAGGGCTCACATTCTTTGAGTTTCAGCCCAATGGAAAGGTGGAGGTAGGCGACATGCAAACGCCACTATTTTATGCAAGGAGATGAGCGTCTGCAGACTTTGATGTGGGGGAGGGACTGTCCTGTTACTCATCCCCCAAACACATCGAAGGACTTCTGAACTTCAGCCACTTCAGCTCCCCTCGGCTGGGAAAAGAACAAAAGTATGCCTCAGAGTAACAATGCCCTTGAACCACCGGACTCCACATTTCCAATTTCAATTGCCTTTAAGACAATGAGAACATTAACCGGCCAGTGGTGGCACACTGCTGTAGTCACATTGCTCGGAGTCCGAGGCGGCTGTCTTTCCCGGGAGGGGGGGTGGGGGGGGGCGGGGGGGGACAATGAGGATGAGGCTCTTCCCTTACCATGTGATGCTATGAACAGAAGCATTCTGCATTAACTTAACCAAAAACAGCAACGGCCCTAGGAAAAGACACATAACTGCTAGAGATCAAAAGGGGTGTGGGGAACTTCCCAAAACTATAACCTGATATTTGAAAACTATAACCTGATGTTTGACATAAAAGAAATTCTTCAAGGAAACCTTGTTTTCAAAATAGGAGTCCTTGCTTTGAGAGTCAAGAGATCAGGGTTCCCTATCTGAGCTTTGGTTCTCAGATCTGCCCTCTGTCTCCCATCCAGTGCAGCCAAGCACCCAGAAGGGAAGTGGCAGGAAAGAGCCAGCCTCAAGAATAAAGTTGTTCAACACAAGCAAAATAAAAACTGAGTCATATTTACCTAGAAGTCGGTTTTGACTTTGAATCATAGCCATCCCAGTTCCCCATACCCCAGCCTGTCATCATGCCCAGTTCAAGGACCCTTCTGGAAGTTTTGCAGCCACTCCCGTAGGCTCTCTGCTTTTTCTTTTAATTAATTAATTTGGGGAGAGGAAGCAGGCACCTTTACCTGCTGAGCCATCTCACTAGCCTTCACTCTTTACTAGCATGTCCAACACCACTGAGAGGTCTACAGCCTCCCTCTCCTTCATTCTAATCCCAAAGCCAGTGGGCAACTTCTTCAGTTCCTCTTGTCACTAGTGCCTTGTACTCTTTCAGCTTGGTGCTGATAGCCAGCCTGTCACAAGCACACACACCCACATTCACACTGTAGTGGTTTGAATACTCCTGGCCCAGTGAGTGGCACTATTAAGAGGTGTGGCCTTGTTGGAGTAGGTATGTCACTGTGGACGTGGACTTTAAAACCCTCGTCCCAGCTGCCTGGAAGCCAGTCTTCTAGTGGCCTTCAGATGAAGATGTAGAACTCGCAGCTCCTACAGCACTACACCATGATCCTGCCTTGATGACATTGGAATGAACTTCTGAATCTGTAAGCCAGCCCCAATTAATATTGTCCTGACAAGAGTTGCCTTGGTCATGGTGTCTGTTCACAGCAGTAAAACCCTAAGACACACACACAAAACACACACACAGGGGGTGTGTGGAGGGAGAGACAGCAAGCTAGCATTGACAGGTACTACTTTAATGCTCTAAAATTCATCACTAAAATCCTGCTGCTTATTGGACTTCACAGGACGGAAGTTTTAAAAACAGCACTAAAGAAGAGCACACATGTACCTGAACCCCGAACTGTTATTTCATATTAGTTTTACCATGATTTGGGGGATAGGAAAAAGCCTTCTGTCTTAGTTTGTTGAGTGTTGTTATAACTGTAACAAAACTCCCGAGGCTCTATGGTTTATTAAGAAAAGAGACTTATTTCACTGACAGTTCTCCAGTTGAAGACCACGGCACCTGCGTCTCTGCGGCTTCCGGTGAAGGCTCCATGGCAAACGGGATCCACATAAAAGAACACGTGCCAACGTGGGATAGAGAGGAGGTACCAGGCTCTTCTAGAACAGCCCATTCTGTCAGGACAGTTCCATGAACTGGTCTACCACTGGTCCCTCTCAATGATGATTCCTTCCATGACTAAATGATCTCGTGCTGGGTCCAGGTTTTTGAAGATTTCACCACTTCAAAACCACCACAACAGGGACGGAGTGTCCAGTAATGGATATCTAGAGACTTTACTGGATACTTTTCCTTGTTTTCTAGGAATTCAAGGGGTTTATTTTATTTTACTTTATTCACTTTACATCCCAATCACTGCCCCCTCCCAGTCACCCCCTCCCACAATTGCCCCTTCCCCTGCTTCCCTTTTTCTCTGGAAGGGTGGAGGGCCCCACCCTGGCACATCAAGTCTCTGTGGGACTAGGTGCTCCTCCCCCTGAGGCCAGACAAAGCAGCCCAGCTTAAAAAACAACAACAACAACAAAAAACAGACAGAAATGGAGATAGCTCCATTTCTAGTTGTTCAGGACCCACATGAAGGCTAAGCTGCACATCTGCTACATATGAGTGAAGAGGCCTAGGTCCAACCTATATATGTTCTTTGGTTGGTGGTTCAGTCTCTGAAAACCCCAAGGGTCCAGGTTACTTGACTGTTGGTCTTCCTGTGGAGTTCCTATCCCCTTAGGGCCACAATCCTTCCTCCTATTCTTCCATTAGAGTTCCCAAGCTCCATCCACTGTTTGGCTGTGGGTGTCTGCATCTGCCTGAGTCAGCTACTGGGTTACTTTTCTTGACACTGACAAAACACCTGGCCGAGACATTTAAGAAGGCAAACACTTGCTTTGGATTACAGGTTTGGTTTCCTCCGTGGCTATGAGGGAAGCGTAGAACTCACAGCAGCAGAAGCACGAGACTCGCTCTTCACACTCCACCGACCAGGAGGCAGAGAGCTTGAGCTGAAGGAGGACTTGGTTATAACCGCAAGCCTGCATCCCAGAGACTTAACTCCTCCAGCCAGGCTCCACAACCTCCCCCAAAAAAGCACTCTAAGCTAGGCACTAAATGCTCAGATACCTGCCCCTATGGAAGACGTTTCACAGAAAAGCCGGAGAAGAGCCGAACCACATCCGAGCGGTAGAAATCTTGCGCATCTCTCATTCCCTGTTACGCGTCGCTTGTATTCTAACGTTGTCTTCCCAGCTATCTCGATCCTTCCACAGCCAGCCAAGCTAGAAATCTGTGGAGCTTTGATAACACTTCGTCCTTCTCCTTCTCCCTTTCACATTTTTAACATTTATGTACCATCAAACTCACTGTTTTCATTTCTGAACACTGTGGTGGGCCTATTTCTTCTCACCCCCCCCCACAAAATTCCCAGTGTCCTCATTGCTATGATAAAATACTGACCAGAACCAACTCGGGGAGGAAAGGGTTAATCTCATTTTCTAACTCCCAGATCACAATCCATCCCTGTGGGAAGCCATGACAAGAACACAGGCAGGAAGGAACCCTGGAGGCAGAAACTGAAGCAGAGGCCACAAAGGAGCATCGCTTACTCTTTTTATACATCGCTGGACCATTTGCACCACCCACAGTGAGATGGGCCCTCCATCAATTACTAAGAAAATGTTCCCACAGACATGCCCACCTCCAGATGCTACCTACACACATGCATGAAGTCAAAGGTCACAAAGTACCGTCTGGTTTATCTCACACGCCACTTTCTGCATAGGTATGCTCTAAGTGTAATTAATGAGGTTCTTGTGGGGCCACTCAGCCTGTGCGCACCTCTGCCCGAATGCCTTAACCTCTCTTTCCTAGCTGTTCCTCTTTTTGTAAAGATTTATTTATGTATTTATTTATTTTATTATGTATGTGAGTGCACTGTCGCTCTCTTCAGAGACACCAGAAGAGGCATCAGATTCCATTTGCTGAGCCACCAGCTGTTCCTCTTATGCATAGCCTTTCTTTCCTGCAATACCTTGGCCCTGTTTTGTGTTGAAAGCATGTGGCAAAGGAAACAAAAGGAAAGAGAGGAAGAGACTGAGGTTGCAGCCCCATCAAGGGCACGGCCACAAAAGCCTCACTACCTTCTACTAGGTCTATTCTGCTAAAGGTTCCGCCTCCTCCCACTATCACTGAAGACTGGGAACCAAACTGCTAACATGCAACATGCATCCCCTCAGAGAACACTGGCCAAAATAACATCATTCCTGGTTTTGTTCATTCTTGCTCACACATTTCAAGTTCCATGCTTTGCCTTCTACAACAAAACTCTTCCCTCCATATTCATGAGGGCTTCACCATGTTTTGTGTCTTTTGCTACCTTTCCCAAGATGCTCCATGGAGACATGGAGAAAAACTCATAGGTGAGCCCAGACAACAAAGAGTAGTTGCTAATGCCCGTATCTCAGAGTATCCATGATGGAGCAAGATTTAATGGACATTGAAGAATTTCCTTCGCAAGCTGTGTAACTTGGTTTTTCTCCACTGAAGCAAGCCCAACTGACCAACTACAGTTTATGTTCTTTCACAGCTATGACAGCATTTACCACAGAATATGCTCAATGTGATGAAGACTGATCAGTGTATTTTTTTAATGTGATGTTAAGCATTCATTGTGGGGGGTGGAGAAATTCAAAGATAAGTGTGGTATGTCTTCAAAGAAATCACATTCTATAGGATGGAATAAAACTATAAAGGAAGAAATGGAAGTATTCTGAAGAAATAGCTCAGTGGTTAAGACTGCTTGCTGCTCTTAGGAAGGACTTGAATTAAGTTCCCAGATCCCACATCCAGCAGTTCACTGCCACCTGTATCTTCTTCACTAGGGAATCAATTCCCTATTCTGGCCTCTAAGAGTACCTACGTTCACATGCACAAACCCACACACAGGCACGGACACATAATAAAAATAAATGATCATCTAGAGAAAGAAATAATTGATCCCTGAAGAAGCTCCTAAGCTAAATAACTGAGGTGCTTTTTTTTTTTACTTGCAGATTATAAGCATCAAAGACTTTCAGAAGAAGATGTTCCTACATAGGAAAGGGGAAAAGAGAGAAAGAGGGGAAAGATGGAGGCAGAGAGAACAAGCATTTGTTTTCCTGTTTAACTGCAAACCCACCTTTATAAGCCAGGCTCAAAAGCACAGAGCCTGTCACCAGAGGAACAACTGGGAAGACTTGTGCTCACCACTGACAAGAGAGACCTCAAGGCTCCAAGGGTGGCTGTTTATCCCGTGTCACCTCACACTCTCAGTAAAGTTCTTATCAGATGTATAATTTAGGGCACAGTTGACAAGGCTGGGTCTCAAAGCATAAACCTCACTCTTAGTGATGTTGGGGAAGTGGACATGTCTGTGGTTAAAAGCAAAGAGGCTTTAAAAAGCTCAGATCAAAGGGGGCTCATCCCTCACATACCTCCTGCTGAATTACCACAGGTAGGTTACTTTCAGAAGTTCCTGGAAAGAGCTATGCACTGCACTTTGCTGGTGCCCGTATGTCTGCCTGATTTGAGTGAGTTGTCATCAAAAGCAATGCTGGGCAGGAAGGTACACTCATAAAGTAACATGTATTAAGGACACACGTGTTGCTGGCCCAATGTTTATTACTGGAAAGACAGAGTGGGGAAGGCTGGTTCATTCCATCTTACTTGTTCAGTGTTTTTCTGAAGTAGGACCTTAATTAACTCTTACTGGATGGTTCTAAGGACAGTTAAGAAGTCACTGTGCTGGGGCAGTTTGATCTTCCACTCCACCCCTCTGCCAAAAAAGAAGGTAACCTGGTATTGATGCCAGCAATACGGCTCACTGAGTAAAGGTACTTGCTGCACAAACTTGGCAACCTGAGCTTAATTCCTGGAACCCACGTACAAGGAAGAAGAGAGCTGATTCCACAAAGTTATCTCCTAACCTCCACAAGTGTGCCCTAGTACACACACAGACAGAGAGAGAGAGAGAGAGAGAGAGAGAGAGAGAGAGACAGAGAGAGACAGAGAGAGAGGAAGAGAGAGAGAGAGAAGAGAGAGAGAGAAATTTTTAAAGATAATATATGTAAAGATGATATGTTATCATTTACAAGCCAAACAATATGATCAAGTCTATTTCTTGTATTTTTGATTGTGAGCCTAGCCTTTAACAGCTGAGCCACCTCTCCAGCCCATAAAGTCTATTTCTAAATCTCTCACAGTCCATCATCCTCCAAAGCAAGAGTTCTTTCTTCATGTCCAACTAAAATCTTAGATTATGTCCAATGTATAAAAATTTATTGTGTCATCTGGAGGGAGATCCAATGAGGCATCAAAAAAGACATCATATACTTTATGGTTTAATTTGGAAAAAAAAATACATATATCTGATGTGGGAATACAGCAGTATTGACCACATAGCACCATGTGTAAAGGTATGTTATTTTGCTAAATTGTACTCAACCAGTTTCACACTGTAAAGTGGCACCAGTATAGGAAGCTCCGTGGTGATGTGAATTAAGCAAGAACACAGACACTTTTGTAAGAAAGGATTCTGGAGCTACTAACTCGGATATAAGCGAAGCGATAGGAGCCAGTGGGTGGGTAGAAGAGTTGGCTTTATCTAGGGTACAATCAGATCATCACAGGAGAGTAATCTGATGCAGGAACATGGGTAGGTGACTCCAAAAGTTCTAGTGGCTTGGTTTAATTTTCTACATAAGAAGCCAAGTCTCCTATTGACCATGAGAACTGGTGGAGGAGATTGGAGAGATGGAGAGCAAATCAATCAAGATCGATTGCAAATGAAAGGTAATACTCTGGTAACTGTCATATGGACACGGGAATAAATATTCAATGGGCATATGAGAGAGGAGGAGGGCAAACGGATGCTCGGGTGGTATTATGGATCCTCCTGAGGTCAGAGGTCATACACTTAAATAAAAATCAGTCAACAAAAATTAAGATCTTTCTATGATTTTCTCCAGCCACAATCAGCAGTGAGAATTCAAGTAAAAAGAGGTGCAAATGCAACGGCGGTTGGGATGTGGGCAGTTGAATTGACCACATAAAACAAGCAAAGACAGAGATCGACCGCAGTAACTGGCCATGGGTCTAAGCTGAGCAAGGAAGGAAACAGCATGGTGATGGTGCATTGGCTCCAGCAACATGCAGAGATGGGGACCAAGACTCTACACATAGTCACCAATCATTATTGAATTCTCGTTCCTCTTTTACTCCAGGAAACTAAATTAATTTAACATACTCCTAATTGATATACCTGACTCCAATCCAGCCTGGATAATGCGACGTTAGCAAGACTCCAGTGTTCAGTGAGTCAGTAATGAGGAAGATCCTTTAAGGTTTAGCTATCTAATGTGCAAGTTGGTAGAGCCCGGCAGTGGTGGTACACACCTTTAATCCCAACACTTGGGAGGCAGAGAGCAGGTGGATTTCTGAGTTCGAGGCCAGCCTGGTCTACAGAGTGAGTTCCAGGACAGCCAGGGCTACACAGAGAAACCCTGTCTCAAAAAAACAACAACAAAACAAAAACAAAAAACAAAACAAACAAACAAACAAAAGTAGGTAGAAATACACTAAGAGGAAGTAGTCAAGAGAGAATAAACCCAGCACCCAAACCCCCTGGTTTGAGGGGACACCTTCAACAACAGATAACTGTTGAAGATGTTGAAGAATTTAATTAGATGAAGGAAGTTGAAAATGAGACTCTCTTCCTGAGAGAATGGAGAGGGTGGAAATGGCTAGAAAGGATGTGTTTGAGAAATATTAAAAATAAAACCAACAGAAATATGATAGGAGGGTTGGAAAGAAGGAAGCATAGATCTAAACCCAAAGGTTTTAGAGAATACAGTTCCCTGAGTAGAAGTAGATGGTATCTAAAGCATGGTGTGGACGTGTGAACACTGTTCAGAAGCCAGGATTTGCCAGATAACCTATAGTGAAGTGACATGACAGAAGCATCTGACCCTGCTGGCAGTTCTTCTCTCTCCGTTCCCTCCCCTCTTCTCTCTCTCCTCTCTCTTCTCTCTCCTCTCTCTCTCTCTCTGCCTTCCTTTGTCTCTACTACCCCCTCAACCCCCTCCCCTTGCCCTAAACAAACTCTATTTCTATACTATATCCATATATATCATATGACTGGTACCTCAGGGGGAAGGGATGTTTCAATATGGGCCCACAGGGGCACCCCCTTCCCCCACACCATACCATGCCTCCACCAAACATATCCCTGGTTTCTTTTCTTTTTTATATGTGCAACAACCAGTGTAAATTTTAATGCCTTGACATCAAAAGAATAAGAAAGAGCAATACAAGTCATACAAAGAAATATCAGAGAGTAAAGGCTATTGTGGATAGCCCCGGCCTTGTATTTTGATACTAATTCCCCTTTCCTGTGAAGGGCTGCAGAGGAGGTGTGAGTCATTACACAGGTGATTTCTAGTGAACCTTCTGCCCACCTTAATTTGTAAAATTAAGGCTGGAGCCAGTGATTGGGCAGAGGAGGGGGAGGTGAAGAAATAAAGGTTGGTGGGAAAAGAGCAGGGAGAGGATTACTGGAGGACAAGTAGAGGAAGACAATGGAGGAGGAAGATGAAGACTGGGGAGAGAAGAGAGGACAACTGGGGAGAGGAGAGGAGAGAAAAGATGACGGAGGACAACTGGGAAGCAGGAGGTAGAAGGACAAATGCAGGGTCTGGAAAACCCTCAAGTTATAAAGGTCTCATAGCTGGAGAACAGAGCAGTGTAGGGGTATCTGCCCAATCTAGGCTTACAGAATATATTCATACTTACTGAGTTGTGTTTTCATTGACCAGTCCTAATTGGGTTGGAGATTTAAATATCTCCCACTACAGAAGACAACAGAATAGAGACCTTAAGGGAGAAAGGGGCAGCAGAATTAAATGCCTAGAGATATCCAATAAACTGTCACCCACAGAGCAACACTCAGCCATGACAAAGCCAATTATTGATTCTGAGAGGCAAAGTGTTCTTTGCCGTGATGGGTGCTAAAACTGTATTGCAAAGGATAACAAACTTAGCGAATAGATAGGAAGTGAAGGAGGAAAAACCTTGTTCCCAAGCAGCTTGGCTACAGAGAAGAGAGGAGTGATCAGTGACCCTTAGATTGGTGGAGCTCGTTGGTGAGACCAATGCTCAGATCAGTACACTGTGGCATGTAAAGGAAAACTACACTCAAGAGTGGAGATGACTCCATCAGTCAAGTCCTTGCTCCGCATGCAGGAAAATGGGTGTATCCCTTGAACCCACCCTTTAACAAGCCAAGAGTCAGTATGTGTATCCCTGGTACTTGCTGACCAGTTAGCTTAATCTACCTGGCAAGGTCCATGCCAGTGTAGTGGGAGCAGTGGCGGGGGTGGGTGGGGTGGGGGAGGCAGGAACAGGAGGGGAGGCAAAGAAACAAAGTGGGGGAAAGGGGAGAGAGAAAAAAGATGCATATCACCTGAAGAATTATACTAGAGACTGTCCTTAGGCCTCCAAACACTCATGCATGTACACATGTCAAATACACACACACATTTTACATGCTCATTAGAGTTAATGAAAATTTAAAAACCAAGACTGACAACTATTAGTGAAGGTGTAGGAATCATTGGATTTCACACATGACTGAAGGAAATAAAAACGATGCTATCACATAACATTTGTGGCAGGAAACTCTCTTAGAGTAGCCCTGAACTATGCCCCAGCACACCCAGACTGAACACAGTAGTAGTATCTGTCATACTGGAAAAAGAAAAACGACTCAGTTGAAATAATAAATAAATAAATGTAGGAAGCTCTAGTTAACCTGTGTCAGCACAATATGGGAGAGTCTTCTGCTGTTACTGTTGTTGTTTTGTTTCATGTGTGATTCTTTTGTAGTTATTCTCATACACTACTAATTGTACAAAGTAAATAGTATCGCTATGCCATGTCCATGTACTGATATGTTCTCGATTCACCGCCTCTTTTACTAGGTTCTCACTCCTCCCCCCATCCTCCTTGCTCTCTCCCCATTCCCCATCCCTTCTAGTTCCTCTCTTGCTTTCCTATCTTTTCCTACCTTCTCCCAGATTCCACATAAGAGAGTAAAAATGTTATATTTATCTTTGTTGAACTGCCTTACTTCACTTAACATAATGATCTCAAGTTCCATCCACTTCCCCAAAAGCAACATATTTTTGTTCTTTCTTTTTTCTTAACTTAATTTTTGCAATCATAATTTAATTATATCATTTCCCCTTTCCTTCTTCAAAACACTCCCATATACCCTAAATTAATGGCCTCTTTTTTCATTAATGGTTGTTACACCACACACACACACACACACACACACACACATCCCTAAATATAACCTGCTGCTGTCTATGTAATATTACTTGTATATATGTTTGCAAAAATTACCATTTGTTACTGGGTAACCAACTAATGCACTCTTCCCCACCCCGCCCCCCCACCCCCTGAGAAATATCTCCCAGTCTCGTCATTTCTTAGTTGCCTGTAGTTCCTTGTATAATGTTGAGGCCTCGTGGGTTTTCCCCTCATCTACTTTGGCATGTCTGTTGTTGTCCTTGTGCAGTTCATGCTTAGGCAGTCATGTTGTTGAGACTTTATGGATGTAGCCTCTGACATTACTAGGAGACACAATCTCACATCAGAATCCCTAATGCTTCCTTTTTATGTGAGGCAAGCTCCACTGTGCATATGTACCATGTTAACCTTATCCACTCATCCATTCATTGGTACCTAGGCCAATACCATGATTGGGCTATTATGAGTAAGGAGGCAATAGATACATATGAAAGTATCTCTGTATCAAACTAACTTTGGTTTGGGTATATACCAGAATAGTTTGCCTGGATCATATAGAAGTTCTCTTCATAAATGTTTTCAGAAACCTCCATACTGATTTTCCGAGTAGCTGGACTTTTTACATTCCCTCTGCTTTAATGATACAAGGGAAATCACTTTGAAATACTACTACATTTTTGTCATATTGTTTTATCCAGCCTGCACAAAGCCAATCTCTTCTGTTCAGCTCCTCAGAGCACTTACTACAATGTATAGAGTGAGCTATTGCCCAATTCCATAATCCTAAGTAAATGCTAACTACAGCCTTTTCGATATAGAAAAGTTTTGCCTTACTCTAGTGGGTCTTAATATGTACTGGGCCATTTTCCCTTGCAGATTTTAATATCTTATCATTGGTTTGTACATTTAGTATTTAATTACTATGGAAGTCGTTGGAGTCTTCTTGTCGATCCTTTCTATTTATTCTTCTATATGCTTCTTATATCTTGATAAGTATCTCTTTCTTTAGATTGGGGAAATTTTCTTTTATTACTTTGTTTAAAAAAAAAAGTTTCTGTGCCTTTAACATGGGTTTATTCTCCTTATCCTGTACCTGTTATTTTTCGGTTTTTGTCTTTCCATGATGCTTCTGATTTTCTATTTTTTGTTTCTTTGTTTGTTTTTAGACTTATGGTTTTTTGGGTTTTGTCTTGTTTTCACTGAGCTATCCATTTCTTCTGCTTGTCTTTAAGACTTAAAATTTTCCTTTCCTTGTCTTGTAATCTGTTGGTAAGTACCTTGTCATCTTAAGTTTTTTATTTCCACTTTATATCAGTTTGGTTTTCTTTAGTGATTCTATTTCTTTGTTAAATTCTGTTTCCTCTTATACATGGATCTTAGCTTTTAAGCTTTCAATATGTACACTACAATCCAAATAACCATGCATTGTAGTAAGGGACCAAGGGAGAAGAGGGCTTTCCCCAGGAAGAGGAGACATGTATAGTGTCATGGAGAGACAGGGGGAGGGGCCAGAGAGAAACACAGGGAAGGACTGTGGGTACCTAGTTATCTGCCACTTGAAAAACCATATGGAAACATAACCAGTATAGAAGCTTCCTATATAAAATGAAATGAATCGAATAGAATCACCAAATAATAGGAGAACATTGTCCCATCTTATGTCAGTCACCAGTAAACCTCCAGTATCAGGAATGGGTTACCTATTGCTGAGTCACAGGCCAAGGGGTCTCTTGAAACCACACAAACATCAAGGCTACTGCTAAGATTACTGACTACTTTCCACAAACCATTGATAAAGCCCTATTGCTGATGACAACACTTACCAATGTCATTGAACAGAGAAGCTGAGCCGCTGCTTGTCGCCTTAGATTTTTCAAAACCTACTTTAATGAAGGTTCTTAAATATTTCAACCTCCCTTCTAGCCCACCGACCAGAGGTAGCAGAGAAAGACGGCTAATAGGAAAAGGGGTTTGTGGAGCTGTTTAGAAGTATTTCTATGGGGCACTTCCAGTCTTCGTCATCAGGATATTAGTCGTCCAGTCCAATTGCAAACACCAAACATGTATCAGTAGCAGTGGTTCAATCCAGCAAAAACTGCAAGGCTCCACCAAATTAGCACAAGTCAGCAGAAGTGGCAAGAATCAGCCATGAGAAGTTCTTTGGTGTACTTCTCTCTACAAAATGATGGATCTGAGTTTCCAAAGAAACCAGAAATTTCTACCTCAGGTGCCTAAGGAGAAGCTTCACCTCTATTTGCTAACACTCATGGTACTGAAAGGTACTCTGCATACTTCTGGAAGAGAAAAATAATAATTTCTGTTTGTTTGTTTTTTTCAAGACAGGGTTTCTCTATATAGCCCTGGCTGTCCTGGAACTCACTCTGTAACCAGGCTGACCTCGAACTCAGAAATCTGCCGGCCTCTGCTTCCCAAGTTCTGGGATTAAAGGTGTGCACCACCACTGCCCAGCAAGAAAAATAATTATTAACACTACCTAGCTACAAACCTTTGACTTCAACAGCAACTTGTCTACAAGACATGCAGAGGCAATGATGGCACAAATGTTATGTGAGTAATCAACCACTTTTTAAATTGGATTAAAGGCCCACTTCCTGAGATGGAGCCCATCCCTGACACTGCTAGGGTAGACAAGAGACTAAATAGATCACAGGCCTAGGGGAAAAAACTACTATTATTCTGCTAAAGGAAGATGGCAAAAAAATGGCTCCTAATCACATTCTGCTATCATAGGTCAGTTCTCACTCAACCCCCACCAACGATGCTTCTTCTTTCAATAAATTGGAACTAACACAAAGACCCACAACTGGACAATGTACCCAGACTGAGAACCTTTGGAATACTCAGTCCTAAGTGGGATGTCTTTATCAACCCCTCCCCCCACACACACCATGCTTAGAGATCTATGCAGATGAGGAGATGGAAAGATTATAAGACCCTGAGGCGATGGATGTCTCCAAAGAAATAGTATCTCCCAGACACAACAGGACTGGTGCATATATAAACTCACAGAGACTGTGGAAGCATGCATACAACCTGCAGAGATTCAAATCAGACGGTGTCCCAGAACTGGGGTGGGGGAGGGGTGACTAGACATGGGAATCTATCCTTAACCAAGAAGCTATCTAGTTACTCTCCTGTCTGGCAAAGGGAGAATCAGTTTTCTCTTAATAATGTCTCACTGGGTATATGAATTAGTTTCCATGGAAGCTCCAGGCCCAATAGTACTTAGCCAGCATAAAACAAACCCAACAGTATTTTTTTTTTTTTTTGCCTTTTTCGCCTTCTGATTATTTTGTTTTATTTTGTTTATTTTATGAGGGTTTTTTTTTATTTTAGTTTTGCGCTTTTTGTTTGTTTTTGTTTTTGAGAGAGAGAGAGAACATAAAGTTGGGTGGGCAGGAAGATTGGAAGGATCTGGAAGGAACTGGGAGAGGAGCAAAGCATGATCAAAATCTGTGACAACCTCATCACAAAACATGAGGCATGGTAGTGCACAGCTGCTATAACTCAGCACTCAAGAGGCTGAGGCAAAAGGACTGTGAGTTAGAGGCCTGTCCAGATTATATGGAGAAAACCCTATCTTAAAACATACTATACCACCACACATACACACAGAGACACACAGATACACACACGTCACACACACACACACACACACACACACCACATCACGAAGAGAAACAGACAGACAGACATAGAAACAGACAGATGCACAGAGAGAGAGAGACAGAGAGTCAGAGACAGACAGACAGAGAGAGAGAGAGAGAGAGAGAGAGACAGACAGACAGACAGACAGACAGAAAGAAGTAGAGAGACAGACAGACAGACTCCTTTTAACTAATTTGTGGCTATTTTTACTTTAGAGGAGCCACTTTGGAAAATACCAGTTAAGTGAACACTTAGAAATCTCGCCAGGCAGTGGTAGCACACACCTTTAATCCCAGCACTTGGGAGGCAGAGGCAGGCGGATTTCTGAGTTCGAGGCCAGTCTGGTCTACAGAGTGAGTTCCAGGACAGCCAGGGCTACTACACAGAGAAACCCTGTCTCGAAAAACATAAAAAAACAAAACAAAATCTCAGTGGACCTTCTCCTTGATTTTTACCCAGCAAACACACACACACACACACACACACACACACACACACACACGCACGCGCACACAGACACACACATTTAGTAACAATGGAAGAAATTACAAGCAACCCAAATGTTCATCAACTAGTGTGTAAGTAAGTGAATATGAGTATATTCCAACAAGGGAAGTCCATCAAACCATTTAAAAGAACGAAATAGGGATTGGAAAGATCGATCAGCCCTAAGCATGCTTCCTGCTCTGCCAGAGAAACTCACATCTGCCTTGAATGGCTCACAGTTGCCTGTAACTCCAGCTTCAGGAGATACAATGCCCTCTTCTGGCCTCTATTAGTATCTGTGTTCACATATACACAAGCACATCCACATGCAGAGTCTAAAATAACCTTAGCAAAAGTTATGATGAAAGTCTTCAGAGATCAGGGATACGACAGACAAACCTGAAGATAATTAAGGCAGTTACAGCAAGCCTATAGACAACATCAGATGAGATCAACTAAAGGAAATCTCCTTCAAACTGGAAAGAAAGAAGTCGAAATATCACTATTTGAAGATGATACAATAGTACACATAAGAAACCTCAAAAAATTCTACCAGGGAATTCCTACAGCTGATAAACACCTTTGGCAAAGTAGATGGAGACAAGATTAGCTTGAAAAAAAAAATTAGTAACCCTACTATATACAAATGACAAAGAGACTAAGAAACAAATCAAGAAAACAACCCCCTTCAAATTATCCACAAATAATACAAAACGTCTTGATGTAACTCTAACCAAACAAGTGAAAGACCTGTATGATAAATTTTTCAAATCTCTAAAGAAGGAAATTGAAGAAGATATTAGAAGATGGGAATATCTTCCATGCTTGTGGACTGGTAGACTCAGCATAATAAAAATAGTCATCTTACCAAAAGCAATGCCCAGATTCAATGCAATGCCCATAAAAATTCAACACAATGCTTTATAGACCTTGAAAAAACAGTACTCAACTTCATATGGAAAAACAAAAAAAAAAACTAGAATAGCTAACACAACCCAATACAATAAAAGAACACCTGAAGGTATCACCATCCCTGATTTCAAGATGTACTACAGAACAGTAGTAAAAAAAAAAAAAAAAAAAAAAAAAGCTACATGGTACTGGTATAAAACCAGACATGTTTATCAATGGATTTAAATCAAAGTCCTAGAAATAAGCCCACATACCTATGAATACCTGATTTAAAAAAAATAAGCCAGAAATATGGAATGGAAAAAGGAAAGTACTTTCAACAATGGTTCTGCTCTAACTAGATGTCAGTATGCAGAATACAAATAAATTCATACCTATCGTCTTGTACAAAACTCAAGTCCATGTGGATCAAAGACTTCAACATAAAACCAAAAATACTAAATCGCACAGAAGAGAAAATGGGAAATAGCTTTGAATGTATTGGCCCAGGAGAAGACTTTCTGAACAGAACACCAGTAGCACAGGTCCTACAATCAACGATTAATACATGGGACCTCATGAAGCTGAAGAGCTTCTATAAAGCAAAGGATACTGTCAATAGAACAAAATGATAGCCTACAGAATGGGAAAAAATTTTCACCAGCTCCACCTCTGTATATTTGGGCTAATATCCAAAATACACAAAGAACTGAAAAAAAAAAATAGACATCAACAGACTAAATAGTCCAATTCAAAAGTGGGGTACAGATCTCAACAGAACTCTCAACAGAGGCAGAGGAATCTCAAATGATTGAGAAGCACTTAAAGAAATGTTTAACATCCTTAGCCATCAGGAATGTGCAAATTAAAACTACTCTGAGATTCCATCTTACACAGGTCGGCATGGCTAAGATCAAAAAGTCAAGTGACAGCTCATGCTGGCAAGGATGTGGAGCAAGGGGAACACTCCTCCTTTGCTGATGGAAGTGTAAACTTGTACAGCCACTTTGAAAACTAATATGGCAGTTTTTCAGAGAAACTAGAAATCAGTCTACCTGACTAGCATTCCTGGGCAATGAAGGAATGGAAACTGTATCTGGATGTTATATATGAGAGAAGAGACCAAGGGACACTCCATCTTACCACAGGGACACTTGCTCATCTATGTTTAAAGCAACTTTATTCATAATAGCCCGAAACTAGAAACAATCTACATGTCTCTCAACTGAAGAATGGCTTATCAGAACTCAGTACATTTACACAATGGAGTATTACTCAGTTGTTTAAAAAAAAAAAAAATGACATCATGAAATTTTCTGGCAAATGAATAGAACTAGAAAAAATATCCTAAGTGAGGTAACCCAGACTCAGAAATATAAACATGGTATGTATTCACTTATAATTGGATATTAGCTGGAAGGTATCAGATAATCATGGTACAATCCACAGACCCAGAAAGGCTAAGCAACAAGGGGGCTTAAGTGGGGACTCAAGAATCCCCCTGGGAAGGGAAAATAGAATAGATTTCATGGGTAGACTGGGGGCAGGTGGGGATGGGAGAGAATATTGGAGAGATGAATGGAATTTTGGTGAACATTTCAGGAGTGAGGTAGACACCTAAGGCAGTGGAAACTCCATGGAATCTACATGAGTGACACTAGGAAAGACGCCATGTAATAGGGAACGTCCTCTATAACCAGCCAAGGTCTCAAGTAGAGGGACTGGGACACTAACCCAGCCACAAAACCTTTGTCTGTCATGTCTGCACAATGGGCTAGGACCAGAGCCTAGCATACTTGTCATCAGAGTGACCGGAGAAACTTCATCCGGCAACTGGTGGGGACAGATGCAGAGATCCACAGCCAAACAATAGGCAGAGCTCCTCAAGTACTGCAGAGGGGGAAGAGGGATCAAGGGCACCACAGGAACATAGCTCACAGAATCAACTTACCGGGACTCAAGTGGGCTCACAGAGATCAAGGAGCCTGTATGGATCTGACCTAGGTCCTCTGCATATATATATATATATATACACACACACACACACACACAACACACACACACACACATATATACACATACACATACACATATACACATACACATACACATACACATATACACATACACATACACATACACATATACATATACATATACATATTATGGCTGAGCAGCTCAGTGTTCTTGTGGGACTCCTAACAGTGGGGGTGGGGGGTTGGGCTGTCTCTGACTCTTTCACCTGCCTTCAGGACCGTTTTCCTCCTGCTGGGTTGCCTTGCCCAGCCTTGATGTGAGATGCCTTGGTCTGATTGTAGCTTGTTACACTGTATCTGGTTGATGTCTCTGGAGGGCTTGATCTTTTCTGAGGGGAGGTGATGTGGGAGGTGAGTTGTGTGTGTGGGGGAACTGTAGGGAGGGGAATGAAGGAATGGAAACTGTAATCTGGATGTTATATATGAGAGAAGAGTAAATAAAAAGGGAAAAACAGCCGGGCCGTGGTGGCACACGCCTTTACTCCCAGCACTTGGGAGGCAGAGGCAGGTGGATTTCTGAGTTCGAGGCCAGCCTGGGCTACAGAGTGAGTTCCAGGACAGCCAGGGCTACACAGAGAAACCCTGTCTCGAAAAAACAAAAAAAAAAAAAAACAAAAAAAAGGGAAAAAGCTAGTGATCTTTAGCATAACTATATCTTAAAAGCATTACTCTAAAGTGAAAGAACAGAATTAGCCACCTGCTGTCAAATTTTAGGAAAGGGCCTACTATTTGTAAATTTTATATTTATATTTGAACTATACATTCTGACTACTATTTCGCTGTATTGAGGATAAGCAAAGAATTTTGTTTAAAGGTCGACTCCAGGAAAGAAGAATAAGAATGTTCTTGGACTACGATTTACTTTTTTTTTTTTTTTTTCTATCAGGAAGTACAATAACCTCAACCTGGCTTAAGCATTAGTTTAACATTTCTTCAGCCAAGGGTTATTGGCTTATTTCTCATGTCTCTGCAATGGCGTGGGCCGCACGTAGCACAGTAATCCGGTTTTAGTAATGAAACTCTTCGCTGCCCCAGATAACCTAGACTGTATCTCTGCTTCACATCCAAATTGACTCCCACCAAGTCCCATCCCTCGCGCCTCTTGACAAACAGTGTGGTTAACCAAGCTGTCTGCAGCCTTCCTGGTGGTGAATCAGTCGCTCACAGTAGTGAGACTCACCGCAATAATATAACTCTGCTCTTGAGTCCAGAGAGAAAGGAAAGAGAAGCTTAAATCCGTGTGCTTTCTGTTACTGCAGTGAGGAAGATGTTCCCAATGAGGAAATCACAGGGATGAGGTCAACCTCCTTAGAAAGAGAGGGAGGCGCCAGGGCTGCTCTCCTCAGGGGCTCTTTCCTTTGCACACCATCTGGCTTCAGCCTCATCTTCAAGATGGGGGTTAAACACACACACACACCACACACACACACACACACACGCATGAGCATATACAGACACACACGCTTTTCCTCACTTCCAGAAAAGGCAAAAAATACTTCACAACTATTCATAACTCCACCTGATACAACTCCTAGTTATTGATGTTGTGGTGGTTTTTCTAAGTTTCCTCATATATTTAACAATGAAAGCTAAGCCATTCCTCAATTAAAAATAGAAAAACAGAGTGTGTGTGAAGGGACTCTAGCTAGTCTGAGCCTGGCGAACCCGGCTCTGGCCTTTCTCCCTCGTTCCCTCTGACCTACTGCAAAAAGGAAAGAAAAAAGAAAAAAGAAACCATTAGATTACATTTCTAGAGCTAACCACCAAGGTCTATTCCCTTATTTGGCCACTTCCTCCTCCTGAGACTGACTAGTAAGGTCTATCTATCAAAGTACTGAAGTTCAGCCCTTCACCTTGCCTTGCCTGCTTAATAAAGAATGATCTCTCTGTGAAAACAGGTGTTTGGGTGTAGTTTGTGCCTAATCCAGTCTGAAGGGGAACCTCCCCACTGTGCACGGGTAGGGTCTCCCTCCTAACACAGATGTCACAGCTTAAGGCAGTTCTGAGGCAGAAAGAAGGGTTTATGGCTGAGAATAAGGGTGAGCTTGAGAGTCTAAGGGGATTAAAAAAAAAAAAAAAACAACCCAAAACCAACAACAACAAAAACACTGCCACAGAGGATGTCAAGATTACCATGCAGATGTTTACTGCATCTGTTTATGAAGATGCATTTACTGCAGATGTTTGCTATAGTACATTACATGTACAGAGCTCCAAGAAATCTTGGCTTCTGAGAGATATGGCTCGATTTAACCTTTCTTATGAGCACTTCATGCATTTTTTTTTTTTTTGCTATGTCACACCGTGGTGATTTTACATGCTGTAAAAACAATACATCACAAGTACCTATAAACGGGGCACGGTGGCACACACCTGTCATCCCAGCACTTGGGAGGTTGTACAGGAGAACTGTGAGTTTGAGGTCAGCCTGGGCCTGATAGCAAGAAACATCTCAAGAATAACAAATACATAAAGGCCACTTTGTGAGATGGGGCAAAATTACATCTCTGAAGTTCTCCTTTATCGTTGATAGCTCCTGACATGAGCAGAGAGGAGAGAATTGCCTGGGCACGCTGGGCATTGTGTTCCAGGATGATGCGTGGTTCTAGGGCTTTAAGGTGTGTTGCTGACATAAACGTGGCAATTAATCTCACTATTTCTTAAATCAGCTCTGAATATTGAGCACATGTGTGAACAGTGCTCTCAGATGTAAACTGTTGGAAGCTTGTGGCCCAGCATAAAAGGAATAATCCACAATGAACATTTAGAAACATCATGTATCTTGAGTAGTTTCTCTACCAAACCCCCTCATTGTGTAACAGTTTCCTGAGAGATTGAAACATTTCATCCTGCAAGGAAGCTTCTTAAACAAGAAGGTAAACAACACAAAAGAGTTTCAGGAAGTTCCTGAAACTTACTTGATTCACTGGGGCCCTCCCTGCTAGGGTAAGCAATAGAATCTGAGAGTCATCCTCAGACAACCCAAGCGAGAAAAAAGACTGAGTCCCAACCAGCTGCCTGGAAGAAGCAGAAACCAGGTAAGGTGCCTGGGAGACCTTCAGACCAACAGTACCTGAAAAGGATGCTCACTCTCAAACCCGCTGACTTGCCTGCAGGCTGAGCAGTGTGCTCCAGGTTCCCAGCGTTGTGGGCTGTCAACCATTCTGGGTTGGGCTTCCGTGATGTTGCTCTCTTTGAGTGATGTCTGCTCATATAAGTAACCCTCTCCCATATTCCTGTAAGTAAGCCCAATAAAACTATCACCCATGGTTAGACTTGGGTGGTATCCATACTTTGATTTGTCATGTTTTCCCGTCTGGGCTGTGTAGATACATATATTGTGTCTCCCAGAAAAAGTATTTGAAAGGAAAAGTATTGCCTCAGGACCCCACAACCAAATTCCCAGGACAAACGAGATTTATTTGCCCTAGAAGGACAGAGGCCAGGGAATAAGAGGCAAAGGCAGGAGACAGAGGGAGAAGGGGAGAGGAACAAGGGAAAGGGGGGTGGGGGAGAGGGGACAATGACAAAGGACTGCCTCTAGCTAGAGAGGAGACAAACATGGCCCATAGGTTAATGGCAGTTCTTAAAGGTACTAGGGGAAACCCCATGTTAGGATGAGGTGTTTAATTTCAACTAGTCATGTTAATTAGGTGAGCCAAAGGGAGGTTTGATTGCTGGAATTCAATACTTTGATAGCTGAACCTTGGTAGTCACCCTTAGGAGGAAGAAGCGGCCAAATAAGGGAATGGACCTTGTTGGCCAGCTCTAGAGACACAATCTAGTAGGGTTTTAGCAAGGCAGAGGGAATAGGGGAGAAGGGTAAGGCCCTTCAATCTGGAAGAGAGGAGTCAAGAGCAGTCACTAGCAGACAGGAACCTGTAGAGAAATGGTCATAGGACTGCTTCAATCATCACCGGTGGCTGAAGAATGTATTTAGGAAGAAATGCGCCTGAGAGGTGGCTCAAGAGATAAGAGCACTCACTGCTCTTTGTACAGAATGGAAGTTGGCTTCCCAGCTCTTATACTGGGTGGCTCACACTAACTGTAATTCTAATATAGGGCCATCTTCTGGCCTCCATAGGCACAGGACTCATTTGCATGCGTGTGCATGTGCGTGTGCGTGTGACAGGCTAGGCTGACTCCATGACAGGCTTCAAATTGGCAGTTCAGGAGACTAGGCCTAAATCTCTTTCCAAGAATTGAGGCAAGGCAAGGCAAGTCCAAGCCTCAGAAGCTGCCCAGCCAGTGGGTCAGCAGCAGTTTCCAGACTGCCCCAGCAATGATTCTGGAATGTCTCTAGAGATAGAGAAAACAATTAATATAGAGATCCCCTAGCCCTCCCTGGAATTGCCCTAATGTGCTTTAATGTGCCTGAGAGCCCACTAGGACATCTCCATTTTGGTAATGGGGGACCCCAGCTGGACTTCTGCAGAATAAAACGTTCTTTACTTATACATACTATTTGAATCCAGGTTATCATTCTTCAGGGAATCATGAACCCTTACATGTGTATAGCACACACGCACATAAAACACACACACACACATGTGCATACATAAACACATAATTAAAAATAAAATCCTTTTAAAAACTTTTAAAGAATAAGAATATCTGGTATTGATGGTGAAATCGTTGTACTATGGTACTGTCCAGTTCCTCCCAACATGATTCCGCAAGTTCGAGAACTCCTACCATCTGCATAACTGCCCAGTGTGGTTTTCAACAAGGAAAAGCACCCAGGTCAGCTCAAAGCAGAGATATCCTATGGCGGGTGGGCAGTGGATCACAGTGTCTTAAGACACAGGGAGACAGGCAGGCAAGATGGCTCAGCATGGAAAGAAAGGCACTTGCTAACAAACCAGACAGCCTGAGTTTAGCCCTCTATGGTTGAAGGAGAGAACTGACCCTTGAGAATTGTCCTGCGACCTCCACATGAGTGCTATAACGTGCATATATGTGTGCATACACAGAGAGAGAGACACACATGCACAATCAATATGATTTTAAATAGTCAGACACTCTAAAACAGGTAAGATTCCTGCAGCAATCCTCACCGGGATGGGGGAGAACAACTTATTATCAGTGGTTATGTATTGATTTCTACATGGTGATCCCAGCTGCCAGATGACTTTTTAGACCATGAGCTTAAACATTAAGACTGTTTCTCTATTGATCTCTGTGATACAACTATTGAATCTCATGAGCTACAGGGTTTTTTTTTAAACATCTAATTTTTTAATTATGTGGATGTATACACATATATTGGTATCCACACAGGTCTGTAGGTGCCTTTGGTTCCCCTGGAACCAGAGTTATAGTCGGCTGTCAGCCACCCAGCATGAGTTCTAGAAATGGAAGCCAGAGTCTCTGTAAGAACAAGTGTTCTTAACTATTGAACTATCTCTCCAGCGCTAAAAGCAAAGTTCTAAAGAAGGACTAGAAAATTAACCCTCCCTTTCCTGTGTGAGGAGTTACTTCCTAGAAAAGTCTTACCTTTCGATATTTATCCAAAGTGATGCTTCAAAGAGAACATTTCGGCAGAGAACAAAAATGAACTTGGCCGACAGCATTTCATGCTAGAGTCTCACAAATCACAACACTTAGTACATGGTCTCTTTACTGGTATTAAGACCCAACCAGAGAGTGAAAGGCCCTGCAAACGCAAGGGGCAGAGTGTCCCAAAGATGTGAAACAACTGCCCACACAGCCACACAACTCCTCATTCAATCCTGCTGCCTAATTGTGCTTTGGGAAAGGTCAAAGGTGAATGAAGTCACAGATTCCAAGCACTCCATGTAGAAAGTACTATTGTCATGCAATGTTTATGTTTTACTTTAACCTTGAACGTCTACGGCTACAGCGAAGGTCATTTTGGAGGCCTGCAATGTAGGTCAGGCATCTGGGTTTACATTTGTGGAAGGAGAGCGCTACAAACACCCGCTTCCTTCCCCTGAGGTTACTGTAAGAAGTGGCCTTTTTCAGGCAGCTGGTGAGAAGCCAGCATCGGGTCTCAGAATGCTCTTCATCATCTCCCACACAGAGCACGCATCACTCAAGACTGTAACAACTTCCTTACTGCCGCCTTTCAGAACCTACCACATGGGTGAGTCAGAGGTATTTCCCAGCCTGCACTGCTGACTGTCATCAGAGATGGTATTCAATTGCACTGACCACTAGATTAACAAAATCACCTATAAAAAAAACTAAGAAAGTCGAATGGCGGCCTGAACACACGAACGTGAGTTAATATTTCTGCAGCAAGGGAGACCAAGAACAGAGATTACAAATAGACGGATAATGACTAATATGTCCAGAAGGGTGTTCTTCTAGCCTGGAAGCTGTATGCGTAAGCTAATCATCAATCCCAATTGAGAAGTAATTACTCCATGAAGAAAACTTTCCAAAGAAGATGGCTGGGGCTATGGCTCAGTTGGAGTGTTTGCTTTTTATCTCTTCATGCTCAAAACCCTGACTGTAATCTTTAGCACCACGTAAAAGCCAGTGCGCTGTTGAACACCTGCACTCTCCGCACTTAGATGATAAAGATAGATCAGGGATTCCCAAGGTGAGCCTGACAGTGGTGTCGAATGCCTTTAATCCCAGCACTTCAGAGGCAGGGGCTGGCAGATCTCTGTGAGTTTGAGGTCAGCGGGGTCTACAGAGCTAGTTATAGGATAGCCAAGGCAAAAAAAAAAAAAAAAAAAAGAGAGAGAGAGAGAGAGAGAGAGAGAGAGAGAGAGAGAAAGAAAAGTTTAAAAAAAAAAAAAAAACAGAAGTTCAAGGTTATCCTTGTCCCTTGACAGATTTGAGACCAGCCTATACTACATTAGAAGAAAGAGCATAGGTGACCATAGCACTTGGGTCCACATAGCGCTTTATCAGTTTCCAACCAGACCAGTGCTGCTCTGTTATAGATTAAGTGGCATACAGTATTATTCTTCCCCATAAACAATTCACTAGATGAAATCCTTCTCAGCAGCGCCCTGCTTTCTCCAGGGTCTTTAGGAACAATCATTTGTCTAGGTATCTGAAACTGGAGGCTAGACGGCTTGCTTAAGAGTTATAAGGCCTGAGTTCAATCTCCAACACTGAAAAACAAACAAAAACAGTGAAAAAATAAAATAAAATATCATAGAGCGTCAGCCCTCTGGTTCTTGGGCTTGGGGCACCTTCCTCCATCTTTGAAACCAACTGTGTTGCATCCTGTGTTTTCCTCAGACATCCTTCTTCTTTGTCAATTATCTGCCTGCCTCAAGGACACTCGGAGTCATTTTTATAACCCACGCAGATAACTCAGGATAGTCTCTCAATATCAAAATCCTTCCTGTAATCATATCTACGAGTCCCTTTTTTCATACATTATAATATTGTCAGGTACACATTTTAGGGTGTAGCCATCGTTGGGAACTATTTATGGGGATGGTAACATAGTGTACAAATCATGCACAGTTGCTTTTCAAAGAAGACATTCATGCGCACAGTGCTCTAAGAAACTGAACACATTGGTTCAGATTACCACCGTATTCCAGGGGCACTGCTATGCTGGCTATTGGAGTGTTAGTAAGTACTTCAAGCCTGAGGCTGGGCTGGGCCTCACTTCAGGATTTCTGAAAGGCAAGCATTTTCTGCCTTGCATAAAAGCCTCGTGAAACCTTTTTTTTTTTTGTAAGAAATGCACACATTGGTTTTTTTTTTAATCATGCAAATGCAAAGTAGAGCATTTTGGATAGTCCCTGGGGAACCAACCACTCTTTGCCAAAGGTGCTCCCAAAGGTCATGTATCCTGTGGGCAGAGCTGCATCCCTGCAAACTGTGCTCTCTGTGAAGAGACATTTTTACCTTGCAGTCTTTTGTACAAGTGAACAATGTTACTTACTGCAGGACCAGTACGTACTTGCGTGCTTCTAATGGTAGCCATGGTGGCTAGAACTACAAAGAGCTAAATGTACTGTAATCAATTCCTAATGGATGATAGAACACACAATATAACTGGAGTGCTGGGGACAGAGGACAGTGTTAGAGCACTTCCCCAGAATGTGGCAACCCAGACATAGACATGCGCACACACACACACACACACACACACACACACACACACAGAGGCACACTCAAATGGATCAGTTAGGAATTATTTTCACCTAGATTCACAATTTTATGGTTGAATGAATATATAGAAAATAAGAAGGAGGTAGAGGCTGGAGATTTGGATCTGAGCTTAACTCACATATTGTTCTTGCAGACAACAAGAGTCTAGTTCCAGCTGGGCAGTGGTGGCTCACGCCTTTAATCCCAGCACTTGGGAGGCAGAGGCAGGTGGATTTCTGAGTTCGAAGCCAGCCTGGTCTACAGAGTGAGTTCCTGGACAGCCAGGGCTACACAGAGAAACCCTGTCTCAAAAAAAAAGAGTCTAGTTCCTATGATCCATTTCAGGGGAATCACAGCCATTGGAACTCAAGTCCCAGGAGATCCAATGTCTCTGCTATAGGCACCCACACTCATGTGCCTGTACCCAACTAACACACATACATATAATTAACACTATTTATTTGTTTGTTTGTTTGTTTACGTATACATCATTCTGCCTGCATGTATGTCTGCAGGCCAGAAGAGGAAACCAGATCCGGGGTATAGATGGTTGTGAGCCACCATGTACTTGCTGGGAATTGAAATCAGGACCTCTGGAAAAGCAGACAGTGCTCTTAACTTCTGAGTCATCTCTCCAGCCGTAATTAACAGTTTTTTTTAAAAAGTCATTTAAAAAAAAAAAAAGAAATACTGGATATGATCCTACACTCTAAAATAACTATTCTATAGATGTAATTAATACTATCATATGTTGAGTCAATTCGAAATTTCCTGATGCCAAAAATCACTATCACTTTTTGGTTTTAAAGATCAGGAAATGTTCATCTGGGCAGTTGTTCTTGGGATCCTGTGAACGGGTTGGTTTGGTAATCACAAACCCACATCCATTGCTAACCAGTCAAAAAAGCTAATGACTAGAAAAAAAAAAATCTGGTATGCAAAAAAAAAGAGGACTGGGAAGATCCTGTATTACACTGAGACTTTCTGTGACCTCCCTGACCAACAACCCATAGAGAGAGGTCCTATATCTGACCCTGGGATTTTGTTTGATAACTCATGGCTGTTAGAGGCAGCATTAATCCAGCCATAAAGCTTTCTGGATCCCGTATTTTGTAGTTGGAGGGTTCCATGTGGCTGTTTTGGTTAACACCCCCTCCCTGTCCCACCCCCATTCCTCAGGCCTTTGTGGATAGGCAACAATGAACACTGTTGAGCGAAATCCCGGTAGCGCAATCCAGAGTCCTTAGGGTATGTGCCCTGGACTGCTTGGCTCTAGTAGCTCTGTTTCTGGTTCTTCTTGTTTTTAAATGAACGCCCATTCCGATTTCTGTAGTGGCTGCACCAGTTACCAGTTTCCATTCTGATCAGCAGTGAATAAGGGGTCCCCTTTCGCCACATTCTCTAGACTATTTTTTGCCACTTGATTTTTTTTTTCGTGGTGGCCATCCTGACTGGGATGAGACGGAATCTCAAAGTAGTTTAAATTCCACTTCCCTAATGACTAAGGATATTGAACACATTTTAAAATGTTTTATTAGCCATGTGTATGTCTTCCATTGACAAGTCTCTATTCAGATCCAGGGCCTGTGTTTTGTTTTGTTTTGTTTGCTTTTAACTGGGTTATTTGTTTCCTTCGTGTTTGGTTGGTTTTGGTTTGTTTGTTTGTTTTTGTTTGCTTCTTTCTGTTTTCTGCACAGTAATCTTCTGTCAGAGATACAATGGCAAAGATTTTCTTCCATGCGGTGCCTCTACACTTGTTTAACCGTTTCTGCTTCTCCTCTTGCCCACCCTTGCTGAGACCCTATTACTGAAGACACTGTACTAGAACGAGATGGCAGCTTTCTCCCTACTGGCCGGCTTTCATAGTGCTGGAAGGTGTGATGCAGACTTCCAGGCAACCAAAGGCATCAGTGCCCTTACCTATCTGAGAACCCTACAGCTATAGTGCCAACTTGCCAGGTAAGATGTGCCCACTGGGGCAACAGTGGTGCCAACTGTTGGGAGAGAAACCGAGCACTCTCTGGTTCTGAGGCTCATTCCACAAGAAAGAATTCATGTCTGATACTGCAAACTTGTTTAAAACAAACAAACAAACAAACGAACAAAAACCCATGATTGAGGGTGCTTTCGGCCCTAGGTTGGCTAAATTGACACAGTACCAAGCTAACTGCCTTCTAAATGTTTATGTTTATACCCCAGGACAAATACTGCTTTCAGTCTTAATCAGAGACACTTCTCTTCACAAATGATGTCAGCAAATCCAGAGATGAATGGCTGCTCAAGGTGCTGAGAATAGGTAACAGCTGAGGGCTTAGACATCTCAATATCACCCCACCTAAGGCGTATGCAATGCTATGGAAAAGCAAGCAGAAAGAACTGTGGGTTCCATCTCCTGGGAATGGTTCATCAATGCAATCAGGATTTCATAACAGCAGCTGCTTACAATGAATCTGTATGGACAGGGACTCTTAACAGTGAACTACAGATAGGAAAGAAGCACACATGGCCCTACCCTTCCCTACTGAAGCATAGATAACTGATATGCTCTAGAGCACGGGAAGGTATGTCTTCAGTTATATAGCCACAGATGATATCACCATGCTACATGGGACAGTTCCAAGCCCATGGTCAGACATATGGCCCTGCTTAAACTTAGTGGGATACAGAACAAAAAACTCATGAAGTTGAAACGGGACTTGGAGGGAGCATGGGATCAGCAATAGTAGAAGGAAGAGAAGAGAGATGGAAATCAAATGTGTGTGTGTGTGTGTTTTATTAGAGAGAGAGAGAGAGATAGGTAGATACATAGATAGGTAGATAGATAGATATCTCTCAAGAAAAAAACCAAACTACTGGAGAAAGTAGGAAAGTTCTAGTCTTCAGCACACACAAGCATCTGGGGCTGCTCCTTCTCCCTAGGTTTCTGCATAGCCATAAAGTAGCAGGGAATGCAAGTAGACTGGAGTTTTGAGGCTTCTGTAGGAGCTGAGGAGGGCATATCAGATTGGCTTGGGTAGTTAAGTGTCTAGTGGTATGTTCTTCGGATACAAGAGCTGTTAGTCTCTGTGTCACCAGCTGTTTTAGGTTCTGAAGCACAGCTACTGAGTAGAAAATCTATGACCTAAATCTTTTTAGTTCTTTTGGAGGTAGTTGACTGTGCAATTAGAAAACAACTTCCTCGAAATAAGATGAAGAAGAAGAAAAAAAAGACAACCTTCCTCTGGAGGACAAGGGAGACAACATTCAATGGACAGCATGCTTTCATCCGTTCACTGGCTCCAATCCGAGGCATCTTCCTCAACCAAGCCAGAAGGAGGTTCACAATTATTGAGCTGTGGAAACTTTAAAATTAATAACTTTAAAAAATCAACTAAATCGGGGCTGGAGAGATGGCTCAGCGGTTAAGAAAACTGGCTGTTCTTCCAGAGGTCCTGAGTTCGATTCTCAGCAACCACATAGCAGCTCATAACCATTTGTAATGGGATCCAATGCCCACTTCTGGTACACTCCTATACATAAAAATAAATAAATAAATAAATAAATAAATAAATATAATAAATTCAACTAAAGTAAGGGAGCAAGGGGGTGAACATAGGTCTTCACCATACACTGAATAGACAAACTCAGCCCTCAGTCTTAGCAACTCCCTCATCTGTATCATGAGGCTGCTTAATATTTCCTCCTTCATAAAATCACTGTGATGACTGAGCAAGTTAATACAAAGAGAGCTTGAAGATATTTCTACTGTGACGACCAAGCAAGTGTCCGCTTACATTACCAAGCATTCTGCTAGTACTAAAACCAATGGTGATCCTACTGGACAGTGGAAATAACTGCACCATTGCTCTGCTCAGTACAATTCCAATTGCAGCTCAATTCACCAAATTCTCAACTATAAATAATACCATTTAGCAGATGTTAATAAGCTAAGAAACACGGACCCAAGAGAAAAGATCAATTCTCTTTTATACTTAATTCTGTTTGGGGTTTACTTTCAAACATAACAATCCTGAAGATGGGTCTCTCTGTGCAGACATGGCCACCAGCAAGAGTCAGAAGCAAGTGTTGGTTTCTCAGGAGATCACACTTGGGGTTTCAGGAGACCACAGAAGGCAATCAGGCATTTCACAAGTGGTCTGCATGACATCTGAGGTTTCTGTCTTCTTGGGCGGTGAGAAACCAGGAGTGTGAAGTCAGCAGGACCTAGAATCTAGGGGAACTCTTGCCTAGAGAATTAATGTCTTTAAAATACTAAGCACTTTATACAACCAACTCTGCATCGCCTTTTAAGGGACAGCCACACAGAAGTGCCCAGGGTGGGCTTCCCCTCATGGATGGTTTCTCCATGGGGTTGGGTTTCAGAGCAAGCAGCTGAGGTATATATTTAACATATCAAAGTGGACCTGGCCTTCAGATTCTCCAAACATCCCTCAGTTCCCACCTCTTATAGGGCATAGCTGACATATCCCACCTTCCACCCTGAACTCTCCAACCCAGGAGATGGGCTTACTCTCCCCCAGGGGCTCTTCACTATATAATCCAGACATTCTGGTTCTTTCCTCTCTCCCCACCACCTCTATCTATCTATCTATCTATCTATCTATCTATCTATCTATCTATCTATCTACCTATCTCGTCTCTCCTGTCTCTCTCTCTCCCTCCCTCTCTCTTCCTACATCTCTCTTCTCTCTCTGCCAACATCCTTTCTGTCTTTCTCTTCCCCTTCCCCTCTGTCTCCCTCTGTAGGACTCAACTTTACTGACCCCTCATGTGTGGTCAGGGAATTCTCCTGACAGCAACCCTCAATAAACCTGCCTTTATACTTTAACTTGGTTTGAATTGGGTCATTTTATCAGCAGAGATAATGTATCACACAGCCCTGAAGTAGCCAGTACCTTAATCTACCGAGCCATCTCACCAACCTCACAGCCATGAGAATGTGGTTGTAAAATCTGGTTTTCGGGACTTTTGTTGTTACCACTACAAAGTCTGGTCCTTGCCCTCAGGCCATACAAAGGGCTGTGCTGTGTCGATTACTAATTGCACAGAACAAAACCAGAGAAGGATGCTAGTGTATGTAGAATTCTACGGATTTTTGTGACAACGCATAAACACACCTTTGTTTAATGCATTGGTTCACTTAACCTTGAAAGCAAGAGTTATAATCCATACACCCTACAATACTAGTAATAGCTTGCTGTAGCTGGAACCTACTCTGAATGTTTTTCATTTAAGACTTTTTTAATCCATCTTTCAAACCTTGGAGGGAGATGGCATTCTCACCCCATGTCATAGTTCAGAAAACTTTGACAAACGGAAGTAATTTTGTCAGGGTAAGCTATTGATGTGGAAACGCATGTACACAAAACCTTTCTGAAAAGATTAATTTACTTATTATATGCATGTGAGTACATTGTAGCTGTTTTCAGACACACCAGAAAAGAGCATTGGATCCCATTACAGATGGTTGTGAGCCACCATGTGGTTGCTGGGAATTAAACTCGGGACCTCTGAAAGAGCAATCAGTGCTCTTAACTGCTGAGCCATCTCTCCAGCCCGAGAAGTTAAACCCTTGTCACTCTTGCACGAGACAAAGTTCAATTCCCAGCACCCACATGGGGCAGCTCACAGCTACCCATACAAACCAGTTCCAGGCCATCTGACACCTTCTTCTGGACTCCATGGGCACCGCACCTACATGCACCAACCGACCCACATACGCAGAATTTTGAAAACTAAAATAGAATATTTTGAAAACACTCTATGAGGTTGACACTGACAATCTGCCCATCTTACAACTGAGGAAGAGCAAGCAGAGCAAGTCTGAACAACTTACTCAAATCACTAGTCATCAGCATGAAGCTCAAGATCAAGATTTTACTGCAGCATCTGGCTCCAGAATCCTTGCGTTCAGCAATCATCCAGTGGGCTCTGATGTTGCTATAAAAACCACACAGCTTAGGAGAAGAAGTCAACATATTCCATGTGAAACCACTTTAATGCACGAGTCATAGTCATTCTCTTTGTATTAAAATATAATCTTCTTCGCTACTGAGCAAAACTCAAAACTGGTACCCAGTAGTAAGGGTACAACATGACTCATAAGGTATGCACTTATCCAGTGGATCTTGGATCACTCCTGAAATGTATTGTTTTTTTCAGTGGAGTAGATGACAATGAAGTTCAATGTTGGGTGCAAGGGGTGTCCTTGCATTTGTCATTTGTCATTATTAGGACAGGGGAACGGGATGGCTGGGGATGCTGCCTATCATGCAGGAAGCCCCATAAACCTGATCATGGGGTACATACCTGCAATCCCAGTACTCAGGACATAGGTGCAGGAGGATTAGAGATTCAAGCTCCAGGACAGCTTGATCCAAGAGGGGGCAGCAAACAAGCAAGAGAGAGAGGGAGGGAGGGAAGGAAAGGAAAGAAAATAACCATGTGTTTTCAAGTTTCTATGTGGAAATGTCTCCACACACTATGATGGAAACTCTCTATTTGAACACCTAAAGCATTCAACTTAGTCTGTATCTTCAGGCAAAATGGGGGGACTTCCGCCTCTCAGACAGCTTGGCAAACCTGCTGAGCACAGCTCGCTCGTTCTGCTCCATGGTTTCGCACATCACCTGAGCAAACAGGTGTGCCCATAAAGCAGCCATTTCTTTCTCTTTAACTTTGCTAAGGAATCCAAGAACACGTGGGTGCGGTGTGCCACCTCGTGAGTAGAACAGGATGCGCAGTTTCCTGATGACAGCCAGCTTTACCCACAAGCGAAGAAGGCAAGCTTGCTTAGCTTCTCGGGGCTGTGTGAACAATGAATGTACTGGGAGAGGTAGGAAGAGGTACTTCTATATCCTCTCCCACAGCTAATGCTAGTCCGTCCATCATTTATCAGATACACATGGGAGTAGTGGAAAACTAAAATATATATGTCTTGAACTCGGAGCCGGCAGACCCAATCTTGCTAGTAACTGCTTGAGAGACATTGATCAAGTCAGCCAATTCCTCCAGGCTACATTCATAAATGGGAGAGGTAAATCAGGGGCTATAGGGTCTATTTGACCTTAATCATGTGAGACTACCATCAAGAGGAATTCTGATCCTCAGAATTCAGGTCTCTTTGACATCACCAGAGTTATCTTGGGAACCTGCCAGGCATCTGTCACTTCTGCAGTCCTGTACACAGAGCTCACCATGGGTGGGTCCAAAATGAACCCTACTGTTTCTGCAGCAGAATTCATTTGTAAATAACTAAAGGGAGCCTGCCCAACCATCCTGCCTGCTATAGATTATATACAAGTTAGAAAAGGGAGCCAAGTTCCTGCTCCCTGCCCGCCCCAAACCAAATCCCAGATAGGAGAAAGACCTCTACCTCCAGAGCATAGAGATTTTTAGACATGTGGAAAATGCAGCGGCAATGTAGATATTCTCAAAGCATGGTAGCAGTGAAAGAGAGATGTGGTGTGCTGTATTCAGACAGGGAAGACATGAGGAGAGACACAAGTTTCCCCGGAGCCTGGAATCTGCATACTGTGTATCAGCAAGTAGCATGGGAGCCTGACAAAAGACTCATGGTGACCCCACGAGGGTAAGAAGTAGGAAAAGGAGGCAAAGGGACCTGCCTTAATGACAGGATTCTGGGGACAGCTGCTGCCAACACTAAGGCTCTTCTACCTACATCTTCCTCCACTTTGTACCTCTAGCGGCTAGCACAGCAGCCAGTAAGTGTTGGCTTTGTCACATGATGTGGCCAGAAGGGTGGAAGAGTCACCCACTGGCCCCACACTTGAATTCCGTTTGCACCAGTTCCCTTAACTCTCTGTCTAAGTGAAACGGGACCTCAGTTCCACTAATAGCAATAGCAACTCTAACACGGGTGCTCTGAGGAGGGGATTTGGGAAAACAAATGGCACACATATGGACTTTCAAAATGTTGAGCTATAAAGTAGCTGGGCTATAAAGTCTTGGAGCTCAACCTGAAAGTAGAAGAGTAGATTCTTTGTCCGGTTGGCTTCTGTGTTGTCGTGTTAAACACCATGAGCAAAAGCAACTTAGAGGGGAGAAGGATTCGTTTGGTTTATGAGTTCCATCATGGAGGGAAACTTTGGCAGGCACTTAAGGAAGGACCTGAAACAGATATGATGGGGTGCTGCTCAGCAGCTTCCTCTCCGAGGCCTGCCCAGCCAGCTTTCTTACACAACTCAGCACCACCTCCCCATAATGGGCACCACCCACAATTTGCTAGACTCTCCTGTAACAATCATTAATCAAGAAAATGCCCCGCAGACACGCCCAGAGACCAAACTGATGGAGGCAATTCCCCAACTGAGCTTTCCTCTTGCCAGATGACTCAAGTTTATACCAAGTTAACAGAAACTCGCCAGCACAGACTTCAGATATTTTTGAATTAAAAATATTTTATTACATAATTAATGGATATATTCATTTTCTACTACATTTTTATATAATCAATAGGTCATAAATATATGTATATTCCCCTACAGATATAAATATGTAATGGTTTATGCTAACCTCGTTTATATTTACCAATTTTTTCTAAAGACACACATACCACATTTGCTTCATCTTTGCCAACCCAGCCCCTGCTACACAGGCCTCCTCCATACATTCTGATTACGTTTGGTTTCTTTCCATCAGTAATATGAGCATCTTATTGAACTCTACAAGAATGATACTGCATCAAAGTGACTGTATTGACAGACAAGAAATGTGGTCATTCTCTAACTTAAAGAACTGGGCCAAGGGTACCTTAATTCACTTTCGAATTGGAACACACCAGGTACTGGTAACAATTCTAAAGCAAGCCAAAAAGTTAAAGCTACATCTACTACAGAGCTTCAAGAATGCCACACACACCTTACTGAGAGTCCTAGAAAGCATAAAGACTTGAAGATCGGGCTTCACACAGAGCGCTGGATATAAAAGAGGCTTTTCCTCAGCGTCTTCAGCTGAGTTTGGTACCCAGCTTCATCAGGCCACGCGGTGGACAATGGGCGTGACGCAGGTACAGCCAACTTTTACAAGCATCTTCTCCAACCGGAAGGAATTAGAACAGCCCTGGGGCTCCCTCCGAAGAACCAAGATTTCTTGCTTGATGGCGACAGAGTTCATGGAGCTGTCTTCCTGTCCCTGGGCGTTGATGCAACCTGAGTGTCTGCACTGGGCCTCAGCGATCTCTGACGGGAACCGGTGGGGGTCGCGGGTGATGCTGTAAGGGAAAAAAAGGGGAAAAAAAAGTCAGGGAGAGGAAGAGAGAAGGGTTTCAGCAGCACTGGGGTTTCCCTTCAGGGGAGCAGCACAGGCTCTGAATTCTTGGCTCAAGATGTTAAGTAACTTCCTATGCCTCAGGTGCTTCCATGTCAAACCAGGTCTCTCCATATCATTCTCTCAGAGGATTGTTGAGGATATCACATGGTTTGAATGCATACAGAGTAACTCCATAATGCTAGGGTTTGGTTATTCTTAGGTCTACATTTTATTTGTATTGGTATAATTACTTGTCCTTTAAGCAGAGATTGAACATTACTATTAGGTCTCCCAAAGTAAAATGCATAAAATTCACTGCTTGGAAACCAAAATCAAAGCCTTCGAGGTCTGTGAATCCAGAACCTCTCACAGTTTTTCTCATGATACTCCCCTCTGGCTGAAGACAGGCAGCCAAGCCAGTTTGCCACAGTGCACAAACCTCTTAAGAAGAGAGCTATGCATCAGCTCCAAACCACTGCTTTGTCCCAAGAATCTGTTTCTATCAATGTGATTGAAGAGGATTGATGAGTGCTTCTTTTCTTTTGTTGTTTTTGACTTTTCTTTTTCATTTTTTTTGTTTGTTTGTTGTTTTTCGAGACAGGGTTTCTCTATGTAGCCCTGGCTGTCCTGGAACTCACTCTCGTTAAACCAGGCTGGCCTTGAAATTAGAGATCTGGTGAGTCTGCCTCTTAAGTGCTGAGATTAAAGGCATCCACCATTACATTTGGTTTAGCACATTCTTTTCGATATAATATGTATATCTCTCTTCTGTGACTTACTTGTAATCCCATGGAGAGCTGGAGCGGTTCTGGAAGTCATGTGGTACAGAAATGCCCTGGTTTTGATTGAAGATGCGAATGTCAACTCTCACACTGTTATCCTCCAGGGGAGGGCAATTCCCAGCCTTCTGCAAGGCAGGAACCCCTGCTTTGGGGTTCTTCCGGGCTGCTACCTCTCTCAGGATGGCGAGTCCCAACATCAACAGGAGCAAAGACTTAACCTGGAAAATAGAGATTACCATAGGTTAGAGCCCTGGTGGTGGGCAGTGTACTGAACTCTGTATAGAGTCACTTTACACGATCGAGGTTTCTTTTTTTCTATGGTTCACGAGCAATGAGAACTGCCATGCTTAATGTTATCAGGGTGCAAACAGAAAGGGTCATGATTAAAGCCCTCTTGACTCTATCTCCAGTCTTATATTCCACAAAGCCTTTCTCAAGGCCCCATATGTAATTCAATTAGAACTATATTTATTGGGGTGGAGGGATGGCTCCACAGTTAAGAGCACTGGCTGCTCTTCCAGAGTTCCTGAGTTCAATTCCCAGCAACCATGTGGTGCTCTCAACCATCTGTAATGGGATCTGACGCCCTCTCTTCTGATGTGTCTGAAGACAGAGACAGTGTACTCGTATACATAAAATAAATATTTTTTAAAGTATATTTATCAACATTAAATAATAAAGATTTTAGCATGAATCACTCAAGAAGCATTTTTTTTTTTTATGTTCTCTAAAAATGCGGTATCTGTGTTCATACCAGACTCAGACCTGTGAGAATAAAACTTCCTGCAAGAGCATGTGCACAGCAAGGGTGTTCCATGAAAACTTTCTGAATGGATGAGAGAGTGGGTGAGTGAATGAGCAGAGCGGCCCCTCAAATTAAACAACATAGTTATGCCACTCATTGAGAAAAAGGATTATGTGAAGCCAAGCACAGCAAGTTCCATTACCCACGCTAATTGAACGAAGCAGGGGCACTAATGACGCCTGGCGTTCTTCTTTAGCTCTAGAATATATCTTTTCTATACTAGCACTGATCAGTTTATCTGCTGTTACAAGTGCACACAAAGAAAGTGCTCACTGAAGATCTAACCACAAGAAGAGCGGAAAAACTCAACAGCTTCCCTTGGCCGCGGACATCCTTTGCCATCCCTGCTCACACCTTACTAGGGGAGAACAAAGCCCACAGGAAGGCAGAAGACCTAAAGCTGAGCTTTTCATTTCTGGGCTCCGTGTTGTTCGGTTCACACTGTTGTAGGTCAGGAAAGTGACTGTGCATGTTGAATTTAACGACTTGCCTGTTCTTTTCTACATACTGGAGGCAAGAAATGCCCTGAATAAACTAAGAGGTCATGGGGTCAACTGCTCTACCCTGATCACTGATAATACATTGAAAGCAAGATGCAGGATGAGACAGATTTGTCTCCAGATAGTCAGTAGCCATATGCTTTCACCTCTGAAGTCATTCATTCACTCAATAGCTAGTCCTTGAGGCCACAGTGTTGTGGTATGGGGCATTATCTCTAGAGTCAACTGTGTGGGGTCTGTAACTCAATTGCAGGACTCACCCCACAGTGATTAGGTTTCTTACATCCTCATAAATCCCAAAGAGCCCTGTAACATGCGGTAGTTTGATACAGGTAACGACGGTTGGCGGGGTATTGATGTTACCCGTGCACGAGATGGATGTCAAATGCAGTCTTCACAGGTGCTTTGATGTTTAGAAAACATAGTCACACATCTATCAACCACTTCTTTAAATTTCTTAAGTAAATTTCTCCTCCAGAGTCTTCTCGTTCCTCTTGTATGTCATGTTTATTTGTTCACTTCTAATTTTAATTATCAAGACTGAAAGTCACTATAGTTTGAGTTTATGTGATTAGTGTTAATTTGTTGTGGTGGTTGGACTGAGAATCCACCCCAAAGGCTCATATATGTGTGAATGCTTGGCCCCCAGTTGGAATTGTTTGGGAAGGAGTAGGAGGTGTGGTCTTCTTGGAGGAGGTGTGTCACTGGGGTGGGCTTTGAAATGTCCAAGGTCTTATATCATTCCCAGTTAGTTCTTTCTGTCTCGTGGTTGTGTCTTAAGATGTGAACCCCCAGCTACTTCTCCTGCACCGTGCCTACCTTCTGGCCTCCAGCCATGATGATCACAGAACTTAGCCCCAGAAACTGTAAGTGCCAAATTAAACACTTTCTTTAATATGTTGCCTTGGTTACGGTGTTTTATCACAGCAATAGAAACATAACTAAGACAACTTACCATGCTCCTAACAACTCATTCTGTTTCTTTATTAATAGCTAAATATTCTTAGAGTATTTTAGAAAATGTTTTCATACCTCTTTACTAGATTTGAACAGGTAACTCATAAAGTACAAAACTCATCCTAATTATCTAATCAGCTAGGCCAAGGACTTATGTTGGAGAGGCAATAAACAACCTGACGGGGTTCCCCAGCCTCTCTGTGCCAATCGACAGACTCCACCTTCTATGGCAAAGCTTGGCCACAGCCACTTAAGGTCAATGCTATTCTCCACATTAGTCTTCATTGTGTCTCATTACAAGAGCCAAGAATTCTAAACACTCTGCTACTGTATCGGAAAGACAGAGGTAACTGAAAGCCACAAATCACTGCTTGTTTTGTGACAGTGTCCTTTTTTTTTTGGCGGGGGGAGGTGTTTTGGAGCTCTGATAAGGCTGGTGCTGAGTCTGAAGAACAATACAAACAATACATCTTCCAGGAAAGTTGGGAGCGTTTTTACAGGTTTAAATTCCACCTTTAATGGGGATTAATAGGCTGGTTTAAATCCTGTAGAATGGGAAACAACTGGGAGAATATTGAAACTGAAGGTGATCAGACATAGAATGTGAACCTTCCCGGCTTAGTTTTGTACATTACTCTGCTGTGCTCACAGCTGAGAGAACATCTGCGCACTTGCCCTTACCTGTAGTCTGTAACCTCCCTACCCAGGAATGGGTGACAGAGACTGAAATCCACATTTACCTCAATCACCCACAGAGTTCTTCTCCCCTTGCCCCTCCTAGCTCATCATCTCATTTCAACACTTTTGGCACTGCCATGCTTCTTGCCAAATCCAACTGATTTTTTCCCCCCAAAGAAATAGTAATGGTTTGGAGCATTAAACTACCCCAAGGATTTGCTTGGATACAATGGCATTAGGTTGAGAATCTTGCCTCTGGATCATCCACAGATAAACATACTATTGTTGGGAGCCAGAAAACCTAGATGCAGGTCTCAAATATTATTATATTAGCAATATGTTATATTAGCATTACAGTAAGTGACAGCAAATGAAAACCAGATGACTAAGCTCCTTTTTACCATGTAATGGGGAAAATTCATGATCTATTCCTATGGGTTGATGGGGGTCTAAGAGGTAATAATAAAACCCTGAGCCAGGCTTGGTGGCACACTCTTACAATTCCAACACTCCAAAAGAGCAAGACAAAACGGTCGCCAGTTCCAGACCAGTCTGAGCCCACATAGCAAACTCCAGACTAGCATGGGCCACATAGGAAAATCTTGTCTCAAAAAAGGAAAAACAATAAATTAAGAATTAACATGGATATACTCTTTCTCCTTTTACCTCTTATAGCGAATTGCAGTGTCCAAATTAACTAAAATCTAAGTGTATATGATCTACCTTACAAGTCTAGATTCATATCAGTATAACAATTAGTCTCTCCCCCAAAATGCTGTAAGGGAGACCCCATAATTATGCTGCTGAGGACAGGTAGGGGAATTAAAATTCACAAAGGGAGACACCAACACCAAATTCCACACTTAGCAGGTAGGAGAGCCAAATCTGTCTGACTTCAAAACCTATGTCCCTATAGTACTGTACTTTGGTGGTTTATTGTAATTCCTATAATAACATACAA
Source organism: Mastomys natalensis (assembly GCA_021653895.1). Taxonomy (NCBI): domain Eukaryota; kingdom Metazoa; phylum Chordata; class Mammalia; order Rodentia; family Muridae; genus Mastomys; species Mastomys natalensis. The sequence continues at coordinate 11,145 of JAJTUV010000121.1, read as the reverse complement.
ATAATTAAAGGAATATCACCATTGTCAAAGAAATACCATGCTCTTTGAGGTCTCAAGGCTTATCCAGGGAAAATCAAAGGACTGTCAAAACCAGTTACACAGTGTGCAATTTCCTAAGTTTGGTCCGTGTGCCCCTATATTAAACCCTTCCCAGGTTGTAAATTAATTAATTAATTAATTAATCAGTTATCAAAGACATAAGAAGCTTCTCCAGGAGCTGACCAAAAGTTTAACACTAGGTCATTCTACTTCCTCCATCCAAATTACCTTGGAAGAACCAAACTATGGGTTCTCTGCTTCTTTGGAATGTATATTATATATTAATATTTAATGTATATTTATATTATTATACAATATAATGTGATATTACACATATATTCCTTCCTTGGATTATACCACACACACACACACAACACAAACTTGGCCCCAAAGCTGCCACCTTGTTTTAGGACAACCTTAAGTCTATAATGAGTAGATAAGAGAGGCCATGATGGTCACTTGAGATAACCAGATACACACACTAACCCACCTGAGCAAAATCTCTATCAGGTAAGATCATATGCTTTCCTCCTTTTCTAACTTTTCCGTTGATTTTGGCTCTAATTCTTTTCTTTTCTTCTCTTTCTTCTCCACCAAACAAGTCAAAATTAAACTTAATTTCACTTTTTAAAAAACTAATTCACAAGACTCCAAGAAGGGAGATCTAAAGCCTTAGGATTCTACCTTTCTTAAAGCTTAGACATGGCGACCCTTAGCCTGCCATTATCAATGCTACTCACCATGGCTGTTTGACAGGCCCCTTCATGCTGGTTTCCCCGGTGGCTGCTTCTTTGCTCAGGAAGTACTTTCTTCTGAGTGTATCTCCCAGGGTATGTCAAATGACAGTACCTGTCGGTTTTATAGCAATCACTGTCCCTGTTTCCACTGACCTCCTTACTGTCTGTAAGTTGTGGTTGACCCAGAGTTACTGACGAATGCAGGGTTTCTACTCCACTTCCTGAAGGGGAATCAAAGGGGACCCTAGAGGGAGATGACGGAAAATGGACCAGATCTTCCCTCCCTTCTAACCCCACCCACTTCCACTCCCATTACCTTTACTACAGATATGAACCTAGTCACAGATTACTGTCACGATCTTTAATTCTTCCACAAAGCAACACTCTTGTCACGAACTGTGGGTTCTACTTTCAGGTCACGCAACAGAATCCAATGAATGGGGATAAGTCATCATTGCCAAGACTTGGTTTTAAACACTGTGGATGGGAAAAGAAAATGAGAGAAACGAGTGATGTCAATGAGAGATTCAGAAATAACATCCCCTGGGGCATTTTCTGGTTTCCCTAAACTAATTATTTTAACCCTATGACAGGACCCATGCTGTGCCATTCACACGATATAAGTGGCTATTACCTTGGCTATCTCCGATTCAGGAGCATTTTTGTTAGCCAAAGTGAATTAGTAAATAGAAAGTTTAAATGTTCCTGTGCAGTTTGTAGACTGCAAAAGAAAAAAGAAAAAAGAAATAGAAATAGAAATAGAAGAAAAAAGAATCATTTGTCTCATTTTAGATCCTGGCATTAAGCATTTGTTAAGCACATTCATTTATGCTAGGGAAACAATTTCATTCTCCCTTCCTCAGAAACACCAGTACTTTACCTCTTAAAGTTCTCACTTTTGATCAGGTAAAACTTCTACACGTTGACCCGTTGTGAATCACTGTGTCAGTCTACAAAACAAAGCTTCCCCAAATATAGGGACTTAATCAAAACAATATGTTCATGTATAAAATTCTATAACAAAAAACGTTTGTTGGTTTTCTTGTTGTCATTTTGTTTATTTTTCTAGACAAGGTTTCTCTGTGTAGCCTTGTCTGTCCTAGAACTCCCTTCGTAGATCAGGCTGACCTCTAATGTCCAGAGACCAGCCTGCCTCTGCCTCCCAAATGCTGGGATTAAAGACATGTGCCGCCCCACCTAGTTTAACAATAATTCTTTTAAAGATTAAAGATTTAACTGTGCTTTCTTGCCAGGAGCCAAACCCATGAAATTACCTGCTGTTCTGGAAAAACTAGTTAGTTAAAGTACAAGGTTACGATTGTGGTCTCAGGCCCCCGGAACTTAAAGAATGTCTGGTATTTCCCGAAGCCTGTTTTGATAGGATGGTCTTAGCAATTGAGGATATTGGAGTTGGATAGCCTTAAGCAATGATCCTTGTGTAAACTTCCGTTTTGCTATGCCTTATAACCTGCGTCTGAAATTAAAATTTGAGAGCTTGGTCAAAACCCTCGCTCCTTTCTTTGTGTCTCTTGTCCTTTCATTTGTCCGCTGGTCCCTCCGCCCTGTCCCCCAGGTTCTCGTTGAATTTGGGGCACATTCTCTTTTCCAAAATCAGACTGTGGCCTAAAGCTAAATGCTGTTTTCCTCTGTTGTGAAAGTATTTGAATAAGTCTCCGTTGTCTTTAACCGTAGAGCACCCAGAACTGATCACAGTTCTGTCTTGGTGTGCCTTACAACCACATGACTCCTTTCCTGGCCCGTAGAGGCTTCTGTGCCCCTCTTCCCTGCAGCTGTCAGAAGTTCAATTCCTACCAGAAGCCTCTCCAACCACCCCCTTATCCACAATTCTGTCTGTCTTTTGCCTGCTTGTGTTCAGGATGGTTCTCTAGGATCTTAGTAAACACAGGGAATCTTTAGCCCCTCCCCAAATGCACACCCTCAAATATACAATCTGCATGGCACAGTGTATTTTTTGTGCAAACATGGGCTCAATATAAGAGCTTTAGTCAGACTGAAATCCCTGTGTTTATCTCACAGGGAATGTTATAGCCACACTATAGATGACAGCTCGTGTACACAGCAAAACTGGCTTCCTGAAGACTAGAAGTATGCTCTTAGACTTCAACTTTGCTTGTATCCCTCATGCTTCCAAAACGAATATAGGAGTGATAAGTTGGGTAGACTGAGGCATACACTGCTTCTTCTGGACCTGCACTGTCTGCCAAAGAAGTGTATGTTGGTGGCTTGGTGTCCACTGTACGGGGTTCAGAAGAGGGAGCTTATGAAGCCACTTATAGGTTTATAGCTTTTTAAAAAGTTTTACTTATTAGCTTTAATGTGAGTTATCTAGAACTCTGATCATTGGATATTTTATACACACACACACACACACAATATGTATAGAGAGGTAGGTGGGGGTAGATTTTTTTATTTTTTATTTTTTTGGCTAGCATATGAAATAATAGATTTCATTACACTTTCTTTTTTCTTTCTTTTCTTTCTTTCTTTTTTTTTTTTTTTTTTTTGTTTTTTCGAGACAGGGTTTCTCTGTGTAGCCGGCTGTCCTGGAACTCACTCTGTAGACCAGGCTGGCCTCGAACTCAGAAATCCGCCTGCCTCTGCTCCCAAGTGCTGGGATTAAAGACGTGCGCCACCACCGCCCGCCTTTCTTTCTTTCTTTCCTTCTTCTTCCTTCTTTCTTTCTTTCTTTCTTTCTTTCTTTCTTTCTTTCTTTTTTTTCTTTCTTTCTTTCTTTTTGTTTTTTATTTAATTTTTCAAGACAGAGTTTCTAGCCATCATCCTGGAACTCACTCTGTAGATCAGGCTAGCCTCTAACTCAGGGATCCTCCTGTCTCTGAGTGTTGAGATCAAAGGCGTGAACCATCACTGCGTCGCTTCGTTATCACATTCTCATGGATATATTAAATGTATACTTTAATGGACGATGAGAAGATGGAAGAAATTCTGAGAGCTAGGAAGTGGATTACTGAGAGAATAGATTTGAGGAATCTATCTGGGAAACACGAAGTGAATAGCTTTGTGCCACCACCGCACAATGCTCTTGCCTCGTCCTCACCAAGAAACTTGATGTCACGTGACCACACGCTAAAACCCCTGGAACCTTGGGTCAAAATAACTCTTTATGCCTTTAGGTTGATGGTTAGATGTGTTTCCACCGCAACAGAAAGTTTGTTAACATGCTCACATTCTTTACTAATCTTCTTCATGTTGGTGCTTCAGTTCACAGAAGAGTATAACCGCCATCCTGACAGGAATCACTAAACACCCCCACACACACACCAAACTCTGTAAGGGAGAGTTAGCTAGATTGTGGGCTGGGGTGGGGGTGGGGGGAATAAAGTAGCCGCTTCCCTGAGAAGGAAGGGCTGATTTTCATATCTGTGGTCAAGATGCTCTCTCCCTACAGAGGGAAAACAGCTGGTAACATGTCTGGAACCAACAGGTCCAGGTCATTAACCTTGTTTATAGTCATTCAGCATTTCTTCCTACATAAGAAAGCGTTTAAACCGTGGATGCAGTAATGAATGTATACCAAGCAGACAGCCAACCTTATGGGTACAATTCTCTGACCTTGTGCATCAATGGCTTTGAGTGTTTCAGAAATTCGCTAGACCTGTCGGACAACCCTCAGTCCCCACTCAGCTCCAGAGCACACATAAAGCAAGCAGCAGATAACTGTAATCCCAGGAGTGGCTTACACACAACCTCATGTGTAAATACTGTGATTATGTGCTTAGAGCCATACTACATGATATTTTGCAGGATACTGTTCCAGGTAATAGTCTGTCCTATTATAGATTTGTATTAAGAAGTTCAAAATCTAGTAACATGTTGAAAACCATCTCGCATATGTTAGCCAATAAGATAATTAGCATAAAATGGTGATCTTGGTAGCATAAATATAAACATTTAATTTTACGAATCCAACTTCAAGAGATTTTATCCTTGTTCTAATGAGTGTGAATCTAGTCAAGATATACTGCTGTGAGTTAGAAGCTGTGAAAACCTGTGAGGACCTGAGTTCAAATCCTCAGCATCCACATAAAAGCTGGAGATGCTTGTAACCCCAGAATGGAAGACCAGAGTCAGACTGCTTCTGGAAGCTTGCTGTCCAGCCAGCCTGGCCAAAACATGAGCTTCAGGCTCAGGGAGAGACTTATCTGAAAATAATAGTAACAGCAATGCAGATAAAGAGGAAGACAAAAGTTCTCTGAACTTTATGTCCAAGCATACAAGAGCACATAAATTACACACAGAGACTCAGAGAGAGTGCTACAGTGTAGAAGTGTATCTGAAAATGAGGTACTACTGTAATAAAAGCTTAAACACCTTAATTGTACTTTGGGCAGTTAAATTACAGGTCAGATACACGATGGACTAGGGTTATGTAATACAATCCACTTGACAAAAAATTGCAAAGAGCTGAAAGGCAGATATCGTGCCTAATTGAATTTGTAGCCTTAGAGAAAGAGATTAAACAAAGCAGAACCTTATTTGTGTGTATTCAATTTTCTGAATTGACAAATGTAACACAAGGAAGAAATTGAGTTCCAAACAGGACAGAAATGTTTGCAAATGAAATAGAGAATCGAGTCCTGCAAGACTGGAAAGGAGAAATGTCTATTTCTACACCAAAAGTAAAAGACGAGCTCAAAAAGGCCCAGGCATATCTTTCAGCCAAACAAATTTCCCAGGGTAAAAATCAGACTGAAGTGTAAAATAATTAGATGCAGGAACTCAGAATAAAATGTGTATGGATACCAGTCTAGCAATCTTTCATTAAGTTGGGAGAAACAAAGAGAATTGCAGGATTACAAAAAGAAACATAAGTTTTCTGAGAATCATACTTTGAAAGAAAATTCTGGCTTGCATAAGAAACTTACTCAGCTTTTGAAAACACTCAAAATTACCCAGGAACTGATCTTCATACTTCAACCGTTAAGAAGCAGGAATCAAAGCCCCCTATAATTCTTCAACACTATTTTATATGTATCAAAGGGGTTTCTAGGAGGAAAAAAATTAATAATTTTGAAGTACACCCAGGGACCACAGAGTAAAAGTAAGAGAGCTCATTCCAAACCCAGAACCAAGTTTTAATTTTGTAATATTCTGTATGTCAGGCATACAAGGTACATGACACAACCAAGCAAAATGTCAAAGGGCAGACCCAAATACCTGCTGGGCTCCCAATCTTTTTCTTTCCAAACAGAACTGTTCGTGGTTGCTTTTCTGCTTCTATTCCATCTGTTCAGGTAATGCGCTGTAGTAGATCAGCAGACACTCGGATATTATGTAATGCACCATAGATGTGCACTAGATACTCTGGGTAGCACCTTAGCATGCTTTTCCTTAGGGAAGAAATGAAAACACTTGATAGGTTATTTCTTCGCCGATGAAATAATTGAGTCAACTCAAGCCAGATTAGATTATATTAAAGGCAAGTTTATTGGGAAGGTGCTCTGGAGCACTGGCCCCAAGGAATGAGTCCAGGGGAGTCAGCACGGGGAGGGGTGGGGGAGATAAGAAAGAGAGAAAACCAGCACCATGGGAAAGGGGGTCATAGGGGAGGAAGAGAGAAAGGGCGGAGCAGAGAGAAAAGGAGGAGAGAGAGACCAAAATGTCTGGATTATATAGGGAAGGGCCCTGCCGGGGAAGGCAGCCCAGGCCCTGGGCTGGAAAGTTCAGGGTATGCCAGGTAGAGACTGAGGAAAGCTCGGAGAACCTGTAGGCCAGGTCGGCTTTGGTGTAAAACACGCACCTCAGTCTCTTGTTCTGGGGCCTGAAACCAAGCAGAACAAAGTATTTGATAGAGAGGCAGACACTGGCTGGATGGCGCTAATTTGTTCATCAAAAAAAGCCGTTTGTTCTCTGCTTCCAGGAATTTTTTTTTTTTCTTTTTGCCTCCTAACCCTTTGACTAGCTCTGACCTATGAAATGTGTGTGAGTCACTTCCAGGCAGAAGATGTGAAAACCCATGTGTCATTCACCCCTCTTCTCCTGCCTCAGGGATTATGGAACTGGGGGTGGGGGAGTGGGAGATGGTAATGCGTAGGTAAGAGGGAAGAGCCTGCATATCTGAGACACTTCAATGGGCTGTCCCGGACTGACCCACATGGGTACCGCAGTGGGGCATCTCATCTTTCAAACCTCTGGGACCAGGGCATTATTCATTGGTCACATACCCCAATCCAAGCAGAGTGGTGGAGACATTGAAGGATTTTGTAGTCTTTTCTGCTTACTTTTTACTTTTTTATCCGAACTCTGATTTCTCATAAAACGTGACAGTTTAGTAATTTCAACATATACTACACTTATCTGCATTTATCTCAAGGTGATTTATTTTCCTGGACATTTATATTTATGTGGAAGTCAGTCCTTTCATGACTGTGTGGATATTAGCTTGGAGTGATATCAAAATCACTCCTGGATTTTATTCTCTGACTTCATGCTTCTTGGCAGCTTGTTGCTCCCTCAAGCAAGATTCTTGTTTCCCTTAGGTAGTTTGTGCAGAATAAATAAATGTATAGCTTGTCTTTTTAGTCCCTAGCACAGGAAATCCAGGTTCCATTCCTTCTCATCTTAGCTCTGGGTCTCCTATTGAAGAGTAAAAATGTGGTAATGTGACCCTAGGTATCTGCAGACCCCACCAAGTCTACATTACCCCTCTTACCCCAGTTTAATGCAATAGGACAGTTCCAGTTTCAAGGTGCTTTGAATCTGTTCACTTTTCTTATCGGTTCAAAGCAAATAATGAGCCCCATCATGTGTTTTTATAGAACCAACAGAAGGTCACAATCCATAGTGACATAGTGACTAACACCACACACACACTGTTTATCAAAACAAGGTTTCTCAGTCTCTCTGTGTAATTGTGGCTGGCTTCGAACTCAGATTGCTATATACCAGGCTGGTCTCAAAGTCAGACTTGGAGATCTGCTGCCACTATTCCCAGCAGAAACGTAATACTTATTTCTCAAATGAGAGGTTGTGCACGAGTCTCTAGGAATTACTTGGGAGTGAGTTGAATGAACCACAGGAGACTCCTTAAAGCCCTTCTGCCTTTAGGACTCTGGTGTTCTCTTCTCGACTTCTTTATTCTCCTCCTCCTCTCTGAAGAAGGGTTGGTGGGCTGGGATGTAGCTCAGCTGGTAGAGCATCATTTCTTTTTTCATTTCCTGCCTCCCTTTCAGGTGAACCTAGTTAGTCCGTGGTCACAGGTGGCTACAGTATATGTATATGATGTATATGATGTATATGTATATATGTGTGTGTATACATATATCCATATACAGGCAGGTAAAGCACCCGTCCATATAAAATAAAATGAATAAGTCATTTATTTTAAAAGGTTGTGTGCCACCATGTTTAACATTTATAAAACGAACAAACAAACATGTCAAGAAAGCCACCATGATGGTGCTCTATCGTTGACTAAGTCAAACTTAGCTTTAATGGAAAAGTTGATAATATTGGGACGTGTTTAGAAGGACCAGCTGTGCATTATATTGGAGGAATGCAGACTTCTAAATCCAGGGAGCTGTGTACTTTGTGGTAGATCAGACAGCCTTTCTGCTTTAGAGAAAATTCTCCCTGGAGCCCTTCAGGGACTGTAAAATAGAGCATCTTCCCAGAAGGAAGCACAGCGTGAAGTCATTATGCATAAGTATAACAGGAATTTGAGTTAGCCTTAGTACAAAATGAGGTTTCAGTTAACACACTCCTAGTGGCTGAGCTGATGAGGGTGCTTTCAAGTCTTAGGGTTAGGATTCAGACTGTTCCCAAGTCTACGTTGTGCTGTAATTGGTTTGGGAGTTTCTACATGTAAGGCAACATCCCAACACACAGAACAGTCTTATGATGTCTACACAGAGCAAGGCGACACTAAGAAGACAGGCTCGCCTCAGGAGGAGTCAGCAAGCAATGAGGTTTTGGTGTGGTAAGCTAAAACCTCAATCCTGCAGTCTAGAAGGATCTTGCTACCCAATGTTAGGTCTCAGAATCATCTAATTTATTAGTCCTGATAGTTTATTTGAAAGCAGAAACTTCTCTCTCTCTCCCCCTCTCTCTCTCTCTCTCTCTCTCTCTCTCTCCCTTCCTTCCTCCCTTCTTTCTTCTCTTTCTTTCTTCTCTTCTTTCTTTCTTTTTTCTTTCTTTCTTTCTTTCTTTCTTTCTTTCTTTCTTCTCTTTTTCTTTCTTTCTTTCTTTCTTTCTTTCTTTCTTTCTTTCTTTCTTTCTTTCTTTCTTTCTATCTGTTTGAGACAGGGTCTCTCTATGTAGTCCTAACTGTCCTGGAACTCACCATGTAGATTTCAAACTCACAGATGTCGGCTTGCCTCTGCCTCCCAAGTGCTAGGATTAAAGGCATGTACCACCATGCCTAGCTGAGACTTTATGTTCATCAGCTGCTTGGAGTCTCGCCATCACATAGGAAGTATTAGGTGCTCCACTCCAAAGAACATTCAAGAAACTGCTGCATGTCCCATAAAGTTACATCAGGATGTGGTATGTTTCGAACACTGATAAACCCAGCATTTCCAATTTTGAGGCCATAGCACCATGAGTTCTGGGCTAGCCTGGATGACATAGAGAAACCAACAAACAAAAGTGAATGCATTGGATTCATGCAATGCAAGACATTTTCTGAAACTGGGAAATGGATAATCAGATGTCCTTGTAAGTCTATTGGGTTAAGACTAGAAAAATCTTCAACTTCCTGTGCATCTTCAGCTACGAAACATTCCTCTTCTCCTATACTCTGGATAGTTCTTTGGCAAGGGTAGAGTGAGTCTAATAGCAAGGCTGTGCATTTCTGAGCCGGGGTCTGTCTATCCTGGGAGTTATAGCCCGCAGCCCCTCTGCAGGGACAACCAACCACACTGCAGGTTCCAGGCAGACTTTCACTTACTCAGCTACAGCCTGATTTCCTACACTGATCTGGATGAAATTAGTCAGCACACTACCCAAGCACTGCGTCTGGGGAAAGCCCTGCTTACTGTCTGCTAATGTAAAGTCCGACACCCTCAATACGTTCCTGCCTTCCTCCCACCAAATCTCTCCTCAACGCACTGCTACTAGGTTATGTGGGAACCAGGAATCAGCGATTTTTGTCCCTGGACTTTCCCTGAACCAGCATTGACAAGCAATGCACTTTTGAGATGATAAGTCCGTGGTGCAGAAAATTTGATCTGTCACCCCATTCTTACCTCTAACCAAATCGATGATTTCTCATGCCTTGGGGCAAATTCTCAAAACTTGCGCACAAAGCCAAGTTCAGTTTTGGGGTTTGTGTTCCTGTGCCCTCTTGAACGGAAGGAACTGCCTTCGGCTCTCCGAGTTCCACCCAAATTTTCAGCAGCTCCCACATCCATCAAACCCCTCATCATCTAACATCCTCAAAACCTTCTGGTTTCCCTTCTTCAAACTATGTCCTCTCATGCCAGTCCATGTAGCAATTAACTAAAGACAACCAGAGATGACTTTCATGTTGGCCACTTGCACGGACATTTGCAGGGCTTTGGACTCCTAAGGGTTTCATGAGCCCCTTCATAATTTGTTCCCTGAACCTTAACATCCTATGAAGGGGATCACTTCAAATCCCCATCCTGGCTTCCACCATGCCAACGCTCCTAGCAATTCTTCTGCCTACAGCTGGTGCTCAACAAATACTCACTTGAATTCACTTTATGTCAATACTTTTTTTTTATTTCTCCTTCACCGAGTTTGGATTTTTTAAAAACATTATTTATTTGCTTTTATTTATATGAGTACACTGTAGCTGTCATACACCAGAAGAATGCATTGGATCCCACTACAGGTGGTTGTGAGCCACCATGTGGTTGCTGGGAATTGAACTCAGGACCTCTGGAAGAGCAGCCAGTGTTCGTAACCTCTGAGCCATTTCTCCAGCCTGAGTTTGGATTATTAAAAGTGGGCCATTTTGTAGAAGAGAAAACTTAAAGATAAAGAATATTGTTGCGGGCAGTGGTGGCACACGCCTTTAATCCCAGCACTTGGGAGGCAGAGGCAGGTGGATTTCTGAGTTCAGGCCAGCCTGGTCTACAGAGTGAGTTCAGGACAGCTAGGGCTATACAGAGAAACCCTGTCTCAAAAAACCAAAATCCAAAAGAAAAAAAAAAAATGTAATCTGTGTTTTAAAGGGGAGAGGAATTGGGCTCTAACCAAGTTTTTTTGTTGTTGTTAGGGGTTTTAAATTGTTGTTGTTTTGTCTTTTGTAGGTAAGTGTCTCACTATTCAGCAGCTTTGGTCTAAATCTTGATGAGCAGACCATGCTAGCTTGAAACTCACAGAGATCTTACTGCCTCTGCCTCCCGAGTGCTGGGATTTTAAA